>CM074721.1:313655357-314855357 GCA_037306005.1 Rhinophrynus dorsalis
TGTGGATACCAGTGGGTCAAGCCTGGGAAAGCAGAAAGGGTAAATGTGGTTCTATAACTACCAGTGGGACAGTGGAACAGGGATAGGGTGTCAGACAGAAAGTGTGAATTTTTTCTCACAATCAGTGGACAAGGCTGGGATATCAGAAGGTGTGTGTGTGTGGTTCTGTGGTTATCATTGTGGTGGGGATGCATGCATTATATTTATTGTTATGTGGCTACCAGTGGAACAAGCCTGAAGAAGCAAAGTATATGTGTGGTTTTATGGCTCCCAGTGGACAGTGGAACAAGGCTGGGAAAGTAATATGTATATATGCGAATCTATGGTTACCCGTGAGCAGTGACACAAGGCTGTAATGTCAGGCAGTGTATGTGGGATTCTGTGAATACCAGTAGACCAGAGAACAAGGTGGGGGATGTATATCAGAATCTGTGGCTACCAGTGACCAGTGGGATAAGGCTGGAGTGTCAGACAGTGTATGAGTGGTTCTGCAGCTACCAAGGTACAGTGGAAAAAGCTGGAGAAGCAGGCAAAGTAATAGTTTGGACACTCTTTTTGCACACAGTGGGTTATTTTTTTGTGGGGGCACATCAGGACTTCTCTCATTGTGCCCCTCAGGTATTGATATCATGTAAGCTTTCAGTAATTCTGACTGGAAGGCATGCATTGCCTTCCTTCTTCCTCCTCCTACACACATGTTTGTATTCTCTGAGATTCAGGCATGAGGTCCAGTAAACCTGCCACTTACTTTAATGTAGTTAGAAAATCCTAATGGCTCCTACAAATTTTAGCTCAAGAGTTAACATTTCTAATTAATCCTAGATATCCTATACTTAGAGAAAGACATGACAGTTACTGGCAGTTTTTTTCCTACTGAAGCAAGGAGATTGAATGAAACTACTTAACCATTTGAGGACCTGAGGCATGTGTAGCACATTGAAAAGCAATGCTTTGCACATCTCCCTAATCTTTTATTAGTTAAGACACCAATGTACAGCGAGCAGAGAGGAGAGTGTGAGGTCCCATGATCCAGCTAGCAGCTATAATGTATGCATCCAGTGACATCCAGGACTGACTGAATATGTTATCTCTTGCTTAAAGTCCCATTAGGATTTCTTGACCAAAGTAAGTTAAGTGTGTGTGTCTGTGATGGGGTTATAATTAAGAGATTTTGGTTCTCCACAAACGAATTAAATATTTTCACATAAAGCCCAGAGCTTTAAATGCTAACTTGTCCAATGTTTCCAAATGCTAACAATTAGAACAATACAAATAGTTTGTTTACATATCAAAAATTAATTTTTGCAGTTCTTGACAATCTAATGATATTACATGAATTATTCTGTGCTGATATATGCCCTCTGGAGCTTTCTGTCTACAAATACTATGTTTACATTATATTTTTCCCTTATGTATTCATAGTGAATGATGCTGGAGCATGACGTTGAGTTTACATTTGAATTGTTAGAACTGAAGTGTGCAGTTAAGTGTTAGAACATGCCCTAACAGTTAACATCAGCATGTCTGAGTCACTGGTTTGTGTTTTTAATGCTAACACAAGTGAAGCCTTGGTGAATTTCATCAGCTACCCCCTGGTCTATGAAACAAATGGAAAAGAATTATAACGCATGAAAAATTAACTGAAAATCAGATGTTTTCTGCATATTAGGCTAACACTTCAGATATATACTACTATTAAAAAATTTGGGGCACTTAGAGATTTCCTTGTTTTTGAAAGAACATGGAATGGATTAGAAATACATAGTAGACATTGTTAATGTAGTAAATGACTATTGTAGCTGGAAAGGATGTTTTTTAAAGGGATAGTAATATTTCATTTTAACTTTATTTTATTGTGTAGGCATTAAAAAACATGAAGAATGATATAAGTCTTATCTCTCAAACCTTTATGGTTTATGAGATATTCACAAGCAAAGTTTCCCCTCCCGCCCCTTCTACCTAGTGTAAGCCATCTCTTCTCAGATGTGGAATGCAGTCCATAGACCAGACAGATAACAGCAGGGGACAATCTTCTTCCTATGAAAACAATGAAAGCCCTTCCCCCTTGACAAGTTTTTCAGGTTTTTCCCTTATCTTAATTGAAGATTGTCCCTCTCTGCAATCTACCTGGGCACCTACCTTCTGATCTGGCTGAGCAGTGTTACATCAGTAAAAGGGGCGGGAGGAGGACACTTTGTCATTGAATTACTCTGGAACTACAACTCTGACAGAATTGAAATAACACTCTCCAAAGTCCAAATACTATGATGATTAATTAGAGCTACTTTTATTATGAAACATTACTATCCCTTCTTCACATCCCTCCTCCACCTCCTCATTTGTGCTGCTGTTAATATATTTGTTCTGGCTTTCTTTGTCATGTGTGGTTTCTCCTGCCTGATACTCAGATGGTATGAGATATTAGTTCATTTTTAAGAATGTTAGTCTCCCAACATTGTTGCTTGATAGCTATGTCCTGCAGTCATTGACAATATAACCAGCTGGACAGAAAACCCTCTCAGACTCAACACTTGCTGGAGGACAACTAAGGGTTTCCACTGCAGTACATGTCAATGCTGGCCACACACACTGCTTTGTTTGCCAGTATTCTATGGGGTCATTGTTTCTGCCTAAAACATAGCTATCCTGCAAGTATGCAGAAACCATCTCACATGCAGTGTGACAACTTCTAGGAGCTACACGGTGTTCCTGTGTGTCAGTTACCAACACACACTCAGACAGCAAGTCCCAAAGAGATGTGCCGCCACCACCACCACCACTACCAATGTTGTTTTTTTGCTGCTCATGCCGAGACCCATGATGAATTACCCCGTGTTCCGAATGGAATATTCTGGTTGATGATGTAGCTGCTTCTGCTGCTTGAAATGCTTTGCTGCCTTCCTTTTCACTATTCTGCTAAGATGTTTGTTGTGCCCTCACTTTCTCCCTCTCATCCTCTACAATGCAATCCTCCACTCAATCAATAAGCAAGGTCTGATATTCCTTGACAGAATCCAATTCCTCAGAGAGTTGCTGATGATCGCTATGACTCCTTGTTGTGACAAAGTGCTGATGGCCCTTTGGCAGAAATTCTGAAATGTTGTGTTTGAAGTGGGGGTCCAGCAAAGTGGCAAGACTGTATTCCTCATTGCATTTAATGGACACTATGCAAGGATTTTGTTCAAAGCACGCTAACATGTTCTTTACCAGCTGGTGCATGTCGAGCTTTCAATACTCGTACGGGGCACTATGAGTATCGAGTCATGCCATTTGGTCTGTGAAATGCCCATGAGGTATTTCAAGAATTTATTAATGATGTCCTATGGGTCTTTTTACAATCCTTTGTGGTCGTGTACCTAGACGACATTTTGATTTACTCTCCTGACCTGGAGACTCACCGCGGACATGTCTCGGTGGTTTTGCAAAATTTAAGGGAGAACAAGCTGTATTGCAAACTCGAGAAGTGCGATTTCCATAGGTCCAGTGTGGCCTTTCTAGGTTATGTGATCTCTAAAGAGGGCTTCGCGATGGATAAGGACAAGCTTGCAGCAGTACAACAGTGGCCACGGCCCACGGGCCTCAAACCCTTGCAGCGATTTCTAGGATTCGCTAATTATTATAGGAAATTTATTCGCGACTATTCCAGTATTGTTAAGCCACTCACTGATATGACACACAAGGGTGTCTCCGCCTCAGAATGGTCCCCAGAGGCAATTAAGGCATTTGATACACTAAAATTGGCATTTTCTACGGCTCCAGTTCTGTCACATCCTATTCCTGGGTTGCCATTTACTTTAGAGGTGGATGCTTCTGAGACTAGAGTCAGGGCAGTCTTGGGCCACAGACCAGGTCCTGACAAGACTTTGAGACCATGCAGGTTCTTTTCAAAGAAGTTGACCAAAGCGCAGAGTCTTTATGACATCAGAGACTGGGAACTCTTACCCATCATTCTGGCTTTACGTGAATGGCGACATCTGTTGGAGGGCACTAGGGTGCCTATATTGATTCTGACTAACCATAAAAACCTCATGTATCTTTCAGAGGCTAAAAGGATTTCCCAGAGACAAGCGAGATGGGCGCTATTTTTGTATCGTTTCAATTTTGTTGTCTCTTACTTGCCTGGCACTAAGAATGTACGAGCCGATGCCTTATCCAGACAATTTGGCTCTGATCCTGAAGCTGACTCTGTACCTGTGCCCATTATTCCTCCAGACCGTATTTTTGCCACCTTGCGAACCAACATCACGTCACCCTTAGGGGAAGAGATCTTGGCATCCCAGACCAATGCACCCCCAGAGAAACCAGTGGGCAAGTGCTTTGTGGCTGAGCCCTTCCGGGCTAAATTAATGGATACTTACCACTCCTCCCGGGTGGCTGGCCATGTCGGGAAGAATCAATTGATTTGGTCATTTTCCCGTATGTTTTGGTGGCCAAGCATGAGGGATGATTGTGCGGCATTTACAGCAGCCTGTGCCACTTGTGCCCATTCCAAGATCCCCAGACACCTTCCTGTGGGACTCTTACTATCACGGTCCCTGTGATTCCTGTCATTCTTTGTGGTGGTGGTCTTCCATTGGCGGAGCTTGATTGGCCCGCCCAGGGTGTCCCTTTATATACTGGGCCTATGGCACCTGTCAGGTGCCCTTTCGTGGTGTTCCTGTTCCTGCACCTTTGTTGCTGTGATCCTGTATTCCTGTGTACCGACTCGGCTCGTCTGACTATTCCTGCTGTTCCTGCTCCGTGATTGACCCGGTTCTGGCTGACGTTCCTGCTCCGTGATTGACCCGGCTCTGGCTGACTTCCTGCTCCGTGATTGACCCGGTTCTGGCTGACGTTCCTGCTCCGTGATTCATCCAGTCCTGCCTGACGTTTCTGCCTGGCAACATTCTGAGCCTGCTCGCAGCTTGCACTGACTGTTCACGCCTCCTGTGTTACTGTGGCCTCCGATACTGAGCCTGTTTGTTACCTCCATTACCGAGCCTGTCAGAGAGTACTGCTGAGCTATTGCCATTGTTACCGAGTCTGTTTGAGAACACTTGCTGTGCTGGTTGCCTCCATTACCGAACCTGTCTTTATACACCTGCCAAGCTTGTTGCCTCCCATTCTGAGCCATATTAACACTTGTTGTTCTGTTACCACTGCAGAGCTGTACCTTTCGTTAGGTGCTCGTTTCCCAGGAGTTGTCGCACCGCGTGGTGTCAGTGTCAGTGTGTGCTCCGTTTTGGCACCGGAAGGGTGCCTTGGCTCTGGTCCATTCTCACTCGCAGTGTTGCTCCATCAGATCGCACCTGAAAGTGCGTTTGGCTCACAGTATATTGGCTTGGGCAGTGTCTCCTCCGTTACAGCACCGAAGGGGTGCTTTTGGCTCTGGTCCCATTTGCACACAAAGTTTTTCTCCGTTATCGCACCTAGGGGTGCTTCTGTATCTGGCTCCATTGGCTCTGGCAGTATCTCTCCTCCGTTACTACACTCAAGTAGGGGTATTGGCTCCAGTTCCAGTTGGTCATTACTATACCATTGGGCATTTCGATCAGCTATCTGGTTGTGATTCAGTTCAGTCACACTGCTTGAGCTTGCTAGCTGCTCTACTACTACTGGGACTGTTTACGCACCGGGCGTTGGCTAATCACCACCACAGAGACTGACTCCTGTTTTGAGCATTAACCCTTACCTGTGTTTATGCTATATTCTGCCTGCTCCTGCTATATTGGGCCTGTACATTTTCCATTACTTACATCACTGTAATACCGATTCTGGCCCCCAGGGGCACTGTTCCTTATTTTATTTTAATAATAATGATAGTTGACAGATTCTCCAAAATGGCTCATTTCGTGCTACTCCCTGGTTTGCCATCTGCTAAGAAGCTGGCGATTGTATTTGACAGGGAGGTATTCCGACTCCACGGGGTACCCAAGGTGCTGTTCTCGGATTGTGGGAGTCAATTCGTCTCGAGATTCTGGAGGGTGTTTTGTGACCAGATGGGGATTCAGTTGTCCTTTTCCTCGGCCTATCATCCCCAGAATAATGGGGCCGCTGAGCGTGCTAACCAGGGATTGAAGCAGTTTTTGCATTGCTTCATTTCCAATCATCACGACAATTGGGCTGACTTGTTGCAGCAGGCAGAGTTTGCCAGGAACAGAGTGGTGTGCAGCACGGCTGGGAGCTCACCCTTCCTGATCAATTACGGGTTTCAGCCATGCTTGCTCCCAGATAACTTTCAAGCACAGCAGATTACGGCTCTGGATGAGCACATTAGGCAGCTCCGCTCCACATGGGCACAGGTCCAGAATACCTTACATGATTCTTTTATACGAGTCCAGCGGCATGCCAACAACAGATGGTTGCCCTATATTCCAGGTGGGGGACCATGTCTGGTTATCCTCCAAGAACCTCAGGTTGCAAGTTCCTTGTCTCAAGTTTGCTCCTCGGTTTCTGGGTCTGTTCAGGGTACTCCGCCGAGTCAACCCTGTCTCCTATGCATTGGAATTACCTGCCTCCATGAAAATACATAATGTGTTCCATGTGTCATTTCTTAAGCCTTTGGTGTGCAACCGCTATACCACCACTCTTGCTGTCCCTGGTTCTGTGCGCATACAGGACCATGATGAATATGAAGTGCAGAGTATTCTGGACTCGCGTAGGTTCCGTGGCCAGGTTCAATACTTGGTGCATTGGAAGAATTATGGTCCAGAGGAACACTCATGGGTTAACCACTCTGACATTCATGCTCCAGTTCTGTTGCGCAGATTCCATGGCAAGTTTCCTGCCAAACCTAGACCCCCTCTAGGAAGGAGGGGGGTCTTTGAGAGGGGGGTACTATCACGGTGCCCGTGATGCACTTGCGACATTCCTACTTCCAGGTTTGTCTTGGCTGCCTCTTATTGGTTCTAGCTGGCTAGCCCCTCCCAGAGCTTGCCCTTATATACACCCTCCTGTCACTAGGCCGGTGCCCTTTCGTGGTGTTCCTGACCTTACGTTTATTCTGTGCTCCTGTTCCATGTATGATCCAGTTTCGTCTGACCTTGTTCCTGTTCCGCTCTCTGTGTACCGATCCAGGCTCTGGCTGACTACCGCTCTCTGTGTACCGATCCAGGCTTGGCTGACTTTGCTCTCTGTGTACCGACCGAGGCTTTGGCTCACTACCGCTCTCTGTGTACAGATCCAGGCTCTGGCTGACTACTGCTCTCTGTGTACCGATCCAGGCTTTGACTTACTAACGCTCTCTGTGCTGCCCTCGATATTTGTTGTCAGTCTATCCATTATTGTTGCCTCCGGTTGCGCTACTCTCTGCCTGTGATTCAGTGGGGCCTCCGTTACATGCTACCCAGCCTGTGTTCTCCGGTCACTAGCGGTAATACTACTTGCCAGTTCATTCAATCTGTTGCCTCCGGTTGCGCTACTCTCAGCCTGTGATTCAGTGTGGCCTCCATTATTTGATACCCAGTCTGTGCTCTCCGGTCACTAGCGGTGTTACAGTTGTCAGTCCATTCCCTACTGTTGCCTCCGGTTGCGCTACTCTCAGCCTGTGGTTCCGTGTGGTCTCCGTTACGTGCTGCCCAGTCTGTGCCCTCCGGCCACTAGCGATGTTACCGTTGTCAGTCCATTCCTTACAGTTGCCTCTGGTTGAGCTACTATCAGCCTGTGATCCAGTGGGGCCTCCGGTCATGCTACTACCTGAGCGCGCTGGTCACTAGCGGTGCTACTACCTGTTAGTCCCTTCCATTACTGCACCACTTCCCAGGCTGCCTTACCCAGTATACGGTAAGGCCGGTAGAGCCTCTGCTATTCCTTGTTGCACCAGTTACCAGGCTGCCTTACCCGGTATTCAGTAAGGCCGGTAGAGCCTTTGCTATTCCTTGTTGCACCAGTTACCAGGCTGCCTTACCCGGTATTCGGTAAGGCCGGTAGAGCCTTTGCTATTCCTTGTTGCACCAGTTACCAGGCCGCCTTACCCGGTATTCGGTAAGGCCGGTAGAGCCTTTGCTATTCCTTGTCGCACCAGTTACCAGGCTGCCTTACCCGGTATTCGGTAAGGCCGGTAGAGCCTTTGCTATTTCTTGTTGCACTAGTTACTAGGCTGCCTTACCCGGTATTCGGTAAGGCCGGTAGAGCCTTATTATTATTATTATTGTCATTTGTATAGCCCTGTATAGACCTGTGTCAAACTATCTTACTGTATTCTTGTGAGTTTGGACCTGTGTAGGGCCTTGTTTCGCTTTATCTTGCCTAATAAAGCTTGTCTATTTTATCCAACCAAATTGTCTGAGTGTTCAATAAAACCATGACAGGCATGCTATGAGAGCCTGACACCCTTTTATATGACTGTAGAAAACTTTTGTGTGGTGGAGAAACATTTTTCTTCCCATTGATTTCAATGGGTGAAAAGGCTTGAGAAAGCAGAAAAACTGCATTTTTCTCAGGAAATTATTCAGCAAGAGGAAAGTGCCATTATTCATAGATTTCAGTTTGAGGCTAAAATTTTCGCCCATTCCTACTATTAACCAGTACCACCAAGAATAAGCTAGAGATCAAAGGATAGCGAGTTGTTCTAGGGAGCGAAGTAGCCCCTATTGGAAGTGTGCTTGTTACAGAGAAAGCCTGGGTGCTGGCAATGAAAGGTGCTATCCACAAAGCCAAACACCTGGATAGGTACTGCCTCGGACTAGTTAAAGGTTGGATGGTACTATAGACAGCTGTAATGATCTGACAGATTAAGCACCCAACGTAATCTGCCTGGTAGATTCCTCACGAAGATATGGCAGACTGCCATTGATGTAAATACTACGATAAAATTACAACAACAGACAATACAGGTAAACTGCAAGGCAGGCCCCAGTGGGCTAGATGCTAGGGAGCAAAGACTAGAGTACAAAGCTGGCTGGCCGTGGCTACTCTATGGGTATCCTTGCTGCAGCCTAGGCTGAGTTAGAGATGCTCGCTGCAAATCCATATTAGTGCTGACCTGAGGAGCCAGCCCACATCCAAGATGACAACACAGATAACAGCAGCTACCCACTAGGATCAAAAACAATATTGAACAAATAACCTACCTGCACTATAGTTGTAGTTGTTTTACAGGAACACTGAGGCCTGGACCTCAACTGAGATGACAGAGAACAGAAGTCCGACAGGGTGGTTGGGAAGAAAGAAGCCCACCAGGGTCAAGGCAAAGGGGAAGTCAGACAAGCCAGAACAGGAATGGATAGGCAATGCAGTACAATGCAGCAAATGGAAGAATGGTCAAATCAACGTAGCCAAGGTCTCAGGAAATGCGAGGTCAATACACAATATAACACTCAGGAACCAGACAGGAAACTCAGGGTCATGACCTGGAATGCTTTGATCTCGCCCTGCCCCAAAAACATGGAGAATCTATAAAGGCTCCAGGATCCAGATAACAAGGGATAACAAACAGAAAACCAGACAAGGAATCACAAAAGACAAAGAAAAAGGGACAGAACATGACACTAGGGTCAGAATGCAGATGTAGGTCTTAGTTGTAAAGATCTGGGAGGTTGGATCCCAATAGCGGGACAGTGGATGGACAGTAGGAAGGCTCTGATGTATATGACAGAGGATGACACTAGTGTATGTACAGAAGACAATGCTAGTGTATGATGTTAAGGAGAGAAAGACAAAAGAATATTGAGACAAGCCAAAAGGTTGGGGCAAGTGGAAAACAGACATAGTTGAGAAACAAGCTGAGGTTGAATCTGGCGGAGCAGGATCTGGAAAATAGGCAGAGGTCAAAATGAGATAACAATAGTTACATGAGGAATTGAGTCTTCTCCAACAGGGCTTATAACTGAGCACTGGGGAAAGGGATAAGTGTGGTAAAATAGAAGAGCAAACTTGTACATGCCAACTAGGAGTAAGTGTGGTAATGCACCTGAGAGCATATATGTGTGTAGATCATTGCCCAAGCACAAGCGGTCACAAAGCCGAGGAGTGTGGCCACCAAAAATATTGACATGGCCTCCTCTTTAAGGGCACCCTCAGGGAGCTCAGAGTGAACACAGTGATATATCTGAAGAAGAGCAGGACAGCAAAGGAAAGAAAATGGCTCCCAGAAATTCTCCTCCAGACCATGACCTTTCCATTGACTGCACAATATACTTAATACTATATAAAGGAGACCCTTTATAGATGAGAATCCAGAATGGTTTCAACCTCATACCATGGCATCAACCAGAACTGGAGGAGTAAGAATATGTCCAGGAGGGAGGTTGAGATTAACAGGGTTGAGTAAGGAGATGCAAAAAACTGGGTGAAAATGGATGACAGGTAAGCTCCATTTGCAATACCACGGGATTAACACACCATTGCATTTGGTAAGGGCTAAGGAATGTCAGAGACTTTGTCCTGGGGAAGCATACAGGGAGACGGACTCCCTTATGTGAAAGACATAGCAAAATGACTGGTTTTTGAGGTTTCTGATAAACCTCCTGACCTTTCTCAGTCTTGACGAAAGCCATATGATCTGCCACATGTAAAACTCTAATATAGAGTAAAAGCGCCACCTGCAGTCTTTTATATTTTAAACTACTCATAATGTTTTTATTTATCTTTGATTAGCATAAGATATGAGTATCCAATCAGGTCTGACCGGTGATGTCACGGTATAATGAGATGGATCTTTGTCCAATCATTAGAAAAAGGTGGGGATTACTGATAAGGCAAAATTTGTCAATATAATCCCCAAAATACTCTTAGTTGGGAGCTTAACCTGCTGAAAAAGAAAAGACTTCAACTCCTGAAATTCCTGAAAAAAGAAGGCTTTGCTGATTAAATTCCTGACCCTGACATCTCACAGAGAAACACAAAGAAATCTTGATTGATAACTATATCATTTATTCATTTAGATTCATTTAATCCAGAATTTCATTATTTTTCTTCTGTTTGAAGAAACTTAGTTTTATAATTATATTAAGTGGACTGGCCAACCATTTGGGATAATTTATAATAAGCTAGATTTAGCAATTAAATTCTGGAAGTAATAGAATCTATATCTATATCTATTGGGAAATGTTATAAATTGCCAATCAGTGTAATACAGTATATAGTGTGGGTTATTTATATTAGCTAATATAAGTCTTGGTATTCCTAGAGTAATATTTTGTGGTTCTGGGAAGATTATAATAGTTAATATTTGATACAGGATATTCTTTGAATCCAGTTATTAACCCTTTAACCCCTATTTGTCTGTTGTTAGTGGTGTTTTCTTTGGAATTCTCTGTATATGTGCCAGGCTTATATTTTGTAATTGAAGGTATTAACTCAATAGACAAAATAACTGCTGGGTGTGGCATCTGTTTTAAACGTGTGGATTAACCCTTGAAGTGCTTATAGGTTTTATATATATGTTGCTGTAGTCAAAATTATGATAAATGTTGAATGAAGTAATTTTAAGTAGATTATTTGTGTGATTTTGATTGACTATATTAATGGCAATTCATATATTTTATTCAGAGGTATTCAATATTGAATTCAGTAGATAAGTAAATTATAGTGATTTAAATCTGGGATTTTATTCCAGTTATTCTCTAAATTTGATTATTATTGATATATGATACAAGGATTTGTTAGAGGAATTATTTAATTCATCTCACAATACCCCTTACGTCATAATTGGCATAGTCTATACAGTTTCTGGGGCAGAGGTATTAAAAGACACTGCGGCCAACTGTATTATATTAATTGTAACAATCAATTAACCTATTCTATGCTGCTGAATGCAATTATTGTTATTATACCTCTGAATATACCTATGTGTGGTTAACCCTTGCACCGCTGGTAATCTTTATAATAATAAGTGTGGTTTGATTTTCTGTGTACCTATTATAATTACTAGTCACTTATATATTTCATTGTTGCTGATACTTGTATATATATTATATTTTAATAAAATATATATTTTTGCACAAATATGAAGGATTGATTCTTGTGATCCATTCGTTACTGTGAAGCAGCGTGTCAATACATATTAAAGATAAAGTTCTCAAATTATTTTATATTGTCATTTGCCTATTTAAGTGAAGAAATCCAACCCTTTGGATACCTTCATATAAATAGCCCGACAGGAAACAATCACCCAGCTAGCAATCGAAGGATAGTGAGTGGTGCAGGGGAGTGGAGTAGCCCAGGTGTATGTGTTCTTGATGTAGAGCAAGGCTGGGGTTTGAGGTACTGGCCACAAATCCAGACAGCAGGATAAACACTCCCTCAGGCCAGGGAAAGCTTGGATGGTACTGGATACAGGATCTGAAGGCTGATGCAGGTCTTGGTCATAAAGATCTGGTTTGATGTATCCCAGTTTTGAGACAGTGGATGGGCAATAGGAAGGCCCTGATACATATCACTTAGGATGAGACTAGAGGATGATGATTGTGTATGCTGTTAGGAAAAAAGAGACAAAAGAATATCAAGACAAGCCAAAAGGCTGGGGCAAGTGGAAAACGGGTGTAGTAGAGAAACAAGTTGAGTTGGGTGGAGTACAAACAGGGTCAGAAAAAAAGGACAGGGTCAACCACAGATAACAATAATAAAAACAGGAACTGAGTCCTTGCCAACATGGCTAATAACTGAGCACAGAGTGAATGTGATAAAATAGGAGAGCAAACCTAGAGTGGCAAGCAAGAACCTGTGAGTTGTGACAGTACCTCACTAAACACCTATTTTATCAGTGGAAATTACAGAAATAGTACTATTTTTGGTTATTGCCTCCTACTCCATGGCAGTAGTCCAGTGTGATTGCTGGATGCATAGGCTATTAATTTTGAGTGCAGAAACAAAAAAAGGCCCACAGCACTAGCTCACCATAATAAATGCATGTATTGTATAATAAAAGTGTTAAATAGCTGACATCTAGATAGCAGCAAGGTATGTGGGGGTTCTTGGTCTTATTAATTTTGATTGTTCATAGATGGATCTTCAGGCTTCTAGCTTCCTTCTATGCTAAATTCCATTGGAGGATGGATATTTGAGAAATTTGTGTCCCAACTGCTTTGTGGATGTGAATTATTCTACAGTTTTGCAGTTGCTTCAGCTTCCTCAGGCGAGTATGACTACTGAAATGGCATCTTTGGTCTCATTTTGCTAAGGACACCTGGAAAAGTCTCAGAGTGGAAGAAGAGATTCCAGATACTTCGTCTCTTTCTGTGTCCACAGCATGCTAGTCTTCTAGGAGGAGAACCCAGGACGTTTCAGATGCAGACTCTTCCTCTGAGGATCCTGACGAGGGCTTATGCAACTACAGAAATATTTGGTTAATAAGTTTCCTAGGGAAGAACTTTTGAAGCCCACATCCATGCTCCATTTGGCTGCAGATTTTCTCTGCAATGCCTCCATGGAGAATGCAAGAATGGCTGAAAGAGCCACAGCATCACCCTTGGTAGGGCGCAGGGCCCTCTGGCTCAAAGAGTGGGCTGCTGATGTGGCTTCTAAAAATTAAGCTTTGTGCTTTGCCCTTTTATTGTGACTTCCTTTTGGTAAATAACTGGTTGCCCTTCTACAGAATTTCTTAGAGGAGAGGAATTTCCTACCTCAGGATAGGAGATATTCCTCCCATAAAAATGTTTTTGAGCCTTTTTTGAACAGAAGAAACCATCTAAAGGCAAGAAACCAGCCTCAAGACCATATGTGCTCAAAAGAAGTAAGTCCCTGATACCCAAACAGGATGCTTACCCTAAAACCCAGTTCTGATGCCAGACCTTGGATTCCCTTGGAAGCAAGATTTCTTTTTCTCCGGGCTCAATGGCAAAATATTACCTCCTAAGGAAGTAAGGAAGTCTACAGGATTTACTTTCACACTCTTCCTCCAGAAAGATTAATCACAGCTGAAGTCCCATGTTCTCTTTCAAAAAGAGAGGCATTTTGTCAAGTGTACCAAATACTGATACCAGACAGGGTCTTGACTGTGGTTGACTACCCCTGTATACAGATTATAATATCTGTGGAACAAGCTCAATAGATCCTCCCAAACTACTCTTAAGATGTTTTGGGACCACTGTAACCCATAAGCTTGAACAATAGTATAATAGTATAATATAATTTACAATTACAGAGAGATTACACCATTATGTCTTATTTGTCTGCATTAGCATATTGAGTGCATATTGATTGATTTCAAGCATCTCCACAAAACCCACCTGCTCAAGGAGGCATTTCAGTAACAATATCCTCCTTTTGCACACAGATAGTCACATCAGAATCCTTCTGCACTTCCTTCACCACACCTTGTACTTGCACTTATAATCCTCCTCCTTCTGTCTATGTATGTTGTCATGAATTCTAATTAGAATGCAAGCTCCTTGGGACAGGGTTCCTTTCCTAGTGAATGATTCCATTGCTGCACTTTCCCTTACAAATAATGGAATGATCGCACTTTAGTTTAATGCTATTAAAGGGATAGTAATACCTAAAATGTAAAACAAAATCATGTTGTAAGTTTTATCTCCCTGAGTAAAACAAGGGTACTCCCATTGCTGAATGGTATTTTATTCAAAAGTTATTACAGCTCAAAGTTGAATTTTTGTAGGTGAAATTTCACAGTGGCCTGAAATTGTACAGTGGCGCTGTTGCTACACAATCTTATGGAAAGCTTTGGTCCCGGACCAAAGCTGTCCATAGGATGGTGTAGCAACAGCGCCTCTGTGACCTCTGTGAGCTTGTGAAAACTTTTGATGAGGCCACCTTGCCTTTTGAGAAGACACCAGATGAGAGTGCTCGACTGAGCGTTCATAAGCATAAAGCCAGTCAGATAGTAGTACTGAAACTTCTTTCTTTATTGAAAATGTAAAACCAAGTAGGAAAAGGGTAAAACCCAGAGAGGACAGATGAGTCTCAACACGATCTGCCTAATGCATTTCGTGAGTGTCATGACATGTGCTTTAAATAGGAAATAA
This sequence comes from Rhinophrynus dorsalis, assembly GCA_037306005.1. Classification (NCBI taxonomy): domain Eukaryota; kingdom Metazoa; phylum Chordata; class Amphibia; order Anura; family Rhinophrynidae; genus Rhinophrynus; species Rhinophrynus dorsalis. Next base: position 313,670,261 of record CM074721.1, read on the forward strand.
TTAAATTCAAACTGACCAATAAGAATCAATCTCAAACACTCCGCACATCAGAATCCCGATGATCATCTTCCACATGGAAGCGTCATAGACTATATAGTTAACCCTTCGGGTGCTGGAGATTATTATTCAACAATATATATCATAAATTAAAAAAACAGATATCCTAATGAAGACATATATATTACGTTCCAATGCTCCCTATATCAAAATTAGATAATAAAGATGACATCTGTGCCGGAACATAATAGGTGTGGGGTGCGCAGATGTGTTTCCTGCACCTATGCAACGTTAGGAAAATCTTTTGAAAGTGAAGTGACACAGAAGAGATATGAAATACGTCAATACATTAATTGCAGTAGGTCAACATGGTGTACCTGATGACGTCTCATGTGTTGGAAACAGTATGTTGGCCGTACTAAACGTCAACTAAAGGAGCGTATCAGAGAACATATCCTCTCTATTAACAATAAAGATGAGACAAAACCTGTAGTGAAGCATTTTTCTGATTGTAATAACTCAGATATATGTTATTATTCTTTTCAAGGTATAGAGAGAGTCCTTACAATAATGACAACACAGACATAACTAATGAAGAACATGTTAGCATCCTTTGAGCAGGATCCTCTTATATTGTCAAGTAAAAGTAATGAGGTGTACATTCTTTCTTCCTTGCTGGACATCCATTTTAAATATAAGATTTCTGAATGTGTGCCAAAGTGTGATCAATTTGCGCAAAGATGTGATCAGCAACACCTCCCTGAGAAATCAGATTCTATGAAAAAATATAAAGATATGCTTATAGATAGAATGGATGGTTGCTTTGTGGAGGATGCGAGTGAGAAAAGTAGGGACAAATAAGTGAGTAGAAGGTATAGTGAAAAAAGTAACCAAAGGGTTTATACCATCTGCAGCAGCAGTAAGAACAACATCAACAAGAACATGCCATTTTTTTGTGCTGCAGGGGTGGTAATCTGACATATGTGGTGGTGGAGTTAACACATCTTTATGGGTCTTGCGCCCAGAATTTGGGTTAGCAACTGATAAACATAAACACTGTATAACTATTAGAAGTCATGCATGTGAGATGGGTACAATTTACTGACAGGATAGCTACATTTTAGGAAAAAAACATGACTCCATTGACTACTAGAAAATGATTTTGGAAGTCAAACAAGGAATGCCTTTAAAAAATTCATTTACAAGCATCCGGCTTGCAAAAAAACAAGCCCTGAAAAAAAGTGTATAGTGGATTTGTATACACTATTGGCCTAGTGCCAGCAGATTTATCTTGTTGTGGCAACCCACCTCCAGAAACTTTATGTCATACAGTGGCATCAACCACTAGTGCCAAACTGGCATTTACTATTGATTCCTGAGGCTGAGTTCTCTAAGCAGCAGGTGGATTATGCTGCTATGTGGGACTAGGATCATCAGCAGTTACATGAGACAGATGGTGGACAATGATGTTTTTACTTGCTACTAGCCCTAGTGCTACTGCTGAGGCAGCAGCAACACCACAACTATCCCCCACCACGTTGGGTGCATCTGGTTAGAAGAAGTTGGCCAATTATGCCTCTCCTCCTGCAGCTCCACTAAAATCATGGGTGTGTTGGAATATCATTATTTCCCTTGCGAGCAGGAAGGAACTGTGCCTTTCCATCAAATACTGCAAAGTACACAGTGTGTGTGTGTGTGTGTGTGTGTGTGTGTGTGTGTGTGTGTAAGGAAACACTGTGAAATAGAGGAAAGACTGGGAAGAATCACAACTGACACATCTGTTCTCACATTAAGCAATAGCCAGTGGCACAACTGCAACCATCTTGATCTTGTTAAACCATCCCCAAGAAATCAGGTACTGCTGTTTCTATGACAGTTAAGGACACTTGATGACAAAAAAAGCTTAATGATTATAATGAATCCTGACTGCCACCGGCTTAACATCTGCAGAAGGATGGACTGTCTGCAGATGCTCCCTGATATTCAACTGCTCTCCACCATATTGCCATATGCTGTCAGTGCAACACACAATGTGCAATTGGTTGAAAGGAACTGCTAGATGCTTACATCTACAGACTCGTTATCATCCAGTGGGAGAGGTAAAGGAGGCAATGGTGGTACTACAGAGGAAGTTAAAATCCTCATTTAAGTCAGTGGGTAGTTTTGGAATTATTAGTTCTCCCCTATAGAGCAAATGGTTTGCTCCAGAATTCCTCCAGTTTTCTTTAAAAAAATATTCCCCAAAATGTAGTAATTCTGGGGCAAATCACCTCACCTACAGAGGATAGCATATTGTACATGTGCACTTAGAGCCATATTAAAAAAATTGAATAATTTTGGGGAAAACCAACTTCCCCATAGGGCAGAACTAAACATTTGCATTGATTTAAATGGAGCTTTTAATTCCTGGAAAGATAAAGTCTGTATTAGAGGCCTATCTAGCATTCAGGGGATTAAAGACCCATTTTAAATCAACAGGATTTTTTACTCATCCCCATGGTATGCTTTAGAAATACTTTGAAAATATGACCCGAAAAGGGCTGTATATTCAAAAGAAAAGAGGAGGAATTCTGGGACAAATCAATTGAACTATAGTGCAGAACTAAAATTTCCAAGAATTCCCATTGATTTAAATGGGGATTTTAATCCCTTGAATGCTAGAGAGGTCTCCAAAGCATAGCAAAGTGTAGCATAGTATTCAAGGGGTTTAAAATTCCCATTTAAATTAATAGAAATGTTTAGTTCTCCCCACAGTGCAATTATGCCTCCACTTTTCTTTTTTACAGCGGGCCCTACATTAGAGCCAGGATTTCAAACTGAATTTTGAAGCTTTACAATGACATTTACAATGGACATTTGATATTTACAATGACGTTTACTATGGATAAATGTGGGAACAGTCCTGTATCATCTCTGAGTTATGTTATTTATTTATATATTTATCTATTTATTGCACAATGCACACATTGGAAACAACAGGATATTTTTCAGGGATAGTTATAATCTTTGCATTTACTGTTCTTTGGCTTAATCTGAAATGCATTTTCTATTTTTTTTAATTATGTGCAATGAAAAGCAGAAGGATGGCATGTTTTATTTAGGGTCAGAGGTTGATAATCAACCCCTTAGTTGCTAGAAATGTTTTAAATTAATTTCGAAGCACCTGAGAAATGAAACAAAGCTGATTAATTCAGAAGCCACAGAATCCTTTTGAATTTTCTAGCAATTCATCTATGTCAAAATATAGAGTGGAATAGCATTGTGATCTGTTTAAAATAATCAATAAGTCTAGTAATCTCTTTATGATAATACCCAAGACTGTGCCTTATTCATTAATCTCATGAGCTGCAATTTTGGAGAAAGTCGACTGCACCATAGGGTCGAAATGAAAATTATACAAATTTCCATTCATTTTAATGGGGTTTTAACCCCAAAATATTGAAAAGAAATGAGTTAGTGACCTCTCTAGCATTCCAGAGGTTAAAAGACAGATGCTCACTACGTTCTTTAGCCCCTGGCATCACTGGGCAGAAGCTACTTACCTTACTTCAATATTCTTACACTCTGCTTACTTTCTAATATCAACATGCATGTCAGGAAGGTTATTATTTTTTGTTGATAAACATGTATATGTGTATATGCGCCTGTCCGAAACATTGACAACACATTTGCATTAAAACCTTTTATTCTTCTTGAAAAAGCCCTGTGAGTGCCTGATGCTTTTCTCTTTTGAACTACATTATTGCCAAACGTGTGCACCCAGGCATTACACCCATGAAGTGACAGTGCTTCCACCCACCAACATTTTTTAAATAAATAAATATATATATATATTATATATATATAGATACATGTAAAGATCGAGGCACTCACGGGACTTTCGCAATTATGTTTATTGTTGTAAGATCGACGTTTCGACCAGGCTTAGCTGGCCTTTCTCAAGACAAGTGTACAATGTCAGAAACCCACTTAAAAACCTTCGTGCAAAAGAAACGCCAAATTGGCGCTAAGGTCAAGGTGACGTCATCTGACCCAAAGGTCATCACATTCAACCTCAACCCAAATTTAGCAATATGTGGAAAACACCCAGTGTATCTTTTCTAAAAAATGGAATAATTAGCTAATCGATATTGAACTTAATTGGTAACAGTGCCGTAATACAAATAATAAAGACATATATCAGTATTCGAACGTACGTTTAAGGTCTAAACGAAAGAGAAGGGGCACGTACGAACCCATAGAGCATGCCTGGGGACAAAGCACAATGTGAGCAGTATGATAGCAGTCTCAGCTCATTAACTTCGAATCGAAGTCTGCCGAGATCGCAATACAATGCCTCAGTGTGTCCCCAGATGACCCTGGGATCGACAAGCGCCACCTACAGACAAAAGTGTAACATGGCTACTGTAAAAGGACCTGTTAATCATTCGAACATCAGCTTATAGTACAGTTTATTAGTGAATAGAATAATAAAAAAGGATTTGAAAGTCCAGTAGTAACGTTAAATATGTCATCGAAAGGATTCGAACATCCTTAAACAAAGTAACTCGAACATTATCCAACAATATCATTCAGGTAGAAATAAAAGGAAACATGTATTAGATGTTTGACTTCAACATTGTATCCCATGGAATGTTGCTGCAGGTAAACAGTTCATTCAGGGTCATCATGAATAGTCAACTACTATTTTAAGTGGTTTCTCAAAAAGAGAAGAAAGGAGGGACATATGCAAACAGTTATATTTCCATATTATATATCATGAAGCATCATTATGAATAGAACATCGCTTGAAAAAAGTCAATGGAATCACCTGAGTAACATATAGCAGTCAATAGGCCCATTCGTACATGTATAAATATCCATGTTCATTTTATACTAAGAGAAAGGTTCAAAACCAGACGTTAATAGCCTACATTACTGTGGGTGTATTGAAAGTGTAAAAATGAGAGTTAGATCATACTGATAATGTCACAAAGTACCTTAATGACAAAATCCACTAATCAACATCATCACTTAGGTCAAATGTACATGGGTAAATTTATTGACAAGACCACCAAGCTAAGGGAACGTATATGGCATGATCCACAAAGTTTGGTATTATGGCCATTAAATTAACCTCCTTATAACACTGTGTGTTGGTTGTACTCATAGCGGGCTACCACATCAGGGGTGATGGCTGCCGATTAAATGATCAAAGAATCAAAGGGCAAAAGTTGAAGGGCGCTTATTGAGAAACTCTAATAGTCGCCTTGCGTATATGTCCTCCTTGTCAAGGCCCCTTTGGTGGCAATACAGTGTTTCATCGGTATATAAACTTCAATCTTATGAACCCAGTCTGTGTGTCGACATGGTATTAGAAAAAGGCAGAGTAACCGATCTGTTCATTCAAGCCTCTAGGGGCTAAGGTGTTAAGTTTATGAATCCACCTGGCCTCACATTGTAGCAAACGAGTAGCCCGATCACCACCCCTCTTCAGGGGGGGAATATGATCAATGATCATGGATCGCAGAGTAGGCAAGCCATGTTGAAATTCCAGGAAATGCTTCGCTACTGGTTTATCAGATATTTTGGAGGATAGTGCCAATCTAATTGATGACCTGTGGTTTGCCATGCGTTCCCTAAAGGTCGTGGTGGTCTTACCCACGTAATATAGGCCACAAGGACATGTTAATATGTAGATTATATAGTCAGAGGTATATATATATAGATAGTGATGTAGAGTAAAGGATAACCATACAAATGGGGTCCTCCATAGGACTTTGTAAAAGAAAAATAATTTTAATGTATTATGTCGACGTTTCAGCCCCTCACAAGGGTCTTTCTTTAGCTGCACCCAGGCATTTTGCATTACACTCTACTATATATATATATATATATATATATATATAGATATATATATAGATATATATATATATATATATAGAGAGAGAGAGAGGCAAACACTTAGAACACTAAAGAAAAAATTATTTCTAGAAAATACAATGATTCGTACCCGTCCCCGAAACAGGAATTGTAAGGTATACTCAGCCAAAGCACCGGGACAGCACTCACAGACATATATTTGATTGAATCAAAAATATTTAATTCAAATATAACTCCTCCATGCCTTGAGGAAGATTCAAGTTTGAACCGAAAACATTTGGCGTGTTGGAGTTATGGTTGAATAAAATGTTTTTGCTTCAATCAACTATATGTCTGTGAGTGCTGTATACATATACATATATATATATATATATAGAGAGAGAGAGAGAGAGAGAGAGAGAGAGCACAAACTGAAAAGGTTATGGTGGGGAAAAAAGTGAATGAAAACCCCTTCCACCCGAATTTGGTGGGTGGTAGATACAATGTTAAACAAAAATTTGACACACCAGTCAAGCCATAAGACTTGCTTTTCCCACAGAAATCACACAATTGCAGTGTTGTTACTACTGCAAGGTATTCTGGGTAGGCATATGCAAATAAGTTTAACAAGGAATCACCTTTTTGCCTCAGATTCCACTTTATACATGGATTCCTTAGAGTATGTGTATGCTGAGTAACAGCTTTAAGACGCAACTCAGGAAGAGGTGCAAAGCCAGTGAACCACTCATGGACAGCTGTTTCATTGTCTATGGAACTCATTAGCATGAGGTTGGTTTTACTGGCTTGCTATTGAGGCTTGGTGCACATGTGGAGCACAATCTGAAAAGGTTATGGTGGGGCAAAAAGTGAACGAAAACCCCTTCCACCTGAATTTGGTGGGTGGTAGATACTATGCTAAACAAAAATTTGACACACAAGTCAAGCCACAAGACTTGCTTTTTCCACAGAAATCGCACATTTACAGTGTTGTTACTACCGCAAGAGATTCTGGGTAGGCATATGCAAATAAGTTTAACAAGGAATCACCTTTTTGCCTCAGATTCCACTTTATACTTGGATTGCTTAGAGTATGTGTATGCTGTGTAACAGCTTTAAGACACAACTCAGGAAGAGATGCAAAGCCAGTGAATCACTCATGGACAGCTGTTATTAAAAGCCTGAGGTGCTGTGTAGTCTTCATGCTTCCCTTGATCCCATCTGTGCACTGTGGTCTCTCGTGGACATTCAGAGCTCTTTGTGGGGCCAGGTCATCCTTCAGCCCCCTTCGCCGAACCAGCTAGGGGGGCCCTTTGGATGTCTCCTCCTCCCTGGAAGGAGAGGAGGGCCTTCACCCTGGGGTCTTCTGCATTGTAGCGTCCCTACCTCAGGGCATCAAATCTTCTGCTCCCTCCGGAGAGAGGAGCTTCCGAGTCTTTAAGGGGAGGTGGCCTTCCAGCTCCCCCACCAAAGCGCAAGTCGTAGACCTGGCCCCACTACGGCAATTTTTCGTGTTTAAGTGCTTAGTCCGTGGGTAAGTGCTGTGAAGAATAAATAGGTGCATAAATAAAGTCCATCTAATCCACTGTGCAAAACATGCTCAGTGATAAATAATAAATAAAGTGCCAATTAAGGCCCCAGACTTCCGGCTGGCATTATAAAAATTCTTCACTGCCTTGCCAAAAGGCTAGGGCAGAAAAAGTGGAAAAAATAAAAACTCAAGAGTTCTCCGTGCCAGTGTTCCACCAGAACTCGTGTCCCAGTTAATCACGTGTCCGGTGCTCAAACATAGGCAAGTCACACCTCGGGCTTTCCGCTTCCCGGCCATGGCATCAGATCAAGTGCCTCTCTGTCCCCAGGATGCAAAGAACAGATACTACACTTGATCTTAGCGAAAAGGCCGAGACTTTTTGTCAAGTGATTCTTCATTACCTGGGATTTTTCAGCAACCCCCTATGCACTGTTATAGACGCAGTCCCAATTTAAGAGACAAGCTAGTTCTCACTGATCCCACACATTGTTATAAAAGTATGTATGCCACATGGAAAGGATGCTATACATGCACAGGATGTATTACCTGTCGTAACTTACTAACAGGAGATTCATTTAGACAACCACATTCAGGCAAAATGTCCCTATCAAACACCGTCTTACCTGTACCAGCAAATACATTGTGTACTACATAATCTGCCCTTGCAATCTTATGTACATAGGAAAGACAATCACTACATTCAGAGACCGAATCGCAAATCACACAACTTCAATACGCCAAGTCATACATACACACAATAGTGATAAACCAGTGGGAAAGCATTTTATTGAAGCCAACCATACCCTGTCTGATCTACATTATTTGATCATTGATCACCAACCTAAACTATCCTGAGGTGGCGATAGAAATAAGAGACTACTTCAACTTGAGGAACGTTGGATACACAAACTCAGTACTCTCGCCCCCATGGGACTGAATGACAAAACTAATTACGCATGTTTCTACGAAGGAATGTCTTGACCATCTGGGATAATAAACTTCTCGCTATGTGAGAGAGTTGAATCTTTTGTCCCAGGGTTACTATCAGATATACTGGCAGGTGACACCACTCCATGGAGATGATGGGCATAGATCCTGTGAAGCTGACAGGTGTTGCTAATTTAAACATCCCTCCTATTCATAGGACTTGGTACCCCTGCGTTTCAGTATCCCATTGATTACCACTATAACCTATCAATAAACTACTCCAGTAGGTGATGCCCCTCCAGGGAGTTGATGGGCATAGATCCTGTATTGTGACAGGTGTTGCCAATTCAAACATCTCTCTCAACATAGGACTGGGAATCCCTATTGCATAAAAGTCTTGGATATGGTCTCCCTACTAAGGTACTATATACTATGTTTAATGACTTGACCTACTCTGAACAGCCCTTAACTTGATTATCGTTATTTTGATACACAACACAAATAAGATGGATTAGTTGGGCGTTCCACAGATGCTTTAGGATCTGTGTGAGACATTCGGTGTTGGATCAACCAATTCTCAACTGGAATCTTCGTTTGAGTGTTTTTCTCTTCTGGTTTAATATTGAGTCACAATGTCTTCACCATGTGTCATTTAATAATTATTATTGTTATCGTGTCATTTAATAATTATTATTAACATTCTGATACTTTATCTAGAAAGTCACATTGCATATAGATTCCCACTCTATCGAGACTATCACTCCCGTTCGTTGTGATCTGTGAATGTGTCTATTTCAGTTGCGTGCTTTTCACTATGTTCATTCAGAGGTTCCCTTAGAGCATGTTCACTCGTCCTTTCAACCCTATAAGATACGTGGATCATACTGTAGCAGCTACTAACGGGTGTTTGGTTGCCAAGTGACCCACGTTGCTTGGCAGATGGGGATTGGATTATGTTAAATCACTATCTCTACATTCCTTGTACTATCATGTGTTGTACACCACATTGATCCCAGTGTTTTTTATCTCTCTAACTGCTTTTGTATTTGCAGTGTAGCCCATCATGCCATTTATACATGTTTATACATTAACATCTGTTTAATATACACGACCCGTGTCTCAGTTGGGTGATGATGCTGTATTTCGGTGCCACGGCTGTCATGCCGTTTTGATGACGTGACCATCATTCTGAAGGCCACGAGGATCGGCTTCTTGGTGCCTTTATATACTGCCATCTTGCTACATGTAAGTTGTCTTGATAAAGGTCCTGCACAGGAATCGAAACGTTGACCTATTTTTTGCTCTGTTTTGTCCTAAATAAATATTATACGTAGTCCCACTGGTGCTGCCTCCTTCTCTATTTATATATATATATATATATTTCATGAAAACAGCACTCGCAGGACTGCTCAGATAATATCACATTTCCACTTTATTTTAGATCTAAAATAAAGTGGCAATGTGATATTATCTGAGCAGTCCTGCGAGTGCTGTTTTCATGAAGTAGAGATTACATTAACTGGCACCCGGGCAGTCACCGTATTATGTTGGGAGTGCGTTCCTATTATCAAACCTATATATACATATATATATATATATATATATATATATATATATATTGCATTACTTTATCAGAGATTACTATGGAAACATACATGCTTGCAATAAGGGGCCATTTTTTTTAGATGGTGAAAAGAGGTAAGTATGATGACATTATTGTAAATCTATTACAGAGATTGCCTGTTAATGTCTGCCATATAGTCTATTACGTCATTGACTGTTTGTTTAATCTATATGTACAAAATCTGTATAAATCAGTCTCAGTTTCTCTTCTTCACTTGTTGGGTTTCACTTTAGATTATGTGCTGTAGACAACCTCAAAACAAAAGAGCTCTTTGTTTAGGTTTGAATAGCTGCAGGAGATGTGGTAAAAATAAAAGGTGTAAGGAAATTTATACCTGAAAATCTGCCAATACTAACACACCTGATAAACTATGGATCCTGGCCTTAATATAAATATATACCATGCATAAAGGTTCTTTATTCTCCAAGACAATGTTTAAAGTTAAAATATGAAGGCCAGGAACCATTTTCTTGATATTATACAGATGCTTAACTAGACTACACTTATTCTCTCTTTTATAAAATTGCCTGAACTATTAACTATTATGTCAAGCATATTGAAGTACAGCAGTAGTCTTTGTTTTCTGAGTGTAAATTATATGCCATTTTGTGTTTCCCTTAAGAATGTAATACATTTTGACTAATTATGTTAAGAAAGGTAAAATCAAGATTTAATAAAAAGTACAGACAAATCTGCACAGTCGATTATAAAATTATATGAGTAACGATGGTTGTAGAATGCAACAAAAAAAGAAAATGTTGGCAAAAAGATCTAAAGTCATCAACGTAAAGTGGTACATTTCTGGGAAGAAATCAACTGTACCGGGGGAAGAGTAAGTGAAAAATACAATCAATATAAATATGGCTTTTAACCCCATGAATTCTAGACATGTCATCAATACATTTTTTTTTAAATGCTCTGGAGACTGCTTCGGTATTCAAGGGGTTAGAATCCCTTCAATCCCATCAATGAGAATTTGCCAAATTTCTATTTCAACCACATGGTGCAATTTGTTTGCTCTATAATTGCACTTCTTTTTCTTGATGAATAATGACAAATGTCTACTAAAGAAAATACTAAGGAAATAATTTTCCAAAATTTTAAAAATGGTATATATTTTAGACTCTAATGTAAGTATCAGGATAAAATAGAACTGAATATTTGACTAACAACATTTTAAAGGGCAGCTTGCTCTTATGTGAACAATGTAACTATAAAACACACTTGTGGGCCAAAAACTGGGGACTAAACTTTATTTAGATAAATAAATGAAAGTTGAAAATTGTAACCAGGAATGATTAGACTGAAGACAAAATTTGGAAGATAATTAAATGAGGAGACAGGTCAAGCTGACTGTCTTAATGATTATTTCTATTCAGTTTTTACAAAGGAAGGTGAAAGGAAGGGACCTCTGTTGGAAAAGGATAGAGCGAGACATTGGAAGCATGCATGTTTACAGAGAATGTTCTACTTCAACTCTCTAAAGTAAAAACAAATAAATTAATGGAACCAGATAGGATGCGCCAAAAGCTATTAAACAGATTTAGGAGTGTTGTGGCAAAACCTTTAATTGAAATATTCAGTCAGTCACTATTGACAGGAGAGGTTAGATTAGAAGGCAGAAAATGTAATAGCACTTAACAAAAAAGATAGCAGTAAAGCTTTTGGCAGTGGCAACTGCAGACCAGTAAGTTTTATGTAAGTAGTAGGGAGATTAATGGAAACTATGCTAAAGGAAAGAATTGTTAAATATCTGGATTTAAATGCCTTGCAGGATACCAAACAGGACAGGTTTACTGTAGGTAGATTTTGTCAAACTCAACACATAAGTCACACTTGTCATCCCCAAGCAGTACTACTACTACTACTACTACTAAGATACAGGAGTAAGGGAGGTGGTGATACTAGTAGTGAGAAAATCTCAGAGACTGAAATTGATGTGGTTGCTGTTAGTGATAGTGAAGCAGCTGGTGGGACTTGAATGTCTACAGTAGCTCCTCCTGCTGATCTGAGGTGGTAGGGCAAGTGATGTGGAGCGGCCCATCAAATTCCCCTGACCCTGGGATTCCCTTCACCCCATGACATTGTCCATATGGAACATGATACTAAAGAAGACAGAACTGGTGGCTTGCAGCAATAATACCACCACAAAGAGCACAGATCAGCTGCCCATGCTTGCTACTAGTTCTGCCAGTCTGCCTTTTTCAGATCAAGATATGGCAAGTGTGACAGTAGGAGACCCTATGTCACATTTCTCATCACCTCCAACCGGTGAGACTGTACTAGAGCAGCAGCAGCAAGGAGGGACTGGCGGTGGTGATGATGAGGGTAATGGTGGAGCAACTGAAGTGGAAAAGACACTAAGTTCATTTTCTAGAAAAAAACAAGAAGGCATAGGATACATATTTGGGGATGGGCATCACCACCACCAGCAGTAAGATTGGTGAACTTGTGGAGTTTGCTGCTGCTGTAATTCCAGATGTTGCTGAGTTGCAAGGGCAGTAGGTTGATGAGGAGCAGGCTAGTGTTCCACAGAATACTGTGCACACAATGGGAATGGGGTGCAGCAGTAGTGATGTGGGACTAGAACAGGTTCCACCTGTCAGCAGCAATACTTCTGGTCCTAGTTGTAGTGCTGATTCTGAAGCAGTAGCAGCAAGAGCAGCAACATCAACATCTGCCCCAGCCAGTCAACAGAAATGTGGAGAATAAGAAGAAAGAGGCCATTCTGGGTGTGGAACTATTTTTCTCTTGGGGCAGGCACAGTGCAGTCATCAGTGAAAACACTGTGCACAATTTTTGACAAGTCAGTGAAAAGGGGAAAGGAGTAAATGCACCTTGGCATGCCGCAACCTCAGGAAGGGTATACACCAAACCCCCTCCAAAAGCCTACACCACCTAAATAAGAGTTTGACCTGTACAGGAGGTCTTTAGTAAAACAAAGTAATCTCAAGAGCTGGTAAAGGTAATCTTCCAATTTTAAAAATGTATTTAACATACATGCTGTGGAGATGTGGCATGATAATCCGAATGTAGGCCCTCTTGTAGATAATAGGAATTAAATGGTTGTGGATTTTAAACGTTGAATATGAGAGGTAGCTGTAAAGGGTTACAAGCATGGTAGAGATAGTGGAGAATGCGTAATTAGGACATTCTCGATGGGAGGATGAAACATTGGAGCATGCACATTGGGATGTGGCATGGATATTGCGATGCCACATCTCCGAGAATTGGAGTAAACCCAGGTAATGATAAAGCGCTTGGAAACTTATAAAGCGCTTGGAAAATTATAGGATATGACATAGCGTTCCAAGAATGGAACACAAGACGTAATTTCCTGATATCCACGACAGTAGGTTTGGAGGGAAACAAGAGGGATCCTTGGGAAATCAAGCCACAAACCACAACAGCAACATATAAAAGGAAGGTAAAATTGCATATTAATGTTTGCTAAGTTGCACTTGAAAAGTAATATATTATTACGAAACGCGTTGAGCTTTTTTTAGCCATTTGCATATAATATTTTAAGTTTTTAAGAATTTTGTATTACATTCATAGCGAAAGGCTTATGTTAAATACATTTTTCAAACTGGAAGATTACCTTTACCAGCTCTTGAGATTACTTTGTTTTACTAAAGACCTCCTGTACAGGTGAAACTCTTATTTGGGTAGTGTATGCTTTTGAAGGGGTTTGGTGTATCCGCTGCAGGCCTCTATATCCTAAAATTGGAGAATCCAGAACCTGGGAAAGACCAGGAATATCTGGCGGTAACCGTCCTGGGGTTTATACCAGGAAATATACGATACTTAGAGGCAGTATTGGAAGCCTTGAATAAATGTGAGTAAGATTTCAATAGAGCACGTGGTTAAAGGGATAGTAATACTTCGTTTTAACTTCATGTTTTTTTAATGCCTACAAAATAAAATAAAGTTAAAACGAAGTATTACTATCCCTTTAAGGTGTTGGTGTCCTTGATAAAAATACTATGCTTAGTGGATCTGGTGCTGTTGTTTCTTTTCTTGTTTCCTGTAGTTCGTTTTATTGGGAGTCCCAACCAATCACATCAAGCTGCGAAGATCCCAAGCTTTGTAATCTCTTAATTGTGGACGCTAGTGCTATTAATATTTATAAGTACTTTCATTTTTAATTATATTGTGTGACACTGTTATTTTTGGTTTTTTGAACCAACCAGTCCAAATTTTGGTATCAGGTTGGAACAAAACCAGATTGTGTGTATAGACTCCAAAAAAAATAGAATTTTTGGGGGTTTGTTTCGGGGGCATAAGTCCTACAAATCACGGATTACTCAGTGCTTGTGATGCTAACAAGACAAAGTACTACAACAAATCAATGTTTTCTCAGGGTTTGGGTCTCTAATAAGTCTACGTCCTATAAATCAACATTTCCTAAAGACTTGGGTGTCTAACAACAAGTCTAAGTCCTACAAGTCATCCTCTACAAAATACTCTATCCTGTCAAGTATCATTCTGCCCCAGATACAGCTTACATCAGGGGGCCCCTGTCACATTACATACCAGTTTCTTATTTTGTTTTTCAATTGTGTTTATATATTTATTTATTTTACTGTCCCACCCATTCCCAGTCAACAACCCCCCCAATAAACATTCCCTTTTCAACTGATTCTTTCCATGCATATTCTGGGTTCTTTTTACACAATGTATTATTTTCTGACACTACTACACATAACTCACTTCACATAACACAGATCATAAACTGTGCTATTTTTTTAATTATGTATTTATTGAGTCATAAAAGAAATACAAAGAATAGAGATCATCAGCATATACAGCCAGAGGACAAAATTCCCACCCGCCTGTATAACATAATTGAGAATAACATGTGTTACATCGAAGAAGTTACAGTGGTCACATATGGGGGCCCATGGGAAAAGCTAATCAAACCCAACTTAATAAATTGAGTGTGATCAGGTCATAACAGGTAACCTAGCTTATGGGTGATACAGATATACAATTTCATCCAAGAGGAAGAGAGTGATCAACAGAAGAATAACTCTGTACAAGAAAGAGGCAGGGGGAGGAAGAGGGATAGATAGAGAAAGAAAAGAGGCAATGGATACAAAAGATAACAGATTAAGACAGACAGATGTGCAGGAGAAGCACAAGAAGACTAGAGAATGAACAAAGAGAAAGAAAGGTATTGTACGACTGCCTGGAGAGGGATGAACGGAAGGGCCGGGCAACTAACAAGTAACCTTCGTGAAGGGGTAGAAGTAATTATGGGTGAAACCAAGGCTGAAGGAGAGGCCAAAGTGACTCTGGGTCTATATTTTTCTGTAATAACTTCAGCCTCATTAGGAGTAGCTGGTCTTTTACTCTAGCTCTCAATTCCAATAGTAAAGGGGCAGATTCTTGCTTCCAATGGAGGGGTACTAAAGCCTTCACAGCATTAGGGATAGAAAAGAGCAGTATTTTTGCATGCGGGGGCAAGTGAGGGAGATCCTTAAAAACAGGATTTGCAGAGGGTCTTGTCTGAGATGAATCCCCAGGACACTGTTAATAGTAGAGATACAAGAACTCTAATACGGCTTTATAATCGGCCAATCCCACCATAAATGGAGACACATACCCCTGGCCGAATGGCAAAACCAGCACATCACGCTACATGAAGGGGAGATGGCATGGAGTCTAGCTGGGAGTCTAGTTGGAGTAAGATGCCATCGAGAGAGCATTTTAAAGTTCATTTCAAGCTTCTGGGAGGAGAGAGATGCCCTACTCATAGTAGACCAGATGATCTCTCAGTCTTGATTGTCTAAAGGGATTCTAAGCTCCTGTTCCCACTTGCAAGCATAGAGGGAAACTACTATTTTAATTTAGATCTCATTATTACATTACCCTATTGGTTATGGACTTGTGTCTATCCAACATACAGATATTCGGTATTTTATGTTTGAGCTGGCATTTTTGCGTACACTCATGTTTTTCATAGGTTTCACTTTGTTTCTCACACTCTTTCAGTTGTCATTGGTATATTAAACATTACATCTGGCCACTGGGCTATATCATTTATAGACAAGTAAGTTACATGAATTATAGTTTAGTGTATTTATTTTTAGCAATATTTTACTATGTATTTTTCAGAGTTAAGTTCGCATTATATAGGTTTTTCTTTCATATATTTGTGTTTAGTTATTGCATTTACTATAAGGGACATTGGTCCTTAAATGGTTAGTAATGTCTGTTTTTATCTAAGTGTTACATTGTAGTTATTAAAAAAAAATAAATTCATTGATATTAGTCTGGTCTCTCAAACTTGTATAGTTTCAAAGGTATATGATACTAAACCTTCCCCTCCCTCCCCTTTCATCATTAGATCCTGGTCCTGGGACTGGACGGTGTCTCTTCAGGAGAGCCAAAATAGCACTATTTAGAAAGAAACACTTAATTGGAATGGTCTACAAAGTGTAATTACAAACCAGGCACACTTTGTCAACCGTCGCAATTGAATATTTATTTTTAGATATCGCTATTTGGGCTCTGCTGAGAGCTTGACAGCTGACATCTGTGAAAGCGGAGGGAGGGGGGAGTTTATAATCAAATATCTCTCAAACTATACAAGTCTGAGAGACCAGACTAATATCAATTAATTTATTTTTATCATTACTGTTTTAATATGGACAACAACAGCAGTAACATGGCTAATGGGTAATGAAGGTTCTGCTTGCCGTTCACGACTATCTCCAGTGATGCGCCTGAGGCAGTAGGAGCACAATAAGTAGCCCCCAGTCTATGTGGGGAAAAGAAGAAGTTGGCCAATAATTCTTCTCTACTTGCCCCTCCTCCAAAATCATGAGAATAGAATATACATTTTTCCCTTGAGAGCAGGAAATGTTCCTCTCATCTGCAACTGCAATGTGCACAGTGTGTGTGGTAAATAACATCTGGGGGCACAACTGTATCCAAACACATTGACAGCAGAACCCAAGTACTGCCTCTGTCACTATACCCCTTGTCCTGACCCGACTAAGGACACATGACAACTTGCTAAAAGTTTAATAGTAATAATGAATCCTCCCTGCCAGCATCCTAGCATATTCTGCGGGATGGAATCTCCTCAGATGCCTCTTGATGCCCTGCTTGCGTTTCTCCTCCACCACACTGGCATGTGTGGACAGTGCACCACACAGTGCACAATGGGTGGAGAAGAACTGCCAAATCCTAACATCAACAGAGTGGCTATCATTTGGCGGGGGAGGTAACGATGAGTGAGGTTGATTGGCAGAAGATGTAGTTACCCTAGAGGAAGAAGGTGATGGCGATGGTAAGCTAGTTGTTTCACTCGTCATGGAACTTCCAGTCTCTGCCTGGGTTTCTCTATTCTTCCTCCTTTTTTATCTCCACCTCACCTCTTGTTGCCTTTCTAGAGAGTCAGGGGGTAGTAACAGCGTTGCTTGATTTCTGTGGTGGGTGCTTGTTAACATGTTTGACATAAATGTCATGGTGTCTGTGTTTCATGTGTGATATCAGGAAGGTTGTGCCAAGGTGTGTTCCTTCCTTTCCCCTTCTCAATGACTTGTAACAAATTGTGCACAGTGAGTTGGTGGTAACTGCACTGTGCCTGTATCACGGTGCCCGTGATTGCTGCCTTTATCTGTCAGTTACCTTTAGGGGGCCCTCCATTGGCTGCTTGCTGTCAACCTGCCCTGCAGTGCCTATTTAAACTGAGCCTAGGCACCCTTTGGGTGCCCTTTCGTGTTGTCCCTATGCTGTTTGCACCTGCATTGAGTTCCTGAGCTTCCTGGGCCATTTCGCTATTCCTGCGTGTCGGTGGTCATCTGGTTCCTGCTTTCAAGTCGTCTGGTTCCTGCATCCGTTCCTGATCCTGTTGGGGTTGCTGTTCCTGCTGCTGCTTCCTGCTGCCCTTCCTGATCCGGTTGACCGTCCGCAGACCTGTTCCTCTCCATCCTCGGCTGGGTTCCTGAGTTGTATCGTCTACTGGGTGCCTGTTTCCTCCTGTGGTCCTGGCGACATTTTTACTCACTTGCAGGTTATCCCAGTACGCAGGTACTGGTTCGCTCCACCGTAACCGGCTGCTGTTGCACCGGTAGAGTCTTGGGTTATCCAAGTATGCGGGTACTGGTTCTCTCCACCGTAACCGGCTGCTGTTGCACCGGTAGAGTCTTGGGTTATCCCAGTACGTGGGTACTGGTTCGCTCCACCGTAACCGGCTGCTGTTGCACCGGTAGAGTCTTGGGTTACTCCAGTACGCGTGTACTGGTTCACTCCATTATACCGGCTGCTGAGGCACAGATAGAGTCATTTGGTTACTCCGGTACGCATGTACTGGTTCGCTCCACCTAACCAGCTGCTGATGCACCTGTAGAGTCATTTGGTCATTCCAGTACGCTGATACTGGTTCGCTCCATGATAACCAGTTGCTGTAGCACCGGTAACGTCTTTTGGTTATTCCAGTACGTGGGTACTGGTTCGCTCCACTATAACCGGCTGCTGATGCACCGGTAGTATCCTTGGTTATTCCAGTACGCGGGTACTGGTTTGCTCCACTTAGCCGGTTGCCGTGCACCGGCACAGTTATTTGGTTACCCCAGTAAGCGGGTACTGGTTCGCTCCACATAACCGGTTGCTGTGCTCCGGTAGAGACTGGTTATCCCAGTAAGTGGGTACTGGTATGCTCCACATTATCCAGAGGCTGTTCAGTCCTAGACAGCCCGGCAGACTGGAAGGTTTTCCCCAGTACGCGGGTACTGGTTTGCTCCCTGTATAAACCGGTTGCTAGTTGCAAGATCTGTCAGCACCGGTTGTGGCTGAGTTTACGCTGTTTGTATTTGATCTGTTTCTGTATGACTGGCAGTCTATTCTATTCTGTCTATCCTATGGGCCTCACTCTGTCATCTTAGGTGACTGGTCCCTCCACCTAGCGAGTCACCAAGGCCACCAGTGCTGCCATCCTTCTCAACATTTTAGGCTGCTCTGCCCGGTATATTGGTAAGGTCGGTAGAACCTAGTCCTCCTCGTTGGGTTGCCTTACCCGGTATTGGCAGAGCCGGTAAAGCCTTATTACTCGCAGTCTCAGTCTCAGTCAATAAAGTTGTGTTTTTACCTAACTCTGTGTCTGAGAGTCGTAACAAACCATGACAGCCTGCCCCAAGAGAAAAATATTCCCACACCCATGACTTCAGGGGATAGGGAAAGGAAACAGGTGGAAAAGAATGGCCTCTTTCTTCTTGTTCGCCACATTCCCCTTCAGTCTGTGGCAGCAGATGATGTTGCTGCTGTTGATGATTCTGCCTCAGAATCAGCACTGCAACTATGACCAGGAGTATTACTACTGCTGGCAAGCGGAAGCTGTCTGTCAGTCTCTGAGATGGACAAACACAGAAGTAGTTCGAGACAGGACAGGATGGCCTAGTCGAAAAACACAGAAGTAGTTTAAGACAGGGCAGGATTGCCTAGTCAAAGGCTTTCGAGACAGTTCAAATATTAAAGAGAAATAGCGGCTCAAAACAGGGAGGTCGAAGACTTAGAAATCCTAGTGGGATGAAGATGTTGTAGACTTTGAGTCAAGAGGCAGAGAGTAGGGGTTGTCGACTACGATTCGAAGGTCAGAGAGACAGGCCTTCACAGGATAGGGTAGTCGACTTGGCGGGAAGGTCGATGGACTACAACTTCCACTGCCCTCAACTAGTCAGAGGTTTAGGAGGATTTGACCAGATGTCAGGTACGACCCTGTCGACTAGATGGACAGGCGGGATGCAGGTAGATGTCAAGTACCTACACCCTTGACTTGTGAGAGTCAGATCCGGACGATTAGATCAGTCTGAGTCGGAACTTGGGGCTGAAGGGACTCCTGTTGCGTGCAGTTAGAAGGAGTCGTTAAGAAAAAGTGTGGTCGAGGATAGCCGAGGTCAAGCCAATATGGAGAAAAGAAGCCAGGGATTCAGAGATGTAGTCAGGAGGGAAGCCGGATCGAGATTCAAGACAGAAGGCAGGAGACAAGGTCGAAAATCAAGGCAATGGTTCGGTACATGGATTCAGGAACTCTGGAACTCTGTGACAAACACTCTCAGGATTTTGGCACTAAAATCGAGCAAGACTAGGAGGTTGACCCAGGTAGATAAAGCCTGCAGCAGCCAATAGGGATGATGTAGAAGGAAAGATCCGAATAAGCGTGACACTGTCCTAGTCCCCACATCACTCGTTGACCCCATTCCCACTGTGTCCATGGTGAAATGTGGCATGCTAGCTTGCTCCTCAGCATCCTGCTGGCTTCGCATCTCAGCAGCAGCAGGAATTAAAGCAGCTGCAAATTCTGAAAATTCCAAAAGCTCATTGCTAGTGGTGGTGATACCCATCCTCATACCTGTCTCCCATTCCTTCTCAGTTTCTGATAAAAAGGAAATCAATGTCTCTTCCACCCTGCTTCTCCACCATCATCATCACCACCACCACCACCAGTCCCTACGTGCTACTGCTGCTGTATTACAGACATCTCACTGCTGCTTGGAGGAGGTGATGAGCAATGTGACAGAGGGTCACCTAATGTCACACTTGGCATTTCTTTTTTACCTGAAGAAGGCTGTCAGCAGTAGCAGCAGGCACAGGCAGCTGATCTGTGCTCCTGCTGGTGATGGTATTAATTCTGAGCCTGCTCTCCCCCAACACCAGTTCTGGTCTCTTCAGGATCATGTTCCACTTGGACACTGTAGTGAAGGGAAGGGGAAGAGGACTTCCTGAGCCAGAGGTATGGTGTGGGTTCCATTGACCACTAGTCTGGATGCTCTCAAATGCTTCTCGTACCACTCCCCTAAAACTAGTCCCACAGGCTGCTTCACCATCACTGTTAATACTGCCACTACTAACAACACCACATAAAGTTCAGCCACAGAGTCTTGCTCCTCACAGTCACTAGTAATATGATGATTACCCCCTCCTTCATTCCTAACACTAACAAGCTTCTGGACCCTCTTAGTACTAGCACTGGCAGGACTTCTTGGGGGTGGCAAGTGTGACTTAAGGTCCCCTGCTGTCACACTTGGCATCATCTTCTCCTCCCCCCCTCCTGAGTATTACAAAACACACTTGCAGCTTCAGCACTGGTGGCAGAAGTTTCAACATTGGCAGTAGGCACAGCACTGGTGGCACTGGCAACAGGGACAGCAGGTCTGAAAGCAGGCACAGTATTGGTGGCAGCAGGTTCAGCACTGACAGCAGACACAGCATTAGTTTCAATGGGGGCAGCATGTCTGACATCAGACACAGCACTAGTGGCAGCAGGGGCAGCAATGGTGACAGCAGAGGCAGCACACATTCCCTTTTCTCCCTCCCTTCACAGTTTCTTTTCTCCCTCCCTTCCCATTCCCTTTCTCCCTCCCATCCCATTAAATTCCTCAAGATCCCTTGGTGAGATTTAGGGGGACTGGACAGCATTGGTTCAGTAGTGCTCATTCCCCCCTCCTCCTCAGACTCAGTGGACACATAAAGGTCTATCACAGTCTATCTTTGAGGCCTAAGCGATCGCGTGCTCTTACCTCTGTATGGCCACCGGATGGTATGCCCTCCGGCCACTTCCTCATTGCTAGAGTCATGTTACAGGCACTGGCATGGACACCTGTTTATGGGCCTATTCTGTTTGGCCTAATTGGGTCCTGTCTCCTTCTGCTGCTTCATAAACCTCATTGAGGCTAGGACTTGTTGCCCTTTCGTGGTGTACCTGTGCGTTGCTTCAGTGTTGCTCTCGCTGGACCCTTGCTTGGCTGCTGTGTTCTCTCCTGATAGATCCTTGGCTTTCTCTGACCTTCCGCTCCGGCTCGAGACCTAGTGGCTTTGTCTGACTACCCGAACTGTGTATGGCCCTGGCTTGTCCGCCTACCCTTTCTGTTTTGACCTTGGCTGTGGCTGACTACCTGATTTGGCTCTTGACTGTGGCTTGTCTGACTTACGCTCCGTGCTGCCTTTTGCTCCAGTCTGACTACCACCTGTCCTGGCTAGTTGTGGATGTGTAGAACAACTGCTACCTCTGTGGTAGAGCTGCTGGTTGCCTCTCGCACCATTGCTTCAATTCTGTGCACTGTATCAGTTGCCTCCTGGTTCTGTTGTGTACACTCCACTCTGTGGCCTATATACTGTGCGACCTTCACATACTTACCGGTGTCATGGCTGGCTACTCTCAGCAGAGTCGTCATATCTAACATTGTGGATGTTAATAACCTGTGTTGCTGTTGTTGTTGCTGCTGTTGCTGAGTACTCAAAATAAGAGTGTGTGGCTGAGTGGGACTTGGACTTTGAAGTGGTGATGATGCTGATGATGACTGATAGGGTGACTGTGTACTTTTTGACATCTTTGCTTGTCCAGGGTCAGACTTTCCAATGGTTTGCTCAGTTTATAGACAGGCAAATGCTCCTTTTCAGTGGTGGAAGATTCAGCCTTTGACTTTCTAGCCATGTCATCATCCTCACTCTCATCTTCATCTGTATCTGAACATGAGAAGGACGCAGGAGGGATATATTCTAGATCTGCATCAATCATCATGAGGTCATCCTCAGCAGCACCAGCATCACCTGACAATTCTTTCCCACTACCCTTATATTCCTCTAAGCTTTTAGAGGTCTCAAACAATTTATTTTTACTTTTACTGTAACAAAGTTTGCTACTACTTTGCAGACAGGTGTTTTGGTGTTTGTTTGTCTCACTATCTGATGCAGCAGGCAGTTCAGCTGCTACATCTTCCTCTATTATGCTATTGCCAGCATCATCAACACTTGAATGTGACTTGTTATAGTCTTAAGTGTTCTTATATGGTTCTTTATTTCTACTGGCACTGGTGGTGCTGGAACTAGTTTTGCTGGGACCTAGACAAACTGCATCCTCCCTTGGAGTAGAGTGATCAGCATAATTTATTTCACACACTGCGGCAAAAATTTCTGCAGTCAGTTTTTACTACTTTACTCTCATGCCCCTGCAATGCTCCAACCTTCCCCCTCCCCCTGCTCCTTGTGCCTTTGTTGGACATTACTCAAATAATGTTTTTACTCTACAGCACACAACACAACTGATAGAGTATGATGTCTTGCCTTAGTCCAGTCAGCTGTCTGTCACCTAATATATGTAGTTCATTGTTTATTTCTTTATTCTATTTTATTTATTGTTTTATATATATATTTTTTAATTTTGTATCTTTTTAAGTTGTCCACCCTGTCTTTCATGTGGTGGAAAAATGTTTTTCTTTCCATTGATTTCAATGCACAATGAGCTAGGCGAAAAAAGCGGGAAGAAGCAGAAAAACTGCACTTTTCATGGGAAATTATTCGCCAAGTGGAAAGTGACATTTTTTGCCGATTTCAATCTGAGGCGAAAATTTTCGCCCATCCCCACTTGTTATACCCTAAACATCCACTAAGACCTTAGGTTGACTGGCTGACTCTTTAGCATTGCTATGTCAGTGAATAGTGTTGATGAATAAATTGCTGGCTACTATATCCACTATATACTATGTTGACTTTGTGTGGCTAATTTGTGTAGGTAATTGACCTACTAATCCTTATTGCTATACACATTCATGCATATTCATGATGGAGGTTGGGGTATCCATTCATATTTTTTTTTTGCTTTTGTCACTTGTACTGTAAATTTGGATGGGAGTTTTTTCACTTCACTCTGGGAGTTTAAAGCGGGTTATGAACATTATTAGATATCATGATGAAGATCCCTGAAAGAGATTGAAATGTTGACCTATAATAAATGTGTTGCTTTTTTTTTGTTTTTACAAGTTCTGTGAGTGCTGATCTTTTGATATATTGCATTACTTTGGCATCTGGCTCCCCAGAATTTGCTTCTAATTGTTGTTTTGAGTCAGTCCTCTCCTATCATCATCTTCAACCATTGTTAATACACTGCAGGATGAAGGCCTCCTCAGCAAGTTTCCCATAACTTTTTCTTGTACTTTGTACCAACAAATTTTGTAATTTCTTCAACTCAACTTGTCATTGGCCTTCTTCTTGGGCATTTAGTATCAAATGAAATCCATTCCAAAATTAATTTGGTTCATCTACCGTCAGCTCTTCTTTCTATGTGACCTAACCATTTCCATTTTAGGTACTTTACTCTTTCAATGATGTCATAATTCATACACCTTTGTTTGTAGATTAATCCATACACACATTTTTCAGTGTTCCATGCTCCTCTACGTAACCTTAAGTTTTGTATGGTTTTGGCATGCAACATTCATGTTTCACAACCATATGGAAGAACCGAAGGGACACATTGGTAAAAAATCTTTCATTTGAGTCAGAGTGGCAAATTTGTCTTAAAGAGAATACTAGTAAGTTTTGCAAATGTTTGCCATCCCAATTTTATTTCTCGTACAACTTCCATCATGATGTTTCCATCTGTTGACATTTCCTGTTTAAGTAGAACCTACTTGTCCATCTTTTCTAGATTTTGTCCATCTACTTTGATTTTCCTTAATATGGTAAATCTTTTAAACAGGATTTTCAGACCAAAATTTTTGCTTTCCTATTGTAGTTCTTCAATGCATTCTTGCAGTTCTTCAGGACTACAGGAAGAGTATGATATTATCTGAAAAACGTAAGTGATGTTAACAATCTCCATGGATTGTAAGTCCTTTTTTGTCCTAATTTAGTTTGCAGAACATTTCTTCTAAACGAGCAGAAAATAGTTTGGGAAATTGTGTATCCTTCTCAGATGTATTTTTTTATGTTGCTCTGTATTGATAGAAGTTATTTATGTAAGTTCTATCTATTCCTTGGTTGATGAAGGCATTGATTATTATTTGCTTTTTCACTGAGTGAAAGGCCTTTTCATAGTCAGTGAAGTCTATGCATAATTGAAGGTTGTATTCATGATACAGCTCTAAAACTTGTTGCATGCTCTGGATATGTTCCGTTGTACTAAAACCCCTTCTTAAGCCTGCTTATTCTTTAGGTTGTGCCACATTAAGTATCGTGTCCATTCTTCTTGATTATTGGTCGTTAATTTTCTAGATCTGCCTTATCACATTTTTTATGCATTAAGATGACTTCTGCATTTTTCCATGTGTCAGTCACTTTGCTGAGTAGTCGGTATTTTGAAAACAGTTTCGCTTGGGAACTCTGGATTTCATCATTTCATTAGTAACTTTTTGTATTGATTTTATTACAGCTTCTGCTACTTGTACCAAAATTTCTGGCACAGCTTTAGCCTCTGGCACTGCATTCAGTTGTCCTTCATCCTTAAAAAGATTTGAATAAAATGATTATACTTATTTTACTATTTATTGTTGATTTTTTGATGTTATACCATCTTCAAGCTTCAATGCAAACATTTGGCTATTATGTGTGGCCATCTTTCATTTTGCTTTCTTTAGCCATTGATTTTCTTCCAGGATCCTTTTGATGAGCTCAACACTGAAATTGTGCATTTCTTTTTTTATGCATTTCCTTATAGTCTTGCACATTTCTGCATATTCTACCCCATTTTGTTTTTTCCTTGTTTCACAGTAGGTGCAAGGCCATGGACAGGGTCTTTGATAGTCTGAATAACTTTTTCATTGTGGATCTGGAAAGTCTTGCAGCACACTGAAGTGATTAGACAATGCTATTGCAAAATTCTTATGGTTTCCCAATAGCTTTTCTTTCTTTCTTTCTTTCTTTCTTTCTTTCTTTCTTTCTTTCTTTCTTTCTTTCTTTCTTTCTTTCTTTCTGTTTTATTTTTGCTCTCACTAGATGATGGTCACTTCCAGCTTTAAAATGGTTTAAGGCTGTCAGTGAACATCATTTATTATTTGCAAGTATTAAGTCATTTTCACTTTTATTGCCATTAAGGCTTTTCCATGTCCATTTTCGCTGGGCCTTTTTTTACTGTAGATTTTGTTCTTCTGCAAATTTGATCAGTTGTTTGCCTCTGTCGTCACTTTTCCATTTCCATGTGGTCTGATCAATTTTTTACCATTTTGTATCATACCAATTCTCACATAAAGATCTCCCATTATAATTTTGTAGTGGTATTTGTATGTATGTAAGTAATGCATTGCAGGGAGGGAACCCCCACAATGCTTTAATCCCACCATTGCCAGAGGAATATGCTCATACACAAAAGGAAGCACACACCCAGGGGTGTCTGTAGAAATTTTTCCAGGGGGGAAAAAAGCCATAATATGACCCCCAGGCCCGCCCACCCAGCCCCTTTGTTTATACGAAGGGGGTAATAGTGGGGGGGCAAGTGCCCCCCTTGTCCCCCCTCCAGACACCCATGCACACACCCTAGCATGCACACACTCAAACCACATGCATGCACACTTGAACACTCACTCTTTTGCACACTATCACATACCCACTCTCACATGCACAGTTGCTCTCTCACAGATTAACCCTTTGAGGACCAGAAGTATGCGCACTGTATTGCAAAGCAATCCAGTGAGAAGCTAAAAATAAATATTCAACTGCGCTATTTAAATTAGTCACATCTGTCAGAGATGTCCCCATAAGCTGGAAATGTCTATGCAAACCTGCTCCAGCTTCTTTGACCATTATTTAGGTTTCTTTGATCTAGTGTGACAGTTCTGTATTGTGCTTCACACTACAGAGCCCTAGACTTTCAGATGGATCTATCAGACCAGGGAAATGGATAGAGAATAGTGTTGAGCGAGCACCCCGATGCTCGGGTGCTCTGACCGAGCACCGCCGGAGGCTCGAGTGCTCGGCCGAGCACCCGAGCCCCATTGACTTCAATGGGGTGACACGAGCATTACACCAGGCACCCCCTGCTCTGATGAGGGGAGGGTGCCTGGTCAATGCCCCCTTCATCTCCACAATGTCCCCCTTCATCTCCGCAATGTCCCCCTTCATCTCCGCAATGCCCCCTTCATCTCCGCAATGTCCCCCTTCCACAATGTCCCCCTTCATCTCCACACTGTCCCCCTTCATCTCCGCAATGCCCCCTTCATCTCCGCAATGTCCCCCTTCATCTCCACACTGTTCCCCTTCATCTCCACACTGTCCCCCTTCATCTCTGCAATGCCCCCTTCATCTCCGCAATGTCCCCCTTCCACAATGTCCCCCTTCATCTCCACACTGTCCCCCTTCATCTCCGCACTGTCCCCCTTCATCTCCGCAATGCCCCCTTCATCTCCACACTGTCCCCCTTCATCTCCACACTGTCCCCCTTCATCTCCGCAATGCCCCCTTCATCTCCGCAATGCCCCCGTACCTCCAGTCCCTGGTGGTCCAGCGGAGCGTCTTCAGATCTGTGCCTCCTTCGGCACAGATCCCCGCCACCCGAACATGGCGGGCGAGCACATGGCGGTACTCGACGAGTACCGCCATGTGCCGAGCAGAGCGATGCTCGAGCCGATCCGAGCATCGGCCGAGCACGCTCGCTCAACACTAATAGAGAAGCCTGATTTATTGAGACAAAACTGGCTTAAGTGAACACCGAAACCAGATCTGACGTAACTTATTTAGTAGAGACTAAATATGAAATAATTTATTGGGGGAATGTCAAATTATTTTAGTAAGGTGGGTTGGTTTTATTTTAAGTGTGTGGGGGGGGGATTGCACTCAGAATTATTTATTTCTTCACATATCAAATATTCAGTATTTGATCTGTGCTTATACTGTTGACCCTATGAGTGTTTGAGCACTTAGTCAGACATATAGTTAACAAACTGGATGAAATACTATATAAGTTAATTACATTGCATTCAATCTCTGCTATTAACTATATGAATGCTCAAAAGCATTACATAACACCAAGTACTCAAAATAAACCAATGACCAGCAGTGAACGAAATCTGGTGGGCAGACACAACACCAACTGCTGAATTGGTGCCCTAATACCATTCACTGTATAGTCAATAGAGCAAACAGTGTGTAGTTTTGAAGTGTAAGCATTTCAAGACAAGGTTCATTTTCCATATGCTCACAAAAAAAAACACTTTCTGCAAAACGTAGTACAAATGCCTCATAATTCACACTGAGAGTACTCTCACACTTAACCCTTTGAGTACCAGAGTCATGAGCATAGTAACTCATTGCTCAACCTTCTGGTACCCAAATGTTTAATTACTGCCTTCAGGATGCCATCCCCTTCTCCAGCCCCAAAATAATTTACAAGAATGTATATATGGACAACACTGTGTTTGTTTTTAAAAGATCTCCATGAAAGACAATGGAAGTTGCTTATCAGACCATGATAGCTTAAAACAGATAGAAATCGGTTTTCAATTAAAGCACACATTCATGCACACACACACACACACACAACTTTTTTTATGTTCTTGAAACAGCTATAGCTAAGTTTTGATTGAAAGCAATGTGGTTATAAATTATCAACAATGCAGTCCTTGGTCATGCAGTTGTTTCATTTCTATAGGCCTGGGAATTAACCTGGTTTAATTCAACAGTGAAAATGAGTTTAGTGTTTTCAATTTGGTCCCCTGATGAGTGATAGCCGACATCCCAAATCCAGCACACAATCAGGCATTGTTGCTAGTGCTTTCATAAAATAACCAGGCATGGAACAGGGGAATGTTGCAATTCATAATTCAAGCTTATGTGAATTGTTAGAGTGTTGTGGAGAGCCAGAAGATTTAATGCTTTAGCATCTGACATTGCTTTTTTGGTAGCTGTTCCACCATAAGTGTTAACGTGTTTCCATATATTCCATTTCCTATGAAAATGAGATCATGTATAATGTACCTTTGTGCTTTGGTAGGAATGATAAATATACAAAAAAAAGTAACAAGAGAAAATACATTAATGGAAAGAAATGCTATATTTCAGTTATACATCATAGAATTCTCCTTAAAGGTTAAATGTAAAAAAATATGGAAATCATTTGCTATGGGCCAAAGTGTGATATGAATCTAATATTTGTACCAGATTTGCTTTGTACCCATTTTTCCTTAATATTTCATGCTGTTTATAGAGGCAGTAAAAAAGGCAGCTCATCTCCATTAAACTTTTGTGGAACACTAAGAGTTCATTATGTAGTTATTGTTCGGTCTGCACACCATAACAATTGGGTTAGGTAGTACCCCACAGCTCTAGGTCATTGGTAGAACATTATCCCCTTCCACTGGCTCAGTGGTGGGCAAATCTTTCCATTTAAGGGTTTCATTTAAAGTTAGGATTTGTGTGTGTGTCTGTGTGTGGGGGCAGTTATCTTACACACACACACACACACACACACTCTCTCTCACACATACACACACACACACACACACACAGCTACTCTCACACACACAGGCTCTCTGTCTTACAGTCTCACACAGACACTCTTACTCTCCCACTCTCCCATATTATACTCAGGCATTTTCTTTTTTTTTTCTTTTTTTTAATTAACAGGCAGGACTTACATGCACCCTGTTAAGTAGAAAAGGCATATTTATATCTTGAAACCAGTGAAATGTCCAGTATCCAGAACAGGCTGCTGTCTTTACCATTGACTGGGTCATGTGACATGATGAAGTTATTACATACTGCTCATCCTGATGAGATCAAGGTGGGGCATTGTAAAGATGATGTGGGTAACCAACCAGCTTTAATTCTAAGGTATGGAAAATATGAATCAAGTTCTTCTGTGGGCCAGTTTTCATCTGCCAGCGGTATTTTGCCTCCCTCTGAATTAGAATGTTTATATTATTTTAGCCCAAAGCAGAAGTGGAGAGTAGAAGAGGAGGGTCATTAGATCAACCTGGTTAAAAAGCTCTCCCCCTCGCTCATGGAGTAAAGGCCTATGGGCTAACTACCCTGCATTGGTATTTAACCCTCAATACCAAATACTAAGGGGATAGAGTTAAATTCTGGGGTCAGTTTGGGTGTTATCTTGCATCCCCTCAGACACAACAAATAATTGATGTGCACACACCCTGGTAATGGAAAGGTTACGTTATAGTAGTGTGGATGTAGATAGGGTTTAATCCTGTATAATAATTCACTAGGATGTTTGTCAGAAGCTGTCATGCGCAGTAGAGACTGCCCGAACGCACAGAATGCTGGGTGTTCTGTGCTGGGATCATTCTGTGCTTTCGGGAAGTCTCTACAGTGCATGACTGTGTTGGAGGCAGGACACAGAGCAGGGCCGGGTTCTTAACCCTTTGATTGCCAGAGGGGTACGCAAAGCACTGCAAAGCAATGCGTTGCATACCCCTCTGGCACTCAAAGGGTTAGCATCACCCGGACCTTGGCCCGTGTGCACGGGCTATTACACTAGTATTATATATTTGATGCCACTTAAAGGAACACCAACACATAACCTTAAATTGGATGCTAACTATTTAAATGTCATGTACTGCCAGCTAGCCTCTGTAACAGTTATTCCTTACAATATAACCATAAACTTAATTTTAAAAGGTATGGGTAAACTATCCTATTCAGACATCACCCTTTATCAGTTTTATTTGCTTTGTTGGTAATGAGAGCAAGAGCTAAATCAGTTAGTTAATTTATGGTGATTAGTAAACACTGCTCATGCACATAGCAATTTATAGAATATCCCACACTATCGCTTCTGAGGAACCTTATTAAGATTGCTATGATAATGATCTTAGTTCTAACACTGCTGCTGTTGCAGCAAAGGCAACTGCTCCAGCCAATGCTTCTCTAACCCCCCCACACACACACACACACACTAAAATCATGGGTGTGGGGCTATTTTTACCTTGAGGTAGGCACAGTGAAATTGTCAGCAACTGTCCTGTGCAAAGTATGTGAGAAGGTAGTGTAAGTTGAAAGATTGGGGACACACCTTAGCACATCTGTCCTCATTAAGCACATACAATAAAACCACTCTATGTATAAGTAAAGTGTAAAGTCTCCCAAAAATAAGGAAATTAAGTGCTGGTATAAGTGTGCTCCTTGTCCCTCCCAGAAGGCACAAAGTATGTGGGTGAAAAGCCCATAGAGATTCAAGTGAAACCCCTCCACCCACCTGGAAGTTTGACTATTACAATAACACCTGTGCCATCATTATGTAGATTGGGTCCAGGTATGGGGAAAATATCACCACTGTCCCCCAGGCACACTCAGGGTTCTCTTCCTTAGCAGTACCACTATTTCTGCCTTTGCAACCACCACCAGCTGTTAACATCCTGAAGATGTGAGGATCTGGTAGTTTGTCTCCACCCATCAAATCTTATGTGGGGCACCAATCACACATGGCAATATGATGGAGAGAAATTGAAGTCACAGAATCAGGGAGCATCTGCAGATAGTCCATCCAGCAAAATATGTCAAGCTGATGGAAGTAAGGGTTCGCTATTTTTATTGAGCTTTGTGTCACAATTAACAATTTGCTGTTTTTTTCTGTGGGAATTCCCACTCATAGAAAATACATAGAATTTGTGCCGTTTCACTAGCACCAATAATTTACCTGTGAAAACCTTGCTATTTCCAACTGTACTTTCTACAGCCATGAGAACTCCTGTTGTCATAATATAAAAAACAGAATTTGCATGTTGAATGATTGTAGATTAGTAATAGACCCAGGCAAAGGTGCTTGAGAGTAGGGATAGGCAATATTTATCACCACATATCACCAAAATAGGAGAGAATAGGGGAGAATTTCACTCGTTTAGCTCATTGCATTGAAATATATGATAAGACTGAATTTACATACACATAATTAATTTTATTTTATTTCCCACAGGCATAGCATAAAATGGATCTGAGGGTAACTGTGTTAATGGAGTCTGAGGAAAGAATCAGTTGATCAGGCACATAACGTGACCGAAAGGGACCCCCTGATGCAAGCTGTGACTTGAAAAGACTGATAATTGATGCTATAGAGTATTTTGTAGAGGATGATTTGTAGGAATCAGACTTGATGCTAGAGACCCAAGCCCTGAGGAAACATTGATTTGTAGGATGTAAACTTGTGTTAGGCCCAAGCCCTGAGGAAACACTGATTTGTAGAACTTACGCTTGTGTTAAGCACAAGCCCTGTGTAAACATTTTGTAGGACTTAGACTTGTTGTTAGAGGCCCAAGCCCTGAGGAAACATTAATTTATAGGACTTTGGCTTGTTAGATGCACAAGCCCTGAGGAATCAGTGGTTTTCTTTGGACTTTGGTTTGTTAGAGCCACAAGTCCTGAGGAAACAATGATTTACAGGATTTAGGCTTGTTAGAAACAAGCCCCACAAAATTGTTGTCTGTAGGACTCTGGTTTATATAAAGAACAAGTCCTGTGAAAAAACACCCTACTGACCTAGTGCCAGCAGGTTATGTTATGGTGGACACTGGCAAATGCCATGGTGTCATTGCGGTAGTTCTTGCTGAGTTGTTTAAAGGAGCAGTAAACTTTTTTTTGCGAGAAAACATATTTTATAGAGCTTTTCCTGCTGAATAAAACAAGGTCTCTCCCACTGCTGTCAGATGCTTTAGTCAAAAATTATAGCAGTTTAAATAATCATGAAGTGAATTTACTGTGTGTTTCCTTCCTGGAAATTCTAACTGACACGAAGTGACTGGCAGTTTCTATCACATTCTATGGAGAACTGTATGTCTCTGACTTTTCTGACTTTTGTTTCCATTAGAATCTAACAGGAAATCTAATTAGAATTTGACCACTAGAGGGAACTGCTAATGTAAAAAACATGGATTTAAACTGTAATAACTCTGGAAATATAAATATCTCCACAGTGGGAGTACCCTTATTTTACTTAATAGGAAAATCCCTACAATATATATTTTTTCATGAAAAAAGTTTACTGCTCCTTTAAGTAACAGGACAATTAGGCAAATCCAAGGGAATGGGATCAACAACAGGAGTGATATGAGTGATGATGATCATGGCTCCACTTGCCACTAGCTATAGTGATGTGTCTGCGGCAGTAGTAACACCACAACTACCCCCCACCACTTCAGGTATAAGTGGAGAAAAGAAGTTGCCCAATAATGCTTCTTCTCCTGCCCCTCCTCCAAAATCATGGATGTGTTGGAATACTAATTTTTCCCTTGAAAGAAGTAAGGAAATGTTCCTTTCGTCAGCAACTTCATTTGCATGGTGTATGTAGGAAATAGGGGAAGGTCTGGGAACAATGGACGCATCTGTACTCACATCAAGCAACTGGCACAACTGAAATCAAAATCCTTAATAGATAGGTCTGCAATGTGAAATCATCACCCCAGAAACACAGTATTGCTTCTGCTGTCACTATGCCCCTTTTCCTCTCCGCTAAGGACATATTGCAGTCTTAATAATAATGATGAATCCTCCCTGCAGCCAGGTTAGCGTATTCTGCAGGATGGAATCTTCTTAGATGCTGCTTGATTCCATGCCTGCGATTATAATCCACCACATTGCCATGCATGCTCAGCATACCACACAATATGCAGTGGGTGGACACGAACTGCCACATCCTCACTTTTACTGAATTGCTATCAGCTGTTGGGGAGGTAACAATGACAAAGGTGGATGTCCAGAAGATGGTGCTACATCTTCCCGTACACAGACCCTAGAGCAAGAAGGTGATGGCAAGCCAGGTGTTTTGCTAGCCATCAAACATTCAGGCTTTGGCTGGGTTTCTCTATGTTTCCTCCTCTTTGATTTCTGCCTTGTGTCTTGGTGCACTTGGGGAGAGACAGGGTACAGCAACAGCAGCTTCCAATTTTCTTTGTGGGGGTTTGGCTTTAATATGTTTCACATAAATGTCATGGTGTCTGTATTTCATGTGTAACATGAGGTGGTTGTGCCAAGGTGCTTGCCCTCCTTTCCCCTTTTCACTGATTTATCACAAATATTGCACAGAGCCATTGATAATGACTACACTGTGCCTGCCCCATGAGAGAAATAGTCCCACACCCATGACCTCAGGGGGGAGGGGGAAAATGGAGAAGAATGGTCTCTTTCTTCTTCTCCTCCACAATCCCCTTAACTGGCTGGGTGAGAGGATACTGCTGCTGCCTCAGAATCAGCACTAGAACTAGGACAAGGATTATTGCTGATAAGTGGAACCTTTCCCAGTCCCGCATCACAACTACTGCTGGACACCATTCTCACAGTGGTCTGTGGCACACTAGATTGTTTATCTGCCTGCTGTCCTTGTAGCAGCAGGGATTACAGACACAGCAAACTCCAAACATTCTGTAATCTCACTGCTGGAAGTGGTGTTCATGCCCATCCCTATTTGTACATCTGTCTCCTTTTTATTGTCGCTTTCAGCTAAAAAGGCAATTAATATCTCTTCTATCCCAGCTGCTCCTCCATCACCCTCATAACCACCATATGTCTTTGCTGCTGCTGCGTCTGCTGTATGGGAGTCTAACTGGTTGGCAATGATGACAAATATAACAGAGGGTCCCCTACCATCAAACTTGCCATCAGGTGAAGAATGCAGACTGTCAGCACTAGTAAAAGGCACAGGCAGCTGATCTGTGCTGATGCTAATACTGCTGCTAGCCAGTCCTGCCTTCCTCAGCGTCAGGTCCAAGAGTGTCACGGAACCCAAGAATTAATCTAGACTCAGTAAGGTATATAGTAAAACCACCTTTATTCAAAACTCAGAATAAGTTATATCTCAATAAGTAAGACAACTGGAACAGGCAGAGGGTCACAAGATAAGCTTGCAACACAGGAACAGGATAACTCCGACCAGGAACGAACAAGAGAGATACCTGAATTATACCTGCAGTCGGTATAGCTGGAAGTGGATACCTGACTCACACCTGCAGTCAGTGTAGCTGGAAGCAGTTACCTGATTCATTCCTGCAGTCAGTATAGATGATAGTCTACCAGAGCCACAGGTGGCAATGCCGCAAGGAAGGACGGACAGAGCCACAGGTCAGCACCAGATTGGATGGTCAAACAAGCCTAGGTCATATATGGAGTGGGTAGTCAGCCAGAGCCACAGGTCTGCACCAGATTGGGTGTCCACTACAAGGAGCAACAGAGAGAGTAGTCAAACAGAGCCACAGGTCAGCACCAGATTGGATGGTCAGACAAGCCTAGATCAGACACGGAGAGCAAGAGACACAAGTAACGAACTGCAAGGAACACCAACGTAAGGGGGACTAAGCCCTGTGTTCAGGCAGTTAATATAGTCCTAGCCAGGAGGAAGAAGGGGCACCAGAAAGTCGCCAATAGAAATAGAAACGGTGCGCACATCCCTCCTTCAAGACGTGCACCCATAGAGAACTGCCCGGCAATGCGGCTAGAGCTACTGCAGGAAGAGGATGCGGCCAGGGCCGCTTGAAACCGGAAGTGGCCGAGCCGCAAGAACACAGGACGTGGCCAAGCCACAAGGTGGCTAGAGCGGGTGAGCCGCAAGGCAGTAGGACTGTGGCCAGCCATGCTGCCAGCCGCGAGGTAAGCTGTGACACAGAGGTATAATTCCAGGGAAGGGGAATCACAGGGTCATAGTATCATGGTCCCCTTGATCCTGTGTGTCACTCTCTACTGTGCTGTTCCCTGATTGGTTGAGCTGTGTTGGCCCGCCCCTGGTTACCTGTTTTATTCTGGCCGCTGGCACCTGACAGGTGCACTTTCGTGGTGTTTCTGAGCCTTGCTGCTGTTCACTGTGTTACTGATTTCCAGTGTACCGATTTGGCCTGCTTGACAACTCTCCTGTGTTCCTGCCCGTTGCTGATCTGGCTTGTCTGTGAACCCGCTCTGTTATCCGACCCAGCCTGGCTGACGTTCCTGCTTGTTGCTGATCCGACTTGTCTGTGAACCTGCTCCGGTATTCGACCCGGCCTGGCTGACGTTCCTGATTGTTGCTGATCCAGCTTGTCTACGATTCTCCACAGTTCCCGGTTCCAGTCTGACTACGTTCATGCTGTTGAACCACTGGGCGACATTCTGATTCCTGTAATCACACCTGTGCTCGAGATTGACCTTAACCCTTGGGTCGCTGTGTTGCTGTTAACGCTTCTGAGCTGTACTACTAGCTGAGTCTCCTTAAGCTTGCAGAGCGGTACCATCAGGGAGATACCGATCGCTGAGCCGATTCCTTGCTGTGCCTTACCTCCTACCAGGTGCTGTGGTTAACCCTTGCAGTGCTACGCTACTACTGCTGAGCCGGACGCTTTGGCCTGAGAGACGGCGGCTCATACTTTCATCCATGCAGAGTAGTTGTTCCGGTACCGTCCCGGTGGTCTCCTGGCCCGTGCACTTGCACTGGTGGAGTCGTTACGCCCGTGGGGGCTACTTGGCACTAGCGATCATTACGATTGGTTTCCGTTAACGCCTGAGGGGGCTCGATTCCCACTCTAGCAGCTTGCAGTCTCTGTTATACACCCGTGGGGGCTAACGATCCTCGCTCTTGCAGCTTGTAGTCTCCGTTATATGCCCGTGGGGGCTGATGACTCACGCTTCCATAGTACTGATGGCATCTGTTACGCCCATGGGGGCTATCCGCTATTGCTCTAGCGTTCTGGGTCAGTTCTGCCGTTAGCAAGTCGATTGCTCTCCTACAGACTCTGTATTGAACTCCTCACACTTATACAGCCTTATCTACACCTTGGGCGTGCCAACACCACAACAGAGACTGATGAGTTCTAGTGTTAACTATTGAGTGCTTATCTCAGTTGTCTCTTCCCTTTGTATATATATATTATACATAGATCTATACTCTGTCTGTATCCAGTATACTGGCCTTTAAGGGTCTATGCACTTATCCCTTGCTATCCACTGTGTGCCTGTAGAGGGCGATCTTGTTCATTATTTTCTGTCAATTAAACTGTGTTTTATCATACCCTCTGTCTGAGTGTCTGAAAACCGTAACACAGATACTAATCAGTAGGGTAGCGGGTTCTCAGCCAGATCTGTAAGCAACAGAGAGGGTTCTCAGCCAGATCAGTCAGCAACGGAGCAATGCAGGGATGTAAGAGTAAAGTAGTAGCCAAATCGGTACACCGGAAATCAGGAA
The DNA here is from genome assembly GCA_037306005.1 of Rhinophrynus dorsalis. NCBI lineage: Eukaryota > Metazoa > Chordata > Amphibia > Anura > Rhinophrynidae > Rhinophrynus > Rhinophrynus dorsalis. The sequence goes on from CM074721.1 coordinate 313,707,041, forward strand.
CACAGCGAACAGCAGCAAGGCTCAGGAACACCATGAAAGGACACCTGTCAGGTGCCAGCGGCCAGAATAAAACAGGTAACCAGGGGCGGGCCAACACAGCTCAACCAATCAGGGAGCAGCACAGTAGAGAGTGACACACAGGATCATGGGGACCGTGATACATAGTTACATAGTAGTTTAGTTCAACCCTTTTCCTATTCTTGATTACAGCCATTTGTCCAAAAGAAGGGGATCAGGAGAATGTTGTGGGCTCCCTTGAATACTAGTCTGGCTGATTTGCATCATTTTCCTTTCCTCCTCAGCAGGAGAATCTACAGTATTCACACTAGTCCCACCACCAGCTGCTTCTCTATCATCACCTTTACCATCATCACCCCCTTCCTCACCCCTAACAGTCTCTAGCTGCTATGTGGTGGTAGTAGCAGTGGGACTGCATAGTGATGGCAAGTGTGACTTAAGGTCCCCTGCTGTCACACTTACCATCAACTCCCCTCTTCCTCCTGAGTATCATAAAGCACACTGGCAGCAGTAGCAGCAGTCACAGGTAGCTGACCTGTGCTGCTCACACTGCTACCCAGTTCTTCATGTGCCTTTGCTGATGATGACAAAAATTAACCCTAGATCCCAAGGGACAATGTCGGGTGCTGGGCATCATTGGGTCTGGGGAATCAGGGCTCCCAGACCCTTCTATGCTGGTGGTAGTCACATCTTCCTATGACTCACTGGACTCATCATGGTACTTCCAGCTCTTCTTTTTTTTGTCAGATGGCTGATCACACTGTTAGCCAACAGTCTGAGCCTCTGTTGCCATTATTTCACTATATAAATAGCTTGAAAATTAACCAGAACCCTCTCTGTCTCTCTAGCTGCTTGTGTTGTGTTTCACTTTCTGGAAACATCATATTTTTAGCAGGAAAGTGCAAAGTACACATAAGTAAAGTTGCAGGAAGCTTGTAGCCTTTAAAAATAGAGCAAAGACATTTTGGTAGGGGGTGAAGGCTAACATTTTAAGGGGTCTGTTTAAGGCAGATTTTCCAGTGAAAAATCAAACAACCCTGTGGTTTTCATGGATTTTTTCGTGGGGACACAACTGGACTTTTGCCCCACCCCTACTTGAGAGAGGGAGACAGACACAAAAAGTGAAACTATTTTAGTACTGTTTTAACTTGCTTGCTGGTGAAAGTGTAAAAGGAGTGTGAAGGATGTTGTTCATGTGAAGAAATCCACAAACAGCAACAATAGTGGGATCCAATTCAGCCTAACAAATTGTGCTGATAGAACAATAAGTTCCCCAGGGACCTGAGAGCTATGAAGAAGACAATGTGAAACTTTTTTTTGGCTCAAACCAATGGAAAGTGGAAGTGAGATGTGCAGGTTGTAATGGGCATCACCCCACAACCAGCAGCTGATGCCCCCTGATGGGAAAGATACCCAGTGAGCAGTACAGTCATATAATCTGTACTTTGGCCTTTTGTCCATATATCTGTGGCTAGGTGAATTTCCTTGTCATATGATGTTTGCAGCCCTTTGCCCACCACCTTAACACCCTGTTTCTTTAACTGCCTCTGTCTGTCACTGTCTACAAAAAATCATGCCACACTGCCTTCAACCATAAGGGTGTTGTGCTGCAGCTGCAACAGGCATGCAACATCATTACACCTCAGTAAATGCTTATCCCTCTTTTTCTTGTGAATATTGTAATGAGTGTTTGTACACACAGTGTATCAAATAAGATGCTCTTCACCGCCTGTCTCTTGAATATATGATGTATTTCTGTCCATATGCTAAATATACCTGTTTCTCTCTCAGTCTCAGTAGAGGTGCAGGCAGCTCATGTAGGAGCTTGGATCAACTCCTGTCTATCTCTGCCACTTATCATTCAAAAAACATTACAAGTTCCTCATGTGTCGGTATTACACACCTACTAAGCTTCATGCTATGTCTAGGTCGATTTCTCTGCTGTGTTGGAGGTGATACTGGAACCTGGGTCCCCTACTCATATATGGTGGTCTTGTATGAAGATTGTTCCATTTTGGAAAGCTTCCTTGGATCTTATTGACTCCATTCTCCAGATAGCTCTTTCCAGATCTCTCTGGTAAACCTTATTCTACTTACGTTTACCCTCTTTATCCTATGTCCGTAAACAGGCTCTCCTCACTATACTGAATGCAGCCAAGGCCTTTATCCCCCATCATTGGTGGGATCCTGAACCCCCCACTATTCCTCAATAGGTTACTATTACGCGCAATCAATTTACTCTGCTCCGGTCAACTTTGATTCATAGGAAGCAGGATCCAAACGACGCAACATTCTTGCTTTCTTCCCTTCCTATCACTTAACCCATTCTTTTCTCTCTTAACACTTTGCATCTTATAGGCTACATCACCTTAAAAGTCAGTGGCCAGTATACTTGACCCGTACACCCTACCACTGGGGGTTTATTTCTCACCTATTTCTGTTGTCCCATCTCAGTGTTTCTTAATTGAGTGTTCATTACTACTACTGTAACTCCCCACCGGCACCTCCCCCCTCTCCCTTTTTACCCCTCCCTTTCTTTTTCTCTCTCTCTCATACTTCTCTCTCCTGCTTATTTTCATCATTGTGTTGACTTTCAAGAGGTTCAATGTTGTCTTTACTGTTATTGTGCGATTCCAATGTGCTCATGTACTAATTCTTTATCTTATTATCTTCTGTACTTTCGAGTGTGGCGAAACAATCAGTTGAGCAGGAACTTTTTTGGGGCAGGGTTAGTTTACTGAGACTGGAGGAACAGTTAATAAAAAAATAAAAATAAATACAATAAAAAAAAACATATTTGGCTTTAACATGTTTTACATGAGTATAGCTGCTGGCACGTGGTACCTGTCCTAGTCCCACATCACTGGATCCAATTCCCACTGAGTCCATGGGGGTCTGTGTCACATTAACCTGCTTGTCAGTATCCTGCTGCCCTTGCAATTCAGCAGCAGCAAGAATTACAACAGTAGCAAACTATGCAAATTCCAAAAGCTTACTGCTTAGTCTAAAAAGGCCATTAACCCCTTAAGGACAGGGAAAATCTGAGGTGGATTTCACTTAAGGACAGAAGCAATTCTGACCTTTTTGACTATGTCTTTGTTCAACAGTGTTTTCCCTCTAAGTCTTTTATCCCACCCCCATAAATTATATACTGGTTTTTAAGCACAAATAGGGCTTTCATTTGACACCCTACTTATATGGATAACCCACCATTTACTTTATTAAAATAAAAAAAAAAAGTAAAAAAAAATGTAAAAAAAACACCATTTTTGTTTTTTTCCCCTTGGGATTAGTTGGGCACAAAGGGTTAAATTTTTATGGCGACTGCATGAAAGGTATGACCGGTCAGTCATACCTACAAAATGTACAGTTTAAAGTGGCCACTGTCCCCCCCCTTGGGTGAAAATCCTCATGTCCCTTTTTCCCACCCTATTTTGACACTTTTGTTATCTGTGACATTTGGCGGTGTGTATAAGTTTATTACATGGCTCCACAACAATCACACTTCCAATACTGTTTAATGAGATGTTTTTTTTTTTTTTTTAAATAAAATATTTTTGTAAAAAAAAAAAAAAGTGTGTTGTGTTTTTTTTTTTTTTTTTAAAGTATCATTGCAGGTCAGAAATTGACCTGCATTTAGCAAGCCTCTGGCATCAGCAGTGAAGGGGTTAATACCCCCAGCTGCTGTATTTTCATTTGCCACTAGGTGTCTCCTGTCGACATCTGTCTCCCTTACTTTGATAGCAAGGGAGACAGAGGCAGACGAGACACACAAAGACAGCATGCTTTCTGTGCTGCCTCTGTCTCTCACTATGCCGGTACATGTGATCACTGCTACGGCGATCACATGAACCGGCACAAGCAAGAAGGGCTGAGACTGAACGCCCCAGTCTCGGAGCGCTCAGTCTCAGCATGGCATTAATGATAGCAGTGTGCACGGAGGCACGCTGATATCATTTAAGCCATGACGGTCCTGGTACGTCATTGGTCCTTAACGCAAATCCAGGCATGACGTACCAGGACCATCAAGTGTCCTTAAGGGGTTAATGTCTATTCCACCTAATCTTTTCCACCATCATCACCACCATCTGTCCCATTATGCTGCAGCACTCAAGTGCAGAGCTAAAGGAAAGGCAAATCATCTTTCTACTACGCTGTAATATTCCCATTCTTCTCAAATTCCTTTCTGCTTGTCCTAGAATAAATTATATGTTTTTTGGACCTCTTGAGTTGGAGATTTTATCTATTATCTGTTTCAGATACGTTCATTCTACAGACTTATAGTGTGAGTAGAACGAATGGGACAGGACGGTTCTCCCTGTCTGGGAGATACTGCACTATTATTTTGTATTTTTAAATTGAAATCCCCACTGATGAATCCAGAGTGACCCACTTGTTGGAGGAGTTGGTGATTTCATCCACTATTTGCTTGAGATATGTTTATTATACAGATTTAGAGTGTGAGTAGAAAGATTGAGATGGGAGGTTTCTCCCAGCCTGGAAGATAGTGCACTATTTATTTTTATTTTTAAAGGGAAATCCTCATTGATGAACCCGGAGTGATCTATCCCACTGGAGGAGACAGATTTTGGCAATACAGGACTCTGGTTGTATGTTCGGAGAAGTGATACGTTGCCAGCATAGGTTTAAGAAAGGAATTGTCCAATTATTGTCATAGAACCACAGTTATATATGAATATATTGACTCCAGACCTGACACGATAGCATATAAGTACTTAAAGCTCTTGAATTTAAAATTCTAGAGCTATTCAGATCGAGTCCATCATTGTTTCTTTCGAGTAACTACTCGTATAATTTATAAACAATATTTGACAATGATTGTATTGAAGGTAAATGGATTAATCTCACCCACTGACTGTATCCACTAGGTACCTCTACTCAGGTCCGAATCTGTGGACTGGAACACCTCCGGTTCACCATTCGTCAGTCACATCCTTTTAATCCATTCTGATAATCGATATATCAAAGGAATCCAAATATACAGCAAATCCAAAAAGGTCTGAAGTCGGAGGAGCAATATAAAAATATTTTATTTATTGTTAAAACACATTAACATCAATACCCTTGACCGGTTTCGGCGTCCAAGCGCCACTTTCAAAAGGGAAGGTAATTAGTCTCAAACTCTTTCACCTTTTTATGTTCTAACACATGTCAATCAATACAACAGTGTATGCCAATTGCATTCCCTATTAACACATGCTTTTCCAAGTCCTCCCAACCTATCTATCCATCTAGTTTCTGCTTGTAATAGTTTCTGTTTGAGATTACCACCTCTCCTCAATACAGTCACTTTTTCTAAACCAACAAACTGTAAACACGCAGGAGAACCATGTCCTGCCTGTTTAAAGTGAACTGCCATCAGATTTCTTAATTCCCTATCTGTACCTAAAATATTTTCTATATTTCTAATAGCCGATTTGTGTTCACTAATTCGATCCCTTAGTGGTCTGACTGTACACCCTACATAAAATTTACTACATGGACATGTAAGCATATAAACGACTCCCTTGGTAGCACAATTTATAAATTGTTTGATTTTGAACACTTTATTATTATATGGATGTTTAACAATTTTTACATTAGTAGTATTATTACATTGAACACGTTGTCCACATCTATAATTACCCATTGGTTTATTATTTAACCACGTCTTTTTTATTTGTAAATCACTGTGAATAATTTTATCTTGTATTTTACTACTATTTTTATATATAAATCTAGGACCATCATTTACATATTGATTTATTCTAGGTTCTTCCTTTAAAATATACCAATTTTTTATTATTATTTGATTAACTTTACCTGTCATACTGGTATATTTACTAACAAAATTAATTTGTTGTTTTTTATGATGTTTATATTTTTTCTGTTTTAATATCTGCTCTTTAGGAATTTTATCCACTATCTTTTTAGCATTTAAAATATTTTCTATCGGGTAACCTCTCTCAAGAAATCTATCCGTCATTTCTTTTGCATTCTTTTGATATTCTGATTCCTCTGTACAGATCTTTTTGATTCTTAGATATTGTCCTTTAGGTATATTCTGTTTGGTATGTTTAGCATGTGCTGATTGATAATGAAAATAACTATTTACTGCCATTGGTTTCCTTTATACCGTAATACCAAACATATTACCATATCTAATATCATTAAATCTAAAAAAGGAATCTGAAATTTGTCACAATGCATTGTAAATTTAAGGCCACCAAAGGAGTCATTTATATATTGAACAAATCTATATTAATAAATATTACTTATAGTACATGAACGAGCCTCAAAGAATATTTACATAACCCTTCATTTATACATAAGTACCTATCCAATGGGGATCAAGAGGAGAAACATTTCACTGGATAGAAGAATTTGCAGAAAGAATCTGCAGAGTGGAACACTACTTACTTTAAAGTAAGTGAAGATTATTGATTATTTGTTTGATAACATACGGCACACTGATAGAATATTTTCTTTCCTTATTTGGAGATCATTTACCCTTGAGGGATATAAGATTGTCCGGATTGTTAAGTTGTTGTAGTGCTACATAGTAGTTACTTGAATTGGTCTGTTCTCTTTGTCCTACATATTGATGCTGTGGGATGTAAGACCTACTAAGTGAATAAGGAAACCACAGATGCAGGGAGAATCTCCACTGAAGGCACCTCATTTACCAGTAAATGTGGAATGCACACATTGTATGGTGCTGTACACACAGAATTAACTGATAGGAGTTTGTCTCTCTTTCTCTTCCATTACAGTTGATCGGTGGAATTAACTGGAAAAGCCAAATACATCAGTAGTCGTTTAATACAACAAAAGAGACATTGGACATTCTTTGAGTATTGTTTATTGGAATCTTATGAACTATTTACTTGATCACAATTTTAAAAGAAGATTTTGTTATATAATTTCACTTATCATATTCATAATTTGAGGTACTATAGATACCCTACATTCATATTGTGTTTAGTGATAACATTGATTTTAGGATATTGTGGTACATATAGAAACCTGATAGTCTCCTTTTTATATGAATATAATACATATGACAACAAACCACCGCGATATTTAAGAAGTAAACTTAAAGTAAGTTAATTTAGACCCATTAAGAGTGTTTTGACTGATTATCAGTCAGATATATCTCTACTCCTGGTATTATCTGAGCAGGGATTCATATATTGAATAGTGTGTCAGTTGAAGCACCGTTAATATTTTCTTGTTCTCAATATTTTCATCTGTGATAGCAGATAAGTATAAAGGGCTGCATCAAGAACAGCATATTTTGTACATGTATAACTAAAGGGTGCTGACAGAGTTTTCTCTTTGTATTAGAAACATTTCCAGCATTACTTTTTTGCAAAAAAACAATTGCAATTTTTTGTATCTTTTTTCATGTTTTCTCCTTTTTGCCACTGCAAAAGTTTTCTCCTTTTTCACCACTGCCCATTTTTCTCCTATGTTTCCTATGACTGCAACATTTCCCACCACAATATCATTTCTTCTGAGGGCTGAAGTGGAGAAACAAATAGCTGAAAGTCAAAGTTGTGAGTACTACAACATATGACTTGAAAAGGTTGTTAGCAGGTTGAGTACCTTTTTCTGTTGCCCACAACACTAACCTTTGCTTAACTGCGGCTCGGGATATCCCAGTAGGGTGCAAAGCATGAAATCAGTTCTTTGAATCTTCTGTTTTTAACAAAAGAAAAGGTCTGCATGTCAACCTCCAACATTTTGGTAAGTTTTCTATTCCAGAGGGATACTTTTGCATTATGTTTGTGCAGGTTTTGAATTAGTAAGTGTGGGATGGCAGTATATAGTAGAAGAGCAATGTAACTTTATTGCTTTAACACCATCACTTGTAGAGGTGGTGAGGGTGGTGGCAGTATGTGTAGGTACTCTATGACTCTTGTCATCTCCTACAGAAAACCCAGAGTCATTTTCAAATGTTTTGACTGTAGGATGGCAATAAAAGAGACCACTTCTTTATAGTTTTAAGAATCTATGGGAGTGCTACTAATTGAAGATGAAGTAGCCAACATCTCCTAAAATAGTAAATGACTGATCAGGAGATTTTCTCAGCTGGAATAGATCCTAGGCTGTACATGAATGTGCTCAGCTCTCTGGATCTAGTTTTCCATCTTGCATTCATTGTTTTTTGTATCTGAACTTACATACAAAAAGTAATCACTTTGTGTGTTTTATGGTCAACAAATAATCCTTTTTAAAAGCAAAATATATCTAAGAATCAGGATAATCAGACCCATAGAATATATGGAATGCATAGATACTTGTGTTTGTTATAAAACTTTGGAACTACTCTAGATAAGGTTTAAATGTACACAATAAACATTCCTGATACAATACCCTATAATATATATAATATAATATATAATATATATAATATATTTTACATTTGTTATATATTAACATACTCAGGGAATTCATAACCACATATTTTCTTGATTAGACAGACAAGTTATTCCAATTTCATTTCACACTTTACCCAATACATTCCTGAGAATAACAACCATGAGGCAGGTCAAACTTGCTGATTTTAGTCATTCAATGTAAGTTAACTATACTTTGAAGGTTAGAATTTTGTTACGTAAATAGTACAATGCATGCAACTTGTTCTGGACTTTTCTTCCATGAAAGGAAGCAAAATAAACTCACAAAAAAATAAAAGTATTCCTCTAGTGTATTCTGATATGGCATTAAATCACAAACCACGACAAACTATTTATTTGTAAGAGGAATGTGGAAGTCATAAGTGAGGATGAAAACATATATTAATTGTAAAAAAGGATATCAACAAATTATTTTTATGCTTTTCTAGTAAATACAGTTATCTTGATTTTATATTATCATGTCAGACTAGGTAGATTTACATTCACAACAAACTACAGGATCTGTCCATGGATCAGTGTGAGAGGACCTATTCCAGACTGCACATCTCACAAGTGAGACCGAAGGATTTAAGTCTCCAAAGGTAAAGAAGAAAAAAGAGAGGTAGACTGACACAGACAGATGGTCAGACAGACAGACAGACCAATTATATATATATATATATCTATATATATATATATATATATATATAGAGAGAGAGAGAGAGAGAGAGAGAGAGAGAGAGGGAGAGAGAGAGAGAGAGAGAGAGAAGCTTTCAAGAGTGACAGTCCCCTTTTTCAAGTTAAAAGCATACTGGTTTTAAAAGAGAAACCATTGCTATGCTAAGGAAAGCACCCGCTGATAAGTAATAAATCACCTAAGTTATCAATGAAGGAATGTGGGAGGAGCAGTGGAGGTGTGGGGTTGAGTATGACAGACATAGGGAGAAAGCGGGAATGATACAGATCCACAAATAACAAAATAATATAGTACAAGACATATGGTAAAACATGTACTAATATAAACAAATTAAATTAGAAGGAAATATTATGTGAGGTTTGGGCAATGTGTGTGGAATACCAAAACCTTATTAAGGCCAGAGTGTTTGATGTTGAAAAACTGATCATTTTAATTATAGATGTATTTCTCTCCTGTGTATTTTTGAGTTCCCTCTGAGTACTTTTAAGGTTATGGCTGGAGTTGTTTCTCTGGGTAAAATGATGACCAACTGGGGTACGGGTGTTTGTTTTATGATATTTCTCAATACATTTTCTGTGTGTATTCATCCTTAGGTTTAGTGGTAGGCCTGTTTCACCAATGTAACATTCAGATTCACATTCAGTGCATTGTATCATATATAGAACATTTGCTAATGTACATGAATATAATCATTTAATGTTGTATATCTTGTGGTGTTGTACAGTGTTTTCAAAAATGTATTGACATGATTTACAGCACAATCTATTGCAAGGTTTGGTCTGATTATCAGTGCTTGTCCGTTCATTGGTCTGTTTTCTATTTATCAGTTTTTGTTTCAGATTCGGTGGTTGCCTGAATGCCAAAATAGGTGACTGGGGCAATATGTCTTTTAACACTACATCATCTTTAAGAAGAGTTTTTAACTTTTTGATGATGTTGCGTATTTCTTCTGATGCAGGGTTGTATGTCACTAGCAATATACATGTAGAGACAGCCTTCTTTTTGGATTGTAACAGGTGTTCATATGGTGTTCTCAATGCAGATGTGAATGTGATTGTCCTTGTTTTATAGCCTTTCTGTTTGAATGACTCAGACAATGTTTTTAGATGATTGCGGTAGTTGATGTCAGAGCATATGCGGTGGTATCTGATAGCTTGGCCATGAATGATGCCTTGTTTATTGTGACTTGGGTGAAAGCTGGAGTTGTGAAGATAACTGCACCTGTCTATGGGTTTTCTGTATAGAGATGAGTGTAGTTTGCCATTGGTGAGAGTTATGGCTGTGTCCAGGAAATGTAATCTTTCTGTAGAAAAACCCATTTTAAGTTTAATGTATGGATGAAATACATTGAAGGATTTGCGAATATCTTTGACAGTCTTCTGTGCATATGATGAATATATCATAGCTATAGGGAATATATGAATTTTATTTTCAATTACATTTTTATTGAGTCGGGTGCAATAGTACAACAAATATGGCAGTTAAACCAATGAGTAAAAAAAAAATTATCGTACAAAGCAAGGAGTACAGAGTGAGGATAAGGGGAAGGATAAGGATAAGGATCACGGGAAGGATAAGGATAAGGATCGAGACCTCCGGTTAGAGATGTAATTTAAGTAGTCTCTAAATTAAATGAATTAGACTGAAACCCTCTCGCTGATATCAATAGAGTCCCAAATTGAGATCAGAGGAGAATGTGAGGCAGGATCTAGACCCTTACGAAGTAAAGACATTTGATGGTAAATGAACAATTCCCCTACTTTGGAGTGCCATTCCCTTATAGTAGGGGGCTGAGTATCCTGCCAATGAACCGGGATCAGGGCTTTTGCCACTGAGAGCATAAGCATAACCAAAGCTCTCTTAGGAGCTGGGAAAGATGGGATGGCTGAAAAGAAAAGAACCTGAAGAGGGTCTAATCGGAGGTTAATATGAAGGAAATCATTTGTAGCAGAGATACATCGTTCCCAATACGAGGCCAATAGTGGACAAGTCTACCAAATATGAAGGTGGGTACCTCTCTCTTTGTCACGTTTTTATGAACACTCAGACAATTAGGTTTAAGGTAAAAAATACAACTTTATAAAATATATAATAAAGAACAGAAATGCCCTTCACAGGTCCAGACCCAGACAGAGGATAAGCTCTTCTGTATCTGACACAGGTCAGGGGACAAACAGTAGCAGGTATATACAATAAATCTATGGCAGAGTGTAGAACTGGAGTGGGAACTGGAACAGAACCTCAGCAGTACCAGCAGGAGGTGCCCAAAGCGGTGGTAAGTACTGCAGGGCAAAATCCCCACTGGAACAGGGGAAACAGGGTGAGGCAACTGGACTTGCCCAGAAGGCTAGGTATAGGCAGCCCAAGTGGCAGGCACAGACTACGTACTCGGAGGTTATGCCCAGAGGCAACCGGAGCAGGCACAGGCTGTATATGTAGCGCAACCGGAGGCAATCGTAAGGCACAGGCTGTATAGTAGTGTAACCAGAGGCAATCGTAAGGCACAGGCTGTATAGTAGAACAACTGGAGGCAATCGTAAGGCCCAAGCTGTATAGCAGCGCAACTGGTGGCAATCCTAAGGCACAGGCTGTTAGGTATCGCAACCAGAAGCAACCGCAAAGGCACAGGCTGATAGGTAGCGCAACAGGGGACAACCGTAAGAGCAAAGGCTATAATAAATGAGACCGGAGGCAACAGTGGGCACAAGCGGTATAGGTACTGCTAGGAGTAATAGCCAATGCTTGGATCGGTGCACAGAGAGCGGAGTCAGCTAAAGCCTGGATCAGTACACAGAGAGCGGTAGTCAGCCAAAGTAATAATCAGTACACAGAGAGCGGTAGTCAGCCAAAGCCTGGATCTGTACACAGCGAACGGTAGTCAGCCAAAGCCTGAATCGGTACACAGGAATTGATAGTCAGGCAAACCGGGTCGGGAATGGAATAGGCAGCGAAGGCAGGAGCAAGGTCAGGCAAAACCGGATCATACACGGAACAGGATACACAGCAACAAACGTCTGGTCAGGAACACCACAAAAGGGCACCCAAGATAGTGAGAACAGGGTTTAAATAGGCGATTGCTGGGCAGAGCAAAGCCCAGAGTCTAATAAAGGGCAGCAAGCACCGACAGGAAGTAGCAATGTCCCGGTTCTCATCAAACGACAGTGGATAAGTTCTGCCCTTAGGAGGCATGGCGCCAGGCACAATATCGATAGCACAATCGTATGGGCGATGCTGCGGCAGAGTGCTAGCCTCTCCCTTACTGAATACATCGCTGAAAGACTGGTATTCATGCGGTAAAGAGGGAGACGTACACAAAATCTTCATAGGGTGCCTTAAACAGTGAGTGTTACAGTGCTCGGACCAAGACAAAATCTCACACGTCTTCCAGTCTAGTCTGGGATTATGCGTATGTAACCAGGGAAATCCCAAAATGACCTCAAAGTGAGGAGACTGAATTATCTGAAACTGTAAGGTCTCCTTGTGAAGTGCTCCGATGCAAACAGATAATGGGCATGTCTCCTGGGTGACCTGTGGTGGTACCAGAGACCTCCCATCAATGGCCTCAATATCAAGTGGAGATTCTCTGTCCAGTAATGGAATATTATGTAGTTTCGCCAAGTCCCTGTCCATGAAATATCCGGCAGCACCGGAGTCAATCAGGGCAGGAGTATTAACAGAATCGGCAGCCCAAGAGACTACAATATTGAGTACAGGTTTGTTTAACGTGCCCTCCGGGGACTGGTTTACGCCACCTAGGATCTGTCCCTTGCTTGAGCTTAGGTGCATGCGTTTCCCGGCCGTACAGGACAGGTTTTTAGCAGGTGACCTGCCTTGCCACAGTACATACATAAGCCCTGTCTGCGGCGGAAGGAGCGTTCCTCCTTGGACAGTCGTGTGAAGCCCAATTGCATAGATTCTACACTCCCACCTGCAGGACCCGGAGGTATGGGAGGAGAGGGAGGCAAGGGTGGGAAATTAGCTCTAGTAGCAGACTCGCTCGTGGATCTTGATCTACGATCCTTATATATACTCCTCTCCCTTATACGGGAGTCAATCAGGATGGTATAATCAATGAAACTCCCTAAACCCATTCAATGGCATAATCGGAAACAGTACGTGTGCCCTGTTGGATTTTCATAAGACATTTAGCAGCAGAGGTGGCATGCCCTGGGATTTTGAATACACTGCGGAAGGCATTCACAAATTCATCAAAGTTATTAGTGATCGGTTTGCCAGTCTCGCAAATCGGATTTGCCCAAGCTAGAGCTTTGCCCGTCAGTAATGAGATCATAAACCCCACTTTGCTCCTTTTACTAGGAAATGCCTGCGGAACAAGTTCAAGAAAGATCTCAAGTTGGTTCAGGAACCCCTGGCAAAAAGTAGGCTCCCTGTCATATCTCAAAGGAAGGGGTGCGGTAGCGGACAGCCCCTTAAAGGATGGACTAGAAGCATTGGCTTGTGCCAATGGTGTCTGAACTGGAGTGACCACTGAACGCTGTACAGGTCTTTCGAGACAAGCAGTGCGCTCCAAAATAGTCTGGATAGCCATAGACAACTGGTCTAACCATTGCTCCTGAGCATCCATTCTCCACAGGAGACTCTGGGAGCTACCTTCTCCAGGCTTGTCTGAGGTCATGGCCCTTTCGTACTGTCACGTTTTTTATGAACACTCAGACAATTAGGTTTAAGGTAAAAAAATACAACTTTATTAAATATATAATAAAGAACAGAAATGCCCTTCACCGGTCCAGACCCAGACAGAGGATAAGCTCTTCTGGATCTGAGACAGGTCAGGGTACAAACAGTAGCTGGTATATACAATAAATGTATGGCAGAGTGTAGAACTGGAACGGGAAATGGAACAGAACCAGCAGGAGGTGCGCAAAGCAGTGGTAAGTACTGCAGGACAAAAATCCCCACTGGAACAGGGGAAACAGGGCGAGGCAACCGGACTTGCACAGAAGGCTAGGTATAGGCAGCCCAAGTGGCAGGCACAGACTACGTACTCAGAGGTTATGCCCAGAGGCAACCGGAGCAGGCACAGGCTGTATATGTAGAGCAACCGGAGGCAATCGTAAGGCACAGGCTGTATAGTAGCATAACCAGACGTAATCGTAAGGCACAGGCTGTATAGTAGCATAACCAGAGGCAATCATAAGGCACAGGCTGTATAGTAGCACCACCGGAGGCAATCATAAGGCCCAAGCAGTATAGCAGCGCAACCGGAGGTAATCGTAAGGCCCAAGCTGTATAGTAGCGCAACAGGAGAGAATCGTACGGCACAGGCTCTATAGTAGCACAACTGGAAGCAATCGAAAGGCACAGGCTGTAAAGTATCACAACCGGAAGCAACCACAAAGGCACAGGCTGATAGCGCAACCGGGGGCAACTGTAAGAGCAAAGGCTATACTAAACGAGACCGGAGGCAACAGTGGGCACAAGCGGTATAGGTACTGCTAGGAGTAATAGACAATGCCTGGATCGGTGCACAGAGAGCGGAGTCAGCTAAAGCCTGGATCGGTACACAGAGAGCAGTAGTCAGCTAAAGCCTGGATCGGTACACAGCGAGCGGTAGTCAGACGGAAATGGTACACAGGAATCGATAGTCAGGCAAACCGGGTTGGCAACGGAATAGTCAGTGAAGGCAGGAGCAAGTTCAGGCAAAACCGGATTATACACGGAACAGGATACACAGCAACAAACGTCTGGTTGGGAACACCACGAAAGGGCACCCAAGATAGTGAGAACAGGCGACTGCTGGGCGGAGCAAAGCCCAGAGTCCTATAAAGGGCAGCAAGCACTGACAGGCAATAGCAATGTCGACAGACAAGAGATTACGGCACAGTGATACTCTTTCAGGCATCTCCAGCACATAGGACTGTTAGACGATGTAATTTTGTGTAACCAGTCAGGCGTGAAGTACCAGCGATAAAGAAATTTATAATTAATTTCCAAGATGTGTGATGAAATAGAGTAGGCTGCGTGTGACTTCCAAATAGGGAAAATATTGAAAAGGTTTGTAACAGTGTTTATAAAGAATAATGCCAAATAATGTCTCCCATCAATTCCTATCATCTCATACCCAAAGCCAAAAATATAGCCCCCAGATTATAAGTAAATTGATACAATTTGTTCTCACACACAACTATTTCCCCTTTCACTAGGATTTCTAACTACAGATCATGGGATATGCCATGAGCACAAAAATGGCACCACAATATGCAAATCTTTTTAATGGCTGGTCTGGAACAGAGATTTCTTGATCCATACCGCAAAACTTATAAATATTTCCCCTATATCGATGCTATATTCATCATATGGACAGATGGTGAAGAAGTACTCAAAGATTTTCACAAATCCTTCAGTGCATTTCATCCATTCATTAAACTTAAAATGGATTTCTGTATGGAAAGCATACATTTCCTGGACACAGCTATAAATCTCGCCAATGGCAAACTACACTCACCTGTATACATAAAAACAAACAAGAAGAAGGGCTCTCCCTAGTGCAATATGTCTTGCAAATAAAAGGCCACCACCAATAAACACCATACTCACAGTGTTCCAAATCACTAATAGTGATCAGCATACATAGATGGAGGAATATGACTGCCCCCACTCAGTCTTCTAGGAAGATGGATGCTGTGTCTTGAGAAGGACGGGGAAATGCTTATTTAAAATATTATTAATTTCATTCGACTGATTACAGTGAGTGTCAATAAATCTGATAACAGTATCTGCCCCTTTATTCTTGCAGTCCTGCAGAAGGTTTTGGCATGTAGTATACTTTGCTCTGGAATATGCCTTTTTTAACAGAGTTTCTGCTATATCCCCAGTGGTAGAATTGTCAGTTAATTAGCCCTCTGTTCAAAGTTTTGAGCTTCCGAGCAATTCCTTCTTGTTCTTTGAAATTATCCCACTGGTACAGATTTAACCACTGAGAGAAGATGAAAGCTCTTACTATGCAAGATGCTTTTAGTTGCAGACAGTTTCTAGTATAGATTACTAGATAGTCTATTATCATAATTTCAGTAGATAGACCCAAAAAAGTTAATTTTGAACTTATCAAACTCACAAGTAAGTTTTAGGTTGTAGGAGTTATTGTTCAGATGCTTGATGAATTCCAATAGGATCTTTTCACCGCAGTCCCACAAGATAAGCAAATCATCAATATATCTGTGTCATAACAATACATGCTGATTACATACAGATAAAGAGTCCTCAAACACCACCATGTGCTCCCACCACCACAGGCCGCCCCCATAACTGTAGCCCGGTTCGGTGGGTAAAATATGTCATGGAACACAAAGAAATTGTGTGTGTGTGTGTGTGTGAGTGAAAATTTCAAAAGTCGTAAAATTAAATCCCTTTACTCCTCTGTTAGAGCACATCTTGATCAAGATAATACTTGACAGCATTAATATCCATATCATGGTTGAGGGATATATTTAATTATTCAACATCACATCTAACCAACCATATACATGTATCAATTGGTAAGCCATACATTTTTGTCAAAATGTCAGCAATATCACAGACATTTGATATAAATTGAGTCACATGCTTCCTCAACTTATTGTCCAATAAGTTGAGTCACATGCTTCCTCAACTTATTGTTGTTTTCTCACAAATGCTGCCTTTGCCTGACACAACTGGCCTTTCAGGTAGGCACTGAAGATTTTTATGTGTCTTTGACAGCATACAGAAGTGGACACAAATGGATTTTTGACACTCAAGAATTCTCTCTCCATTTTAGTGATTATACCCCACCATACCCATCCAGAATCATGTTATTATACAGCTCAAGGTAATCAGATGAAAAAGTCTCCTATAACAATTTAAATCACATAATTGGTTGCTTCTAATAGATATATGATAAGGGGCCATAATACTACATTGCCACCCTTGTCAGATGGCTTTATAACAATATCATCCCAGTTTGCAATCCCTTTAAAAGCTTGATTTTAAGCAAATTAAGGTAGCAAGGTCCTCTTTTGTTAGGTAATTTGAGAATATCCCTCATAATCAGTTTTCCAAAGACACAAATAGGTGGACATATTGATAGTGGAGGAGTGAATCTTGAATTAGCTTTAAGAGTAAGAGCATGTGTCACAGAACTTTCATGCTGTAAATCCATCAGGTCATTGAATATGTAATCATTACTATTGACTATTGATATGTCAATAGCTTCTTGAGATTTCTGTGTCTCAAAGACACATTGTTGATCAAAAAAAAACAGATTATTCAGTCCGCTGGATTCTGAATTGCAGAAATATTTATGTAATAATATTTTCCTACAAAAGAGAAACACATCCTTGTAGACTCCACATTTATCAATTTGATTGGTGGGTGCAAAAGACAAACCCTAGGTGCACGTTTTAGACCATTCCAATGAAGGGATTCCGTGTAAATAACGAGATCCCGGCACTTCTCAAACGCCAGCGTGTCGACCGACACGGATCTCCTGCTGACAGCTTTACAGCTGTCAGTAGGAGAAATCAAACTTTAAACGCCCGTATCTCTTAAACCATAGCAGTTTAAGAGATACATTTTCTTGCATTTAGATCAGCTTTTTAAGCTCTTCTAAATGCAAAAAAGGTTTTTTTAGACATTACTAACACTTTAAAGGGATAGTAATACTTCATTTTAACTTTATTTTATTTTGTAGGCATTAAAAAAACATGAAGAATGATATAAGTCTTATCTCTCAAACCTTTATGGTTTATGAGATATTCACAAGCAAAGTTTCCCCCTCCCGCCCCTTTTACTGATGTCACACTCTTCAGCCTGAGCAGAAGGGAGGTGCCCAGGTAGACTGCAGAGAGGGAGAATCTTCAATTAAGATAAGGGAAAAAGCTGAAAAGCCTGTCAAGGGAGGCAGGGCTTTCATTGTTTGCATAGGAATAAGAGTGTCCCCTTCTGTTATCTGTTCAGTCTACGGACTGCATTCCACATCTGAGAAGAGACTGTTTACAGTAGGTAAAAGGGGCGGGAGGGGGAAACTTTGCTTGTAAATATCTCATAAACTATAAAGGTTTGAGAGATAAGACTTATATAATTCTTAATGTTTTTTTAATGCCTACAAAATAAAATAAAGTTAAAACGAAGTATTACTATCCCTTTAAGGCCATTTATGTAGAGAGTAGATGTTAGGTATTAGTTTCACAAATGAAAAAGGTACTCATATCCACTACACACACACTTTTTACATTAATTTATTTATTTATTTGGACCCACCTATTCTTTAATTCAGAACAAGACATTTTCATTCTGCAGGTTGCATAGGAACTGGAGGAATCCTGCAGGATATATTAGCCATTAAAGGGGTGGTCTGTTTAAGACTAACTGCAGACTTGACCATTGCTCTTGCAATCAACAATGTAACTATAATATCAGAGGTTGCAATATTGCAAGATATAACAGTATGTACAATGCAAACTGGAGAGCATACAATCTACCTGTAAACTGACAAATGATCTATAGAGGATCTGAGTCATCTGATCACTTGAATTTATGGTGAAATCCCTGGTTCATTTCTTGTACATATTGTTAGCTCTGAGATTCATGGAAATGTCCTGACCAGTATTCAGAAGAGACTGAATCATTAGAGATAGTAACAGTGGGGCTGAGCACATATGGTTCTCCAGCTCTTACCTGACTACAGTTCTCATCCTACTCAGTCATCCACTGGCATCAATCCCATACCTTCAGCCCCATCCACTGATTACTGGCACCAAAAATAAAATTAGTTTATATTATACAAACACAAAAACATTTTTTAACTGAACATTGGCCAGTAAAGGAGAATATAAAGTGATAAATAAACTGGCCAAATAAGTATATAAAATGGACATTGCAACAATATAAATATCATTATAAGTCAGCAGTGGGAGCACTGGGATTTTACTGATGATTAATAACTGCTAGTTTTTATTGTGGCTGTGGCGGAGATGTCCTTCAGTATCTGAAGTGGTTCAATGCTTCTGAATATTTTATTTTGGAAATTTCTGGTCACTCCTAACATTTTACAATTCATTTGTCAAGGTCATAATGAATATACAAAATGTACAGTTATTGTTGGGTCTAACAATCAGAACAACAAAAATAGCATATTTTGCTTAATAGTTTCTATATATATTTATCTGAAACTGAGCATTCACATTTGTATATGTAAAAAGTGGCACCAGCGGGCGTGGCCTGGCAGCCATACTGAGCGGTCATGCTTTAGAGAGGCTCCGCTACTGATGTTTACTATCCATCAATACAGCACGGCTACTTTTTCGCATTAATATTACCTAATACCTGCTAATCAGTCGCTGGGCTACCTGGCAAAACCTTTATTTCAGTTTTTTGAAGTCTGCGGTGACATCCGAATACTCAGGCCTGGAGCGTGGCCTTGCGTGCCACTTCCTCCCAGCGGAGAACCGAGTGGGTGTGGGAGGAGGCGCTTGATCCCTCCAGCTTCTCATTGATTGAGGTTCTTTGATAAGTGGTGCCCGTGGTTGTTTGAGTGCATCTTGCTGGCAGTGGACCACGCGGAACGGCAGTGCGGGGGTGACGTGGAGGCCCTGCTGTTATCACCATTTACTACAAGATCTTCATTATATCCAGTGAGTGACTGATTTTGTTGCTGCTCTTGGCCCCAGAGGGCATAGGCCTAGCCAGACGCTGCCCCTCTTAGTTTTAGTGCACCTTCCGTTTCGTTATTTTTCTCCCAGTGCCCTTTCCCTGCCAATAGCTTTACTTACCTGGCTTTGCTCAATGCTGGTGCCTTTGAGGAGCTTATTGCCATGCACAGTAGGGCCAACTGCATAGCTCTGGATTGTGGACTCCCCTGTTTGTTGTCTTCCCTATATTTGTTCCCCCTTCTGCCCCATGTATAATTGGCTACCTAGGCCCTGAGTTCCAGATAATTGTTTATCTTTGATTACAAGTTGTATATGTTGCAGCTACGGGGGAGACTGGTGGTCTGTGGCTGCAATACTGCCTTTTGGATGTGAACATCATCTCTCGATACCACTAGCGGGACTGCATTTGAGATACAGGAGCGGCTGGAGGGCCTGCTGTTGCTGTACTACTATCCGGCTATGGCCAATACTCTTATATACTGTCTATGAATCGGATACTACTAATTCATATGCTGCAAACTCCCCTGTTCATCCTCTCTCCTATATATGTTCTCCCCTGCTGCCCCATGTATAAACTGAGTACCAAGGTTCCAGTTACCGATTGTTGCTCGCTTATTCCAATTCAAATATGTGACCTTGAGACATATTATGTTTCACAGCTAAGTCTTAGGAGTCCCTGCTTACACTAGACTCTGGCAGTTCACTTACTTCAGTTTGAATGTGAAATCATGAGGCAAGTTATGTATGTCATTTGAACTTTGAGGGGTCCTGTCCGCACCTACCCGCCTTGGCAGAAATTATCCACCCTACGCTGAATCTGGCCTGTGTTGATCTGACCTACACTTGCTTTGTCAATCCTGCTATGGTTAAAAAGACATCAGAATACAGGACAAAATTAAGTAAATTTGCTAGAAGAGCTATGGTGGCGGAGGAGGTCACAGCCATGTTGGAGGCCCCTTCTACGCTGGCCTCGACGGCACAGTCCTCAGCTTCTGAGGAGGATGATTCAAAATCCCAATTCGCAGAAATAATGTCTGCAATTGCTACCTGCCAGGCAGTCTTGACCAACAAAATTTATACAGTGCAGGTGGAGATTAATCTCTTACGTGCAGACCAACAAAATCTGTGTGAAAGCATCACTGATGTTCGACAACGTATCTCTACTGTGGAAGACACGCTTCCTCCTGTGGTTACCACGGTGGATGAGTTAAAGAATCAAGTACGATCTCTACAATCCAAAGTAGATGATCTAGATGCAGTAATGTTCGTATAATTGGGCTGCTGGAGGACCGCGAGGGTTGTGCCCCTGAGCAATACATGGAGGCCTGGATAAAAGAATACGTTGGCACAGAGGGTCTCTCTCCATCTTTTACTGTCGAGAGGGCGCATCGATTGCTGACAGGCTCAAGACTCCCTGGATCCTCTCCTCGTCAAATGATTATCAAACTCCTGAATTACAGGGACTGAGATGCCATACTTCGTACGGCCAGGATGAAAGGTCAAATTTTTTTCAAAAATCAACAAATCGCCTTTTATCCGGACTTCTCGGTGTCACGGTTTTTTGATGAACACTCAGACAGATGGTAAGGTTAAAATGACTTTATTGAACAAGAGCATACAAGGAATTAGGCCCTGGGGCCCACAAGGAGAAACAAACAGCAATATATAAATACACAATAGGTAGCCACCTGCAGTACCAAAATAGGTGGACTGGAACAACAGAATACAAGCTGGTAGTGCAGACTCTGGCAGAATCAGTAAGGTTGAAGGCAACCCGTTCGAGAGCTGACCATAGGTGTGTGTACACCGGAGGTGCATGTGTAACAGGACTGGCACTGCCCAGAAGCCTGGGCACCGATCCAGAAGGAGCGAGACAACACTGGCCCAGACTGTATGATATGGTAACGAGGCAACTCTGACCCAGGCTGTATTAAATGGTAACGAGGCAACTCAGACCCAGGCTCAGGCCGCATAAACCGGGCAACCGTTGAATGGCAACACTACCCTATGGAAGGGTAACGGAGACCAAG
Source organism: Rhinophrynus dorsalis (assembly GCA_037306005.1). Lineage (NCBI taxonomy): Eukaryota > Metazoa > Chordata > Amphibia > Anura > Rhinophrynidae > Rhinophrynus > Rhinophrynus dorsalis. Next base: position 313,728,816 of record CM074721.1, read on the forward strand.
GCAGCTGCTATAGACAGACACTAGGACGCTAAGGGTGGATCGAGGCAACAATAGGAAACTGTAACACAGCCAGTGACCACACAACATACAGCATGGAGTGTACAACGCTGGCTCTAGCTCGAGGTTACTGCAGCGAACAGTATAAGCCCTTACCTGGACTCTCCAGGTATCCACAGGGTTAATGGTCAATGCCCAGAGACTTACTGAAAACTCCCAGAGGGAGTGAGCACAGTGTTAAAGGTAGGAAGGCCACAGAGAGAGAGATCAGAGTAACACAGTCAGTGTAAGAACACTTGTACTGGTACTGGAATGTGCACACTGCCAGCAACGGTTATACGAGCAGCTTAAGCCCAAGCTTAGCCTTTGGTCGACAAGGAATAGCACCACGCGGCACACCACCACCAGCAATACAAGGCCCAGTATCACGATGACCACAAGGGGTCGCCCAGGGCACAACCGGACACGGTTGGTACCGGAGCCGGTAAACCACACAGGAGACAGCAACGGAGTGGAACAGGGCCACCAGCGGTCAGCAATGGAGCGGGTCCTATAGCCGGATACAGTCAGCAACGGAGTGGGTTCTCAGTCTGATGTGATCAGCAACGGAGTGGTTCTACAGCCAGGGGCAGTCAGCAACGGAGCAGGTACACAGTCAGATGCAGTCAACAACGGAGTGGGTTCTTCAGCCAGCAGCAGTCAGCAACGGAGCGGGTTCTTCAGCCAGATACTGTCAGCAACGGAGCGGGTTCTTCAGCCAGATACAGTCAGCAACGGAGCAGGTTCTTCAGCCAGATACGGTCAGCAACGGAGAGTAGCACCAGGAACAAACTCGTAGTCAGGCAGGCCAGGTCATACACGAAACAGCATAATCGTAGAATAGACTCAGGAATTCGTACACCACGAAAGGGCGTCTAAGGGAGGACATCCCAGGATATATAAAGGCAAGCCCTAGTGGGACCAGCCAATCAGAAGACAGCAGAGAGTAATAATGTCACCGCTCAGCACCGGAAGCACGGGCACCATGATACTCGGCTGATGTCCAACTCCAGAGAGGCAGGTTTGTGGAGGTGAAGCGCAAACTTCGAGAGAAAAATATCTCCTAATCTATGTTGTTTCCTGCTAGATTGAGAGTTATCCATGACAGTAATACCATCTTCTTCACGTCGGATTCTGAGGCTAGAGAATGGGTGGACACTCATTAAAGCCATTTCATCATTTCATCATGATGACTCTGTGCGCCCTACTGATATGCATATATTATTTTCATTGTTACAAATGTCTACATACTTTTGCTGTACTTGAACGATTATACATGTACTTTTATGTATTTGAGATGTATATGGAGCAATCTGATAATAAAATCTATTTGAAAAAAAAAAAGTGGCACCAGAAACAGGATGAGACACAGAGCACTTGGCAGTGGTATAATCTGCCTAATGGTAAATAAGTCTAAGGGGAGCTTCACTAAGGTGTGATTAATAGGTGATAAAGTAGAGATGACTTCACCAGTAATATCACTTCCCCAAGTCCTATGTTATGCTATGGAGCATACTGACTAAGATTTCTCAAGTGGGAGTGATCTTAGTGCATAGGCTCCATAGAATTACATAGATTCTGGAGAAGTGATATCACAGGAAAAGTTATCTCCACTATATCTCTTCTTTATCATGCTAGAGTGCATAATCCCCCTGTTTCTAGATAATGTCTAGATCACATGCACATTTTATTTTGCTCTAAAATGTATATTTAACAACATTTACCTGTTTTCCATATACACTTTAAAACTACTTTACTTTAGCATGCATCTTTAAGAATTCTTTATATATTTGTATATATTTGTATTTTTAGACTCAGAAATAACTAAATAATGAGTTGAGGACAAGCATATGTAATGTATCTAAATATTACAGTTTTCATGCTATTGCAATCTGCTTTACAGCAATTAAAGTTCTCATATATTTATTGGATTTCTTAAGGAAACATCCGGACATACTGAGTCTCAGTCAGAGTTATTAGTCTTTAACAGGTGGCCTGCATAGGCTAAATACTTTCAAAACTTGACCCCATTCTAAGCCTGAACACCATGACATAGTATAATACTGTGTACTTATATTGTATGTGGATTATAAATGAACATGATCACTAGGGAACAGTAAAGAAATCCATTACTTGTAGTCACTCATACTGCTTTAATACCTCTGCTTTCAGATGCACAGTCACTTTACAAAACATCTTGCAATTCTAAATATTATGGAAACAACAATGTAAAGGGCAATTAACATGAAATACTATTATGGCAGAAAGGGTGAGCTGCCCTAGTTTAGTTTTTAATGGCACTTCAATGTAAAATGCAGATTTTCATATGAAAATAATTGATTAATAAAATACATTTTGAACTTCGGGGGGGGGGGAGATTCACTACAGGTCGAAAAGGGCTCAAAATGTCAATGTCCTGTCGGAGCAGTGGTGAAGGCACATCAAAAGTATGCACTAAAGTGTCTTCAACATCATATCATTATCAGTCTGCCCACATTGACATCGATCCAACATGCCTTCACCAGGTTTATGAATTTTCACTCATCACATGGACAATGGACTTTTTCCATATGGAAAAGAAGCATAATGACTCATTTCCATATGAGATGGCAAGATAATTAGCCATTATGGTACGCAAGAGGGTGTTTTTATATGTTAATGTGGCACTTTCCCACATTCACTAAACCCTGATAGCAGCCTCTGTTGTTGGAGTTCACAGTCGCAACTTCACCTACCTGTGGATGGCAAAGTGTACCCTTCTGGCACTCAAAGGATTAATGTAAAAAACATATGTTGTCTGTTTTTGTGTTATAAAATTAGACCTGCTGTATAACTTTTATATTAACCCTTTGAGTGCCAGAGGGGTATACAACGCATTGCTATCAAAAATAATGTCCGTTTTGGTTGTTAAAAAATCAGACCTCACAGTGGTGTATTAGAACCTCTCTTGATATCCCCCTAGCATGGATCACTTATCCAATAGGAGAGGTGATCAATGCTGCTGCCAGAAGACGATCAGTGCCTTCCCCTGGTATCTTCTTTCCTACTCACACCGGCTTGCTATTAATGAGCTCTTGATTGGAGGATCAAGTACCTATTCATAGAAAGCCAATTCAGGAGCTTTGTCATTAAAAGTGAGGTTGCCCTCTTTTAACCCTTTTAAGTGCCAGAGAGCTATCTGCAATGAGCTGTGTACCCTTGCAGTCAAAGGGTTAATGAATAAACTCTACAACTGGAAAAACTGAAACACATTCCTTTGATCTTTATGTAAGGTAAATAGATGAACACGTATATAACTACATATAGTTTGCTTGTAAGGGTGGATTCACATAGTGTGTGAGAATGTTACAAGTGGCCCATTCATAAAATCGGTATCAGTAGATACGTATCTCTGAGCTTGTTACACAGATGACTCTTTTACTAATCTAGGTAACAAAATGCACCCTCTCTTCAGTGTGACACCAGCAGCATGAATTAATGAATAAATCCATATTACAAGCTCAGTATTAGCGATACAATAAACAAACAAGTTTATTTGTAATTATTCTTGATGGTGATACTAAAATGAGTCTCCTAGACACCACAAACCCTGTAAGTTTGGTTAAAGTCAGTCTGATAAGTAATTACAAGGATCTGAAAAAATTTGCTTCCATTACATACTTTTGCCATCATGCAAATTTAAACAGAGCTACAGCCAAATCTACTGAATGAATTGAGTTGAAATTGTTGCACCAAGGTAGATTTTGGCAAGGACATTGGCCCATATTTATAAAAACTGAAGTTATTCTGGCGTAATCCAAATGCTCCACAGGGGACAAAAAATGCATAAATTACCATGTATTTGAATAGAGATTTTTACCCCCTTGAATGCTAGAGTTTTCCATGCATTGCTTCACAATGTGTTGGAGAACTCTGTAGCATTCAAGGGGTTAAAAGCTGAATTTAACAGGATTTGTTTGCAGTTGGGTCAGTCCCGAAGAACTCCACTGTGCTTTTATAAATATGTGCCATTGTCCGTTTATATGCTGCTTGTTTATTGGTGGTCCCATTCACAAGAAATTATGCTTAGAAAAAATTATCTGTACATGAGCAGCAACTTTTTCATACATGAAAGTTAATGAAGCTTCTTGCGTGTGCAGCAGACACTTCAGTGAAATTTAGAATACAGAGAATCATATGTACAACATTTAGAATATGGCAGGTCATATGTAGGGATGGGCAAAACTTTCCACCATTTTCCACCTCATTTTAGAAGTGGACTGTCCTTTTGGGCAAGATTAGTCAAATGTTTATGTAGAAATTTCTCCTCTGTAATGGCACTAGTAATCTAAAATGTGATGCTTTGGAGCAGTGACTAGCCGAAGAACAAATAATATTGTTTTAGTTAAATTAGGGTGTCTCACATACCATCGACAAAGTCTATTCCAACTGCCAGTTGAATCTACAGTAAGATTCCAATCCTTCAACCTGAACCTCACGTTGACTATTAAACAAACCTAGACTGAACTCATCATACTCCTATTAGCTGGCAATTGACTCCACAGGTCCAGCAAGGGTCCCCAGTCTCTCATCAGCACCGCTCTCCGGGGTCTAGGCGATTCATCACACAACATTGTGACAGTGACGAACACACATTGTTTCATAGATCTACGCACACCAAAACTGAACAAAAGTAAGTGTTTTGTTCTAAGGCATGGTAGTCTCTCAGGTGCTGCTCAAATCACACTTTCCTTATCAATATCAGACTAGTCCCACCCACAGACAGACTAGCTCTGAAATGTCAGGCAACTCCTCTCAGCTCAAGAGAAACAGCACAACTGCAAAAGATGAGGGTATCATCAGTGATCAGGGGAAGAGAACAACCTAAGCCAGGGTAGCCAAACCTCCCAAAACTCCTGAGCATTACCATGCATAGATTGGCTGAAACAGATGCCTGGTATTAACTGATATTTACCTGAAGAAGGGACTTGCCCATCATTTTAAATGTGGACTTTTGGACAGGATTTGTTTAATGTTTATGTAAAAAATTATCCTCTGTAATAGTGCCATTACAGAGGAGAGCTAAAATGTGATGCTTTGGAGCAGTGACTAGCTGAAGAACAGACAATATTGCTTTTGTTAGTAATTACAGCCTCTCACATACCTTGGGTTGTTTTTTGGAAAACCTCTTACAGGGTGTCTCCCTAAGTAAAAAGTAATCCATATGGAGACACCTTGCTTTTAGTGACTGGAGAAATCAGCTGAACCTCATCATGATGAGGTCCAAACAAGGCCAAAACATATGTCTGGGTTTAGCTGGATTTTCCCGTGCAGAAGGGACTTGCCCATCATACTGGGACTGGCAGGATCAGTTTAATATATAACTGGAAATTTCACCTTTGTAATGACACTAGAGAGCTAAAATGTGATGACCTTGAATTGTGACTATCTGCAAAACAGGCAATGTTGCTTTTGTTTGTGCTCAGAGATTCTCACATACCTTAGCTTTCTCATGCATAGATTGTGTGAACCTTTTTAAAGTCATTATATTGGTGGATTAAATTATAGATGGAGGGGCAGTTTGTTTCCAGCTGACCGAAATTCACATTTTCACTGCCAAAAAAAGATCAAAATAACATTTAGTTTTAGCTGGCTGTCCAGACAAGGTCAGCTGGGATAGACAGAGTAAGACATATTCAGGAAAGAAGAGGAAATCCACCCCAAAACGTTTCTCCAGGTACTACCATATCCCCTTCCAATAGTCCTGGATGCCACCCCAGCCCACCAGATATGCATCAGTTACTATCAGATGAAAAACATCTCCAGCAGGAGGAAGGGAAGCCAGGATAGAATTTATATAGAAATTCCAGAGTTCTATACCAGTTAGATACCGTAGTTAGATACCTTGTAGCAGGTTTAGAAAGCTAAAACAATTCTGGTGAATTGGATTGTGAATAGCCTAGGACCACTGAGTATCAGACAAAGACATTTAGACATTGAAACCACTTGTCCCTCAATGTTTCAGAAGGATTTGGTAGAGCAAGTAAAAGCATAAAGTGTTATAGTGAAATAGTTTGCTTGCATGGAGGGCTTGTTATAAACCCACTCAAACTGTGTGAGAGGCCTGAAAATACCTTGTTTACAAGGATGAGATGTGAGGAAGTTATATATCTGTCTGTAGTGCCAGTTTTCCAAAGCTGGAAAATCAAATCTTGTCTGGAGCTCCTTAAAAGTCATTAATCTACCATCTTTGGTAGGTCTGCTCTTCTTCGTCCAGACCTTAAAGATAAGGTTCCCCAGTCCTGGTAAGGAAGCTGGGTTTTAGAGCAGAGACATAACTGGAGAAAATATAGATAAGCTGCAATGTAGAACAATGCCAGTGACATGAAGAGCCCTATGGAGCCTTTTCTGAGACATCAAGCCATGGTAGGTGACAAAAAAAAAATCAGTATAAGGAGAAGAATGTAGAGGTGAGAGGTGGTTTAGCAATGTACAATTTATGTGTTCCACTAAAGCAATCAAGTACTTCAATGGAACAATCAAGTAATTAGTTGACCACATAACAAGCAGCAATATCCAGCTGGAGGGGGCATACAAAATGGGATAAACCTGCAGAAGAAACACAGACTTCTACAGATGGGAATGGAGTTTTTATATATGAATAATATGTAACACCATAACACCTCCTTAAAGGAAGGTAATCCTTTGAGAGATACAAAATGACCCATGTTAGAAAATCTATCCACAATCAGGAGGATGACTGTGAAGCCCTCTGATACAGGCAAATCCACCATAAAGTCTATCGATAAGTGCAACCAATTGGAATGGGTTGAAGGAGACCCAGTGGAAGATGTCTAGGAGTCTTGGTCCGAGCACAAGTGAAACAAGCAGCAACAAATGCGGAACAATCTGCCCTCAGGCTGGGCCACCAAAACAGTCTAGTCATAGACCATATTAGTTGGTCTCTGCCAATGTACCCTGCAGCCTTCAAGGAATGGTAAGTCTCCAGCAGTCTGGTACGGAGGGATTCAGGCATTAAACATTTCCCATTTGGCTTATCCGCCGGGGCGGAAGCTTGAGCAGCCAAAATCTCCTCACCCAATGGAGATGTAATACTGGTACATATTGCAGCTAAGATGCAGTTAGGAGGAATGATAGGTACCGGAAGAGACTCCTCCTGGGACTCAGCCCCAGGTTGTTGAGAAAGTGCATCTGCTCTAATGTTTTTGTACCAGGGAGGTAGGAGACCACAAAATTAAACCTTGAGAGGAATAAGGCCCATCTGGCCTGACGTAAAGACAACCTCTTAGCCTCTGATAGATAAGCTAGGTTCTTGTGATCTGTCAGTATAAGGATGGGGACTTTAGTACCCTTCAACAGATATCACCATTCATTCAGGGCAAGGATGATTGTAACTCTTGGTCGCCTATGTCGTATAAACTCTCAGTCTTAGACAGTTTCTTAGAGAAGAAACCACAAGGTAGCAATGGTTTCCCAGGGTGTTGGGACAACAAGGTGCCCACTCCAGACTCTGAAGCTTCAACCTCCAGGATGAAAGGTAGGGTGGGATTCGGGTGGGACAATATCGGAGCTTTAGAAAAGCCACTTTCAAGTCCTCAAATGCCTGCAAGGCCTCAGGTGACCAGTGTGAGGGATTAGCTCCCTTCTGAGTCATGTCCATGAAAGGTTTGACTACAGTGGAGAAGTTTTGTATGAACTTCCTGTAGTAATTAGTGAAGCCTAGGAACCTCTGTATGGACCTTAGACCCACTGGAAGTGGCCAGTGTAAGACAGCAGACAGTTTTTGCGGGTCCATGGCTAGACCAGAGGAAGAAATAACATATCCTGGGAATGTCACCTGGGATTTGTGGAATTCACACTTTTCTAGCTTGCAGAACAATTTGTTCTCCCAGAGCAGTTGTAGGACCCCGGCTACATTTGCTCTATGTGCCTCCAAGGTAGGAGAATGGATGAGTATATCGTCCAAATATACCACAACACAACTCTGTAGTAGATCTCTTAAGACATCATTAATGAATTCCTGGAAGACAGCGGGAACGTTGCACAATCTGAAAGGCATCACCAAATATTCATAGTGCCCGCTTCTGGTGTTAAATGCTGTCTCCCACTCATGGCCTTCTTTTATTCGTACCAAATTGTACGTGGCCCTCAAGTCAAGTTTCGTGAAAATAGTCAAGCCTTTGATAAAATCAAATAGCTCCATGATCAACGGAATCGGATAGGCGTTCTTTACCATAAGTTTATTCAGACCCCTGAAATCAATGCATGGTCTGAGTTCCCCATCAATACAGCATAGGTCCATAAACAGGCGTCCGTGCCAGTGCCTGTTTCATGACATCAGCAATGCGAAAGTAACCTCAATCATGACGCCCAACACACCACAGAGGAAGGAAGCACAGGATCACTAAAGCCTCCTTAGGGGGACTGTGATAATTAGCCAGCTCAAAGGGAATGGGATCAACAGCAGTAACATTGGTGATGGATGATGACGGTTTAACTTGCCGCAATGAGCACCAGTGAATCGCCTTGAGCAGTAGCAGCACCATAATTAGCCCCCTCCACTTCAGGTATATGTGGAGAAAAGAAGAAGATGGCCAATGATTCTTCTCCACCTACCCCTCCTCCAAAATCATGGGTGTGTTGTTACTACAATAGAAATGTTTCCCTTGAGAGCAGGAATAGTGCCTCTCATCAGCAACTGCAATGTGCACAGTGTAAGCAGTAAATAACACCTGGTGCAACTGTATCCAAACAGCATGACACCAGAAACCAAGTAATGCTGTTGTCACTATGCCCCTTGTCCACACCCCGCTAAGGACACATGACAGCTTGCTGACAGTTTAATAGTAATGATGAACCCTCCTTGCCACCAGCTTAGAATATTCTGCAGGATGGAATCTCCTCAGATGCCACTTGATACCCTGCTTGCAAATCTTCTCCACCACACTGCCATGTGTGGTCAGTGCACCACACAGTGTGCAATGGGTGGACATGAACAGCCACATCCTAACATCTACAGAGTGGCTATCACTTGGCAGAGGTGTAATGATGAACAAGGTGGATTGGCAGAAAATGTAGTTACCCTAGAGAAGGACATGGTGAACTAGTTGTTTCGCTCATCATCAAACTTCCAGCCTCCGGCTGTGTTGCTCTTTTCTTCCTCCTATTTGATCTACACCTCACCTCTTGTTGCGTTTCAGTAGAGTCAGGTGGTACAGCAACAGCAGTGCTCTGTGGTGGGTGTTTGGCTTTAACGTGTTCGGCATAAATGTCATGGTGCTTGTGTTGCATGTGTGATATTAGGGCGGTTGTGCCAAGGTGTGTTCCCTCCTTTCCCATTCTAACTGACTTGTCCATATTGTGCACAGTGCAGTTGGTGATGACTGCACTGGGCCTGCCCCAAGAGAAAAATAGTCCCACACCTATGAATTCATGGGGGAGGGAACAGATGGAGAAGAATGGCTCTTTCTTCTTCTCCTCCACATTCCCTTTCACTGTCTGGGGCAGAGGATGATGTTGCTGCTACTGCCTCAGAACAAGCACTACAACTAAGACCAGGAGTGTTGCTGCTGCTGGCAACTGGCAAGTGGAACCTGTCCTAGTCCCGCAATATTTGTTGACCCCATTAACACTATATATCCATGGTGGTCTGTGGCACACTAGCCTACTACCCAGCATCCTGCTGCCCTTGCAACTCAGCAGCAGCAGGAATTAGAGCAGTTGCAAACTCCATAAATTCCAAAAGCTCACTGTTGGTGGTGGTGATGCCCATTCTCATCCCTTTGTCCCATCCTTTCTCAGTTTGGGTTAAAAGTGCCATCAATGTCCCTTCCACCCAGCTTCTCCACCACCATCATCATCATGACCACCACTACTAGTTCCTCTGTGCTGCCTCTGCTGCTGCTCTATTACAGACATCTCATTGCTGTTTGGAGGAGGTGACGAGAAATGTGACAGAGGGTCCCCTAATGTCACACTTGCCATTTCATGGTGACTTGAAGAAGACAAACTGGCAGCACTAGCAGCAGGCACAGCTGATCTGTGCTCCTGGTGGTGGTGGTATTATTGCTACACCTACTAGCCACCAGTTCTGACTTCTTCAGGATAATGTTCTACCTGGACAATGCTGTGTGGGGAAGGGGATTCTCATTGTCAGATGAATGGTGTGGGCTCCCTTGACCACTAGTCTGGACGCTCTGAATTGCTTCCCCTACCACTCCCCTAACACTAGTCCCACCAACTGCTTCACCATCACTGTTACTGGTACTACCACTAACACAAACCACATCAATTTTAGCCCCTGAGTCTTCCTCCTCACAGTCACTAGTGATATGATGATTACCCCCTCCTTCACTCCTAACACTAACAAGCTGCTGGTCCTTCTTAGTAGTAGTACTAGCACTGACGGAACTGTTTGGGGATGGCAAGTGTGACTTAGGGTCCCCTGCTGTCTCACTTGGCATCATCCTACCCCCCTCCTCACTATTACAAGACACAATGGCAGCAGATTCAACACTGGTGGTTCAGCACTGGCAGCTGGAACAATACTGGTAGCAGCAGGGCAGTATGTCTGGCAGCAGACAGCACTGGTGACAGCAGGGGCAGCGCATCTTACAGCAGGCAAAGTACTGGTGGCAGCAGGGGAAGCACTTCTGGCAGCAGGCAAAGCAATGGTGGTAGCAGCAGTAGCTGAGGCAGCATATCTGGCAGCAGGCACAACAATGGTGGCAGCAGGGGCAGCACATCTGGCAGCAGGCACAGGCAGCTGACCTGTCCTGCTCTCACTACTACCCTCTTCTTGCTCCCTTGACATTAATTTCCACATAATCCCTAGGATGATTTAGGGGGACTGGCCAGCAATAGTTCTGTAGTTCTTATTTCCTCCTACTGCTCCTTAGACTCAGTGGCCCATAAGGGTCCTTCCAGCTCCTCCTTTTAATTCTTTTAAACTTTCTCATTGTGATAGCAGTAACTATGAGCCTCTCCTGCCTCAATGTTGTAAAAAGATCACAGCAGAACAGTACAGTATATCTATCTGTAGCTGCTTTTTTATGTTTTACTTCATGAAATACATCTCTTTTTATAGCGAAAAGACAAAAAACACGTAAATCAATGGTTGGAAACTTTCTAGCCATTGAAAAAATGTGAAATAATTTTTGGCAATGGGGGAAAAATTAAATGGTTTTAAAGCAGATTTTCATGTGAAAAAGCAAATTTTTTTGCTGGATAAAAATGGGACCTTTCACCCACCCCTAGTTGTGGGGGACTGGTGGGGTATGATTGATGTATGTATTTATATATAGTTATGCATAGATTCCTACAGCAGTTTTTACCATTATAATCTTTGCATCAAAGGTAAGCTTTCTTCTCAGATTACTTATTGGTCACAGCAGTGGTCCCAAGTGTGGTATATGATAGCAACCCTTCTTCACATCCCTCCTCCGCCTCATCATCTGTGCTGCTGTTAATTAGACTTGTGCAAATTGATTCGGAGACATTCGGAATTAGTTGAAAATGGGGTCATTCGGAGACATTCGGACCATCCAACACTCAAGGGTCGTTCGACAAAAATATACGACTCCGAGTAGGCCTGGACCGAAAGCTATCGAAACTTTTGGAAATTTCAACATTCGACAAATATCCGAAAGTTTCGACTACTTTCGACCAGGACTGTTCGGAGTCGGATCTTTTTTGTACTACCTGTGGGCGCTCGATTACTTTCCGTCCATACTTTTCCCTCCATGTTTCTAGTCCAATTCCATTCTCCGTTTCATGCACTACTTTTCCTCTTTGTCTGTATTCCAATAAGCTTCTTTCTTTCATCATGGGGGTTGGACTAATAACACAGTCACCCAGGCAGACAGCCTTCATTTCCTCATTGCGTTGTTGGAGCTCAGAGAGAGAAGAAGAGATTAGAGAGTGTCCAGTTGTTGTGTAGGCAGGCAGGTAGCATTAGGCTAGACATAGGCAGGCAGCCAGCTTTAGTGGCAGTTATTGCCACTGCAAGGGAGAGTCATCTTTGTTCCTGTGCAAAATATAAAAAATACTAGGGATTTCTTAGAATAATTTTCAGAGTGTCACATCAGCCAGTCTGACAGTTGTATAGGCCGTCAGGGTGCCTTATTGCCACCGGAAGGGAGAGTCATCTGTGCTCCTTAAAAAAAAATCTAAAAAATACAAGTTATTTGTTTCAATAATCTTCAGTCACACTGCCAATGTCACAGTTGTATAGGCAGGCAGGGTGCCTTTTCGCCACCGCAAGGGAGAGTCACCTGTGTTGCTTTCATTAAAAATATAAAAAATACAAGTTATTTGTTTGAATAATCTTCAGAGTCACACTGCCAGTGTAACAGTTGTATAGGCAGGCAGGGTGCCTTTTCGCCACCACAAGTGAGAGTCACCTGTGTTGGTTTTATTAAAAATATTCAAAATACAAGTTATTTGTTTGAATAATCTTCAGAGTCACACTGCCAGTGTCACAGTTATATAGGCAGGCAGGGTGCCTTTTCGCCACCGCAAGGTAGAGTCACCTGTGTTGGTTTTATTAAAAATATAAAAAATACAAGTTATTTGTTTGAATAATATTCAGAGTCACACTGGCAGTGTCACAGTTGTATAAGCAGACAGGAATGCCTTTTTGCCACAGCAAGGGAAAGTCACCTGTGTTGGTTTTAGTAAAAATATAAAAAATACAAGTTATTTATTTGGATAATCTTCAGTCAAACTGCCAATGTCACAGTTGTATAGGCAGACAGGGTGCCTTTTCGCTGCTGCAAGGGAGAGTCACCTGTGTTGGTTTTAGTAAAAATATTTAAAATACAAGTTATTTGTTTGAATAATTTTCAGAGTCACACTGCCAGTGTCACAGTTGTATAGGCAGGGTGCCTTTTCGCCATCGCAAGGGATAGTCACCTGCATTGGTTTTATTAAAAATATTCAAAATACAAGATATTTATTTGAATAATTTTCAGAGTCACACTGCCAGTGTCACAGTTGTTGTGTGGGCAGGTTTTAAAGTTGTAAAACTATGATAGTTCACTACCTACCTATCCGCAATGGATTTCAGTCCTAGTGAACAACCTGATGTTCCTTGCCCTGGTACCAGCTGCAGTGACCAAGCAACCACCAACACCACTACAGTGCAGTTGCTTTCAAGCAGAGCTAGCAGCTGCAGGCGGGGAAAGAAGAGTACTTTGAGTAGTACTAGTCAGACTCAGCAGCAGTCCAAACCAAAAACTAGAAAGAAATAAGGAACTGCAGTTCATTCTACCTCTAGTAGCAGGGTAGAGAAGTCAAGTTCCTCCATGAAGCGGCCGTCACCTGTCTCTTGTCAGCTGTTTTGTGACGATCCCCCCAGAACCACCTGCACATTGAATATTGCCACTGCCATTTCTGTCGCCATCTCCGCTACAGCCAGTTCTATAAACCTGGGGACACCTAGCATGTTGAACATGAACACTACTGGTGGGAAACTGTGAGCAGTATCAACATGGGAGTTTTACAGAGAAGGTCCGTGTAAGCAGCCCAAACTTGAATTATTGGAGCATTTTGAGAAAATTTCACCTGCCACCACTGTCACTGACACTGAGATCATATCTTCCACAAAAAAAGGTTATTGAGGGAGATAGTATACCATTTCCCAGTAGCCACCAGCCAGAAGAGGGAATTCATCAGCTCTCCCCAAAATCTGCTGCTGATGATTTTTCTTCCTGTCCAAATCTACAAGAGGTAGAAGAAGAATATGAGGGGCCAAGTCCTGCTAAGCTTGATTTTTCCACTGATCTTATTTTCCACTGCTGCCCATATTATTTCTCCTGTATCTCCAGCTACAATTCTGTCTTCTATTGCTGAAAACTCACCACCTGCCTCTCCAGTTCCAAATGAGTCTCCCAGGCAGGTATTAGCTGCTAGTGTCTCTGCCAATAGTGTTACTCTATCTTCCTCCAATCCCAGTCCCAACATCCCTGCTGCCATCTTTGGGTCCACTAGTACCCCTGTAAAGGTATGTAGAAAAAAAAGGCATAGTGAGGTTGCTCCATCATGTGAAGATGAAGAAAGTGTCACCTCAGTTTCTTCTTCTCCACCACCTTCCAGAGTCACCTGTTGCTCCAAAGCGTAGGACAATTTCGTGGCACTTGGCGATGGCCTGCTAGCAAAATGCTTTTTGTGTGGCAGAGAAGTCAGCTGTGGGAGGGTGTTGGGTAATCTAACCACCTCCGGGATGAACCAACACCTGAACATCCACCACAAGTCAGTGTTGATGAGTACAGAATGTGGTGGCACTGTTACATTTTCCAGTGTCACATTCAACACCAGTAGGCAGGAGAAAGGGCAGGGAGATCATGCCACATCTGGTCCTAGTAAAAGCAGCAGACAGTCACTGCCCATCCCAAAGTCAATACAGGCCACATTGGAAGATTTTGGTGGGTTTAATTCCAAGGGCATGTGCAGACAACAGACCAGGAAAATTACACGCCTCATTGCACAGCTTATAGCCGTTGGGGGTGCTACTTTTAAGTTGGTGGACGGGGAGCCCTTCTATCAACTTATGGAGGCTGTCGCATACCGATATAAAATTCCATCCCGCACCACATTTAGTAGAACTATAGTGCCCTCACTGTACCGGTCGTGCGTTGGTCTTTTGAAGGACCTGCTAGGAAAGGCTGCACTTTGCCACTGACTTATGGAGTACTCCGAGTGCCCAGCATGGCTTCCTGTCATTGACGGCGCATTGGTGGCAGCCCAATGTGTTGCAAGACACACCGATAGCAACAACAAGTTCAGGTGCAGTAGCCAAGCAGGCAGGGCACCACTCTTTTCTCCTCCATGCTGAGGTAATGGATCAGCAGCACACCTCAGATAACATTCACAAAGCACTGCAGAACATGGTGGTGCACTGGCTAGGGGAGCAGGCAGGCACACAGGTGCAAATGGGGTTTGTGGTTACTGATGGTGCAGCTAACATGATCAAGGCTCTCCGGGATGGCAGATCTGTGTGCGCTGCTCAGTGCATGTCCTGCATCTAGTAGTTAAGGTTGCTCTTGAGGTTGGGAGTAACACTGGAAGGTTGTCAGAACTTCTGGAGTCGTGCAGACAAAATGCTGGCCACTTCCATTGGAGCGTCAAAGATAGCTAGCTACTCAGGGAGGAACAGAAAAAGGCAGACCTCCCAGAGCACCGCCTAAAACAAGATATTGGGACCAGGTGGAACGCCACCTTAGATATGCTAGAGCGTATCCTGTAGCAGAAAAAGGCAATTCATGCAATGTCATGTCATCATTTCATTGACAGTAACAGAACACTAGGCAGGGCTGATGGAACAGGTAGTGACAGTCCTTATGCCTTTCCATGCTTTGACAGAACTTTTGAGCAAAGAGAATGCTAGCCTGGCAGAAGTAATTCCCTTCTTCACACACCTCTCCTTAAAAATGGACAATTTCCTTTCTCATAGGAAACGCTTGACTGGTGCTAAGGGTAATAGACTTCCCAATGTTGCTGCCCTTCTAACGAGGCTGAATAAGGAACTGACTCAGCGCATGGAAGGGCGCATGGACAATTGTCCCGAGTTAATGCTTGCCACAATTTGCTTTCTTCGAATCAAAGGCAAGATGGCACTTCGTTCCAATTCCCTCACTGCCTGAAGGGAACAATTGATAGCGAGGGTGCGTGAGAGGCAAAGAAAAACTAGGATGTAGTCACAGGAGGCTGGAGAAGATTCCGAAGATGACCTGGAGGAGTGTGGTTGTCTTCCGGGACCTATTAGTAGCAGCACCAGTAGCACTTCATCTTATTCCGGTGGAACAGCTGCTGCTTTTTATGCATAGGCAATGGACAGATTATGCTTCAAACAAAACAAACAGAATAGAAAAAGTGCTGAGTTTGAGGGTAAGACTTACCTTGTGGAACCTTCTTTGGCCCCAAGTACAGATCCCTTGACTTTCTGGGATAACAAGAGGGCTGTGTGGTCTACATTGTCCCTGGTAGCCCAGGAGTTGCTTTCTTGCCCCCCAACCACTATCCAGAGTAATTGGGTATTTTCTGTAACTGGAAATATACTTAGCCCCCAGCGCTCTCAATTGGCCCCCCAACTCATGGAGCAAATTACTTTTTTAAAAGTCAACTTGCCAAAGCTGGGTTACCCTGCTCTCAGGTTCAATGCAGATTAGAAAAACAAAAAGGACTTCAGACATCTACAATCATCCATGTTGCTGTCATCCTGAGTCTGCCTTGCACCAGTTTTCCTCAGTTGCTGCTGCATCCATCTACTGACTGAGTCCTGCCTGCTCCAGTGTTCTGCGGTTTACTGCTGCCTACATCTCCAGTGTTTCTGTCATCCTGAGTCCGCCTTGCACCAGTTGGTTCCCTTTTGCAACATTTCACATAACAGTGGAACTACCACCTCTTACAAACATGGCCCCAAATAATTACCCATCTGGCGACTAGCTTCTCAGTAAAGCTAGTTGGCAGAATTATTACCACGTTAATGAGAATTATACACTTCTCCCGGACTGACAGGCAGGAAACCACACACATCTTTCCATAGTGACGTCTGCATGCCTGCACTGTCAGTCCCTTGTGGAGCCGAACACTCCTAACAACACCTCCTAGAGCATACTGGGACTGTCAGCGCAGGTGCATAGATGTCACTATGGAAAGATGTCTGCGCGGTTTCCTACCTGTCAGTCCGGGAGCAGTATGTAATTCTCATTAACGTGGTAATGATTCTGGCGACTAGCGCTACTCAGCAGCCAGTCGCCAGATGGGTAATTATTTGGAGCCATGTTTGTAAGAGGTGGCAGTTCTGCTTTAATGAGAGCTGGGCAACACATGGTAAGGATGCTGGGAGTTGTGGCCAGTATATTGGGATGTTTAATTATGTGACATGACAACCTAGCCCTTTTATGCAGCGCAAGGTTTTCATGACGCTATTTTAAACATTGCAACATGGTTAAATCGGCTTCTAGCTGTGCAATAGTTTTCTGCACCAGTCATCCTCACTTTTCCTTCTTCCTTCTAATTTAGCTATATCCATATGTATATAACACCTCTGCTACATATAGTAAATGGCACATGATACATATTGTATAATGTATTACCTTTGCTACAGATGGTAAATGACTGATGCTCATGCTATATATATGTATTTCACCTCTGCAACAGAAATAGCACATGCAACAGACAATATTAAAAATATTTGGAATAATTTGAATATTTTTTTTCAGAGTGACACATCAGCCAGTCTGACAGTTGTATAGGCATATAGGGTGCCTTATTGGCACCACAAGGGAGAGTCACCTTTGTCCCTGTGTAAAATTTTAAAAATATAAGTCATTTGTTTGAATAATTTTCAACACCGCTAAATAGTGGCTGTATTGGGAATTTCAAAGGAAAAAAAGCTAACGATCGGTGCCTAACATACTGCCAAGCACTGATCGTTAACTAATCAGTGTTACACTTACCTGTCATCCACTGACTGTATCCTCCTGTCTTCTCTACTGTTTTGTATTTCCTGTCTTCTTGCTTTAAAAACAACCCAGAAAAGTATACGTCCAATGCAATATCTGGCACACTAATGCATAGTTTAACCCCTTGAATGCCAGAGGGTTACAAAACACATTGCAAAGCAATGTGTTGCATACCTCTCTGGGGCTCAAAGGGGTTAAAGTATGTATTAGTGTGCCGTAGTTAAAATATTATTTGCCTATATGTATATTAAATGTTAAGCCAAATAAGCATATCCCAGTATTTTATTGGGATATTTTATGATGGCATTATAAGTGACATTACTGAATATCTTATTTGCCTTAACATTTAATATTCACGTAGGCATATTAATATTTGAACAACGGAACACTAATACATACTTTAACCCTACTGAGCCCCAGAGAACACACAAGGGGTTAAATTATGTATTAGTGTGCCAGATTTTCATGCATTGTACTTATACTTTTCTTGGGGGGGGTTACAGCAAAAGGCAAGAAGACAGAAGAGGAGAAGATAGAAGAGAAGAAAGAAGGACAGAAGAGGACCGGTATGCTGAGGACTCTGTTGGACATCAGGATTAATGGTAAGTGGAACTTGGACTTGGAAGTGGCAATGATGCTGATGATGACTGACAGGATGACTGTATACTTTTTGCAGTCTTTGCTTGTTTAGGATCAGAGTTTGCTATGGTTTTCTTAAACAGTTTATAGACAGGCACAGTTCTCTTTTTTTAGTGGCGGAAGATTGAGCCTCTCTCTTTCTGTTAACTTTCTTACCATATCATCATCTCTCTCACTCTCAACTTCATCTGTATCTGAACAAGAGGGAGGATGCTGGAGAGATATATTCTACTTCATCATTATCATCATCATCATTAGGTCATCCTCAGCACTGGCATAGCCTGTTGCTTCTTGCCCACTACCTGTATATTCCTCTAAGCTGTTAGAGGTGTCAAACAATGTCTTTTTACTTTTACTGTCACAAAATTCAATACTACTTTGAGGACAGGTTTTCTGTCAGATGCAGCAGTTGTTCAGCTGCTACACCTTCCTCCATTATGCTATTGCCATCATCAACACAAGAATGCTACTTGTATGTATTTTTATATACTGGTGCTGGTAGTGGTGTAACTTTTCGTGGGACCTTGACAAACTGCATCCTCCCTGGGAGGAGAAAGAGGAGAGAGATCATCATCATTTATTGCACGTGCCGCAGCCACCATGGCTTCAGTTAGATTTTGAACTACCACTGTACTCTTAAGTAACATTGACACAGCAAGCTTGAAAAGTAACTGCAACTTGGGATATTCCAGAAGTGTGCAACACGACACCAGTTATTTAAAGCCTCTGTTTTCCACAAAGAAAAAGGCAGAATGTCAACTTGTAGAGGTGGTGGGGGTGGGGGTGTTATATGTAACTCACTCTGTGACTCCTGTCATCTCCAAAAACAAACTCAGAGTCAGGCTCCTCTGCAGCAGGAGCAGAACATCTTGTCACACTCTCGGTCACATCAACAGAAATTCTAGTATGTACCCCAGAGTGATGGTAATGTTTAGGAGTACTTCTGCTGTGGCTAGTTGTGGCACCTCTGACCTTCTGATGGTGTGTCTCCCAGTCAGACCTGTGGTTGTGTTTCAGGTGGGATATCACTGAGGAGATGCCAAGGTGTGTCTGCTTTCCCCATGCTCATGCTCACATGCTTTTTGCACAAACAACAGAGAGCAACATGCTTAGCTTTTGGATCATGAGTGAAGTTTCTCCATACTGTAGACTTCATGGACTGCAGGGTTCCTGAGGGGCTGCTACTACTACTGGGGCTACTTTACTACTACTACTACTAGGTGCAGCACTTCATCATAGATACGGTTGGGGATGTTTATAACCTGTGTTGTTCTGGTGGATACTCAAAGCTAATAGTATGTGTGGCTGAGTGGGGTTTGGACTTGGAAGTGGTGACGTTGCTGATGATGACTGGCAGGATGTGTATTTTTGAGCATCTTTTACTTGTACAGGGTCAGAGTTCCCAATTGTTTTCTCAATAGACAGGCATGGTGCTCTATTTCAGTGGTGTAAAAACTGAGCTTTTACCTTTCAGCTAACTTTTTAGCCATGCCATCATCTGTCTCACTCTTAAATTCATCTGTATCTGAAGAAGAGGAGAATGCTGGAGGGATACATTTTAGATCTACATTATCATCATCATCAGTCATCATTAGGTCATCCTCACCCACCACTTCTTGCCATCTACCTTTATATTCATTTAAGCTGTTGATGGTGTGTCTCCCGGTCAGATCTGTGGTTGTGCTTCAGGTGAGAACTTATTGAGGAGGTGCCTATGTGAGAGCCTGTTTCCCCCTGTATCACGCGCCTGTGATTCCAGCGACATTTTTGACAGGCTTATTTCCTGGTGCCTTTTCATTGACTGCGCTGTACAGCTCCTCCCAGTGACAGCCTTTATATACTCTGGGCTGTCACTTATGGGTTGCCCTTTCATGGTGTACCTGATGCCTAGCACTTGTTCCGTTATATTGATACCAGTGTATGACCCAGACTGCCTGACTACGCTATTCATTACTGTTCCTGCTTCTGTGTACCGATTCGGATTGGCTGACGTTCCTGCTTCCTGTTCTGACCTGGCCTGGCTGACGTTCCTGCTCCGTGTACCAACCCGGCGAGACTGACGACCCTGCTCTGTATACCGACCCCGCTTGGCTGACGTTCCTGCTCCGTGTTCCGAATCGGTTTGGCTGAGGTTCCTGCTCCTTCCATGCCCGGCTGGGTGAAGATCCTGTATAGTGCCTGTTGTTGTCCTCACTCTGTGCACTGTCGCTCACGCTACTGTGCACCACAGAGCTACAGTACTCCGTTACCGCCTGTAGTCCAGTCCATGATTCGAGTCTCATTGTGCCAGTTATCCTCCATACCGTTATACTTGATCGCTTGGTCTTCCGCTCTTGGGTTCAGTTGGGCACATCCAGTTGCCTTCCGC
The DNA here is from genome assembly GCA_037306005.1 of Rhinophrynus dorsalis. Classification (NCBI taxonomy): domain Eukaryota; kingdom Metazoa; phylum Chordata; class Amphibia; order Anura; family Rhinophrynidae; genus Rhinophrynus; species Rhinophrynus dorsalis. The sequence continues at coordinate 313,749,324 of CM074721.1, forward strand.
ATTTAGGCCATAGCGTTCATTAACCCCTCCTGGGGTGGTGCCATTGTGCCGCTACTTGTTCCACCACTGTCACCCTCCATACCATTATACTCGATCGCTTGGTCTTCCGCTCTTGGGTTCAGTTGGGCGCATCCGGTTGCCTTCCACATTTAGACCATAGCGTTCATTAAACCCTCCGGGGGTGGCACCGGGCACATGGTGTTGGATAGTCTCCATTGGGCATACGTTTTGTGGCACAAGCACTGACTCACGCTGTTGTAGTCTCCGGTGGGCGTCCACCGTTGCAACCTCCCCCTCAGGTGGTCTTGCCTGCTCTCCGCTGACATCTTCTTACTGTCGCTATCACTGCCTGTAGGCGACATTGGGCCTCCTCTTATCTGGGCAGACTTAGTCAGTGGCTCCACTGGTATCTCTGGACTCTCTTACACTGTATCAATCACAATTTACCTGACCTGTGTCAGTATTGTATTCTGCTGTATATACTGGACCCGTGTGGGTTAAACTTGCTAATGTAACCTGTCTTGTGTCAGTTATCTATGTTCTATATGCTGGACCGTTTTCTGAGTGTACTAAACCGTAACACCCTGCTCACATGCTTCTTACAAAGACAACAGATAGCAACGTGCTCAGCTTTTGGATTGTGGAATTAATAGACTGAGGAGTTCCTGAGAGGCCACTATTACTACTGGTCCTAGATGTTGCCAGGTGCCAGGCTATTAGGTGTCACAATTGCTGCACTTCCAACAGCAGCAGAGGCACTCAAAGTTAAGGTTGTAAATGCGGATAACCTGTGTTGTTGCTATTGTTAGTGTGTGTGGCTGAGTGAGACTTGGAAGCAGCATGATGACTGACGGGATGACTGTGTACAGGCACAGTGCTACTTTTCAACTGTGGAAGATTGAGCCTTTGCCTTTCTGCTAACTTTCTAGCCATGTCATCATCTCTCTCAGTCTCTCTACTTCATCTGTGTCTGAAGAACAGCAGGATGCTGGAGGGATATATTCTAGATCTGTGAAGCTCTGGTGAACTCCATGCCCAAGAGGGTTAAGGCAGTGCTGGAAAATAATGGTGGCCACACAAAATATTGACACTTTGGGTCCAATTTGGACATTTCCACTTAGGGGTGTACTCACTTTTGTTGCCACAGTTTAGACATTAATGGCTGTATGTTGAGTTATTTTGAGGGGGACAGCAAAATGTACACTCTTATACAGGCTGTACACTTACTACTTTACATTGTAGCAGAGTGTCATTTCTTCAGTGTTGTCAAATGAAAGATAAAATAAAAATATTTACGAAAAGGTGAGGGTTGTACTCACTTATGTGAGATGCTGCACATCATCTTTTTCATCATTATATTTGCTACTACTTTCAGGACAGCTGCTTTTGTGCATGATTGTCTTGCTGTCAGATGCAGCACTTGGTTGAGCTGTTACACATTTTTGCACTATGCCATCAACATTGGAATGGGACTCGCTGTCATCTTCAGTGCTTTTAGATGATTTATTAATAATATTGTTGTTGGTGGAACTTTGGTGGGACTTTAACAAATTAATATTCCTGGGGAGGAGAGGGATCACTGTTATTTATTGCACACGCTGCAGTCAGTTTTTGGATTACAATTAAATATGGGTAAAGAAACACTACCATTCTGCATTTTCTACACATGTTAGAGGAGTATCATTAATAAACAAATCAATTAATTTTTAATTCATAGACATTAAAACTGATTCTAATGGATGCTACATGTATCTGACATGCAGAATTCAGGATCTCTTGGTCATCCTATGAAATATATATATATTCTCCCATCTTTCACACCCACTTTCCTATATGAAGCCCTAGTTATATTTTAGTCAGACCAGGGCACACAGTGATCTGCATGGGTAATTATAATATGACTACCAATGCGTAATTAGATAGGGTGGAAGGATCATTGGTGGATGCACTGGGTGCAAAAACTACATTTGTGCAACTAATAAAAGGTATAGGATTGGTTGATATATGACAGGCTTCGCATCTGGGAAGGAGGGGGGTTTCTTTCCAATCTGCTACTCACAAATCACTTTCACACAGAGATTATGACTTGATATCTGACAATATATGGAATGTAAGAGAGTACTGCTAGTTTTTACTACTTTTTACTTCTGGGGTATCATCGGTCTCCTAGTGGCTTGGAACTTCATCTATTCTGGTTTTCTATTGAACATATTATCAGCCAACATGGAACAGTCCAATTATCTATCTTTCAGGAAAAATAAGGGCCAGATAAGCAGCAGGTGATCTGGGAGGCCACTACAGCAACAGCCAGGGGTACTCTTATCTCTTCCTCTCATTTCTCCCTGCTGAAAGAGGGTTATGGCTGAGGTGGAGAAGCTGGAGGAGGAGTTGGAAGGTGGAGGAAAAATATAAAGGTAAAAGGGAATTCATTATCGTAGGATGATTTTACAGGGCATCAACACAAATCACATAAATTGGTTTACTTACACCAAGGCACTCTGGCTAAGTTTGATAAGATATGGGGACGGTGGCAGACCTGGTGGACAGCTAGAGCAAGTACTACTGTAACTCCCGGCAATGTGTAACTTTTTTGGGCTGGTCGAATAAGTTCACATCTGCTTGCCGTGTGGATGCTTGTGACGTATACTTGTTGTGCACCTTTGTGTATGACTCCTATATATGACGGGACTTTGTGGAGTCACTGGCAGGTGGGTGGGGTTGGAGGGTGCTCAGGGGAGAGAGGAACTGGGATCGAGGGATATAGTTTGATCCCAGTTTGGTTAGATGTTTGGAGCTTGGGTTGAATTATTATAAAAACCTCAGGTCGACTCTGTACACCATATTAATATGCATCTGTTCTTTTTTATTGTTATAGATGTTTGCATACTCTTGCTGTACTTGAAAGTCTGTATATGTACCCTTTTTCTTTGTATGTGTATGGAGTGATCTGATAAATTATATTTAAAAAAAAACAAAAAAAAAACACAAATCACATGTTCTATAAAAGGTAACATTTATTTAATAATGGGGACAGGAGGGTAAATTAATGCCACATTTGTTTAAGGTAGTAGTGGAAAACACTAGAGTGTCTCGTTATCTGACGATCAAGGTAATCTATTTTATATAAACACTGAATTTACTAAATACTTTAAAAGCATTTATCACCCTAGAATGGACAAGACAGTTCCTCAAATAAAGGAATGTATACAGGATAGTAAAGTATCTACATTGTCCCATGAGAATAATCAAATGTTGGATTCCCCTATTCTGTTGAGAGAATTTGTGGAGGCCACTCATTAACTATCTTATCGGAAATCTGGGTATAAAAATATTCACATATTCTATTCCCACACCTATTATGCAGAACTTGATTCTGCTTCTCTGCCCCATCCCTTAATGAGGTTGCTATTACAGTTCTTCTGAAGCCAGGAAAATACTCTTACCAACTCATCTACCTGCTGACTACAGATGCCAAGTTTTTAGACAAGATCCTAGCTCATAGGTTAATCTTGATCATTACAACTCTTACACATCTGATTCCTGACAAGACTGGTCTTATTCCAGGTAAACCCTCCTTCCACAACCTCAAATGTCTCTTTATGCACTAAGAAACCAAGCAATATAGGCAATAGACCGGTTGTGTCTTTGGATGCTATCAAGACATTTGATTCTGGATTCTGGATACACAGCGTTAGACCCAAATACAGTGGGGCAATTATATCAGGATAATACACTTAAATTGTTTGAATATTATATAAAGAATATGACATACCCAATAGATGTTTCTTCTCTTATCTCTGCCACTCACTTCAGGCTTTATGGGGTAACAGGACATCTGTTATCTTGGTATTTCAATTACTATTTAACGCCCCATGAAACCAATTTTGTTTACCTATACCTGGTTGTCTAAGGTAACAAAGCAAGAGGATAACATGTTGAGACAGAAGCAGGAGAGATACTTGGGCTGGTTAGAAAATTGGGAGTGGGGCATGGCTAAGATGGGTCCTAGGGCAGTATTGGAAACATCTCTTCAGCAATTAATTCAACTGAAAATCTTGCATAAGATATACTATATACTGGTGAGTAGGGGTGGGCGAAAAGTGATAAAAATTTCCTGCATGACTTTTTCGCAAAAAACAGACAATGTTTCTCTTTTTTCACTAAAGTTTTCTCCTTTTCTCCAATGCCAAATTTTCCTCCTTTTCGACAATTCCATCAAATTTTTCACCTATTCCAACACATTTTTCTCCTATTCTAACACTTTTTTCACTTATTCAACACATTCTTCTCCTATTCAAACACCTTTTTCACTTATTCAACACATTCTTCTCCTATTTCAACACAGTTTTCGCCTATGTTTAATATGATGCAACATTTCAAAGCACAATATTTATTCTTCTGAGGGCTGTAGTGAAGAAATAAGCAGCTGGAAGTCAAAGTTGTGAGTCCTACAGCAACAGATACCTTGAAAAATGTGTTAGCATGCATAGTGCATTTGTCCTTTGCCCACAACACTTACTTCCTGCTTAAGTGACACTGGTACATATTCATGAATAGTATGAAAGCCTGTATACATGGGGTAAAGTGCCACCCAGTGGCCTCCGCTGCTGTCCCGGAGCCAGGAGCAGAGACAGGTGGTGAGCCGCCCGGAGGTCCCTGCTCCAGATCAGCACATCTGGCGAGTCTCTGCTGCTCATGACTGCATCATTCCGGCAGTCTCTACTGGTCATGTGCGTTTACACACACAGGGAGCTTCGCAGGCTAGCACTTTATTTATATATATATAGATAGATGACGTCAGGTGGTTAAAAAAATAAAGTACAACCTACAATGTGGCAGATGTGTATGGTAGTGGTGGTGGGGGACTGGCATGGTGTGATTGGTGGGACCTTGACAAACTGCATCCACCCCGGAAGGAGAGGGCTCATCATTTATTGCACATGCTGCAGCAACAATTGCTGCAGTTAGTTTTTGTACTGCCACTATACTCCCACGTCCATGCACTGCTCCACCTTTCCCCCTCCAATCTGTGCATTTGCTAGACATTACTCAACTACTGTGTGTGTTTTTATTCTCTACAGTACACAACTGATGGAGTGGGATGTCTTGCCTTGTCTTTCAATACCTATCAAGTCTGTCTCAGTCACAGAGCTCCCAGTCAGCTGTCTAATATATTTATTTGTTTAATTATTTATGGGTTTTTTTTTAAGTTGTCCAATCTTATCACAGTTAGTCCAAAAAATATATATATATAACAAAAAAAACAATCAGCAACTTCTTTTCCCAGACTTCCCCAGCACAGAGACAATAAAAATAAAATCAGTAAGCAATTTGGACCCCAGCTGCCTGTGTCTTGCCAGTTAGTCACATCAAATTTTGGGGTATTTTGGGTCAACCTCTAGGGATGAGCGAGCACCCCGATGCTCGGGTGCTCGGGTGCTCTGACCGAGCACCCCCTGATGCTCGAGTGCTCGGCCGAGCACCCGAGCCCCATTCAAATGAATGGGAGCACTCGAGCATTAAACCAGGCACCCCCTGCTCTGATGAGCGGAGGGTGCCTGGTCAATGTCCCCCTTCATCTCCGCTATGCCCCTCTTCCACAATGTCCCCCTTCATCTCCGCTATGGCATAGGAGATGAAGGGGGACATTGTGGAAGAGGGGCATAGCGGAGATGAAGGGGGACATTGTGGAAGAGGGGCATAGCGGAGATGAAGGGGGACATTGTGGAAGAGGGGCATAGAGTCTATGCCCCTCTTCCACAATGTCCCCCTTCATCTCCGCAATGCCCCCTTCATCTCCGCAATGCCCCCGTACCTCCATTCCCTGGTGGTCCAGCGGAGCGTCTTCGGATCTGTGCCTCTTCCGGCACAGATCCTCTTCACCCGAACATGTCGGGCGAGCACATGGCGGTACTCGTACGAGTACCGCCATGTGCCGAGCAGAGCGATGCTCGAGCCGATCCGAGCATCGGCCGAGCACGCTCGCTCAACACTATCAACCTCCTTCCTCTCTTCTTCTCCCCACTGCCCCAGACTCCCCTAATACAGAGAACAAATATCTTACCTAAATGACTCCCTAAACTAAGCTTCAATTCCCCTTTATTTGTCTACCTTCTCTAGCTCAAAAACATGCTGCTGTCTCCTCTTACAAACACAGAATGGCTGCTGTGAGAGCTGACACCCTTTTATATGGCTGTAGAAAACTTTCATGTGGTGGAGAAATATTTTTCTACATATTGAATTCAATGCAATGAGCTAGGCGAAAAAAGCGGGAAAAGGCAGAAAAGCTGCACTTTTTTGCGGGAAATTTCTAATCAACCAGAAAGTGCCATTTTCACCTATTTCCGTTTAAGGTGAAAATTTTCACCCATCACTACACTGGTGAGGCTCCATAAAATGGATAGGCTTGACACTGACATATGCAAGAGATATGGCAGTGTTAAGGGAATATTCTTAAATCTTATCTGGCCAGTGCCACTGTTGTCCAAGATCTGCCTACTGTAAATTCTAACTGATGAACTGTCCAGCAGCTGTTGATAAGCTTCTAAGACAGCTTCTGGTGATGGAGTGAAGATTGTTGGCAATTACATGTATGGCAGATGGGCCATCTAGTCACAATAACTGGGTTAACCTAGTCAACTCCTCAAATGTCTCACATTATATATTGTTGTATATAAATAGGGGCCTTCCCCAGAGATTCCACTGGGTATAGAATAAAAGGATTGATAACCACACTCACATTACTCAGTCTTAGCTGGTTCTAATTGTTTGAATGACTACTTAATTAATTACACCATTCATGTATGAAAAAGTATATATATAGTTCTTATTGGTGTGCAGTACCATTATTGTAATCTTATCCCTTTCTTATTCTCTTTTTCTATTCCAGCTTTGTTTATTAATTTGTGCAATACAGCAATACAAGTCAGGGTCAGCTCTCTGGGGTGTGGGGAGGGTGGGTGGAGGTGCTCAGCCTGCTTGTCTGGGAAGGGGATTTTATTTTAGGGAAAGTGGTTGGTAGTTGGGAAGTTTTTACTGTTTTGCATTGTATTTGTTAGGGTTTGCAATGTACAAAAAATATTATAAACTAGGACAATTGTGGAATTGTAGATTTGAGACATACATACACACACACACACACACACACACACATTTATTGATGTACTCAATGCCTACACATTCAACATAAGAAACTGTCTTTTTTGTTTGTGGTATTTGTATACCAGGGATGTCCATAATATATTTTTTTATATATTTAAAGAATCTAGGTGGTATGGTAATGGAGCATACAGTTTGGAAGAAATAAAGGAATATATGCATGTAGCTAGTTTATGTTGAGGGAGACAGCTCATTTTTGGGTGGGGGCGTGGTGAGTTAGAGTAAAAGAACTTCTGATGAAAAAACAGAGCACATGAAGGCAGAGTGGGTAAACACAAATTGGAGAGAGTGGAAAAAAAATAATATGGGGTTCAGTCAGTGTAACACTGTGTGAAACAACTAATAAGTAATCCAGAGCTGCTATATTAAAAAAAGCCTGGAAGAGGTCCCCAGGACCCCTTTCACCCTATCAGGAGATAAAAAAACACATTCACCAGGACATTGGATGTCCAACTGTTTCTGCTAAGCCCTGGTCCTCCACTCAGGATACCTAAAGAAATAAAAGAAAAAGAAACCTAAAAACTCACAACTACTCTTGATGCAGCTAAAAAAAGTTGAACCTACCCCCCAAAATCCTGCCTAAGCCATTGCCCTGGTCACTTTGAAAAAAATAAACTGAGTCTGGGTTATATAAGGCCAGTCACTGATATAAAGCATTCCTACTCTCCCATTGACAGTGAGGGGTACTTACCAGGGCACTGAATATGCTCTAGTATAACCTCATATCTGGGCCACTCTTGGACAAGAAAAAGGGATCACATATGTATCATCGAGAGTGTGTTGTGAAGGCTTCTGTTTTATTTTTGTTTTCTAAGTAGATGACCAGAACATAAGGAACACAGCTGGACCTCTTACACCCTATTGAACATGTGTTAAGCTAGTTAAGCTAGACTTGATGTTAGTGTGAGGAGGTTGGTTTGGTACACATTGGGACATTGGTCAGGGGCTGTGGTATTCACAATCTTAATAGCTGAATAGGTCTTTTTCCCTGTCTCAACAACCCAGAGCCCGTGTGCCTCGGTAAAGTATCATTGCTTTTTCAAATTGGTTTAAGGTTATAAGTGGGATGCCGCAGGGTTCAGTCCTGGGACCAATGCTTTTTAATTTGTTTATTAATGATCTAGAAGTGGGAATTTAAAGTAGCATCTCGATCTTTCCTGATGACACTAAACTATGTAAGGAAATGCATACAAAGCTGGATGTGTTTTTCCCTACATAAGGATTTAGGTAAACTAAGTGAATGGGCAGACAAGTGGCAGATGTCATTTAGTATAGATAAATGTAAGGTTATGGATTTGGGCTGTAGAAACAAACTTGCTACATACACTCTAAATGGGAGACAACTTGGGAAATCCTCATTAGAGAAAGATTTAAGAGTACTGATAGACAATAGACTTCACAGCAGTGTGCAGAGTCACTCAGCTGCTGCAAGAGCAAATAGATTACTAGCCTGCATAAAAGCGGTGCAGAAGCAAGGGATTCTAATACTTTTCTACCTCTGTATAAATCCTTGGTTAGGCCTCATCTAGAATATGGAGTACAATTTTGTGCGCCTGTTCTAAAAAAAGACATTACTGAACTGGAAAAGGTGCAGAGACGTGCAACAAAACTGATAAAGGGATTGGAGGAACTGAGTTACAAAGAGAGATTAGCCAAACTGGGTTTGTTTACATTAGAGAAGAGACGTCTAAGGGGTGATATGATTACCATTTACAAATACATTCAAGGTCAATACAAAGAACTAGCCAATGAATTATTTATGCAAAGAGGTGAGCTAAGAACAAGAGGTCATCAATTAAGACTAGAGGAAAGGCGCTTTTGACTAAAACAAAGGCAGGGATTCTTTACAGTAAGGGCGGTAAGACTATGAAATTCTTTGCCTCGGGATGTTGTGCTTGCAGATAATGCAACTGCATTCAAAAAAGCATTGGATGCCTATCTAACACAGAACAATATTGACAATTATGACAGATGGCTTCAAAGCAAATAGGATATTGATCCGGGGAACTATTTTGACTACCAATTGGAGTCAGGAAGGAATAATTCCCACACACACACACACTTGGGACTAGAATGGAAATGGCTCCAGAGGGCTTTTTTTTGCCTTCCTCTGGATCAACAGGGGTGTTTTTGGCATGGGCTGGACTTGATGGACGCATGTCTTTTTTCAGCCTTATCTACTATGTTACTATATTGCAAACACCATTCTGCTGAAATTTAATAGCAAAATGAATGTTACAATACTACTTTTGGATGTTTTGGATGTATTCCATATTGCAAAATTCAGGTTACATACCAGCGATAAGAGAATGGCAAGTGTCAGAAAAAAGCAAAAGAACATTTTTTTACACTCTTTTACAGGCCATTTATCACGGTGCCCGTGATTGTTGACTTCTGCTGTCAGTCAGGTGTGTGTAGTTTTCATTGGCCGCCTGTCTTTTGCCCGCCCAGTATTGCCTATATAGACTGGGCTGAGGCACCCTTTGGTTGCCCTTTCGTGGTGTCTCTATGTCAGCAGTCACCTGCCTTGTACCTGTATCCTTGGGCCTGTTTCGCTCTGCAACCAGTGTCAGCGTTTCTCCAGTAGTCAGTGCCTCACCTGCGTGGTTCCTGCCTCTGTTCCAGATCCGCTTGGGCTGTCGTTCCTGCTTCCGCTCCTGATCCCGTGCTGCCGTTGTTTCTGCTCCGTTCCTGACCTGGTTGGCAGTCCTGTCGTTCCAGTGGTTGTCCTAGCTTGTCTGCTGTTCCTGATGCTGAATCCTGATTGTCATCCGTCTGGCTGCTGGGTCGCCTGGGCGACATTCTGATCACTGGTTTACTCCACATTCACCGGTTGCTGATCCCGCTAGCATAGAACTGGTTGGGCGATCGATTGTCCAGTACGCGGTACTGGTTTACTCCACATTCACCGGTTGCTGATTCCGCTAGTATAGAACCGGTTGGGCGCTATTGTTGTCCAGTACGTGGTATTGGTTTACTCCACATTCACCGGTTGCTGATTACGCTAGTATAGAACCAGTTGGGCGCTATTGTTGTCCAGTACACGGTACTGGTTTACTCCACATTCACTGGTTGCTGATCCAGCTAGCATAGAACCGGTTGGGCATTTCTGTTGTCCAGTATTCGGTACTGGTTTACTCCACATTCACTGGTTGCTGATCCCGCTAGTATAGAACCGGTTGGGCGATACGATTGTCCAGTATGCGGTACTGGTTTACTCCACATTCACTGGTTGCTGATCCCGCTAGTATAGAACCGGTTGGGCGATACGATTGTCCAGTATGCAGTACTGGTTTACTCCACATTCACCGGTTGCTGATTCCGCTAGTATAGAACCGGTTTGCTATACTGTTGTCCAGTACGCGGTACTGGTTTACTCCACATTCACCCGTTGCTGATTCCTCCATTATAGAACTGGTTGGGCATTCCTGTTGTCCAGTGCACGATATTGGTTTACTCCACATTCACCGGTTGCTGATTCCTCCATTATAGAACCGGTTGGGCATTCCTGTTGTCCAGTACATGATACTGGTTTACTCCACATTACTGGTTGCTGATCCATCTATTATAGAACCGGTCTGCTATACTGTTGTCCAGTGCACGGTACTGGTTAACCCTTCATTCACCGGTTGCTGCTGCCTCCATTATTGCACCGGTTTGGTCTCCCTGGTTGTGATACTGGTTTGCTCCACTGTTCCATCTTATGCTGCTGCTCCATCTATTCAGCATTAGTGGAGCTGTCCTTCTGTCCTCCTGGCTGCCTTGCCCGGTATATTGGCAAGGCCTGTAGAGCCGCATTCTGATTGTCGTGTTACCATCTTTCAGGCTTCCTTGTCCGGTATATTGGCAAGGCCGGTAGAGCCACATTCAGATTGTCGTGTTACCATCTTTCAGGCTGCCTTGCCCGGTATATTGGCAAGGCCGGTAGAGCCACATTCAGATTGTCGTGTAACCCTCCAGGCTGCCTTGCCCGGTATATTGGCAAGGCCGGTAGAGCCTGTTTCCATTCCATAGTGTCATCTTTTCAGACTGCCTTGCCCGGTATATTGGCAAGGCCGGTAGAGCCACATTCAGATTGTCGTGTTACCCTCCAGGCTGCCTTGCCCCGGTATATTGGCAAGGCCGGTAGAGCCTACCATGCTGTATCTTGCAATAACTACTGTTTGAACCCATTATGTACATGTGATATATGTATATGTTCAGGACCCGTGAGGGTTCCCATTAAACTTTTCAGTACAGTTTGATTTTTATCTTACTCTGTGTCTGAGAGTCAAAACAAACCGTGACACCAATCTTCCATCCGGATGGAATGGAGTAAAACCTTTATGAGAGAGAAAAATTGACAATGTCTCTACAATAAATCAGTACTCTCAATCATTCTTAAAAATGCACCTAATAATCATTATTTTTCTCAAAAAAGAATTTCTGAGGATATCACCCTAATATGTATTTTCCATTCTTACTTCCCAGTTCTAAATATAAATGTACAGGGTGTTTAGTTGCTATTAAACAAGCACAATGATACTAATGTGTTATAACAGTAACGTCTTCAATATTATAGATGTTTCCTGCACAAATAATGAAGGCATCCTGACACACTTGATAGTGTTATATTATCAGAAAATACAGGAGGAACTAGTGTCTGCTTCCTCTTCTTCAATGACCCCAACACCTGCATCCTGAATGAGAGGATGCCAAGTTTGTCAGAAGAATGATAATCCATACTGAAACAACTATCATATCAGCAAAACTGGAAGTATGTATTATATAGTTGAAGAATATACTTTTTTAGTCCTCCTGCATATATGAGTTTCCTAAACTCCCTAGAATAAAATGATCTAGATACAAAAATAAAGATTGGAGAAGTAGGTTTAGCCATTAAATTGAGTGAGCATTGCAAACCACAGTCACAGCCTCACAGGGTCATACAGAGCTTACTGTGTAAATATTTATTATTCTATAATCCATATAATCTTAGGTTAATAAATATACATTATTATACATGGTAGCTTTCCTGTTGAACAAAACAAGGGGTTTTCCACTACCACAAATAACCATAAAATTGAATGGCAAATAAATGTTCAGTTCATACTCTCTAAGGTTTACTCTGTTATGATTTTTAAATTAGCATTTGTCATCAACAAACCATATTTAAGGATATTCCAACTGGATAACGAGTGAGTAATCAGTGGATTACTCACTGTGATTGATCTACATGTAATTAAGTAGAGAGATATTTAAAACATAACCTATGTGTGTGTCCTAAGATTCAGGATGAGAATCACTGTAATATAGGGATGGGTGAAAATATTCGCCTTAGGCTGAAATCAGTGAATAATGGCACTTCCAGCTTGGTGAATAATTTCCAGTGAAAAGTACAGTTTTTCCACTTTTTTCACCTTGCTCATTGTGCATTGAAATCAATGGGAAGAAAACATTTTCTCCAACACACAAAAGTTTTCTCTAGTTTTCTACAGCCATATAAAAGTGTGTGAGGCTCTCACAGTATGCTATTCTGTGTTTGTGAGAGACAGAGCAGCATGTTATTTGAGCTAGAGAAGATAGGGGAATTGAAGGTTAGTGTGGTGAATCTTTTAGGTAGGACATTTGTTCTCTGTATTAGGAGAGTCAGTTGGGCCCTCAGAGGAGAAGAAGGGAGGAAGGAAGTTGAGCCAAATACCCCAAAATTCCATGTGACAGACAGGCAAAACACAGGCAACTATGGACCTATTTGATTGCTGATCTTGCTGTTATTGTCTCTGTGCTGGGAAAATCTGGGGAAAGAAGTTGTTGATTTTGTTTTTCAGCTATAATTTTTTTTGTTTGGACAGACTGTGATAAGACAGGGTGGAAAACTTTAAAAAAATAAAGAAATAAATAAAAATAAAATAAAAAAATAAAGAAAGAAAGAAAAAAGAATAAAGAAATAAACAAACAACTATACATATTTTAGGTGACAGACGCTGACTGGGCTAAGGCAAGACATCATACTCCATCAGCTGTGTTGTACTGTAGAGTAAAAACATACAGAGTAGTTGAGTAATGTCCAGCAAACGCACAAAGGGCATGGGGAGGGAGAAGGGTGGAGCATCGCAGGGATGTGAGAGAAAATAGTACTTCAAAAACTTACTGCAGCAATGGTTGCTGCAACGTGTGCAATAAATAATGATGCCCATCCTCCAAGGGAGGATGCAGTTTGTCACGGTTCCAGCAAAACCTCCAGCACCACCAGTGCCAATACAAATAAAAAAAACATATAAGAAGAACACTAAAGACAACAGCAAGTCACATTCAAGTGTTGATGATGGCAATAGCATAATAGAGGAAGATGTAGCAGCTGAACCGCCTGCTGCATCAGATAGTGAGAAAAAAAGCAACAAAACACCTGTCCTCAAAGTAGTAGCAAACTTTGTTACAGTAAAAGTAAAAATAAATTGTTTGAGACCTCTAAAAGCACAGAGGAATATAAGGGTAATGAGCAAGAATTCTCAGGTGATGTTGATGCTGCTGAGGATGACCTAATGATGACTGATGACGATGCAGGTCTAGAATATACCCCTAAAGCACCCTTCTCTTGTTCAGAAAAAGATGAAGTTTAGAGTGAGGATGATGACATGGCAATAAAGTTAGCAGAAAGGCAAAGGCTGAATCTTCCACCACTTTTAAGGAACACTGTGCATGTCTATAAACTGGAAAGTCTGACCCTGGACAAGCAAAGATATAAAAAAATACACAGTCACCGTATCAGTCATCATCAGCATCATTTCCTCTTCAAAGTCTAAGTCCCACTCAGCCACACACTCCTGTGTTGAGTACCCAGAAGCAACAACATCAACAGCAACACAGGTTATTAACATCCACAATGTTTGATATGAAGACTCTGCTGCTGCTGTATGCACTGCACCTTTGACACCTAGTAATAGTGGTAGTAGAATTGTATCAATATCTAGACCCAGTAGTAGTAGTAGTAGTAGTAGCAGCACCTCAGAAACCCCTCAGTCCATGATGTCCACAGTATGTAGATACTTCACTCAGGATCCTCAAGCTAAGCATGTTGCTATCTGTTGTCTGTGCAAAAAGCATATGAGCAGGGTGAAAGCAGGCTCACACCTAGACACCCCCTCTATCAGATCCCGCCTGAAGCACAACCACAGGTCTGACTGGGAGACACACTATCAGCAGACCAAAGGTGCCACAACTAGCAGCAGCTGAAGCACTTTAAAAAGCTCCCAGGTCTCTAGGGCAGAAAAAAGAAGTAGTGAAGTTATTTATGTGTCAGAGAGTGTGCTACTGCCAGTGCCAGCAGTTAGTTCATTTCAAATAACACCTATGGCTCCTGGTGCAGAGGAGTATTATGACTCTGGCTTTGCTGTAGGAGATGGTAAGAGTCATAGACTGCCCACACATGCTGCCTCTGCAGCTATTACCTCCTCTAGTCATGTTGTTAAAACAATAAAGTTACAGGCTTCTTCTGCCATGTCCTGCCAACCCACACTAACTGAGTTCCTGGAAAGAAATAAAAAACTTCACAAAAACAATCCCAAAGTACATCTGTGAAATGGCAAGGTTGCCAAGATATTGGCAGTGGACATGTTGCCTTATTCTTTTGTAGAAAACCGAGGTTTCAGAGAATTTATGTCATGTAAAGCTCCACTCTGGAATATCCCAAGTTGCAGTTATTTTTCCAGGACAGCTGTGCCTGAATTGTATAAGGAGGTGGTTAGTGTGGTGGGCAAAGGGCTGAAAAGTGTGTATGACAAGAAAATCCACCTGACAACAGATATGTGGACAAGTGGGCAGAGCACAAACTTTATGACTGTGACTGCTCACTGAGTTTCCCTTCCCAGGGGACAGCACTAGTTTATAGCATCAGGTGACAGTCAGTAATCATGCTTCTGGTTCTGGCAGTGTGATTAAAAGGCAACAGCAGCAGCACCTGGATAGCCCATACCATTGTCACACCACCTTGTGCATGCAGATTTTTGAGAGACAGTCCCACAAAGCTGTAGATGTTCTAAGTAAGCTAGAGAAGGTGATAGAGGAATGGTTTGTACCCCACTCCTTAAAAGCTGGTCTTGTGTCTGCTGATAATGGCTCCAACATAATTGCTGCTTTTAGAATAGGTGGTATGGTGCATGTTCCCTGCTTTGCCCATGTGCTAAATTTAGTTGTGACCAGATTCCTGGCAGAATCTGAAACCCTCAGAGAGATGCTCACAAAATCTGTGCCCATTTTAGTCACTCCTCCTTTGCATGTAACATTCTATATTTCATAGAATAGAATAGCAACCTGCCCCATCACCAACTGAAAATGGAGGTCCCTACCAGTTGGAATTCCTTGATGTACATGCTACAGCATTTGTAGGAGCAGAATAAGGCCATTAGCAAGTATGCCATGCAGAACTGGAAGGATTTGGAGGGAGCATGACTGAGGATTCTTACAATGATTCTTAATGACAACACAGACATGCACCAGCTGGTAAAGGACATGTTAGCATGCTTTGAACAAGACCCTCGCATAGTGTCTATTAAAAGCAATGAGGAATACATTTTTGCCACTTTGCTTCAACCCCGCTTTAAACATAAAATTTCAGAATTTCGGCCACCAGCGGTTTGTCACAAGGAGTCATGACGATCAGCAGCAACTCTCTGACAAATTGGATTCTGTCAAGGAATATCGAGATATGATTATTGATTGAGTGGAGGGTTGCATGGTGGAGGATGAGAGGAAGAAAGTGAGTGCGCAACAAACATTTATACAGTACAGTGAAAAGGAAGGCAGCAAAGCATTTCAACCAGCAGAAGCAGCTACATCATAAACCAGAATATCCCATTCGGAACACAGGGCAATTCATGGGTCTCAGCAGGGGCGGCACAAACCCAACATTGGCGGTGGTGGTTAGGGGTGGGCGAAAAGTGTGAAAAATTTCCTGCGAAAAATGTTGCAAAAATGTGCCGGTTTTTCGCTTTTCCTGTGAAAAATTTTGCTTTTCCGCCTATGCAAAAATGTCCTCCTTTTTGCCTATTTTTACAAATTTTCCATCCATGTTAACACATTTTCCTCCTATTTTAACACATTTTTCACCTATATTTCCTACAGGTATTACATTTTCCACTGTAATATTACTTCTTCTGAGGGCTGAAGTTTAGAAATAAGTGGCTGAAAGTCAAAGTTGTGAGTCCTACAGCAAAATATGGCTTGAAAAATGTGTTAGCATGCAGACTGCATTTGTCCTTTGCCCACAACACTTTCTTGCTTAAGTGACACTGGCACATATTCAGGATGATATCAACTAATAAAAAAATAAAGTACAACCTACAATGTGACCGATATGTATTGTAAACAAAGATAGAAAATCCACAGCGCTAAACCACCATGATTAATATATTTAATGTGAAGGATGTGAATGAATCTAGTGATTAAGGTATGGAACGCTGCAAGGAAAGAGGGGGTTTGTCCCCAAACTCCCAAACTTAATTAAAACCTAGAAAAAACACAAAAGCAAAAATTAGCCTGTGCTGATCCATACTGATAATATAAATTGTAAACCCCGTAATAAGCCTTTATCATAATTGTGCTGTGCACATATTCAGGATGATATCAAGAAATAAAAAAATAAAGTACAACCTACAATGTGGTAGATATGTATTGTAGTGGTTGTGGAGGGGGACTGGCATGGTGTGATTTGTATATGTATTTTTACCATTGTCATACTCTATCCTCCTTCTCAGATTATTGACACATATTACTTATCAGTCATAGCAGTGGTCCCAAGTGGGGTAGATGGTGGCAACCTTTGTTCACATCTGTCCTCCACCTCTTCATCTGTGCTACTGTTAATATATTTGTCCTGGCTTTGTCTGTCGTGTGGCTTCTGCTACTACTACAACTACTGGAGCTGGATGTTGATGTAATTCTACTGCTACTACTACTAGGTGTCAAAGGTACAGCACTTACAGCAGCAGCACCAGAGGTACTCGTCATATCTAACACTGTGGATGTTAACCTGTGTTGCTGGGTACTCAAAACAGGTGTGTGTGACTGAGTGGGCAAAGATGCTGAGGATGACTGATATGGTGACTGTATGCTTTTTGACATCTGTACTTGTCCAGAGTCAGACTTTCCAATGGCTTTCTCAAACAGTTTATAGACAGGCACAGTGGTGGAAGATACAGCCTTTGACTTTGTGCTAACCTTATGGTCCTGTCATCATCCTCACTCTCAACTTCATCTGTATCTGAACAAGAAAAGGATTCTTGAGTGATATATTCTAGATCTGCATCATCATCAGTCATTATTAGGTCATTCTCAGCAGCAGCAGCATCACCTGACAGTTCTTACCTACTACTACCCTTATATTCCTCTAAGCTTTTGGAGATCTCAAACAATTTCTTTTTACATTTACTATAACAAAATTCCCTACTACTTTGAGGACATTTGTTTTGGTGTCTCACTGTCTGATGCAGCAGGAGGTTCAGCTGCTACACCTTCCTTTATTATGCTTTTGCCAGCATCATCAACATTTGAATGTGACTTGTTGTCATCTTCAGTGTTCTTCTTATATGGTTCTATATTTCTACTGGCACTGGTGGTGCTGGACCTAGTTTTCCTGGGACCTTGACAAACTGCATCCTCCCTTGCAGTAGGTTTTTGGACTACTACTTTACTCTCACGTCCCTACACTGCTCCACCCACCCTTCCCCTTGTGAGTTTGCTGGACATTCTACAACTACACTGTGTTTTTTTACTGTACAGTGCACAACACAACTGACGGAGCTGTATGATGCCTTGACTAAGCCCAGTCAGCTGTCTGTCACTGTCACCTAAGATATTTTGTTTTTTATTCTTTTTTTTTTTTTTTTTTTTTTTTAAGTAGTCCACCCTGTTGTCTTATCACAGTCTGTCCCAAAAAATTATAACTGAAAAAGAAAATCAACAATGTCTTTCCCCAGACTTCCCCACCCAGCACAGGGACAATAACAGCAAGATCAGCAAGCAAATAGCGAAAAAACCTTTTTTCCATGGGAAAGTGCCATTATTCGGCAATTTCAGTTTGAGGCGAAAATTTTCACCCATCCCTAGTGATGGTGGTGGCGACAGCACATCTCTCTGGGACTTGCCACCTGAGTATGGGTTGGTAACTGACACAGACGAACACCGTGTAGCTCCTAGAAGTGGTTCCACTGCATGTGAAATGGTTTCTGCATACTTGCAGGATAGCTACATTCTAGTCAGAAACAATGACCTCATGGACTAATGGTAAACAAAGCAATATACGTGGTCAGCATTGACACATACTGCAGTGGAAACCCACAGTTGTCCTCCAGCAAGAGTTGAGTCTCAGAGGGTTTTCAGTGCGCTGGTTACATTGTCAATGACCGCAGGACACGGCTATCAAGCAGCAATGTTTGGAGACTAACATTCTTAAAAAGGAACCAACATCTCATACCATCTGATTATCAGGTAGCAGAAACCACACATGACAGACAAAGTCAGTACAAATATATTAACAGCAGCACAGATGATGAGGTGGAGGAGGGATGTGAAGAAGGGTTGCCACCATCTACCCCACTTGGGACCACTGCTATGAATGACCGAAAAGTAATGTGTGTCAATAATCTGAGGAGGATAGCAATTTGACACAAACATGACAATGATAAAAACTAGCTACATACACAAATCACACCATACCAGTCCCCCACCACCACCACTACAATATACATCTACCACATTGTAGGTTGTACTTTATTTTTGTTATTACTTGACAGCTGTCATGGTTTTGTAAGAACACTCAGGCAATTAGGTAAGGTTAAGAAAAGCTTTATTGAAAATAAATAACAAAAGCAATCACCCTACTCAGGTACAGATGAGGTCAGTACTGTGGTACTTCCCAAATCTGACGCAGGTCAGGATGGACAAAATTATCAGTAGGCAATAATAACAGTATGACTATGCTGGCTTGATCCGTCGACAGGTCACTGGAACAAAGAAAACCACAACAGCACCACACCATGGAATGGCCCTACTAGGGCTAGGGATAGTGGAGGCAACACAGATAGGACACTGGCAATTGACCGAGTCCCTAGAACGCTAGGGATAGCGACAGGCAACACAGATAGGACACTGGCAAGTGACCATATCCCTAGAACGCTAGGGATAGTGGAGGCAACACATATAGGACACTGGCAAGTGACCAAGTCCCAAGAATGCTAGGGATAGCGGAGGCAGCACAGATAGGACACTGGCAAGTGACCGAGTCCCTAGAGCAGCAGAACAGATACTGGCAAGCTACCAGAGCTACTCGCAACACAGTCTCCCAGATGATCTCGGGAGTGACAGGCCAAGCAGGTGCTGTAGTGGTATTACTGCAAGTGAGAGTAGGCGGAACAGAACACAGGGTATGCAACCTGATGGGTCTGAAGCTAGAACTGCCAAATCAGTACACACAGAGGTAGTAGCCAGTCCTAGTCAGTAACGGAATCGCATACTCAGCCAAAGCCAGGTCGGTACACATGGAGGTAGTCAGCCAGTCCTAGTTAGCAAAGGAATCGGATACTCAGCCCAAGCCAGGTCGGTACACATAGAGGTAGTCAGCCAGTCCTAGTCAGCAACGGAATCGGATCCTCAGCCAAAGCCAGGTCGGTAAACACGGAGGTAGTCAGACAGTCCTAGTCAGTAACAGAATCGGAAGACGGGCAAAAGGAGCGTAGTCAGGAGAGCCAAGTCATACACGGAGCAGGAACAAGCAGCAACTCAAACGCTAGGTACAGGTACACCACGAAAGGGCACTGAAAGGATGACAGGAGAGAGTTTAAAAAGGCTAACCCTGGGAGGAGCCAGCGCCCAATCGCCAATTAGAACCGTGCATGAGAAAACCTGGAAGTAAACATGTCGCCCTGTCTCAGAAACATGGGCACCGTGATAACATCATCATGAATATGTGCCAGTGTTACTTAAAGTGGAACTACCTCCCAATAAAAATATTGCCCACATAATTGTGCATCTGGCGACTAACTGCTCAGTAGCACTAGTCACCAGAATTATTACCAGATTAAAGAGAAATCGCTAATCTTCCAGGACTGACAGCAGGATGGAGTGCGGACATCTTACTAAAGTGAGGTCCCCGCGCCTGCACTGTCAGTCCCGGTCGGGTCTAGGAGGCATTGCTAGGCACCGGCAGGCTCCAAAAGGGACTGACAGAGCAGGCGTGCGGACGTCACTATGGCAAGATGTCCGCACTCCATCCTGCTGTCAGTCTGAGAAGAATAGCAGCACAACGTAGCCCCTAGTATATGTGGAAAAAAGTAGTAGTAGTACGAAGTAGCAGCACAATAAGGAGCCCCTAGTATATGTGGAAAAAAGAAGAATTTGGCCAATAATTCCTCTCCACCTGCCCCTCCTCCAAAATCATGGGTGTGTTGTTACTAGAAAATAAATTTTTCCCTTGAGAGCAGAAACTATGCCTCTCATCAGCAACTGCAATGTGCACGGTATGTCTCTGGTAAATAACACCTAGCACACCTGTATCCAAACTCCATGACACTCCAGTGTGCAATGGGTGGACACGAACTGCCACATCCTAATATCTACAGAGTGGCTATCATTTGATGGGGGTGGTAATGATGAACAAGGTGGATTGGCAGAAGATGTAGTTATCCTAGAGGAAGAAGGTGATGGAGAGCTAGTTGTTTCGCTTGTCATCAAACTTCTAGTCTCTGCCTGGGTTTCTCTATTCTTCCTCCTCTTTGATCTCCACCTCACCTCTTGTTGCCTTTCTGGAGAGTCATGGGGTACAGCAACAGTGGTGCTTGATTTCTGCGGTGGGTGTTTGGCTTTAACATGTTTGACATAAATTTCATGGCGTCTGTGTTTCATGTGTTATATCAGGGTGCTTGTGCCAAAGTGTGTTCCCTCCTTTCCTCTTGTCACTGACATGTCACAAATTATGCAAACACAAAAGACTTGAGCAGATCTTACTTCTAATTCTAAATCAAACTCACAATCCACATATAACATGTCTGATAAGCAAATTTAGCTTCATTGATCTCATATATTAATTTCTGATGGAATTAATATATTTTTCATGCAAGTCTAGTGAAAACCATATGTGCTTACTCCAAGAATCTCTCACCGGATACAATAGCATATGTTATAACAAAGAGGGAAGAGCCAGCATCATTGTGGCTGATTCATTACAAGACTCCATGATATAAAGCATTTATGAACTTTATTGTGAAAAAAATCTTCTTTAAAAATATCGTTGCAACCCATATTCAGAGCTAGGAAAGACTTGATCAAAGTTTGCGATAAAAAGGCCATCAATGTCTATTCCACCCTAGTTTCTCCAGCATCGTCATCACCACCACCACCACCACCACCACCACCACTAGTCCCTCTGTGCTGCCTCTGCTGCTGCTCTATTACAGACATCTCACTGCTATTTGGAGGAGGTGTTGTGAAATGTGACAGAGGATTCTCTAATGTGACACTTGCCATTTCTTGTTGATCTGAAGAAGGCAGACTGGCAGCACTAGTCTTCATGCTCTCAATTGCTTCCCCTACCACTCTCCTAACACTGGTCCCACTGGCTGCTTCACCATCACTGTTTCTACTACTACACTTAATGCTAACAAGCTGCTGGACCTTCTTAGTAGTAGTAGTAGTAGTAGCACTGGCGGTACTGATTGGGGATGACTTAGGACCCCTGCTGTCACACTTGGCACCATCTTCTCCTTCTCCCTTCCTGAGTATTACAAGACACACTGGCAGCAGCTTTAGCACTGGTGGCATCAGGTACAGCACTGGTGGCAGCAGGGGGAGCATGTTTGACAGCAGGCACAGCACTGGTGGCAGCAGGGGCAGTACTGTCAGCAGGCACAGCACTGGTGGCAGTAGGAGCAGCACATCTGGCAGCAGACACAGCATGTCTGGCAACAGGCACAGGGAGCTGACCTCTCTTGCTCCCACTACTACCCATTTCTTCCTCCCTTGACATTAATTTCTCCGAGGTGATTTAGGGGGGCTGGCCAGCATTGCTTCTGTAGTGCTCACTTCATCCTCCTCAGACTCAGACACATAAGGGTTCTTCCAGTTCCTCCTTTTAATTTTTCTCATAGTGATAGCAGTCATTATGAGCCTCTCCTGACTCAATTTTGCAAAAAGATCACATAATATCTATATCACAGTCCCCGTGATTCCCTGTCACTCTCTGTGATGGTGCTCGTCCATTGGAGGAGGTTGATTGGCCCGCCCAGGGTGTCCCTTTATATACTGGGCCTATGGCACCTGTCAGATGCCCTTTCGTGGTGTTCCTGATCCTGCGCCATTGTTGCTGTGTTCCTGCGTTCCTGTGTACAGACTCGGCCCATCTGACTATCCTGCTGTTCCTGCTCCGTGATTGACCCAGTTCCGGCTGACGTTCCTGCTCCATGATTGATCCGGTTCCGGCTGATGTTCCTGCTTCATGATTGACCCGGTCCTGGCTGACGTTCCTGCTCCGTGACTGACCCGGTCCTGGCTGACGTTCCTGCTCCATGATTGACCCGGTCCCGGCTGACGTTCCTGCTCCGTGTTTGACCCGGCATTGACTGTTGTTCCTGCTCCGTGATTGTTTCCTGTGTTCCTGCGAGATTTCGATTGCCTGCCGGCGACTTTCTGAACTGTGCGGGTAGTATTGTCCTGACTGATCACGTCTCTGCTGCTGAGCTGTTGCCTCCGTTACCGAGCCAGTCTGTGTATACTTGCTGAGCTGTTGCCTCCGTGTCTGAACCTGTCAGATACACTTGCTGTGCTGGTTAACTCCGATATTGAGCCTGTCTCTGTACACTTGCCAAGCTTGCTGCCGTTCTATCTGAGCCATTTAACACTTGATGAGCTTGTTGCCTCCATCACCGAGCCTATCCGTTGACACTAGCAGAGCAGTACTCCAACTACGGTGCTCGTTCCTTGCAGTTGTTGCGCCGCGTGGTGCTATTGGGCATACCGTTAGCTTTTGCAGTGTGTTGCTCCGTTTCGGCACCGGAAGGATGTCTTGGCTCTGGTTTCCTATTGCTCACTGTTTTCTACTACCGTATCGCACTAGGCAGTGCATTGGCACCCGATATACGCTTGTGCAGTGTCTCCTCCGTTGCGGTACCCAAGGGGTGCACTTGGCTCTGGTCCCATTGGCACATGCAGTGTCTCCTCCGTTGCCATACCTAAGGGGCGTCCCTGGTTCTGGTTCCATTAGCTCCAGCAGTGGCTCTCCTCCGTTATTGCACCCTAGTGGTGTGATTGGCTCTAGCTCTAGTCATTCCTTGCTGTACCATTGGGCACATTACTTTACAGCTATCTGAGAGTGATTCAGTTCAGTCTCATACTGCACCTTCCTATTGCACTACCACTGGGACTGTTTATATCCACTGGGCGTTGGCTTATCACCACCACAGAGACTGATCATTTTGCTTTGGGCATTAACCCTTGTTCCTCCATTGATTCTGTTGAGTGCTACTGGCTCCTGCTATATTGGGCCTGTACTACAGCTATTACTTGTCTATACCTGCTATAACCTGTTCTGGCCCCCAGGGGCGCTGTTCCTTAATTTTACCTCAATAAAACTGTGTTTTATTTTTACCCTTGGTCTGAGTGTCAGAAAACCGTAACAGTCTACCTTGCTCTGTAGCTGCTTCTATTGTGTTTCACTTCCTCAAAAAGTAAAAAAAAAACACGTAATTCAATGGACCAAAACTTTCTAGCCATTGAAAAAATGGTGAAGAATCTTGGACAATGGACGAAAGATGCAATGATTTCAATTGCTGTTTTCAAAGCAGAATTTCCCATGAAAAAGCGGACAACAACATGGTTTTCACAGATTTTTTTTTCGCGGAAACATGGCTGGACCTTTCGCCCACCCCTACTTGGTGAATAATTTCCCCTAAAAAGTGCCATTTTCCTGCTTTTTTTAGCCTAGCTCTTTGCATTGAAATCAATGGGAAGAAAACATTTTCCCCACCACATGAAAATTTTCTCAACTTTTCTATAGTAGGTTGTCAGCACGCCATTCTGTGTTTGTGAGAGAAGAAAGCAGCACATTTTTGAGTTGGGGGAGAAGAAGTGAGGAAGGAGGGTGACCCCCAAATACCCCAAAATTTGGTGTGACAGACTGGCAAGACACAGGCAGCTGGGGTCCAATTTGCTTGCTGATTTTGCTTTTATTGTCTCTATGCTGGGGAAGTCTGGGTAAAAAACTTGTTGATTTTGTCTTTTCGTTATAATTTTTTTGACTGACTGTGATAAGATAAGGTGGACAACGTAAAAAAAAAAATTAAAACATAAAAAATTTAAAAAATTAGTACATACATAATAAAACAAATAAATATATTAGGTGATAGACAGCTAACTGGGAGCCTGATGTGAGCTCTGTGACTGAAGCAGACTTGAATGACAGCAGACGACGTTGAGAATTTTGTTGAGGGCCAAGGCAAGACATCACACACCATCAGTTATGTACTGTAGAGAGTAAAAACACACACAGTAGTTGAGTAATGTCCATTAAATGCACAAGAGGGAGGGGGAAAGGTGGAGTAGTGCAGGCATGTGGGAGTAAAGTGGTAGTTCAAAAACTGACTGCAGCAATGGTTGCTGCAGCATGTGCAATAAATGATCATGATTTCTCTCCTCCCGGGGTGGGTGTAGTTTGTCAAGGTCCCACCAATCCCACGCTAGTCCCCAGCACCACTATCATATACATCTGCCACATTGTAGGTTTCTTTACTCCTACTTCTCCAGTTGTTTGGAGTTTAACGTATTATGTAGATTATTATAACTACATATCTCCCGTAAAAAAAATAAAAACATAAGCAAAAATGGAACAGATTAATAAAAATAATCAAATTACTGATTAAGAAAAATAAAAATAAGTTTTCTTTATTTATTTTTTACTTTCTTGACTCCCCTTTTATACTGTACACATGGCATGGCTTGAATACATGTTGGAAACGCTACTCGTGTGTAGAGAGGGGAATCACATTATAATCATCAATTAAAATGCAATGGAAATAGTGGAAAAAGGCAGAAAAGCAACACTTTCACCATGGAAATTGTTATCACCACCTCCTACTAGTCTTAAAACAATTAAATATGTCCTCTTTATTTTTACAAACTTGATTGCTAATATTGCTAAAATGAAGACTGTAACTCCTCTACACATTAGTTTCTGACAGATTATAGAACATTCAAGCAAAAGAGGAATAAATTCTGTCTAGAAACACATGAACTTACAATAGACAAAAACAGAAAAGAAAAAAGTTGTTGATTTAATGGCCAGAGGAAGGAATTGAAATCCAAACCTTTGATCTCATGCCTCCTTGACTTTACTAGACATAGATCCCTGTATCTTTAGCACCATATCTGATGGAATTAAACTCATAATGGATGAGATTTCTATTATCTACTTCTAGCTAAAGCCTTCCACATGCAAGCAGGTTTTTAAGTGGGTTCAAGATTTACAATTAACTCTCCTCTCCTTTGTATAGAGAGGGCCTACTATAAGATCATTAATTTCAACTTTTTTAAATAGAAAATATTGTTTATATTGTTCATTTTTTAATATTTGTGAAGTTTATTGCTAACCATAAATGCACCATTTAAGCACCACCCTCATAATAGCAACATCAGTGCTTGGAATACCACCATACAAGTTTCTCTATTATGTATTTCCCTTGATAGAGGTTGAAAATATAAAATGTAAATATTAATTTACCTAAGTAAGTGTAATCTAGTATATAGACTCTATATTAATATAATATAAATTATTGGAAAAGTATGTAACTTTTAGTGTTTTAGTTCTGATATGATAATAATGATATAAAATAGACTGAATAAGCAAGCTACCAATATCACATTATATCTTAGGTTACAGGCTTGGTACAAAGTAGCCTGGCCATTACCTTATTGACTTATGTTCCATATCATACACTTGTTTAATAAAATGATCACCAGTGCTATACTCAATATGTTTAGCAACATAAAAGAGTCCTGTTTAAGGGTTTTAATTATTCAGAGGATTTAACTGCCAATATAATTTATTGTTGTATTAATCCATAATGTGGTTGTACCAGGTCAGGCCACTGGAGTAAACCTATGTCTTAAAGGAATCAGACTGAGAAGTACAAATCATAAATTCCAAATGGAGATCTAAGCACACATCAAACAGCTAGCCATATGGACTGTATTACAGCATGTGAATGATCTTACTTATGCAATAAAGTTTGGGAAGTAGTGTTGAATAACTTTGTTGTTAATGTTCTCATAGAAAAATGACACTAGAAAGAAAAAGGATCAACAAGATTAAAGTGTATCGACCCATTCACCCTGAACAGCTATTATTGTTAATAGTATTTATATGATGTGAGACTTTTAATCAGAATTTTGTAAGTTTAATAATCTTACATGAAGATCTAATAAGAAAATTGTGACCCATTCTCCAAAATGAAAATAACATGAGGATAACATGATCA
This sequence comes from Rhinophrynus dorsalis, assembly GCA_037306005.1. Classification (NCBI taxonomy): domain Eukaryota; kingdom Metazoa; phylum Chordata; class Amphibia; order Anura; family Rhinophrynidae; genus Rhinophrynus; species Rhinophrynus dorsalis. The sequence continues at coordinate 313,775,978 of CM074721.1, forward strand.
TAACTACATTTTATGTGATTTTTAGTTTTAGTTTTCAATCTGCTAAAAAATAGCCATTCACAAGGTTACAAAACTTATTTTAACATCAGGAAATTTCCTAAGCAAGGGGTCAAAGGGGAGACCCTCTAGAGTGCCAGAATTTTACTTCCTTATGAAGCCCATCTCATTGTTCAAAATCTATGAATGATACATATATTGAATTAAAATACACATAGAAATTGTTTTGGCTAGAATAAATAAAGCAAATTATGGATACCATTTTAGCAAAGAAAGGCTAACTCACTGTCTGGCAATATATTATCATTATTAGAATATAAATCTGCAGTGGAATTACTAATGAATATGGTTTCATAGAGTAGTTTTGTTTGCATTTAGAAAAAATCAAATGCAAACAAATAGGGTCCCAGAACATATTAAATCGGCAAGCCAATCTCAGCTATGTTATTAACAACCCATAATTTCTAGTTGAATGAACTGTAATTTGTGTTTTATAAAATAAAACATTGTTTTAAATATTTGAAAAATCTTAATGGGACTACTAGATATAGAAACCTATGACCAAACTCACTAAATCATATACTATTTATTACAGACCATTTGAAAAGCATATATATATATATATATATATATATTTTTTTTTTTTTTTTTTTTTTTTTTTTTTTAATAATTTATTTATGGTAGATGGTATCACAATGAGTACAAATCAGACAGATAAGGCAATAAAAACAATAATCAACACATTACACATTACATAGCACAGAAATGTGGTATAATATATGGCAATATACATTGATGACATCATCCCTTTTTTTTGTTAACCTTGGTCCAAAAGAAGAATGCAACGAGTTTCCAACCACCTGGAACTGGAATAGACCAACTAACCAATGTGCATAGGTAAAAAAAAAGACACAGAGCCCAGTGTAAGGACACTAGAACATCAAAACTCCCAAAACCCTTCCCATCCCATCCTAGGTGCCAGTCCGTGCCCCCCCACACACCTGGACCACCTGCACATCAGGCCCAATAGTAGAGAAGTAGGGTAAAGAATTGGGCAAGGAATGGAATGAAAAAGGTGCAAAAGCCTCACGGGTCAAGTTTTGAAGGGTAGAATGGAATGAAATGGAATGGTAGAGAGTCCACGAACAAATAATCCATGACTATACCCCCTCCAAGCACACACTCCAATATTGCACTTTCATGGTCTGAGGAGCCACAAACCACAACACTATCATACATGCACAGCCAAAAGATCAGGAGTCCCTCCCCAGCACATCACCAGAGGAAGCCCCTCCGCTGTCCAAACTGGGAATGTGTACAGACATATCTTATCAAAATTACCAGGGGCTCCTCTATGTGTTTAAAGCTATTTGTAATGCTGAAGTTTGTTGTTTAGATTACTACTCCAGTGCTGAAACTGCGGTGGATGATCCGAAGGCCAGACAAAAGCAACAAACTTTTTAGCTGCAATCATAAGTTCACTAATAAGTTGTCTGACAGCCGCAGGTTGGGAACACTGATAGTAGGGCCAGACGAAGAGATACAGTAAGCAATTTCTTCAACACTTCAGCCACAGCTTTGAATATCCTTTCCCAGTATGTAAGTCCTGGCTTTCAAGAACACATGAGATATAGAAAGGAAGCCCCCCCAGAACCACATTATGTACAATTGTCGCTACTCCTGTTGCCCATTCAATATAGTCTAATTGGGGTAAAATTGCTTCTGTGAAGAATTTTAAGTTGAGTCAACTGATGTGGGGCATTGGCTGCAACTACTGCTGGATTGGAGAGGGCCACATCCCACTCCCAGTTCTCCAGGAATCCCAGATCACCATCCCATCTAGTCAGCAGCCCACCATCACCAGAGTGCTTATTAGCCACCCTTGGTAGAAACTCACAACTCTCCACTAAAAGCCATAGATTATAGAAAACAAACACAAAGTCAATGCAAGTCAATGTATAATACGTGGAAGAATGACCAGAGAAACCTCGCCATTCCAGGTATCATTCACACCAGGCATCAATTTGTCATATATCTCCCACCAGACCCCTCATGCCCTCAATTTGGCTTATGGGGATCTCAGAAGAAGTCCCCAATCAGTCCATCTCGGAACAGCATACCATATTGAAATCCCCCATGCAAATCACTCTATGGTCAGCTCTGGAGGCAATATAAGTGAGTGTGTCTTGGAGTACATTTAAGGATAATGGGGTGGAATGTAAATATTAATCAACTCAAAGAGGGTACTCTACAGTCTGCAAGACAGAAAAAATTATTGACCCTAACTGTCTGTTTTGATGTCTAGAAATTCAAAACCAATATTTTTTTTTAATTAAAACGGAGATTCCCTTGGAATGTGTGGAAAAGGACACATGATAGGCCTTTTAAGAGAGAGGATTTTACTCCCACAAAAATGTTTCCTGAATTATCATGATATCTGGAGCAGGGGTGGGCGAAAGCTCTCAACGTGTTCCTTCGAGAAATTCTGTGAAAACCACGTTGTTGTCCGCTTTTTCGCTGGAAAATGTTTTTAAACCAGTGATTAAAATATTCACATTTTTCACCCATTGGACAAAACTCTTTGCCATTTTTTCAATGGCTAGAAAGTTTCCACACATTGATTTATGTGTTTTTTGCCTTTTCACTATAAAAAGTGCTGTATTTGTGGAAGTGAAACACAATCAAAGCAGCTACAGAGCGAAGAGGACGTGCTGTGCTTTTCTCCTGTGATATTTTGGCAAAATTCAGGCAGGAGAGGCAAATAGTGACTGCTATCACTATGAGAAAATTTAAAAATAGTAAAAGGAGGAACTGTAAGGACCCTTATGTGTCCACTGAGTCTCAGGAGGATGAGGAATTGAGCAATACTGAACCAATGCTGTCCAGTCCTCCTAAATCACCCCTAGGGATCTTGGGGAAATTAATGCCAAGAGGGGAAGAAAAGGGTAGTACTACTGAGAGCAGGACAGGTCAGCTGCCTGTACCTGCTGTCAGACTTGCTGCTCCTGCTGCCACCATTGCTGTACCTGCTGCCAGACGTGCTGCACCTGCTTCCTCTAGTGCTGTGCTGCTATCAGATGTGCTGCCTCTGCTACTGCTACCACCATTGCTGTTCCTGCTGTTAGACATGCTGCCCCTGCTGCCATTAGTGCTGGGCCTACTGTCAGATGTACTGCCCCTGCTGCCAGTGCTGAACCTGCTGCCACCAATACTGTGCCTACTGTCAGATGTGCTGCCCCTGTTGCCACCAGTGCTGTACCTGCTGCCACCAATACTGTGCCTGCTGTCAGATGTGCTGCCCCTGCTGCCACCAGTGCTGTGCCTGCTGCCAGAGCTGAACCTGGTGCCACCAGTGCTGAACCTGCTGCTAGTGTGTCTTGTAATACTCAGGGTGGGAGGAAGGAGAAGATGATGCCAATTGTGACAGCAAGAGACCCTAATTCATACTTGCCCTCCACAAGCAGTTCCGCCAGTGCTAGTACTACTACTAAAAGCATCCAGCAGCTTTTTTGTTAGGAGTGAAGGAGGGGGTAATCAATATCCTCATATTACTAGTGACTGTGAGGAGGACGACTCTGCGGCTGAACTTGATGTGGTTGGTTTTAGTAGTAGTAGCAGTAATGGTGAAGCAGCCTTTGGTAGGGGAAGCATTTGAGAACATCCAAACAGGTGAAGTATTTGAGAGCATCCAGACTGGTGAAGCAGCTGGTGGGACTAATGAAGCATTTGAGAGCATTCAGACTAGTGGCCAAGGGAGCCCACACCAGCTATTTTTTTGAGCAGCAGCATGTAGAGGCAAGTGGTGGTGATGATGATGCTGTAGAATCCAGGGTGTAAGAGACATTGATGACCTTTTTAGCAGAAACTGATAAGGAATGGGAGACAGGGATAAGGATGGGCATCACCACCAACAGTGAACGTTTGGAATTTGTGGAATTTGCAACTGCTCTAATTCCTGGGGCTGCTGAGATGCAAGGGCAGCAGGATACTGAGGACCAGGTTACTATGCCACAGACCACTGTGGACACAGTGGGAATGGGCTCAACAAATGACGCGAAACTAGGACAGGTTCCACTTGCAAGCAGCAGCAATACTCCTGGTCCTAGCTGCAATGCTGATCTGGATGCAGTAGCAGCAACAGCAACAGCAGCAACATTATCTGCTGCCACAGACAGTGAAGGGGAATGTGGAGGACAAGAAGAAAGAGGCTATTCTTCTCCACCTGTTCCCTGTCCCTCCCCCCTGAAGTCATGGGTGTGACTATTTTTCTCTCGGGACAGGTACAGTGCAGTCATCACCAACGACACTGTGCACAATTTGTGACAAGTCAGCGAGAAGAGGAAAGAAGGGAACACACCTTGGCACAAGCGACCTGATATCACGCATAAAACACAGACACCATGATATTTATGTCAAACATGTAAAAGCCAAACACCTACAATAGAAATCAAGCACCACTGTTGCTGTTCCCCCTGACTCTCCAGAAAGACAACAAGAGGCAAGGCAAAGATAAAAGAGGAGGAAGAGTAGAGAAACCCAGGCAGAGACTTGAAGTTCCATGACGAGTGTAAAAACTAGTTCACCATCACTATATTTTCTCCAGTCCAACTTATTCATCGTTACCTCCCCCAACAAATGATAGCCACTCTGTTCATGTTAGGATGTGGCATTTAATCTCCACCCAGTGCACACCGTGTGGTGCTCTGACTACACATGGCAGCGTGGTGGAGGAGAATCGCAACAAGGGCATCAAGCTTCATCTGAGGAGGTTTCATCTTGCAGAATATGCTAAGATGGTGGCAGGAAGGGTTCATAATTACTATTAAACTGTCAGCAAGTTGTCATGTGTCCTTAGCGGGTTTTGGACACAGGGTATAGTGACAGTGACAGTACTTGGGTACTGGTGGCATGGTGTTTGGATACAGTTGTGCCCCAGATGTTATTTACCACACACACTGAGCACATTGCATTGCTGATGAGAGGCACAGTTCCTGCTATCAAGGGAAACATTTCTATTCTAATAACAACACACTCATGATTTTGGAGGAGGGGCAGGTGGAGAAGAATTATTGGCCAAGTTATTCTTTTCTCCACATAGACTGGGGGTTACTTTTTGTGCTGCTACTGCCTCAGGTGCATCACTGGAGCTAGTTGTGGCAAGTGGAACCTTCATCATCCATCCCCCATGTTGCTGCTATTGTTGATCCCATTCCCTTTCAGCTGCCTGAACATCCTGTTGCTTAAACAACTCAGCAGCAGCAAGAACAGCAGTTGCAAATTCTGCAATTATGGACTCAGAAGGACATTTGACAATGGCCAGTGGCCACTGGCCAACATGACCTGCTGGCATTAGGCCAGAAGGGCTATTCTTTTTTCTCAGGGCTTGTACTTACATAGTCCAAAAAACAACAACAACAATTTTTGGGGGTTTGTTTCTAACAAGCCTAGGTCCTATAAATCAGTGTTTCTTTGAGGCTTGTGCCACACAAGCTTAATTCCTACAAATCAATTTTTCCTCAGGGCTTGGGCTTCTAACAACAAACCTAACAAATCATGCTCTACAAAATACTCTATCAAGTCAAGTATCAGTCCACCCCAGTGGCAGCTTATGTCAGGGGGTTCCTGTCTCTTACACTTCACATGCAAATTTCTTATTTTATTTTATTGATTTATTTTTTATTAACTTTCCCTCCCAATACCAGTCAAGAACCACCTCCCAAAACAAATTCCCTGTTCAACTGATTCATTCCCCAGACTTCACCCACCAACACAGACACCTCCCTCAGACCCCTTTTATCCCATGTCTTATGGGATATTTTTAATTCTATTTAGCATTTATTTTTTAATTAACTGCCCCCAATCCCAGTAAACAACCCCCCAAAAAAACATTCCCTGTACATCTATTCTTTCTCCACACTCCACCAACCCAGGAACAGTCATGCCCCGTTTATACTACGCCTTTGGGAAATAAAATAACATTTGTTATGTGTTGTGTGTAAATTCAGTGTTCCCATTTATTTCAATGGAATGAGCTAGGAGAAAAAAGTGGAAAATCTGCACTTTTGAGGGAAATTATTTGCAAAGCGGGATGCGCCATTATTTGCCGATTTCAGTTTGAGGCAAAATTTTTGCCCATCACTAGTGGATTCCATTTAATGATCATGTTGCCGATGTCCAGTACACTGACACATGTGACTCATTGCATGTGTCGGCATGCTGAATGGGAATCTGATAGCGACCACTCCAGTTTCAGACCCCACTAGAGCTTACAGCAATCCCACCGGAGTGCTGTAAGCACAAAATGTGTGATATGTCATGACCATCCTATAGGCTTGGAAACCGGCGATGGCCTGACACAGCACCTGTCCTTAAATATATAGAACTAAATTTCTATTGTCCTTTTATGCCCAAATGACAAAGTGCACATACCCACCACAAGCCATATCAAGCATAAATGTACCTAATAAAATAAAACACAAAGCCACCAACCCCCCCTCCCAAAAGAAAAAAAGGGGGGATATGATTAAAAATATGTAGACCACCCTTCCATAATACGCCTCATCCTTTCCCTGTATACTTCCCCTTCTGCCTGAGTATGAGTAAATGGTCTTCGGTCTGCCCCATTTAAGATCTCAAATGGCACCCGACAGGGTTGCCCACTCTCACCCCTCCTATTTGTTCTGGTTATGGAACCTTTAGCCCAACATATTAGATTCAATGATCTTATCAAGAGGGTATTTATGGGCTCATCTACCCACAAATTAGCTATGTTTGCGGATGACATTCTGCTTACTGTCACCGACCCAGAACAATCCCTAAACGCCATCCTTGAGGACCTTGAAGAGTTTTCGATTCTCTCTAACTTCAAGATCAACCTTTACGAAATCAGAAGCTTTAGGCCTTCACCTTTCTTCCACGACTCTATGCACCCTTCATTCCCGTACTCCTTTTAGATGGGCTGCATCACACATCAAGTACCTGGGGGTCAACTTATCTTCTTCCATCCAGTCTCTCTTTCATCTAAATTTCCCTCCTCTTCTGAAAATAATTAATTGTGAGTTTGACAAATGGAACCCAATCTACTTATACTGGTACAGCAGACTCAGCACTATTAAGATGAATGTGATTCCCCATTTTCTCTACCTATTTCAGACCCTTCTTATACACATCCCTTCCTCTTTTTTCTCCCTCGTCAACAGATCCGTTCGCCGTTTTCTGTGGTGTTCCAGACCTCCTAGAATAGCGCTCAAATGTCTTCATATGCATAAATCCAAAGGGGGCTTGGGTCTTCCGAATCTTCTTAAATACTCTCACGCTGCGATACTTACTTCGGTCGTTGATTGGGCTCATAATGGTTCCATGAAATCCGGGGTGAACATTGAGAGAAGAGTTGCTACTTCTGGGGATCCACTTGTTGAAATATTCCTGCCCTCTAAATCTAGGACCAAGTTATTACACACTCATCCTATTATTTCCAATATCTTCTCTGTCTGATCCATCTGTAATTATGATTACAAACTGTCTCCCTCTCCTTCCCATGCTTCTCCCATATTCTATGCACACAACACCCCTTTTTCTCTCCCATCTGCTTCCTTCCCGCGATGGTCAGCAATAGATCCTTTACGTATTGCAGACCTGGTATCTGATTTACATGTACAATGGTTTGAGGACTTGAAGACTAAGTATTCCCTGCCCCCTTCTAAATTTTGGAATTTTTTTCGCATTAAACACTATGTAGAATATCCTCCCTTGAGGTCTGTGTGGTCCTCCCCACACACTAAATTTGAATCTATCTTACTATCGACTGTGAAACCCTGCCATAATTTGGGAAAGATATACGCCATTTTAACTTCTACTTTCCCCTTCTACTAGACCGCAATACGTATTGAATTGGGAACATGAATTAGGTGTTTCATTAGATCCTGACGATTGGGAATCTATTTGGAGAGAGGCTTCCTTGGCTTCTATCTGTACCTCTGTGCTTGAATCCCACTATAACTTCATCTCGAGGTGGTATCTGACCCCTTCTGGGCTGCACGCAATGTCTTCTTCGGCTAGTATACTTTGCTGACGCTGCCATTTGGACAGTTGTACCCCTTCCCATATCTGGTGGACCTGCTCAAAAATACTTTCATACTGGACACAATGCCTGGATTCCATTAGGGACTATTTATGTATCCATCTTTCCTGGAACATTTGGCAGACGCTGTTTCTCCTAGGTCTTCCCTGACTTTCAACTCTTCGGAAATGTTTACTATGCACTATGCTACTTGCAGCAAAATCCCTTATTTCATGCCATTGGAAAGATGCATCACCTCCGACTGTCCAGGAGTGGAAAACTAAAGTTTCTCCTAGGTCTTCCCTGACTTTCAACTCTTCGGAAATGTTTACTATGCACTATGCTACTTGCAGCAAAATCCCTTATTTCATGCCATTGGAAAGATGCATCACCTCCGACTGTCCAGGAGTGGAAAACTAAAGTTAGATCTCAAATATCTATGATGCGAATGCATCTTGTAAAATTAAGTAAAGACCCGGACACTGTGGATAGTTTTTTCTCCACATGCCCCTTTTGAGTCATGTTGAGGTATTCTTGTTCATGGTAGAATGCTCCGATCCCAACATACATTCCGCCCATCCCACCCCCACTTCCCCTCCCCCCCTTTTTTTTCTCCCTTTTTCTCCTTGACATTCCGATTTATCTGTACTCTCCCTTTTCACGCCTTTCCTCTCTTTTCTTGCTACCCCTTTGTCTCTCACTCTTCGCTTTTTCAGATCGATGACCGAAGTACTTCTGTCTCTACTCTTGCTATAGGGTCATATGCTTCAGCTTTCTTCCATGACCATAGCTGCTTTATACCGGCTATTCAATTGTTTGTTGAACGCTTAATTCTCCAACTCATACTTACTATTGTACAATTTGTCGCATGCTATGGGCTTGCTACTTATGAATCAATGGATGTATTTTCATCTTCCTCTGTTCTGTACTTGTACTTGTAGACCACACTATGAATCTGTTGACAGTAAAAATAGTCACAATCTGTGATATCACAATGAAATTGGGACAAAAATGAGAATGAATATGATGATAATGCCCTGATGACCTCATATGATAATGGCAGTGTACACGCTGGAGTCTAAATCTGAACAGATGGCACTTTGTGATGATGTCTTTTTCCTATTCATCTTATTGGGTGGCTTATAGGAACTGAGGAGTAAGATACGATATCCTCTGTTACTATTGCCAGTTCATATATTTATATTGTGATATTGCAGGGAAGATCCGACTCAGTTGCTCTCTCTGTTTACACATTTATTTATATCATCATCATCTCCATTTCACATTTTATGTCACTGTTCATTGGCTTTATTATCATCTCTGGTCATCTGGACATTATCATCATATTCGTTCTCATTTTTATACTGTTTTCATTCTGATATTATAGATTGTGACTGTTTTTACTGACATCAGATTAATTATGTTGTCTACATATTTTTTATCATATTCCCCCTTTTCTTTCTTGTTGAGGGTTTGGTGGGTTTGTGTTTTATTTCATTAGGTACATTTATGCTTGATGTGGCTTGTGGTGGGTATGTGTGCTTTACTATCATCCCTTTATTTCCCTTTATACATAAAGGCTATGTATTTGGCCTATTGAAGAAAGGATACCAAAGGGCGTTGCATCAGAAATGGGATGCAAATTTTTTTGGTACATCTTGTAGTCAAGTGAAAGATTATAGAGTGTGGTTTATCACTACTTTTGGCTCTCACTGCACCACTTTGAAGGGCATTTTGATTAAACACTGGCATTTTTAACACAAAATGGTATTTTCAGACAGATTGTTGGAGATTCCCCTGCCTTGGTGGTACAGAGGGCTCCAAATTTACTTGATAAACTTGTATATTGTCATTTTGATTCTTCTACACCTGGAGGAACACGGCTTAATAAAAGTGAGACTTTTGGGACATTCAGATGTGGTTCCTATGAGGCATGTAAATATATTTAAACAAAAAGTATTTCTAGTTTTGAATTGATGTATCTAAACAATTTAAGATTAAAGAGATGGTAACAGTAAAATGAAAGGGGTTGTATATCAGCTTATCTGTCCATACAATGTAAAACAATGAGAGAATTTAAGAGAAGGATCTTGGAATAAAAAATTTATATTGATAAGTTTAATGTCAACAGCCCAGTTATGCATCACTTAAGTGAATCTCATGATGGTAGTGCTGTAGGTTTAAAGGTTGTAGGCATTACACAGATTAGAAGGAATCTGTGAGAAGGTGATTTGGACAGGAAACTATTGCAATGTGAGATCCTTTGGATTTATACTCTGGGAAGCCTTACATCCTATAGGCCTCAATGAAGACCTGAAATTCCATATGTTGCTTTAAATTTTTTCTGATGTCCACCTGTTATTTTATATTTGATAAAATTAATCATTATAGATTGGGCATAATGAACCCAGCTGGAATTTTCTTAAGCTTTGAGTTGGCTCTTGTGAGCATTGATTTGGGGGTCATTTCCTTGGGTCAATATATCAGTTGTAGGCACATTATAGAACTATAACTTTGCCTCACATTGATTCATTAAATTTTATGAATTTAGTCCTTATGATTTACTTTTTATATAATTCTTTTATATTATGGGTTTAGGTTGCTTAATAATGAAAATACTTGGGACTTTCAGCAGTAGTTTTAACTTTTGAGAGATGGGTTCCTTTTTGAACCTGTTTGCCATATTTGGTCCATTTATTATCATTATTTTTCGGCTCTGTATCATACAAAAATAATTATTATCGGGTTTATTTATTATTTGATTGACTGTTTTGTGGATGTAGATTGTCTGTAGTTCGCAGCAGCTATTTAGAGCTTCTGGCCACTTTAGTGTTTATTGCCTTAAGGACCAGCAGTCCCAGGAAGTTACCTTCCCATAGGTTGCGCTTTAATGTATTCTGACACATCAGCATACGTGACTCTTTATTTGTACTGGTACGCAGAGTGGGGGTCTGACAGAGAGACCACTCCAGTCTTGAAGCGGTCAAGTGGTCCTGCAGGAGCACTGTAAGTAAAGAGTTTGTGATGTGCCAGGACCATCACCTGGTCCTTAAGGGAAAAAACTATGACGGTCCTGTCACATCACAGGGCGTTATGGAGTTAAGAGGTTAATTGAGTTTTGCATCTTGACTCATTGTATTGCCAGGTAGTGGTAAATAACTTCAATTTATTTTTCTATGACTGGTCCAGCTAGGCAGTGGGTTAATATGTATCAACTTTATTCTTTCACTTATTTAATTTGTAGAGGATTTGTTTTGATATATGATTTGATATATGATCTCACATACACTGGGGGAGATTCCCTACGCGGTGATAAAGAGGTGATAAAGTGGAGATGACTTCTCCAGTTTATCACTTCTCCAGTTCCTATGTTATTCTATGGAGCCTATTCACTAAGATCTCCAAAGTAGAAGAAATCATAGTGCATAGGCTCCATAGAATAACACAGGAATTGAAGAAGTGAGAAACTAGAGAAGTCATCTCCACCTTATCACCTATGTATCACCATTCCCCACCAAGAAGCCAATTATTGTTGTCAGTATCACCTTTGTCAATTCCACTAAGGACATGTGATGTTAAGACAGAAGACTTAGGAAAAATAATGAATCCTCCTTTCAACACCTTAGTGTACAGTGGGATGAAATACCTGCAGATGCTCCCTGATACCCTGCATTCAATTTCTCTCTACCAATGCACCACACAATGTGCATGGGTGGACACGAACTGACAGATCCTCACATCTATAGACTCAGTATCAGCTGGTGGGGGATGTAAAGCACGCAAAGGTGGCACACCAGAGGAAGAGGTAGAGGACTCCACTGATGTCAGGTTGAAAACAATTGTTTTCCTGCACTCTGACCTCAGCACAAAAAGTCAATGACAATGCAGGCGTTATGCTCATCACTGAACATCCAGACTGGGTTTTTCTTGTTTTTGCCCTTTTGTTCCCTTGAGGAGTTGGTTAAGGGGCAAGGTGACAGCAGCTCTTGATTTCTTTTTTGGAGATTTGACTTTCAAATGCTTAACATAAACGATGTGGTGCATGTTGCATATTCTTTGTGATGTGTCCCCTCCTTTCTCTTTTTCATAACCTTATCACACATAGTGCACAGTCCAGTCACTGATGACTGCATTGTGCTGCCCCAAGTGAAAAATATTCCCTCACCCATGATTTCAGTGAGGGGACAGGTGGAGAAGAGGGTCATCTGCTGTCATACTTTCTATCGCCTTAGATGAATATACACTGGCAGCACACTGGCAGAAGTAGCAGGCAGCTGACATATGATGATATTCATACTGCTAGCCAGTTCAGCCTTTTTCTTTTATTTTTTCTCTCTCATCCTGCTTCCACTGAATGGCAAGACTTTCTGGGTTTTTATGGCATGGAGATGGGAATTTTGCCTCCATTGGAAAACATAGGTGAGACATGTAACCAATCTTATGGGAATATCTGTGGTGATAGCAAAATGGTAGGAAACCTATGGGTTTCTTCATTGGTGAGAAGTACCATGGGAAAAGTGTAAAATCATGCTTTTTCTTATCAAAGCAAGAAAATACTAATGGCCCTTATGATATATGCTCATGTACCTTTGTTCAATTCATTTCTTCAATTAATCTTGGATGTCATGTCATGGAAGCAGACATGACAGATGCCGACAAGTCCACCCTAAACTCTGTTCACAGCTTATAGTAATCTCAGCCCTTTAAGAACTATTGGGGCATGTAATGCATTTCTTTGCAATGCATTGCTTATACCTCAGGTCCCTAAAAAGTTAAGTTGACTCCTGCACTGTTTCAAAAAGCTGAAACTGCCAGAAACTGTCATGTCTGTCTCCATGGGCATGACATCTAAGGCTGATGTTATTTCTTGAACAAAGGCACAAGTGCAAAATTCATAGGGGCATTAGGATTTTCTCTTAAAATTAAAGTAAATGGGGGGTTATTGTCAAGAGATGTTAGTTCTCCTTTAAGGTATTTGAGTGTTTCCTTATGACACATTTTATGCTTCAAATTTTAAGGCCTAGATTCAATAGTGTGTAGTAAAACAGCTGGTAGGGCTAAATTGTCTACCAACCAACAGAATAAAATGTTTAAGTCTGTATTCCTGTTCTCCACATCTGATTGTACTATTTAATACCTCTGTATGTCTATTCCCAATTGTACAGCGCTGCGGAATTAGTTGGAGCTATATAAATAAATAACAATAATAATATTCAATTATCCTACTAGCTGAAGGCACAGCGGACGTTAGGCCATAGAATAGGACACTTGGCCAAACATCCATTTTATGAGATAAATTCGGAAAACTCACGCTAAGTAGCGTGAATAATAGGAACATCAAAGGAAAAAAGTGAAAGATCTGTGCTTGAGATACTTTGAAGCACCGATCATTAGCTCATCAGTTTTACACTTACCTGTCATTCACTGTCCGTCTTCTTCTATCTTCCTTCCTCATTTCTAAACTTCATCTTCTATCTTCTCCCTTCCTTCTTCTTTCTACTTTCTCTATTTCCTTCATATTTTAATTTATGAGGCAATTAATGTATTATGTTATATTCTCTATATACCTAAACCTGACATCTGTGCATTGTTCAACTCTTTGAGTGCCAGAGAGGTACATAACACATTTAACCATCTGGCACTCAAGGGGTTAAACTATGCACAGATGTCAGGGTTATGTTTGGGCACACATCATTTAATATGTCTTTTTTCTTTTTTCACAGGAATGATGGAATGGAAAAAAAGAAGAAGAGGGAAGAAGGAAGCATATAGGATAGAAGAACACAGGCAGTAGCTGACCAGGGTACTGAAGGCCCCTCTGGACATCAGGATTACTGGTAAGTGCTTGTTTTCAGCGGCTGTTGCTTTGTAACTTAGTTGGATTAACATTGTGAGTGCCAGTGAGGTAATTATATATTCAAAGGCACGCATAGGGTTAAATCTACTAACATTGGACATATTTTTCAGTGCTGTGGATGAATTGATATGAGGCTTAGGGCCCCACATCATTACATCCACTAAGGATTTTTTCACTTTTTTTTTCTTTTAATTGATGCATCGGCTGTTTTGAAATCTGATAAGGGCTCTGTGCACCCACAAAAATGGTTGCAGATTTTCCCATGGTAGCAATAGAACCACACACACTGCGTCTGCAAAGGAATTATGGGTAATAGGAGCACAATTGCAAAGTTCTAATGAGAAATAGATTGCAGTTAGCAAAAGAGGCAAACATTTAATGGATTTTCAATCTGCTAGAAATTTCACAGGAAATCATGTTTTTTCATAAGATTTCCTGCGAAAAAAAGTCTGACTTTTCACCCATCTCTGCTTGTGTGGCTTCATGATATAAGCTATTGAGATGTGTCCAGGTGTGCATAAAGGAACACAGTTAAGTGCTAAGAAGGAATGAGTATACTGGGTGTGTGCAGGTAAAGAAATAGAAGTAATAAAGCAGAATTTCTTGAACTATGTTCTCACACTAAGAAGCTGAGCTTGTAAAAATATGTTTTTAACTATACCAAACATGAGTGTGTTTGCAAAGTAATATTTTATTATAAGCATTCCACTGAAATAAGAAATGTTCATGTTTTAATGATCATATGCACTGCACTGTTAAAAGTAAAATAGTGTTACCTAACTGTAGTACTATCTTGGTTTAATTATCTTATCCTGTCTAAATCGATTCAGGGTTTTAACTAGAAGGTGAAAATGAAATAATGCATCTGTGGAACATTCCTTTACAATGCCAGGCTTCACTCTTCTTTAATCCTTTAAGCACCAAAGTTCTTGGTGCTGTGGTTTAAATATAGCTGTTCCCATCTCCTGTTATTAACAAGCTGTGATATGAAGGCCTACAGCACATCATGTAAGTGTTTTAACAGAATGCTTAACTAGATGTCTGTCACCTCTAAGTTGAAAATGAATGCCACCAATTTGCTTTATGCATCCTGCTGAACACTATTTGCCTGATAGTCTGCAATTAAGAAAGAAGGAATGATGTGAAAGCTGAAATAGGAAAATAAATATCAGCTTACTTCTTATAAAGATGCAATTAGAGTATTTTTTATACTTTAAGATCAAGTATATTATGAATATTCATATTAGCAGTATTAGGTTTTCTTTTTTGATACAAATGTGCAATGTGTTGGTGACCAGCATCCAAGGGTTAATGGATCAGATAACATTCTAGGCATTTGATCAAATCAAATATTACATAGTAAAATACTAATTATGAATTATTATGCTCCTGTAGCCACAGAGCGCAGAAAAATGCACCACCCAAACATATAACAGCACACTGATGTACTAAGAAAAAGTGGTGCAGTTCAGGAGTATATCAATTTATTGCACTCAAAGGGCTTAGCAACTCCATTAGAATCAATGGGGACTTATATTTGCATCTATGATGCAATTGGGTTGCCCCCAAATTGCATTTATTTTACTTACTGTATCAGACTCACTGACAGAAGGAAATGCTCACCCACATTTATAGTGGTTGCTGCCTACCTGCAACAAAGCAACAATCAGAAAACAAAAATATACATTTTATTTAAAAATATATATATATTGTAAAATACATGCTGTCAAGAGTTCTAGGCCTAAACATGAGCATCCATTGTGGGCAGGACAGAAATAGACAAACTAGAAGATGGAGGTGAAATCCAGTGGCTGGAGATGAAAGCAGGAACTAGATTGGCTGGAAGTACTGACTGTCTGGGAGCAGAATGGACAGGAGCAAAGAACATACTGACAAACAGGACTATCAGAGAATAATAACAAGGCAAGTCAAGATCAAAGCAAAAACTGTAGAAGCATAAACATATAACAAGCCTAGATCAGGACATGGAGAATAGAATAGTCAAAAATGAACCCAGAGGTCAAGTCAATAATTCTTTAAGAAATGTTAAACATCAAGGTGTTTATTCACTAAGGTGTGATAAAGAGGAGATAATGTCTCCAGTGTTATCAGCTCACACTAAGATCTCTAAAAACTGAGAAATCTCAGTGCATTAACCACACAGAATAACATAGGACCCAGCCAATCAAATTTAAGCAACTGTGCTTTAAACTGATTGGCTAGGATGTGCGTAAGCCCATATATAATGGTAGCCTCTGCTCAAATTCCCTCATTTTGGAATGGACATCGGCCCATGAGGCAGAAGAAGGGGGGTCTGTGGCACGCATCAATGTCTCCTCCGCCTCTGTGGCTGCAGACAGCGGCAAATACATTATTATTCTTATTATTTAGCTAAGTATATTATTATGTTTTTTGGACATATGATATTGGTACAACTTTATTATAATGGCTTATTTCTTCAAATAATGATGGGGGCATATTTCAATAAACCTGGGCACTAATACATTCCTTAACTCTTTGAGCCCCAGAGAGGTCCACAAGGTATTACTTTGCAATGCATGGCATACCCCTCTGGCACTCAGTGGGTTAAACTATGTATTGTATTATTCTGCTTTGTATTCATACTTTTTTTGTTTTACAGATACAAGAAGACTGAAGAGTAGAAAGAAGACTGAAGAGAAGGACAGAAGAGAAGACTGAAGAGAAGGACAGAAGATGACCAGCATGCTGAGAACTCCACTGGACATCAAGATTAATGGTAAGTGTTACTTTTAATGGGATGTTGTTTTTTAACTTAATCGGGTTAACCCTATGAATGCCAGTGGGCACTCAGGGTTAATTCTACTAAATTCTAAATTTTTACACATTTTCATACGTTGAATGTATTGATATGGGGCTTAGGGCCCCATATCAATACATCCACTAAGAACTTAAGTGTTTTTTTTTCCTTTTTTTTTTTCTTCTTCAAGTTTCTGCATTGGCTATTTGAAGGTCCGATAAGGGACACAAGTCAAAAAAACTGGGTCTCAACTTTCCTGCGATTACTTGAGTCCCTTATCGGATCTTCATGGCTAATGTAGACAATTGAATTCCAAATTACAGTGTTTTCATAATTTTCTATGGGTGAAAACACCACTTAATTTTATCACATAATGTATTTTTTTTCCTATTTTTTTCACAGCACAGGCATTTGAATACCTAACTGTGCTTGAAAAAAAATGCAGTTTCCAGAAAAAACAGCCATCTCCAACATTTGGATTGAGCCCTAAGTCTCTTGAATAAAAGTAAAAATGGAGATCTGTGGCAAAATCTCATTTCTGTTTTGTTTACTGAATATAGTCTCTATTTTCATCATATTAAGAAGCACTAACCTATTCTTTTAGGGGATACACATTTGAGATCCTCAATAGAGGCAGGCCGCAGATTTTTTGCTAGAAAAGCCTTTACCATTGCAGCACTAGGAAGATTCTCACCTGGCTACATACAAATGGGATGTATAGATTTGGTGCAAGGAGATGCATTTCGTGTATGTATGTTAAGGTGGGCATTGACTTTGAGAGCTCAGTTACAAAGGAAAATAAAGTATGAATCTTATAGTAATTGGCATACAACTCATGTGGTTTACCTTATTACTTGTACCCAATGTGGTATACAGTATATGGGTATCACCACCCGGGTTTTGAATGAGAGAATACAGGAACATGTGTTGTACATTAATAATAAGGATGTAAGTAAACCAGTGGCAAGTCATTTCCTTAGCTGTAAAAATGGTGACATTAATAAGTTTTCATTTCAGTGAATAGAAGAGTAGTTTTAAATGTGAAGTCAAGGGGATCCTTTATTTAGATACCAGCTCACCAAGCACAATGTTTCTTCTTTTTTTTGTACATCATCAATAGATTGGAATTATTAGATATGTATGTCAGGTTTAAATACTTCTTTTGGTTCATGACTATTTATTCTCTTACTCGTAACCACTTTACAAACTTGCCCACATACCAACATTTATGTCTATCAATTTGAATTGGATGATTTGTAATATTTGTTCTTTTTTATTTATATCATCATGTTGGGGTACTTTTTTTGATCTTTAATATATGATTATATAGTGCTTTAGGTACAACTATTGTTGCATTTGTGTAAAATGTATTTTTATGGAGGCATTAGAGTTTCATATACTTCTCCTCTTTTGTCTTGTTATACAAGATTGGACTGGCAGGGTTTGGACTTTTGTTTTTATGTCCCTTTGGGTGCTCCTTTTTTTTGCACGTCCAGTCACGTTACAATGCTACGTATTATGCATCTTGCACAGGAGAGTTACATGCTGGATTTGCTTAATATGCTAAGAACTCTGCTATTGGTCTATACCAAGTGTGTCTTAACTATTGAAACTGATTGTTTCTTTGTGTCCAGTATGCCTATGATTAAACAAACTTGTCTTCACAAAATGCATAAGGAGGTTGTCCATCTTTTGCTGTGTAGTCCATGAGGTCTGTGTCCTTAGTCATGTTTTAGAATTTTCTAAATAAAGCAGCAATTTCATTATTCATTTATGGCTGTGGATTGATGTCTTGGTGGAATCCATTTGAACACCTCCTTCATGTCTCTTCAAGTTTGCGGAAATCATTGCTGTGACTGAAGAAGGTGGCTCCAGATCCACTAAGCCCATAGTGGAGAGGTGAGTGTGTGGTCTTCATGTTATTATATTGAGCCATGTTAAGCTTATACATATTTTAGAGATATTAAGTAGCAACCATACTATCTTTTTTACATCTGTGGAATATATATATGCTTTTATGGGAAGATGACTGTTGAGACATGAGGAATTGGACACATCTACCGTGCTAGGGTTAGGTCTAGGTATGGGCAAAAGGTCCCATTGTGTTACCCAGAAAAATATTCAGGAAAACCACATGGTTGTCTGCTTTTTTATGGGAAAATCTACCTTAAACAAAGCCCTTAAAATATTTGCCATTTTTTTCCTATTGCCAAAAAAGTTTCAATATTGTTTTTCAATAGCTTCAACCGTTTCGCCCCTTCACTTTATTTATTTATTTATTTATAAAATGTTTTACCAGGAAGAATACATTGAGATTTCTCTCGTTTTCAAGTATTTCCTGGATAGTTTTCAGTAAAAGGTTACATATTTACACTAATTGTGAGACATTATATACAAACATACAGAAATATACATACTTATTAAATAATGGGATTATTTACAGTTTACTTACATGTACTTTGTGTTTTTGCACCAAAAATTTGATGTTTCCAGGAATTTACACACAAGAGAGGGAGAGAGGTGCTAGGCTTTTTTTTTCAGTGGTACATTTTGAAAAATGTAGTCAGTAGCTCAAGTGTATGCACTATGAGCACTTGGAGTACAAACAAAAGGAGTGCTTCCAGTGAGTTTGAGGAGGAGGAAGAAGTGGCCAACGCCTGAATCAAAGGCCCTGGAAGCCCTGATTCCCCAGACCCAATGATGTCCAGTCCCCCTACAACAACCCTAGGGATCGGGGGTAAATTGTTAGCAAACCAGCAAAGGCTAAAGCTGAACTTAGCGCACTTCTATGAAGAGAGCTCATTGATCACACATATGGCTCAAATATATGCATTACATCTCGGGTGTCAATAAAGTAATCACAGCATTGGGAGCTGCATTAAATACTTATCCTCAAACAGCGGATACCTTCAGTAGCTTTTATGCCAAACTCTAGAACTTAAACTCTAAAGTTTACAACTCCTTATCTGTATAAAAGAAGCTATTCAATCATTCCTCGAAAAAGCCAAGGTTCCATCCCTCTTGTCTCTAGACAGAGAAGCCGTAGAGTCCTTAATTACAGAAACCGAACTCATCACTGCAGTTAACTCTGTGGAATATGGGAAAAGCCTGGGACCAGAAGGCTTCTCACTATCTTACTACCGTATATATTCAAAACCTCACTAATACCCCACATGATTGACTCTATCAATGCTGTTGTACAAGGACAACCTTTTCCTACACAATTGTTTGAGTGATCATCTCAAAACCATCAAGAGACCCTTCCAGATGTTTTAAATATCGGCCGATATTACTCCTCAATCTAGACCTCAAGATATTTGCTAAAATCTTGGCTAAATTTGCTAAATGTATTCATCCTGACCAGAGTGGATTTGTGCCTGGGACAGAAACCAGGCATAATACATTGAAGATTATTTCCCTTAATAATTCTAGCTATTAAAAATGCATCCCTTCAATTTTCCTCTCAATTGATGCTGAAAAGGCATTCAATACTGTTGACTGGACTTATATTCAAGAGATTGTCCAGCACATTGGCCTTGGCCCAATTATGCTAACTGATGCGTATCATGAGCCTATATTCTTCCCCAACAGCTAAAATCCTAGGCAACGGTACCCTTTCTAACTTGTTTCCTATTAAAAATGGCACTCATTAGGGTTCTCCACTGTCACCTATGATCTTTGTACTATCCTTGGAACCCTTACTGAAGAGTGTCAGAGAGCATTCCCTGATCTACGGCATACATGCAGGGTCTGAACTTTTTAAATTAGCAGCCTTTGCTGATGATCAATTTTTAATTTATTGCCCAACCACCTCCCTTCCCCAACTTCTGGAGAATACACTAGAATACTCTAATGCCTCTCAGGCTCCAATAAACTACTCTAAATCAGAGGTTCTTAGTGTTAATTCTGATTCCTCATCTGTAGAAACTCTTAAGAGCCAATACCAACTTAAATGGTCAACATCATTACTTAATTTCTTACCTGGTTATTCACATATCTCCTGATCTAGACTCTATTCCAGTTCAAAACTCTCCTCTTATCCAACCTAAACAGATCTATCTCCTTGGAATCCATTGTTCATATCCTGCATAGGGTGAGTTAGCGAAGTTAAAATGATATTTCCCAAAGTACTTTATGTACTAAATGCTCTTCTGATATCTATCCCTAAACATTTCATGGACTCCAGCAATTCTGTGATCTCACACTTCATTTGGGCACTTAGGAAACCCAGGCTTAGTCTTTCTGCTGTTACTACCCTATAGATAGGGGAGGATTAGGTCTTCCTGACTTTTACAAATACTACAAAGCAGCGGCTATCTCTAAGATCTTCGACTTTCTTCCAGCATCATCTAAGAGATGGACTGGAGCTATCGTCCACATTCTAGGACCACTTGACTTCATACAACTTTTGTGGATTCCCCCTCAGAACTCCTCTTCCACTTATATGAATCATATGTTACTGGGTCATATTCTAAAAACCTGGTTTGAGGTCAAGCCCAATATAATCTGGGCCCCACAACATCTCCTCTTCAATCTTTTCTAGGCAATTCTACCTTTGCACCTGGCCAATATTCTCATGTGTATGACAAATGGAAACAATTAAACGTCCATACTCTTGGCTCCCTGACAACCAACTCTAACTTCATGTCCCTTGATCAGCTATCATTCAGATTCAGGGACCAATGTTCACCTTGGTATGTCATATTTCAGACTAGCCATTGGTATCTGCTGTTTGTGGACATGGCCTTCTTGACAGATACCTTACCCAATTTGAAGAGAAGTTATCCAAGTCCCTTCTCACAAATTGCCCCCCTCTCCTTTTGCTACTTGATCATGCACCATGCAGAGGTACAACTTAAGCATTTCTTGCTGGGAAGTGGAGCTTTCTATATCATTGGCCATGTTCCAATGGTTTTATATCATCAGATCCAATTTTAAATGGGCATGCAATACCTACTCCATGGAACTGAACTATGAGATAATAACTAGCTCCAATTGGCAATATTTCAACCCTCGTTCTCTTCTCTCTGCTGTAGATGCCTTCAACAAGAGGGCTCTTTGTCACATATTATTTATTTATGCAAAGAGCTGAGCTAAGAACAAGAGGTCATCCATTAAGACTTGAGGAAAGGCGCTTTCGACTAAAACACAGGCAGGGATTCTTTACAGTAAGGGCGGTAAGGCTATGGAATTCTTTGCCTCGGGATGCTGTGCTTGCAGATAATGTAACTGCATTCAATAAAGCAATGGATGCCTATCTAGCACAGAACAATATTGACAGTTATGACAGATGGCTTCAAAGCAAATAGGATATTGAGCCGGGGAACTATTTGACACACTCACACACACACCTACATTGGAAATTGCTCCAGAGGGCTTTTTTGTTGCCTTCCTCTGGATCAACAGGGGTGTTATTGGCATGGGCTGGACTTGATGGACGCATGTCTTTTTTCAGCCTTATCTACTATGTTACTATGTTACTATGTTACTATTTGGTGCAGCTGTTCACTCATACAACCATAATGGAAATAAGTTATTGCCAAGATTAACTTCTTATTTGAGATTACACTTCCCATAGACCCTTTACTGTGCCTCTTTTCATACAAATCTCATCTATCTCTAGAAATCTCCCCTATCAGTAGGAGATTAATCCTGATACTACTGAATGCAGCCAAATTCTTGATACCTAAATATTAGAAATGGAAACACCCAAGTCCCCCTCTTGGATGCCAGAGTAGACTCATTAGCAGATATGGAAAAATGTCAAGCTATAGCTATGCATTCCTACAACACCTACTTGCAGATTTGGACCACATGGAGGTGTTATCTTTCTTCAATGCAGTCACACCAGCCCCCTCATGTTGACTCTTCCTCCCCTTCTTGAAACCCCTGTTATAAATTAATGACCAAAAAGGATAAATTGTATCAGCTTGGCTCATACCACTGCTTCTTCATGTTCAAGTCCCTACACTCCTTCTATCATGTACTCTGGGCCCCCTCTTCTTCCCCATATCTTACACTACCTTTAAAGCCTCCTATACCCTTGTTACACTTGTCATTGTATTCATTCCTGTACAATGTGTACCTCTGTATATTTTTCGTTGTACCACCTCCACATCTGTATCTGTCATACTTTGTTACTTGGTTTCTATTGTTACTTCTCTCACTCTTAATAATGCTTCGAAAAAAAAAAGAAATTAAAAAAAAAAAAAAAAAAAAAATATATATATATATATATATATATATATATATATATATAAAATGTCGAATAAATGGCAATTCCTGTCAATGAAGAGGTGAAAGTCAAATGGAGTTAGTATGTCAAATATATGCAATATGTGTCGAAATACTAAGGGGGAGATATGTTGAAGGGGGGCTCTCTATGTCACATTTCTATAATATGAGGAACAACACCATTATGTGTTAGCCCCATAAACATTGCTGCCAGACTTTTTCCCCTTGCCCAGACAGTGGCCATGGGGATTTGTAGCAAGCAGTGGGCAAGGGGAAAAGGCTGGAGAGGGTCAGACAGTGTACATGGGGGTCTGTGGTTAACAGTGGTCAAGGTAACAAGTGTGGGGGCCAAGCAGTGCATTTGGGGTTTTATGGCTACCACTGGGCAAGGGAACAATGCTGGGGGGCAAGAGGTAGCCACAAATCCCCATAGATGCTGAGTGACCCCAAGTCTTGTTCCCCTGTGAGTGCCCAACATGTATAACATGATATATAGGTTAGGGTATAATTGTGTAGTGCTTGGTGTACTATTTTGGTTTATTTTAACCCTTTGAGTGCCACGGGGTGAGCAATGCACATTCCTATGGCATTCAATGCTGTCCTTGGTGCTGAAAGCCTTCTCTTTATTCCCCTACTGACCAAGTAGGGAAGCACAGAGAGAATGCTGTTCAACTTCAGAATTGTTGTAGTGTTGGAGATGTGTGAAGGGAATACATCCCTTCCACATCAACAGCACTTTGCAATCCTCTATGGTACTAGGGACCTTCTCCAACCCTCCCCTTCCATCCAACAATTTTGGTGAATATGTTGATGTGTGTGCATATCGAGTTGTCGGAGTGATTCAACAAATCTACAAGATCACACCGACACAGCATCGACTTTATTGTATCTAGGCCAAGTCAATTAAATTCAAAGCACATGAGAAACATAAATGTCTGAGTGCCAGAGAGATATCCAACTCATTGCAATGGAATGCCTTGGATCAGCATGTTTGTACGGTAGCAAATTGTTAAGACAGTTTTCATGTCATAATCATTGTCAACAGAAAAAGATAATCATGCTAAAAAATCTCTGAGTATTTATTACATGGAAATTATTGCATGTGAGCTGTACAAATGTATATTGTATTATTCTAAATGATGACAATTAAATGTAATCAGTTGTGGGCGTGGCCAGGGAGCCATACTGAGCTGACGCATCTATGAATAGCTCCGCTACTCAAACCTTGCTCTGTTGCCATCTGTTCAGTGGACTAGATATTTTTCAGATTGCTTCTTCAATTGGTGTCCTGTGGATCCGGAGCTGCCCGGGGATACCATTATTTGCTGTCCCGGCCCATCATCCCGCCACTCGTGGCCTAGGCTGCATATCCGCATGCCGCTTCAACCGAGTGGGACACCGTGTCTGGAGGATCAACTGCTGCTCTATGTCCTGAGGCACTGTCTTAATGTGCAGAGTTGTTTTTTGGAGGCGGCAGGGGACGGTGTTTTGGTGTGTTGAGCCTCATGGCCTGTCTAGGAGGTGGTGACTGGCGGTTCACTTCAGGAAGCTTTATTTGGACACCCAGTGTTGGATGGATACCTGGCTCTTCTATCTGAGGCTTCTGGGGCAATATTTTACTGACAAACTGCCCCAACGATCTAACCTATCGCCCTGGAGCACCTTTAGTGAGTAGCCCTGCCAAGGGCTTAAGCTGGTGGAGCTGAGCTGCTATTTGTGGCCTTCTAGCCCTGGCCTGCCCTCTATTGCTGCCTCTTCCCATTCTTTAGAGTACCCTCCTGTTTATTTTTTTTTCTTTCCCTGGTGCCCTTCTGCCCCTTCCCATTAGGCCTTCATAGGTTTCCAGGAGATGCCTGGAGACCACAGAATGAGGAGCATCTCAGGAAATATGATGGGCCCTGGAGTAATGCCCTTCT
Source organism: Rhinophrynus dorsalis (assembly GCA_037306005.1). Lineage (NCBI taxonomy): Eukaryota > Metazoa > Chordata > Amphibia > Anura > Rhinophrynidae > Rhinophrynus > Rhinophrynus dorsalis. The sequence continues at coordinate 313,800,820 of CM074721.1, forward strand.
AATCTCTGTACCAATAACGAGGATACCACTGAAGAGCCCACCCTGGCTCTACTGGGCTGCCTGATAGGGGACTCATGCATGGTCCTAAAATTACTCATCCCCCTGTTTGTTTGTTTTTCTCCTGTATATGTGCCCCCCATCTGTCCCATGTATTATTGAGGTAACTAGCTGTCAAGGCTTTCACATTATTCAGGACAATGCTGCTGCATCTGACTCAATGTCCTGTTTGTTATTTTTTCACTTATATGTGTTCCCCTGCCTTTCCCGTGTATACTTAATACCTCTACAGTCCTTGTTGGAGATGAGGGGTCTGAGGTGCTTGGAAAAGCACAATTCTCCATTATGATTGGCTCCGGAGATGCTTGAACCCTAGAGTCTGGCGGTCCTGTCTATATCCATTAATAGGAGTTCTCTTCTGACCCCACTTTCTGATATTGAATCCAGTGCTGCTCGGTCTACATTGACTGATACTCACTTTCCACCCTGTTTATTTTTCTCTCCTATGAATGTGCCCCCCATCTCTCCCATGTATTTTTGAGATTTTCTGCCATCTCACACCTGCTGTGGATACCACTGAGCCCCTCATGGCCATTCTGTCCACATGTTAACGATGTCGATGAAGTTATGATATGCTAAAGTTGAGTACTTAAAGCGGAGCCAGCCTTGTACCCTGTGATTGTATAGCTGCGGATTCAGCTGCTTCTTCCTGATTAAGCTTTGCACTCTATGATTCTATTGCAGTAGCTACAGCTTTTCTTTCCTGGATATAACCTATCCTGGGTGACTGCCTTCTTCTCTGCTTTCCACACTGCAGGTTGCCCCTTGGATTTCCTTTTTTTTGTTACACACACTGCCCTCAACATGGGTATGAAATTGGGTGACTATAAAGCTAAACTTAATAAGTATGCAAGACACCAGCTAGTAGAGGGGGAGGTAGAGGTGATTATGGAATCCCCTTCAACATCCAGCTCCCTCAAGTTCACACATTGTAGAGCAGGATGACCCTGTGAGCTTTCACTTTTATGAATTGATGGCAGCAATCAACAACTGTCAGAATGTGTTAACAATAAAAATCAATTATGTCCAGACAGAACTAAATTTGCTGAGAGCAGACCAACAGGCGATCCGATAAAAAGTCCTTGACACCCAGAGATGAATCTCGATCATTGAGGACAATTTACCCCCTATGACCGAGTACATTGAAACGCTTCGCAGACAAGTGAAGGAATTACAGTGTAAAACAGATGAACTGGAATACAGATCTAGATGGTGTAACATGCGGCTGCTGGGCTTCCCTGAGAGAAGTGATGGCAAATTGCCTGACAAATTCCTGGAGGGATGTATTAAAGAGACCTTGGGAAGTGGTGACCTGTCCAGCATGTTTGTAGTGGAGAGAATTCATCGAGTTCCCCCGGCTCCTCTGCCACCAGGTGCAGAGCCAAGACGTCTCCTAGCTAAGTTGCTAAACTTCAGAGACAGGGACGCAGTGCTGTGAATGGCTCGGTGTCACGGTTTGTTACTGTTTGTAAAAGAACACAAAGACAGTTTGGTAAGGTTAAAAGCTTTATTGAAAATAATGTACAATAGCCCCACTCAGGTCCAGATAAGGTCCGTACCAAGTACTTTCCAGATCTGACGCAGGTCAGGGTGAAACTACAAACACTGTAATAGTCAGCAGACAAAATTAATGATCTTGGACTTGTAGGCAGATTCTTAGCAAGGTACAGGAACAATAATATCCTCAACAGCCCCACACCGCAATAGGTGACACAGGCGATGGGTGACTGAAGGGCAATCCCTAGTGGACTAGGGTTAATGGAGGCAACACTGGCAAAACACTGGCAGAGGACTGACCCTAGGAGAGTAGGGTAGACAGAGGCAACATGGGCAGGACTCTGACAGTAATGGGACCCTAGAACGCTAGGGTTAACTGAGGCAACACAGGCAGTACTCTGGCAACGGCTGAACCCTAGAAAACTAGGGTTAACAGAGGCAACACAGGCAGTACTCTGGCAATGGCAGAACCCTAGAACACTAGGGTTAATGGAGGCAATACAGAATGGACTCAGGCAGCAACTAGGCCCTAGCACGCAAGGGTTAACAGAGACAACACGGCTGTGGCACTTATAGTGACTGAACCCTAGAACGCTAGGGTAAGCAGGGGCAATGCAGACCGGACTCAGGCAGTGACAGGACCCTAGCATGCTATGGTTAACTGAGACAACAGACATCAGATGCTGGCGATGTAACAACCCTAGGTCACTAGGGTAAACTGAGGCAACACGGGCAACAGCGTGGTATTGACTTGACTCAGGTATTATAGGGTTACCGGAGGCAACACAGACACTGCTGAGTGCAGGGACTCCCACAAGCTCCTGGAGACAGTAGGTGCGGCAAACGAGGGGGAGAGAGGCATGTAAAGTAACTGGTCCGGGACTGGTTTCTCCCTGTATTGTATACGGAGGTAATAGGATAGTCCAGTAAGCGATGGAACTAGCAGCACAACCAGGTCGGCACACACGGACTTCACAGCCAGTCAGGAGGACCACCAACACTAGCCCAGCCAGATCGGTGTAACGGATAGTCTGCCAGTCCTAGTTAGAAACTGAATCAGATACTCAGCCACGCCGGTTCACTACACAAGGAGTTAGTCAGCCAGTCCATTCAGTAACAGAATCAGATACTCAGCCAAGCCAGTTCGGTACACAAGGAGTTAGTCAGTCAGTCCTAGTCGGTAATGGAATCAGATACTCAGCCAAAATAGTTTGGTACACAAGGAGTTAGTCAGCCAGTCCAAGTCAGCAACGGGATAGGATCACAAGAGCGTCAGGCACAAGTGTAGTCAGGCGAGCCGGGTCATACACGGAAACAGGAAACAAGAACAACTAGTCGCTAGATATGGGTACACCATGAAAGGGCACCGGTATAGTGATAGGAGGGCGTATTTAAAGGCAAGCCCTGGGAGGAGCAATAACCCAGAGCCAATAAGAACGCAGTCAGTGTAAACCCGGAAGTAACAATATAGCTCAGGGATCACAGGCACCGTGATACTCGGATGAAGGGGGAAATCCAATTTGAAAATCAGAAAATCTCCATTTTCCCCAACTTCTCACCTAAGTCCAGCATCAAAGATGCAAATTCCTTGATGTCAAGAAAAGGCTACTAGCAAAGAATATAGTGTACTCCATGATGTATCCGGCGAAACTGAGAGTGGTGCACAACGGTACCACCAGTTTTGTACATCTGAGGTGGAGACAAATCAGTGGCTGGACTCTATCTGAAGCCCTTGAGGCTATCTTCTTTCGGATTTCACTGCGCAACTAGCTGGTGAATTATAGTTTGACCCCTTCTCTATGTGCCTCCCTTCTGTGCTCCAGAAGACCTATTGGAAATCTGACTTCCCTCCTTGGAACCCACTAACTTTATTATCATATGGAAACCCACCCTATATACGGGGCATGTGGACTTCTGTTGATACCACCTCAATGGGTGATGGTCCTTGCTGACCGGCTGGGTCCTGTTGTGTGTCCGATAGGGGTTGGTTCAGAAACCTGCTATTGATGGAGTCTCTTGATGCTGTAGACCGAGACTGGGGTCTCACAAGCCTCATATTCTAAATGCTCTTATTACTACTGCCCATTTATATAAGTATATATTTATGTGCCTATATATCAATGCATTTATTACTCCAATATGTATGAATGTGCCTTTGTGTGTATACACGGGTCTATCTACATCATTTTTTATGAGATAGGTTATTGTATGATGTTCTGGGGACAGGCTGTTGGGCTGGGGTGTTGCCCACCTGGGGGTGCTGTCAGGGGGCGGGGCTCATGGCGATCCGGACGCCTCGGCCTTGCTCTGCTGTGGTTCCTCACGGGTGATGTGACATCCAACTAGATTGGGGGGTGGGGATCCTGGGACTGTGCCTTCTTCCTTTGTGTCATGCACTTGATTTAATATTTGATTAATTTCTGATGGATCTGTGATGACGTGGTGCCTCATGCCCCACATGTTTGCCTGGCTGTGCCCTGCTCGGTTGCCCCTTCCTGTGTGGAGATTGCTGGGCGGGGTGATTGCTATCATTGATGGGTGTCTTTCTTTGTCTGATAGGGATTAATTACTATGAGTTGTCTTTGTTGGGAGTGGGCAGGTTGATCTGGAAGGAGGAGGAGGTTTTTTTAAAATCCTAGTTGGTTGTGCAGGACTAGGCTGGCTCCTGCTATATTGAGATCTTCTGTTGTGGGTATGGGTTTTGGGTCTCCATGGTTGGGTTGGGGTGGCTGGGTGTCACGGTTTGTTATGACTCTCAGACACAGAGTTAAGATAAAAACACAACTTTATTGAAAAGTTTAAGAAAACCCTTGTGGGTAGCATGCACATATAACATTAGCAATCATACATAGTAGCATGAGTAGTGGTTCACAGAAAGTGATACAGGCTCTACCAGCCTTGCCAATACCGGGTAAGGCAACCTAGGTGGCACAAGGTGGAATAGGTTCTACCGGCCTTACCAATATACCAGGCAAGGCAGCCCTAGTCTAGTAACGAAGGAAAAGGAGGGTCTACCGGCCCTGCCAATATACCGGGCAAGGCGGCCTGGAGACAGGTACAATAAATAGAAATAGGGTCTACCGGCCCTGCCAATATACTGGGCAAGGCAGCCTTGAGACTGGTACTATGAGTACATAAGGCTCTACCGGCCTGCCAATATACCGGGCAAGGCAGCCTTGATACCAAGATAGCAAATAATAGGCTCTACCGCCCCTGCCAATACCGGGTAAGGCAACCTACAGACTGGTACAATGAGGAATAGGTTCTACCGGCCTTACCAATATACCGGGCAGGGCAGCCTGGACAGCAAGTACTGGATAGCAGCAATGGTCACCGCAGTGACTGGCTTAAGGTGTAATAGACCAGTCATGAAATGGACTGACTAAGGCCCACTGGATAGATAGGATGGTATAGGCACCATATAATGCTGGAACGAACCAGTACATGTGTACTGGAGTACACAATCTCGGACGGTGCTGGCAAGCAACCGGTTAACACATGGAGCAAACCAGTACCCGCGTACTGGAGTAACCAAAATCTACTGGTGCTGAGAGGTGTACGGCAAGCAACCGCTTAACACATGGAGCGAACCAGTACCCGCGTACTGGAGTAACCAAAATCTACCAGTGCTGAGAGATGTACGGCAAGCAACCGGTTAACATGTGGAGCAAACACTCGATAACACTAAGCAGCCGGTTACAGGGAGTGATCCAGTACCCGTGTACTGGAGAGACTAAACCCTTACCGGTGCAACGAGTAACCGGTTAACACATGGAGCGAACCAGTACCCGTGTACTGGAGAAACCAGACTACCACCGGTGCTGTCTCGATAACACTAAGCAGCCGGTTACAGGGAGTGAACCAATACCCGTGTACTGGAGTAACCTAGATCTCTACCAGTGCACTCGCATCCGGTTGTCAGTGGAGTGAACCAGTACCCGCGTACTGGGGAGTGAAACACAAGTGAATGAAAATGTTGCCAGGGCTACTGGAGGAGAGTTGCACACTGCGGGCGATCCAGGAGCTGGAACACAGTCAAGATGGACAGGAAACACATCTACTGGCAGTCAACCGGATCAGGATGGCAGCAGGAAACAGCAGCAAGGACAGCAACCCCAACCGGATCAGGAACGGATGCTGGAAAAAGGGAAGCTGGCGAACAGGAACTCAGGCGATCACAGATGAGCAGGAACAGAAGAATGACCCAGGAAGCTCAGGAACTCCATGCAGGCAGAGGCAGCATAGAGACAACATGAAAGGGCAACCAAAGGGTGCCCAAGCTCAGTCTAAATAGGGAATACAGGGCGGGCTGAAAGCAGACAGCCAATGGAGAGCCTCCTACAGGTAACTGACAAGGAAAGGCAGCAATCACGGGCACCGTGATACTGTGGACCTGCAAGGTTGGGAAGGTTGACTTTAAGTGTTAGGGAATTAGATCTTGGGCTTCCTCCTCTCCTCTGGGGGTTGGGTTCTATTAATTGTTAAGCCGGTATGATGAATGATTTCCTTAAGTGTATAACCTGGAATGTCAGAGGTCTGAATGATCCAATTAAGAGATCCCTTATTTTTACTCATTTAAGAAAACAGAGACCAGATATAGTCATGTTGTAAGAAACACACTTGGTAGGAGGTAAAATAATGACTTTGAAAAAACCCTAGATCAACAAACGTTACAGCTCCACTTTCAGTAACTATGCCTGGGGAGTCTCCCTGCTTATAAGTCGTGGACTTGAATTTGAATTCTTAGACATACACTTGGATCCTGAGGGGAGATTCATTTTTCTAACTCATAAGGTTCATTCTATACCGTTTATCCTCATGACCATTTATATACCACCACCTTTCTCGTTACTGGTTCTCCACCAGGCTTTAATATATATGTTAGCCAGGCCTGGGCACTCCGTTGTATGTATGGGGGACTTTAACATGACTATTAATCCTGACTTGGACAGAATGGGTGGAGAGCAGGGAGACATTAGAGTGGACAAACAAGGTTTCGTCAATATCATTCATGACATGTCTCTAGTTGACTCCTGCAGGGAGCTACATCCTAGCCTAAGGGGATATTCTTGTCACTCTGCTTCCTACGGGTCGCTATCATACTTGGACTATGCATTTGTATCTAGATATATTTGGGATAGGGTTGAAGACTGCCATTTCTAGCCCAGTGTCGCCTCTGACCATTCACCCTTATTCCTGACTCTTTGGCTACAATAGCCCTCTACCACCTGCTAACTGGCAGCTTAATGCATTTTGGATGACTAATGATATTATTTTGCAACGTCATGGTGCTGATTTGGACTTGTACTTTGACATTAATGTTGCATCTGCATCACAGGATTTTGTTTGGGAGGCGGCTAAGGCGTCAGCTAGGGGGTCCCCTCATTTCATTGGTTGCTGGCCACAAGAGGAAGCAGGTAGAGTAATTGGATGTGTTAGAGAAACAAGTTAATGCAGCAGAGGCGACATATGCATCAATAGGCGATTCGCACTCTTATAGTGTCCTCTGCTGCATACAAGTCCCATATAGCAGAAATCAATGCTGGCAAGCTATTTTATAGGAATTATTCCCTGTTTGAGAACAGAGATAAAGCCAGTAAACTTCTTTCACAACTGGCCAGGAGCTCAAGAGACTCCCATTTAATTTCCATGGTACATGACACACTGGATAGACAGCAGACTGATGACCTACATATTAACAAAACCTTTGTTTCATTCTACTCCCACCTCTATACTTCTAGGTTGACCACATCTACTTCACAAATAGAGCAATATTTGGCTGACTGTGATGTACCCACCCTTTCTGTTGAGGACAGAGCAATGCTGGACTCCCCAGTACTGTTGAGGGAGGTTGTCAAGGCTATCTGGGATCTGCCTCGGGGGAAGTCCCCGGGTAGTGATGGGCTTCCGAGCGAATGGTACCGCAGATATGTTGATACTTTGGCCCCTAAGCTTCTTAATATCTTTTACAAAGCTTTTGATAAGGCAATTCTCCCCCCCCTTAAAGAGGCTTTGGTAGTTGTCATCCCCAAACTTGGTAAGGATCCTACGAGATGCGATTCAAACCGCCCAATTTCCCTTTTGATAGTAGACGCCAAAATCTTAGCTGAAATACTGGCAAATAGACTTTGCCAGGTTATTTCTACCCTCGTTCATCAGGATCCTGCCGGATTTATGCAGAGAAAGACAATGTTTCATAACCTGAGGCATCTCTTTCATCATCTTCAGACTGTTCATGATAATATAGGTGCTCAGGCAGTCGTATCGCTGGAGGCGGCCAAGCATTTGACTCAGTTGAATGGGAATATGTGTGGTCCTCAGACGCTTTGGCGATACATACATTTGATGGATCCGACTTCTGTACTTGCCTCCTAAAGCCTTACAGGTAGGTGTTTATCTGACTGTTTTTCATTGGGGAGGGGCACCAGGCAGGGGTGTCCTCTCTCGCTCAGTCTATTTGCTCTTGCCATGGAACCATTGGCTGCTAAAATGAGAAAGGATGTTAATGTTAGGGGCTTCGTTCTTGGTCATAGAGAATCAAAATTAGCTTTATATGCCGACGATGTGCTCTTCTTTCTGGGAGATACCAATGGCTCTCTGATATCTATGCTAAGGGGTGTCCAGTTGTTTGGGGAATACTCTGGTCTCAAAATAAACTGGGATAAGTCCTCCATTCTGCTGGTAGACTCTTTGCTGTCGCAGCGGAGCTTAGTGGACACGCCGATGCAGTGCACGGAAACAATTAAATACTTTAAATTAAATAAGTCTTACAGTTGCGACAGATCTAACCCATTACCTTGCTGACAATCTGGAACCCCTATTGACCTCCTTACAGGACAAGCTTGCAGCCTGGTGAGGATTGCCTATCAATCTGCTGGGTAGAGCCAATCTAATAAAAATGTTTTTTCTTCCGAAATTCCTATATGTTTTTCAAGGTCCTCTCCCTATTCCTAAGGCATACTTTAGGAGGATTGATAGTATCCTATCTTCTTTTTTGTGGTCTGGAGGTAGAGCCAGAATAAAGCTGTCCATTCTTAAGAGGCCGAGAGAGGAGGGAGGGATCTCTCTTCCTGACTTTTATAATTATTATCTTGCATCTCAAGCTCAGTTTGCAATCCCCTACATTAATTCTGAAACTACACATACCTTCCAATTGATTAACGAACTGCAGCTTCGTACATGTTATGGCCTACAACACTTGATAACTATGGGACTTGAGGTCTGTGGTGGTTCAGCCCCGGCGATTAGTGCGATTTGCAACTCATGGTTTACTTTACAAAAAACTGCGGGCTGTTCTGCCGTAGATCCGGAGGTGTTTCTGTGGGGGACTGTTGAATTGCCTCACTTTAGGAATCTTGACTTTGGTCATATATGGAGTGCTTTGGGTGTAAATTGTTTGACACATTTATTCGCTGATGGAGTTTTCAAAACGTTTCAGCAGTTACAGGTGGAATTTGGTATCCCCGTCATCTCTTTTACTCTTATCTTCAGCTGCGACATGCCGCCCAAGCTCAGTGGCCTCAGCATCCCCTTTCAATCGGTTGCTTCTCTTTACACTCTATGATCATAGGTAAACCACCCAGGAAACCCATTTCATTTTTTTATACATGGCTTGAAAAAACTACTTTTACAAACAACGACCACTTAAGACAGAAATGGGAGACAGACTTAGGACTATTGGAAGACTGGGAGTGGGGTCAGGCCAGGAGGGGTCCACGGGAGGTGGCTACTACCTCTAGACACTGCCTTATCCAATTAAAGATACTATATAGAACATACTATTCACGATGCTCATTATACTTAATGGGCCTTAGAGAAGATGACACGTGTGGTCCTGTCAGGGGGTGGAGGGGAACTTTTGGCACTTGATATGGGGCTGTGGGGCAATAACAGACATTTGGGCCAAAATAATAGAGGTGATATCACAAGTTCTCCTATGACCTATCCCTCTCATCCCAAAAATCTTCATTCTATCTATACTTCCTGATGACCTGCATTGTAGTCCGACTGGTAGGCTACTCAGAGAACTGTTGATTATGGAGAGGAAGGTGGTGGCTATGGCCCGGATGTCTACAGAGCCCCCATCATTTCATAGTTGGGAGGCTTTGGTTCATAAAAACCTTCCGCACTATAAATTCCTCTATGTACATAGAGGTTCCCAGAAGAAATTTTATGATATCTGGGGGCTGAGGCTTGAGGCTGATCCTGGAGTGTTGATCACTGCTTAACTCCTGATCTGGTCATATTGGGTGACCTCTGCTGCTGTTAACTATATGTCGGATGCATTTGAGAGCTCTTCTGAGTGGAGGGTCTCACATTTTTGAGGTGCCATTGACTTGCTTCTGGGGGGGGGGAGCTCGGGGGATCCTCTTCCTTTTTTTTTCTTTTTTTTCTCTCTCTCTCTCTCTCTCTCTCTCTCTCTCTCTCTCAGGGGGAAGTTGTTTAGTTATGGCTTAAATTAAAAAAAAAATCTTTGAGGATGCAGTGGGGCAACTGGATATTCTATTGTATCTGTTATTATATGCTGCATATTTGTATTGTTTCAGTTTAACCCTTGCTGGCTCTATGTATTGTTACCTTTTTAAACATTGCATGTATAATTGACCCTTCTGTGTCCTCAATAAAAAAAACTTAATTAAAAAAAAATGTAATCAGTTAATATGATAATTTGCTAGGCATTGGTATTTACTAAACAGCAGTATCGGTCATATGTGCAAGTTTGCAGCTCTATGCATCAAAACTGTTCTTATTTAGGAAAATATGTTGTGAAAAACAATTCTACGTATATGTTGGTGTGTAGAAATATGAATGGCAGGCACTTTATGACAACTGTACTAACAACAAGCTAAAAATTATGAGGCCAAATATTTGCTGATTGGTATTTTCCATTTCAGCTGCATTACTGAATTGTAGCAGAAAGAAAAACAAGAGGGAGGTGCTCATAGGGGTAATAAGCTCAGGAACTTGGACCCATACATCAATCTATATAAAATACACTCACATGTGATTGTGGCCACACTACAGACACTTGTGGCTTCAAAACAAGTGGGGGATATTTCACTGCCCATCATGCAGATAGACTCCAGTCAGCAGCTCTCTTGTAGTCACCTTCAAGAAAAAGAAGTCACAGAAAAATGAAATACACAGAAGGGGCGCTTTCTATTATATATCCAATTTCCAATAGTATAACTGATTATTCACAGTTTCTTGTATACCGGTTGAGTTTGTCACAACCGATTAGCGCAACAGGGGAATTATCAACCTGCCCCTGTACAGGCAATCGAAACGTTCCGCTTCAAAAATATAACATATAGCATGATCAAATGTGCATTAAAAAAATATTTATTCAAAATCCAAAATATAAAAAATATGTTAAAAACAACATAGAATTTGAATTATTCCAATTGTTTCAGGACACTAAGTCCTTTATTCAGGGTGTCGGGTTTTATAGGGTTCTATATATTTGGTATATTTTTGAAGCGGAACATTTGGAGTGCCTGTACAGAGGCAGGTTGATAATCTGGGGGAAAATAGTGTCAGCATCATCATCAAAGGTACAGGAAGAACTGGGTAACAGTGTGAGCAGGACAAGTCAGCTGTCAGTGTGCCTTGTGATACTCAGGAGGAGGAGATGATAGCAAGTGTGATAGCATGGGACCTTAAGTCACGCTTGACATCCCCAAGCAGTTTTACTACTATCATGTAGCAGCTAGAGAGTGTAGAAGGTGAAGGTGATAATAATGAAGAAGCTGGTGGTGGAACTAGATATTTATGCTGAAGTGGAAGGGGAAGAGATGCTGAGCAGCCAGACTAGTGGTCAAGGGAGCCCACAACATCCCCCTGACCCTGTGATTCCCTTTCCTTCAGTACTGTGCCTCTGGGACCTGATACAATTCCACCATAAAATCAGTGAATAAGTGAAACCAAAGCCGTTCCCCATTCGGAATGGTTGGAAAGAGCCCCACCGGAAAGGTGTCTGGGGGTCTTGGTCTGGGCACAAATTGACCAAGCGGACACAAACACAGAACAGTCATACATGAAAGGATTCAACAAAGTACAGGATGGAAGTATATTTCAAAAGAGTAAAAATATTAGGACATAGTCTAAAACTAGAGGGACACAGGTTTAGACGTAATGTAAGAAAGTTTTACTTCACTGAGAGGGTAGTAGACAAGTGGAATAGCCTACCAGCAGAAGTGGTAGAAGTTAATACAGTGACAGAATTTAAGCATGCATGGGATAGGCATAAGGCAGTCCTTAACAAAAAAAGACCAAGGACCAAAAAAGGTTTGAGGTTGTGTTTTTTTTTACAGTAGGAAAATGGGCAGATTAGATGGGCCGAATGGTTCTTATCTGCCGTCAAATTCTATGTTTCTATGTTTCTCAGGCTAGGCCACCAGAAAAGTCTGGACATGGACTATATGAGTTGGTCTATACCAATGTGACCAGCCGCCCTTGAGGCATGGTACGTCTTTAATAATTTTGCACGTAGAGACTCAGGCACGAGTCTTGTCAACTGGTGTGGAGGCTTGCGCAGCCAATATCTCCTCTCCCAAAGGAGAGGTAATACTTGTGTGGATAGTAGCCAATACCGGATCGGAGGGAATGATAGGAGTTGGAGGACTCTCCTCCTCAGAATCTGCCCCGAACTGCTGGGAAAGGGCGTCCGGCCTAATATTCTTAGTGCCTGGGAGGTAAAAAAACACATAGTTGAACCTCGACAGGAACAAGGACCATCTGGCCTCTCGTGGAGATAACCTCTTGGCCTCAGACACATATGTGAAATTTTTGTGGTCTGTAAGATTCAGAATTGGAATGCTAGCTCCCTCTAGTAGATGCCGCCATTCCTTTAGAGTGAGAATAATGGGGAGCAGTTCGCAATCGCCCGCATCATACAGACTCTCGGTTTTGGACAATTTTTTTGAAAAACCCCCACACAGAAGTAATGGTTACCGGGCCTGCATGCTGGGACAGCAACGCTCCTACTCCAGACTCTGAAGCATCAACCTCCAGGGTAAAGGGTAGGGAGGTGTTCAGATGGGACAGAGTAGGAGCTTTAGCAAAAGCGGACTTCAGGTTTTCGAAGGCTTACAGGGCACTGGGTGACCAGTCTGAAGGATTCGCCCCCTTCTGAGTCATGTCTGTGAGGGGTTTGACCACAGTGAAGAAGTTTCATATAAACTTCCTGTAATAATTTGTGAAACCCAGGAACCACTGTATGGATTTCAGTCCCATCAGAAGTGGCTATTGCAAGACAACAAAAAGCTTTTGCGGATCCATGGCTAGACCGGAGGAGATAATGTAACCCAAGAATGTCACCTGGGATCTATGAAATTCACATTTCTCCAATTTGCAGAACAACTTGTTTTCCCTCAACAGTTGTAAGACCAACGACACATCAGCCAGATGGGTCTCTTGGTTTGGAGAATGGATGAGAATGTTGTCCAGGTAGACCATGACATACCTTTGTAGTGAATCTCTCAAGACATCATTTATGAATTCTTGGAAGACAGCAGGAGTGTTGCACAATCCGAAGGGCATCACCAAATATTCATAATGCTCCGGGTGTTAAATTCTGTCTTCCACTCGTGGCCCTCCTTTATTCATACAAGATTGTAAGCAGCTCTGAGATCAAGCTTATTAAATACTGTGGAGCCCTTGATCCGATCAAACAGCTCTGTGATTAAAGGGATGGGGTAGGCATTCTTGACCATCAGCTTATTTAGGCCCCTGAAATCGATACATGGTCTTAGTTCCCCATCCTTTTTCTTCACAATAAAGAACCCTGCCCCCACAGGAGAGGAAGCCTTGCGAATAATACCCCTGGACAAGGCATCAGTCACGTATTCCTCCATAGCTCGGTTCTCGTCCAGCGACAAGGAAAAAATACGACACCTGGGAGGTCTAGCACCTGGAACTAGATCAGCGGTACAATTGTACAGCCCATGCGGTGGCAATGTACTAGCCCCTACCTTGTTAAATACCTCTCTGTAGGACTGGTACTCTGCAGATAATGAGGTAGAGGTACACAAAATTCTCATAGGCTGCTGTAGGCAAGACTTTGTGCACTGAGGGGACCAAGATACAATGTCACAAGTTTTCCAATCAATCCTCGGATTGTGCAGCTGCAACCAGGGAAATCCCAGAATAATGGCAAAATGAGGAGAATGGATGACCTGAAACTGTAAGGTCTCCACGTAGCGAGCCCAAACCCTCACAGACAAAGAACAAGTCTTGTGGGTAACCCGTGCTGGTTGTAGGGGTCTCCCGTCAATGGCCTCAATAGCCAATGAAGATGAGCGAGGTAGCAGCGGAATCGAATGCTGGGCTGCAAAGTCTGCGTCAATGAAAAGCCCAGCGGCCCCTGAGTCTAGCAAAGCTGGAGCAACCACCAAGGATTCGGCCCAAGACAGAACTACTTCAAGGATCGGTTTGCCTTGAAGAGTCTCTGGGGACTGTGAAACTCCACCTAGGGTCTGTCCCCTATGTAACTCTAGGTGCGAGCGTTTCCCAGCCAGATGGGGCAAGAGCGCAACAAGTGACCAGGCTTCCCACCATATAAACAGAGGCCCTTCCTCTGACGAAGAGCTCTCTCCTCCACCGAAAGGCACGTAAACCCTAGTTGCATGGGTTCTCCTCTAGTGGAGTCAGAACCAGGAGGCATGGGAGGTGAGGGAGGATTGGGTGGGTTCCCAAAGCTGGGTGCCAACTGGGATGGAGGCCTACTCATAAGTTCTTTGAACGATGGTCTCTCCCGGATCCAGGTATCAATCAGAATGATAACTGAAATCAGCTCCTCCAGATCACTCGGCAGCTTACAGGCTGTGATCTCGTCTTTGATCAAGTCACATAGGCCCTGGGAGAATGTGGATACAAGTGCTTCATTATTCCCTCCTATCTCCGCTGCCAGAGTACGGAATTCTATTGCGTACTCCACCACTGTACGTGTGCCTTGGAGAATGGTCATAAGTTGTTTGGCAGCAGAGGCTGCATGGCCCAGAACATCAAAGACCATACAAAACAAGGCCACAAATTCTGTGAAATTGTAGATTACTGGTTTAGCCCATGCCAATGCTTTGCCTGACAGGAAGGAAATCAGGAGTCCCACTCCTCTCACTCAGAAATGCATGTGGTACCATCTCTAGAAAAATCCCCAGCTGAGTAAGGAACCACAAGCAGTGTGTAGGTTCCCCTTCGTAGCATTGAGGTAATGGAGAGGACCCAGATAATCCTCTAGCAAAACCAATCTCAGGGGTAGCAAGGACAGCCGGCACAGAATGGGGATGGAAAATGGAGAAGAGGACAGCACAAGCCACAGTATTGCTAATGCGAATAGCCCAATCAAGTTGAGGATAGAAGGAGAGAGTAGACAGCCAGAGCCACAGTTCAGAACCGGGGTGGATGGTCAGACAAACCAGGGTCAACAAGGAGCAAGTAGTTAGCTAGAGCCACAAGTCAGAACCGATATGGATAGTCAGACAAGCCAGAGTCATACATGGAGCAAGTAGTCAGCCAGAGCCACAGTTCAGAACCGGAGTGGATAATCAGACAAGCCCGGGTCATACACAGAGTGAGAGATAACTAGAGCCACAGGTCAGAACCGGTGTGGATAGTGAGACAAGCCAGGGTCATACACAGAGAGAGAAGAGAAGCCAAACCAGGGTCACAATGAGAGCAAACATAAGGAGTAATCACAGGAACACCACATAAGGGCCCTGACATTAGGCCCCAGGAAGTTCATATAGGCCTACACAGAGGCAGGAATCAATTAGTCGAGATCGAATGTGTGCGTATAAACAAGCACCGCATTAAGAGACAGAAACATGCGCCTGCACCAGTGACCACCAGACCAAGCAGTGAATAGCACAAGTGTAACTGGCAGCACAGATGCCAAGGTACACTGTGATAGGTAGGGGAATTAATGCAGAGCAGTCAGACTAGTGGTCAAGGGAGCCCACAAAATTCCCCTTACCCTGGGAGACTCTATCATCCCACATTATTGTCCAGGTGGAACATGATCCTGCAGAAGGCAGGATTGTTGCCTAGCAACAATAATACCACCACCACCACCAGAAGCACAGATTAGCTGCATGTGCCTGCTGCTAGTGCTGCCAGTCTGCTGACATTAGGGGACCCTCTGTCAAATTTCTAGTCACCTCCTCCAACCAGTGAGACATCTATAACAGAGCTGCAGCAGCAGCAAGGATGAACTGGTGGTGGTAATGATGATGGTAGAGAATCTGGGGTGGAAGAGACATTGATGACTTTATTAGCCCAAACTAAGTAGTAATAGGAGACAGGGATGGTGATGGGCATCACCACCAGCAGTGAGCTTTTGGAATTTGCACAGTTTGCTACTGCTGTAATTCCTGCTGCTGCTGAGTTGCAAGGGCAGCAGGATGCTGAGGAGTAGGCTAATGTGCCACGGACCACTGTGGACCCAGTAGGAATAGAGTCCAGTGAAGGGGGACTAGGACAGGTTCCACTTGAAAGCAGAACTTCTCCTGGTTCTAGTTGCAGTGCTGATTCTAGCAGTAAGCATTCAATAGTGTCTCTGCACTTTTCCAAACTCAAAAAGTAAGAATCAAAATGGTTCTTATATTCTTTAATAGAAACATTCTGTAAACAACCTTATTATCCTTTACTGTATCATGTTCCATGAACTGGAAATACAAGACCTGGCTTTAATTAATGAAGTGTCATGCAGAAAAATACTAACAATGGAAAAATAATTGTGTAGAAATATCCGTGACTTATCATTTGCTTCACATTATAGATTAACTTGTCAGGAAAACAGTCTGTATGCAATTGGAGATCAGAAAAAGTTTATACAAGACCTTTTTGTGACTTTCCAATTATTTTTCTTACAGTATTTTTGTTCTTTGTTACTAAAGATTTCTTTTCTACCCTATTATTTAATGCAGAACTTCCATTTCAAAATATGCATTTATGGCTATCAAATGAGCATTTCAAAGGTATGTCAATTCTAAATGCATTGTGTCATACACACCAATGCACACAATGATTTAAGCTTTGTCTAATGAAGGTATGCTCATATTTTAAAGTGATAGAAACCTTTTATTTTGACTCTACGTATTCTGCAAGTTCATACTATGTAAAGTCAACCTGCTTATACTTTGTATTTTTTATCATCTCCTTTTTTCATTTATATATTTATTTATTTATTTACACATTTATGCCCCCAACATTAACCCTTTGAGTGCCAATGCAATGCATTGTGTACCCATCTGGCACTCAAAAAGGTTAAGCTTTCTGGACATCGTTTCCAGTGATCTTTCTGATCAGTCAACCATGAAAGCCAAATAATGATACAATAGTGATATGATCTTTTTAGGCATATCTTCACACATTCAGCATTGTCACAGTGACAGCAAAGCATAAGAACAGCAAATGAACTGTGAATCATTGTGTCCTATGAGACATCTCACATAGGCAACATGTATTGTGATTGTCGCAGAGACACAGAGATCACTACAACTTTCCCTGACTATGCTAAGGCAGCTACAATTTTTTGCATGGGTTTCAATGGAATTGTATTTAAATCATGCAACTATTGCAGACAGCTGTGTTTTAACTGTGATATTTTTTTCACTTCTGTTTATATTTGAAATAATCGGAGGTATGGGGAAGTCTTGATACATGGTGACTTAGTTGCTGCAAAAAGTCTATCTACAAAAAAAGTAGTGCTACTCAGTCACCCATGTGACCTTGCATTTTTTTTTACATTCTATGACTACCCCTGTTTTCACAGCCATGGACAAATAAAGTGTAAAAAATTAGGGGAAGATGGCTAAAAATATAAAAATTATAGGCACTTATTATGTATTGACAAAATAAAAGCTTACTGTACATTTAAAAAAGTACAAAACATATTAAGATGAGTATAAATGTGTCAATACTTTTATTAAGAAGGGCATGGAATTTACATCTGTAAATTCTTGAATTCAAAATAACTTTTAGAATGTACCAAAAAGGCAGTTTCTTTTTCTGTTAAAGAAGCAATACATTTTTTAATGAAAAAAACTGTTATAGGGCAATTTCTGCTGTGTAAAACAAAGGTACTATAACTGTTAGAAGAATTTTAATTCAGAAGTAATTACAGCTCAATTTGCAAACACGTATATTTAAAAAATACACAAAAGAGAGAGCCAATGCAAAGACAGAGCAGTCCAAACAATAGTCTCACTGTCTTATTCTGCAATATAAAATACTGAAATTTTACCTTATCATGTAGATCATTAGAGGTCAATGGACATGAGATGTTAAATGAGAATGAATCACGGAAATAGCCAAGTCAGTACTCCACTAGGTCCTGGCACAGCATGGAAATCTGGGATGGCAGAGTGGCTGCACGCTGCTCTGCCATCCTAGAATTCATCTAGCCAGCAAAGAAAAAAAAAAGAAAGCTCTATGTTCTTTAACCCTTTGAGTGCCAGAGGGGTACGCAACACATTGCTTTGCAATGCGTTGCTTACCCCTCTGGCACTCAAAGGGTTAACTGTCACGTACACGCCGAATCGGATGTGTCAAATGATTGGAAACTTTTTCTAAGTATCTGTTTTTTAGCTGTGCATATATACATTTCCAGGAATTAAAGCTAACATCATATATTTCTTGCTCCATAATTTTGTTAACAAAATCAGGAACTTGTTCATGCAGCACTGGATTAAACCTCAGTGTGTATAGCATATGATAGATGGAGAGAAAATCTGATCCTTAATCACAACTGCCAACACAACCTTCTATTGTTAAAGGGATAGTAATACTAAAATGTAAAAAAAAAATATGCTGTAGGGGTTATCCCCCTGAGTAAAACAAGAGTACTCCCACTGCTGAAAGGTGTTTGATTCAAAAGTTATTAATTTTCAAAGTTGAATTTTTTTGTTGCATTGTCATAGTTGCCTGAAATTGTACAGTGGCGCTCTTGCTACACCATCCTATGGAGATTTATGGTCCCAGGACCAGAGCTGTCCATAGGATCTTTTCACGGACATTTATTTTTCAGACACATATTTACCTCTTTACATTTAATCATCTTCACCGTTACCACACATTCATTATAAGAGATGTATGCATTCATATCTGTAGTTAATTACTAGGGGTGGACGAAATGTGGGGAAAATTTCCAGCATGACTTTTCACAAAAATGTGCTGATTTTTTTATTTTCTTTCATGAAAGTTTCCTCCTTTTTGCCCATGCAAAATGTTCCTCCTTTTGACCTATTTTAATAAATCTTTCACCTAAATTTCTTACAGGTACTACATTTATCATTGCAATATTTCTTCTTCTGAGGGCTGTAGTTCAGAAATAAGTAACTGAAAGTCAAAGTTGTGAGTCCTACAGCAACATATGGCTTGAAAAATGAATGCAGAGTGCATTTGTCCTTTGCCCACAATACTAACTTCCTTCTTAAAGGGATAGTAATACTTCAGAATTACTTATGGTGGAGTTTCTTGCCACATGCACTTTTTTACGCACCACACTAACCACCTGCTTCTACAATTCAGGCACAGCCGTCCTGGAAAAATAACTGCAGCTTCGGATATTCCAACGTGGAGCTACACATGACATCAGTTCTCTGAAACCTCGGTTTTCTACAAAAGAATAAGGCAGCATGTCCATTGCCAATCTTGGCAACCTTGCTGTTGCACAGGCATACTTTGGGATTGTTTTTGTAAAGATTTTGACTCCTTCCCAGGAACTCAGTCAGTGTGGGTTGGCAAGGCATGGCAGAAGAAGCCTGAAATTTTATTGCTTTAACAACATGACTAGAGGCGGTGGTGGTGGTAGAGGCAGCATGTGTGGGCAATCTATGATTCTTTCCATCTCCTAAAGCAAAGCCAGAGGCATCATACTCCTCTGCACAGGAGCCATAGGTGTTATTTGGAGTGAACTAACTGTTGGAACTGGTATTAGTACACTCTCTGGCACATAAATAACTTCACTACTTCTTTTTTCTGCCCTAGAGCCATGGGAACTTTTTAAAGTGCTTCTGCTGCTACTAGTTGTGGCTCCTTTGTCCTGCTGATAGTGTGTCTCCCAGTCAGACCTCTGGTTGTACTTTAGGTGGGATGTCATAGAGGAGGTGCCTAGATGTGATCCTGCTTTCCCTCTGCTTACGTGCTTTTTGCACAGACAACAGATAGCAACATGCTTATCTTGGAAGTAACTCCATACTATGGACTTCGTGGACTTAGGGGTTCCTGAGGCTCTGCTGTTGCTGCTGCTACTGCTACTACTGGGGCTAGATGTTGATGCAATTCTACTGCCACTACTACTAGGGGTTAAAGTTGCAGCACTTACAGCAGCAGCAGCAGAGGCACTCATCATATCTAACATTTTGGATGTTAATAACCTGTGTTGCTGTTGTTGCTGCTGCTGGGTACTCAAAACAGGTGTGTGTTGCTGAGTGGGACTTGGACTTTGATGAGGCAATAATGCTGATGATGACTGACTGGGTGACTGTGTACTTTTCAACATCTGTGCTTGTCCAGGGTCAGACTTTTCAATGGCTTTCTCAAACAGTTTATAGACAGGCACAGTGCTCCTTAAAAGTGGTAGAAGTTGATTTTCTGCTAACCTGTAGCCATTCATCATACTCACTCTCAATGTAATCTGTAAGGATGCTGGAGGGATATATTCTAGATCTGCATCATCTTCATCATCAGTCATCATTAGTTCTTGCCCATTACTACCCTTATATTCCTCTAAGCTTTTAGAGGTCTGAAACAATTTATTTTTACTTTCACTGCAACAAAGTTTGCTATTACTTTGAGGAAGGGTGTTTTGGTGCTTGTTTGTCTCACTATCTGATGCAGTAGGCAGTTCAGCTGCTACACCTTCCTCTATTATATTATTGCCATCATCAACACTTGAATGGGACTTGTTGTCATCTTCAGTGTTCTTCTTATATGGTTCTTTATTTGTACTGGCCCTGGTGGTGCTGGAAGTTTTGCTGGGACCTTGACCATCTGCATCTTCCCTCGGAGTAAAGGGATCATCATCATTGACTGTACACACTACAGCAACCATTGCTGCAGTCAGTTTTTGAACTACTACTTTACTCTCACATACCTGCAATGCTCCACCCATCCCCCCACCCCTTGTGCTTTTGCTGGACATTACTCAACTATTGTGTTTTTACTCTTCACTACACAACACAACTGATGGAGTATGATCTGTTGCTTAAGGCAGTCAGCTGTCACTGTCACCTAATATATTTAGTCTTTATTCTTATTTATTTATTTATTTATTTTAATTATCCACCCTGTCTTATCACAGTATGAACAAAAAAATTATAGCTGAAAAACAAAATCAACAACTTTTTCCCCACCCAGCACAGAGACAATACTAGCAAGATCAGCAAGCAAATAGGTCCCTAGATGCCTGCGTCTTGCCAGTCAGTCACATGGATTTTTGGAGTATTTGGGGCCAACCTCCTTCCTCCCTTCTTCTCCCCAGAATGCCCCACTGACTCTCCTAATACAGAGAACAAATGTCCTACCTAAAAGATTACCTAAACTTTAATTCCCTTATCTTCTCTAGTTCAAGCAACGTGCTGCTCTCACAAACACAGAATGGCATGCTGTGAGAGCCTGACACCCTTTTATATGGCTGTAGAAAAGTTTCTTGTGGTGGAGAAACATTTTTCTTCCCATTGATTTTAATGCACAATGAGCTAGGTGAAAAAAGTGGGAAAAAGCAAGAAATCGGCAATTATCGTAGGAAATGATTTGCCAAGCAGAAAGTGCCATTTTTCGCAGATTTCAGTTTGAGGTAAACATTTTCACCTATCCCTATTTATTATGTTATCCATTCATCTTTTCCTGTTTTTTAATTTTTTTATTTCATTAGTTTATTAGTTTTTCTTCTTTACAGTCGTATTCCATTCCCATCACCATCACCATTCCATTTATTTCAGCAAATTAGGTCACAGTTATTTCATACATTTACTTTTACATGTTTTTAAAATGTATTCATCACATATAAGTTTTATTTTTAGTCAATAACACTCCCAGGACATTAGTTACTAGTTTTGGATCCATAAATAGATAGATATTTATCAATTTGGTTGGTCTTATCATATCCCTTTTACTGCCAAAGGGGTATCTATCCACTATCCAACCGATTGTGAAGAAATAGGTTGGAGACCCCTTTGATACTGAAAGGGACATATTTGTTTTTCTGATATATTTATCTTTTGCTGCAGATTGCTTCTCACCATATTTTTTATATTACACTTTATCATATCATAATTGTATTTATTTTTTATAAAATGGGACCTCCCAGGTTAAAATCTCTCTATGTGATTTGAATTGAAATAATACGTCATTATTTCTAATATCACTTAATGGTGATGTATTTTATTACTGTTTATAATGTATTTTTAAATATTCACTTCACACAGGTTTATTTAATCAAATGTAATATAAGATTGTTATATATGTGGTCATTTCACCTACCCATCTTGTCTTTGGTCTTCTTCTAGGGGGTTTAGTCTACCAATCTTGTCTTTGGTCTTCTTCTAGGGGGTTTAGTATCAAGAGGAATCCATTCCAAAATTATTTTGGTCCATCTACCATCAGATCTTCTTTCTATGTGGCCTGTCCATTTCCATTTCAGGAGCTTTGCTCTATCAGTTACCTTATAGACGTTTGCTGACGAATCCACACACGTTTTTCAGTTTCTTTTTGTTATGTTTGGATTTCACCTCTCCATACTTATCTATGTAACCTTAAGTTTTTGTATGGCTTTGGCATCCGGTGTCCATGTTTCACAGCCATACGGAAGGACTGAAAGGACACACTAGTCAAAAACCTTTTGCTTGAGGTAGAGAGGTAAATGTTTCTTAAAGACAGTACTACTTAGTCTTCCAAATGGTTGCCATCACAGTTTTATTAGTTGCTTAGTTTCTGTCATGGTGTTTCTATCTGTTGACTTTTACTGTCCAAGGTAAACATACTTGTCCACTTCTTCTAGTTCTCGTCTATCTACTGTAATTTTCCTTGGTTTATATATAAATAAATTTGTTAGATATGACATGTGTTTTGTTAATATTCATTTGCAGACCAAAATTTCTGCTTTCCTTTTGTAGATCTTCAATGTGTTCTTGCAATTCTTCAGGACTATTGGCAAAGAGTATGATATCTTCTACAAATCATAAATGATGTAGGTATTCTCCATTTAACTTATGTCCTTTTTTGTTGCAATTAAGTTTGCACAAAAGTTCTTCATAGTTTTGGGGAAATAGTGTTTCCTTGTCTGATTCCTTTTTCTATGTTGATCTGGACTCTATCATTGTTATCATTGTTTACCTGTATTGATGCAGTTGCATTTTCATATATTGGTTGCAAGATTTTGATGTAAGCTTTATCTATTCATTTGTTCATCAGGGCATTAATTATTGCTTGCTTTCTCTGTGAATCAAATATGCATAATAGAAGGTTGTATTCATTATGTCACTGTATAACTTGTTGTACTGTCTGCATGTGGTCAATTTTACTGAAACTGCTCCTGAAGCCTGCTTGTTCCTTAGGTTGTGCCACATTAAGTATTGTGTACATTCTTCTTGGTAATACATTGCAGACCACTGGCAACAGTAGCTTTTTTAGAATCACCTTATCACTTTTTAGGGCAATAGGATGACTTCTGCATTTTTCCATGTTTCAAGCACTTTGCCGAGTAGTAAGCATTTTGAGAATAGTTGAGTAAGGGTTGACTTCAGGCTTTCAACATTTCAATTGTAAATTTAGCAGGGCCAGGTGCTTTGCCATTTTCATTGATTTTATTGCAGATTCTACTTCTACCAAAACTTCTGGCACAGCTTCAGCCTCTGACACTTCATTCAGTTGTTGTGCCTCTTCATTATAAAGATTTGAATATTAGCATTTGTTGTTGAGCTTTTGTTGTTGTATCATCTTCAAGCTTTAATGCAAACTTTTGACTCCTCTGTGTGGCCATCTTTTGTTTTGCTTTCTTCAGCCCTTGATTTTCTTCTAGTGTCCTTTTGATGATCTCAGCATTGAACTTGCTTATTTCCTCTTTAATGTGCTTCCTTATATTCTTGCACATTTTACATATTCTACCCTGTTTCTAATATTTACATTTTCTTAATTTCTACTTCCTTTTTCATCATAGCAATTGTTTGTTTCAATATTTTTCTTGTTTTACAGTAGTTGTGAGAGCATGGGCAGTGTCTACGATAGTCTCAATAACTTTTTCATTGTGGGTTGAAATATCTTTGTCTGGAAGGTATTGCAACACAATGAAGCAATTAGACAGTGCTAACTCAAAATTCTTAAGATTTTTCAATAGCTGGCTAGAGTCAATCTTCACGTTTGTTGATTTGATCATTTTCTTTCATTATTGCAGTAAATTTTGATGGTCATTCTAACATTAAAATGATTTAAGACTGAGCAGCCAATTGAAATAATTTTTTATTTGCAAGTATGATGTTGATTTCACCTGTATTGCCATTAGGGCTTTTCCATGTATATTTTCCCTGGCCCTTTTTCCTGTAGAATGAATTCAAGATGTACAAATTTTGTTCTTCTGAAAATTCGATCATTTGGTTGCCCCTGTCAACTATTTTTCCAGTTCCATGTGGTCTATTGATTTTTCTCTTTTAAAGTCTTACCAATTCTTGAATTAAAATCTCCCATTACAAATTTGTAGTGGTAATTGTCCTGTTTGTAGCGGCTTAATAAATCGTCATAAAATTCTTCAACTTCATCATCATTGTGGCTACTTGTAGGGGTATAAACTTGAAGGATTTGAAGTACATAGTGACTGTTTAGATTGATAACACTGTCCATCTTCTAATCTGACTAAATCTTCACCTTTTTTATGAGTCTCACATAAGCTGGTGATGTCCCAGCTGATGTGATTTAGTTCTTGTACAAGTTCCTCTAAGCGTGAAACCATACTTATAGATCAAATGTTTAGCATTCCAATGTCTAAACACCAAAGGCAGCCAGATAAAATCTGGTGATTCTTAGCACCCTCTGCCATAGAGATGGTCTTCCCCCATTCCATAGGAATTAGCTCACAAGCCTCTGGGAAATGAGGGCCATTGTTTTTATAGTAAAGCCATGCTGAGGGAATGGACTGTAATTTTCAGACTGGTCCAGTGCAAGTTGGCAGCTTGTGAATCGTTTTTGTCTGGTGTCTTAGTTTTGATCTGTCCACCTTGGTTGACCCTGCCAGTAGTATATGCTCTCAATGGCATAGTCCTCGTCTACATTGACACACGCAACACTCCTGCTTTGACCCAAGGAAGTTTTATAAATATGTATAAAATATATATAATACATACATACAAACAAAAGCACTCATGGATCTTTTTGTAGAAAAGATAAATGTGTATTTATTAGTTAGTCAACAGTTTGGCTCCATTGCAGAGCCTTTTTCAAAACAAACAGAATGCACTACAAACAAGCCTTAAATAGAGAATGCCAGGTAGAGTAGTGCAAAAAGGTCCAAAAGACAGGCCTTAGTGACGTCACTCTGAGCAAATAAACACTAATCGCACAGTAAAGTGGACACATAAGGGTCCTTCCAGCTACTCCATTTATTATTTTTAAACCTGTTCATAGTGATAGCAGTCACTATGAGCCTCTTCTGCCTCAATTTTGGAAAAAAGATCACAGCAGAATAGCACAGCATGTCTACCTCGCTCTGTAGCTGCTTCTATTGTGTTTGATTTCCGCAAATATGTCATGTTTTTATAGTGAAAAAGTCTAAAACAACATAAATCAATGGGCGGAAACTTTCTAGCCATTGAAAAAAATGGCAAAAAATGTTGGCCAATGGGTGAAAAATTCAAAAATTTTAATCGCTAGTTTTAAAGCTGATTTTCCTACGAAAAAGCGGACAACGATGTGGTTTTAGCTGAATTTCTCACGGGAACACGGTGAGAGATTTTGCACACCCCTACCATATTATGGTTATAGCAAAAAGAGTAGCACCAAAAAAATATCAACCATGTACCCCAGCAATTCTATTGCTGGAGAGGTACATGACAAAAAGAACGTTGTTGTCCAAATGTTCATTATGTTTTTTTGTCCCCACAACTCTCATTAAATAGTGCAAATTGTGGGAACATCAAAGGGAAAAAAAAACTGTTGTTGTCTGACAGCGTCAAACAACGAGAGTGCACTAAAACAAGTCAGAAAATGTATCACTTACCTCGCATCCTCTGTCCAACTTCTTAATTTATCTTTCCTTCTTTCTTCTCTTCTGTCTTTGTTTCTTCAGTCTTCTTTTCTTCCTCTGATATTCTTTCTTTTCTGAAAATATAAAAAAAATCCAATAGTGTTTTGTTTGTTTAAAATAAAAAAATACTCCCCCAAAAATGCTACTGTTAACCCTTTGAGCGCCGGAGAGGTATTCCTCCTGTGCTCAAAGGGTTACTATTTGTGGCATCTTGTTAATTTTAAATATATTTAATGTGGCATCTTGTTAATTGTAAACATAATTTTTTTTTCTTGTGTGTCTATATTTTGTAAAGGTTACAATTCTTTACTCCCTTGTCTCCACCGCCGTCGATTCCACTAGCAGCGGAAGGCATGTGGACCGGCACAGATTGGACTTCTGACCTCTTGGGCCGTTGTCTGAGTCAGACTGCTGGAATTTTAAACCAAGACTGGCTTTTATATGCCAGTCTCATTTCAAAATAGGCTGTCAGTCTCCTATTGGCTGGGAAGTGCTTATGCACCTCCCAGCCAATCAGCTTCTATTGTGGGTGATGATGAACTCCACTAGAAGCTAATTGGCTGGGAGGTGCGTATGTACTTCCCAGCCAATAGAAGACTGACAATCTATTTTGAACCAAGACTGGAATATATAAGCCAGTCTCGGTTCAAAATTCTGGCAGTCTGACCTGGGCAACAGCCCGAGAGGTCAAAAGAGGAATATGTGCCGGTCCACATGCTTTCTGCCACCAACACAGACAATGGCAGCAGAGGCTAGGGGTAATGAATTGTAACCTTTACAAAATATAGACACACAAGAAGAAAATTTTATATTTACAATAAACAAGATGCCACATTAAATATATATAAAATTAACAAGATGCCACAATTAGTAACCCTTTTAGCACAGGAGGACTACTTCTCCGGCACTCAAAGGGTTAACAGCACCATCTTTGGGGGAGTATTTTTTTTATTTTAAGCAAACAAAACACTAAGAAAGAAGAATGAATATCAGAGGAAGAAAAGACTGACAAAAAGAAGAAGCCATCCGCAACCCCACTGGACATCAGGATTACTGGTAAGTTTTTAATTTTTGGGATATGTGCCTCGTAGGATTCATCTTTTCCTATTTTTCAACCACAAGTATGTGTTGGAAAACAGTTTTGCCTGTTTTGGGCTCTGCACCTGCCTTCTCATGGAGGATGATCTGTACCATGAAAAGTGCATCCTAAACATGCGGTGAAGCCACCACATGGAATAGGATAGCAAAAGTGACTAGTTTTAGTTAATGTTCAATGGGTGAAATTTGCTCACCCGTTGAACATTTTTACTCATTTTTTTGGTGCTGACAGCACAATTTATAGAATTGTAAAATGTGTTGTTAACAAACACTACTGCCTGTTTTAAAACTAGCAGGACTAATAGTATCAAGCCCAAGATCTGATAAGAGAATCACTGTATCGAAGGACATTTATGACCCAGTTTTTTTGTGACTAGAGATTACTTATAGGATCTTTAAACAGTCGATGCAGCAATTGAAATGGAAAAAAAATCTAAGTCCCCAGTGGATCTATTGATATGGAGACCTAAGCCCTATATCAATACATCTAAAGCACACCCAAAATGTGTCCAATGTTAGTAGAATTAACCCAATGTGGGGTATAATTACCCAGCCAGCACTCGTAGGGTTAACCCGACTAAGGTACAGCAACAACCCATAAAAAGTAACACTTACCATTAATCCTGATGTTCAGCGGGATCCTCAGCACACTGGTCATCTGCTGTCCACCTTTCTCCTCTCTTCTCTCTTCTTTATTCTCTCTTGTATCATGTATCTTCTTTTCATTAAACCTGTAAAGAAAAAGCAGATAGCCATCAATAAATGTTGCTGAACATAACCCGCACACCTATTCATAGTTTAATCTGTTGAGAACCAGAGGGGTATGCTAATTGGCTGGGAGATACATAAGCACACATCCCAGCCAATGACTGTGAGGGAATAAGAACAAAGACTGCCCATATATAAAGGCAGTCTCTGTTCAAATTCCCTCATTGTGGAATGGGCATCAGCCTGTGTGGTATCAGGGGGGCATCTGCTGCAACTGACCTTCTCCACACAGCTGCAGAAAAATGGTAAACAGACATTATATTTTTATACAAAATGTTTGCGGCACTAGAACGATTTTAAATGGACATAAGGAATTTTTTTAAATATATCACCCGCAAATCTAAGCATTGTTTAATCCTTTGAGTGCCAGAGAGGTACAGTTGCATATTGCTCCTGCACTCAATGGGTTAAACTATGAATAGACGTGCAGGTTGTGTTCAGCAACATTTATTGATGCCTATCTGTTTTTTTTACAGGTTTACTGAAAAGAAGATACAAGAAGAAAGAAGATGGAGATAACATAAGAGATAAGAAGAAGAGAGAAAGAAAGAAGGATAAAAGAGGAAATTGAAGGAAGATAGAGGGAGATAGACAGTGGATGAAAGGTAATTGAAACACAGATAAGTTAATAATCGGTGCTTGACAGTATGTCAGGCATCAATCATTAGCTTGTTTCATTTGATGTTCCCATTATTGCAGCTATTTAGCATTGTTTTGGGAACTTTATTAACAAAATGGAAATTTGGTCACAATACCTTTCCAGTGGCCTAACGTCCGTTGCTCTTTCAGCAGGTAGGGCAATTGAATACTGACTTAGATATTTTTCTGTGTCAGTTGGTATCCACTTTTGCCCTACCGGCTGTTTTAGCGCAAACAACTTGCCTGTATTTGTGGGAGGGACTGCAAGCCCTTAAATACTGGGTCTCAGCCCCTCCCACTGGGAGCATCATTCAGAGTTAGCTGATGATCCCAGCATCCTCTGCAGTGTCCTCATGTAACCGCATCATCGTTCATCATAGCGAAGCGATTGGAAATAAGCTACCCGCTGAAGAAGTGTTAAGTAAGAGGTATCGAGTACTTCTAGATATTTAACATTGTCCCCCAATTTTTTTTTCTTTAGTTTAAATCGGTCCTCGTATTCCTCAGTTTTTATAACTTTCTACCGTTTTAAGAACCGTTTGCCTATTCGATTCCTATACTAAATCATAAACCAGTACAAATTAAGTAAGGTCACAATTATACTAAAAATTTTCGATATTGCATATGTAACTAGCAAGCATTCTGATCGGTCTTATACATAAGTATACAGTGCTTAGGTTAGCGCTAAGGTATTGAACTTACATATTGTACTCTATCTCAGTACCAATAGGATTGGAATAATAATGTTTGCTGCCGTTGTTTACACAATATACTCGAAGTGGCTGGCTTTGGAGCTGGCAGTTATCATTGGACTACAGACCCCTTCATACTCAGTGGTGGGAGCTGTGGTCTGCCAGCAGCTGGACATCTGAAAAGGCCAGTCTCTGGTCTAAGCTGTAATAGTGTTTTGAGGTTAAAAGTTATTTACATATGTGGCGGAATTTTATGACTACCATCACTCTTTTGCAGCCAAAGCAGCAGCGGTGTAGACGCAGTTCAACTTTGCAACTGATTGGAGCAGTCTGGATACAGAACTATTCTTTCAATATTTTGCGGGGCTAAAAGCACTGATTTGTACGAACTGTCAATCCTCCTATCATACTTCAAATCTGTGCCCTACAGCCCCAATAGCCCCATTTCAAACTATATCTCAACCATCCACGTCACAATACCCGGAGCAGGTAGCAGGCCCATCAGCACCCCCAGGCTTCGACAAAGTCGGATGGAAAATATTCTACATGGGAGAGTACTCTATTTGCAATAATTTTAACTCCAGCGGGTGCATCTTTAGTGGTTGTCGACTTCAGCACCTGTGCTCATACTGTCACAACGCCCATTCCAGAGCCATCTGTCCTCACTTCCATAAAAATAAAAATCAAGGAGGAACATATTTATAGACTTGTTGCAGTCATTACTCTCCAATCATCATGATGCATCCCAAACTCAACACATAATCTCAGTCCTTACAGAAGGCTTTCACCCTGGTGTCCTAGCTATTCCATCACTATCTTTAGAATGTCCAAACTCTGCTTCAGCTTTAGCAGAACCTCTTGTTGTATCATATCTCTTAGCATTAGAAGTTGAAAAGGGTTTCCTTATCGGCCCCTTTCCAACCCCCCCTTTTCCTATTTAGACCCCCTAGGTCTAGCAACACATACATTTTCGCTCAAAAAACATCTTATAATAGATCTGTATGCCCCACACTCCATATTAGCTCCTAGTATAAACTCACTAATCCCTTCAGATTCCTATACTCTTCAGTATGCTAGCACTGATAATGCCATCTGCCTAATTAAACAAGCCCTTCCAGATTACTGGTTCTCTAAAGCTGATATAGAAGATGCCTTTAAACTCTTGCCCATCCACCCTTCCCTATGGCACCTACAAGGTATTAAATGGTTAAATCAATTTTATTTCTTTACAAAGCTCAAAAAGCAGCCCTAACATTTTTGATGATTTTGCTAACATTCTATGCTGGTTACTCTTCAATCATAGTAAATGTCTGTTTTGCATTACTAAGACAACTTTCTCCTTATAAATAATTCATCCTCCTCCCCCTCCAGTCTGGAAAAACTCTTAGATGTATTCAGTTCTCTAAACATTCCCGTAGCAATAGATAAAACTCATGGCCCATCTAAAATAATCAAGTTTCTAGGTATAATAGTTGACACCAACCTACTTGAAACTAGAATTCCTCAACAAAAAAATTGTTATCATAAATACTTTAGTCTCCTCCTACATTTCCAAACCATCATTAACCAAAACTGAACTTCAATCTTTGATAGGGCATCTAAGTTTCATTATGAGAGTCATCCCCCAAGGGCGTCCCTTCATAGCACATCTTCTCACCCTACTGCCATTAGCATCTTCAGGATCCTCAAAAATTTCCCTAGATTATAGGGAAGACCTCTGTATGTGGGAAAACTTCCTCAAACACTGGAAAGGCCGTACCATTTTTTCTCAATCCTCATGTCCCAATAGCCCAGAAGTTTTTACTGACGCAGCAGCAGGTGCGGGATTTCCAGCTATCTGCGGCTCACAATGGTTTGCAGAACCATGGCCGCAGGAGTCGCTGAGCCTGCACAAATTCTCTGTAACATCATCACTATTTGAAATTGACCCCATCACAGCTGCAGCTGCCCTTTGGGGATACCAGTAGTCAGGTTTAACAGTCACTTTCTTCACAGATAACCAAGCTACAGCTAAACTTATTTCAAAAGGTAGATCACCTTCTCCACAAATAATGTTATTTCTTCATAAGCTTACCTGGCTTTCATTATATTACACATTTATTAACAGAAGCAGCTATCATCATTCATAAAGCTCTGTCTCACAATACTAGGAAACCTTACGACCGAGCATGGTGTACATTTCTACTTTTCTTATGAAATACAAAGCTAAACAAACCATTTTGCCAAGCCACTCTACTAGCCTTTACTACATTCTCTCATTTGAGTCTTAACCTCTCAGTCACCTCTATCAAAGTATATCTAACAGGAATCCAGCATCACTACGCACTTCAATACCCTTACAAAAAATCAATCTTTTCAAATTACAGTATTAAACTGCTCCTTAGAGGCATCTACAACACTCATGTATCACAGTGCCTGTGATTCCTGTCACTCTCAGTTGTGGCTGTCACTGATTTGCTGACTGAGTTTGACCCTCCTCTCGATGACCTTTTTATACCTGGCTATCACATCTGTCAGATGCCCTTTCGTGGTGTTCCTGAGCCAGTAGTGCTGTTGCTGTGTTCCTGTATTCTGAGTTCCTGTGTACCGATTCGGCTTGTCCTGACCATTCTCCAGTGTACCTGCTTGTGTATGACCCGGCTCGTCTGCGTACCACCCTTGGATCCTGACCCGGCTAGACTGACGTTCCTGCTTGTGTATGACCCGGCTTGTATGACTGCCTCCTACGTGCTCCGACCCAGCCCGGCTGACTTTCTGCTCCGAAGATCGACTTCCAGCTTGTTCCAGTGACCTGCGTTCCAGTTGTCGCCGCCGCAACATTTCCAGTCTCTGCTGCCCTCGTCAGTGTGACTGCCTTGCCTGGTGCTTCCCTCGATTAAGTGCTGTGCCTCGTTACTTGTGCAGAGCTGTGTGTATTCTGTGGGCCTTCCTCTCCGTGCAGAGCCTTGCAGTAGCGCTGAAGCCTCGAGTAAACGTGCATTTTAACTCTTGCAGTGCTGCCTCGAATTCACTCTCTCTATCTCCTGTACGAGCCTCGTTACCCGTGATACTGCTGCTGAGTTGGCCACTCTCCGTCGGCAACTCTAGTCTACCATTGCAGAGTGTTCACATAGTTTGGGCGCTTAAGGCTCTCCGGTATTGGTTACCGACGATTTCATTGACACAGAGTGTTGGCAGAAAGGCTTCAGTGTTGGCTTATCCGGTACTACGCCCAAGGGGGCTAGTGGCTCTTGCTTTATTATTACTGCATTCGATTACACCTGAGGAGGCTGTTAGCTCTTGCATTGCCGTTACGCCCGGAGGGGCTATTTGCACTTGCACAAACGAAAGCAGTTCCTGTAACTACGCCCGTGGGGGCTAAGTTGTTTCCCATTCTGCTTACTATCCAACACCTTGGCAAGGCAGCTCGATCCTCAGCACTTGATGAACATTGTCTGTACAGCACAGCCTTTTTAACATCCAGGGCGTGTCAAACCTCCACATCTGAGACAGACTGTTATTTGGACATTAACCCCTTGGGGGTCAATATCATCCTAGTGCATACTGTTTTGCATTTATGTCTATTGTGCTATTACCCTTGTAATATCTCAGTTTACTTTATCTGTATATTACCTACCGCCTCTAGAGGGCGTACTTGTGCATTATTCACTTTAATAAAGTGTGTTTTATTTTCACTTATTGGTCTGAGAGTCCTAAAAAACTGTAACATCATGGCACCTTCCTATCGCAGGCCATATTTTTAAACAAATGTACGATTTCCTTCTTGGCAACTCATTTGAAATAGATTGCTGTATTGTCAGCAATATGCCTTGCTTTTTTCAGCTTTTTACGGCCAGACGAGTTTACTTGCAGCTCAAAAGTAAATGCATATCTACGGAAGGATCAGCTTGCAAAACATCATGATCACTTCATGCTATTCTTATCACATTCTAAAACCGACCAAGCACATTACGGTCACTTCTGGCTTTATTTTGCCACCCTCTATCCATGGTGTCCTTTCACTGATTCATGCACATCCTGAGCACAGCCCATTGCTTCCACTAAAATCAGGTCCACTAACCACAGCTACTCTTACCTATTATAGCTGTACTATTCTCTCATGCTTAGGTTATAATCCAAATCACTATTCTGGCCACTCATTTAGAATTGGAGCAGCTTCCTCAGCCTCTAAGAATCAGATCCTCACATATATCATACATAAGCTAGGTAGGTGGCAGTCGTCATGTTTCACAAGTTATATCCCTTACCCATCAATGGAAATACGTAGATCCCTTACTTCACTTACTCATTAACATCTGTCAACTTTGTGCAAGTGAATAAATGATTAATCATACTTGTCTTTTTACCTCTTATTCAGGCTAACCTCGTTGTTCTTCCCCTGAGCTTTACGCATGCTCAGGGGGACAGCACTCATATATCTCCTATTCTTATCTGTAAGCCCCGACCATAAGTTAAAGGCTTTGCCTATATTTGTGGGAGGGGCTGCAAGCACCGGGAACATCATTCAGAGCCCCCCTCAATTCCCAGCCTAGTATGATAAGATGATACACCTTTTTAAAGTTAATAAATTTGCAAGTGCTTTCATTACAATTATGAAATAGTTTGCTTATTTTACAATATGCATTGAATTCCATCTGCAAAGGTGCAAAAGTCTGCAGCACTTTGTTAACAGCACATAAAATGTTTGTTCAAATCATAAAGCAGATGGACAGGACAGAGAATAAAAATGGAAGATAAAAATCCATTTTTGCAATTCAGCTACTTTGGCTTCTATTAGGCTGCATATTGTACATTGTGTGGTACAAATCAGCAATTTCTTATATTTAATGATGCATAGCAAATAGCAAGACTGAATACAGAGATGGTTTAAACCTTCATTACTTTAGCTAGACAGATCATTACTTTTTGACATGGTCTGATAAGCATATTGCTTACCCAGTATCCTTCTTGATTTGAACCCTACCTATATAAGAGGACAAGCAACACAGCAGTTTAAAATATTTCTGGTCATATAATATGACCTGGTTAATTTTCCAAACTCTTAAGAAAGCTGCAGTTTCAAGGCCTAGTTCCTTCATGTGGTGTTACTGTACAGCTGAATATGAAGCATATATTGCAATCTGTTTACATTTGGTTATTGTGGGTTTTTTTTCCTCTTTTGAGAGGCTTAACGATACATAAGCAAAATTATATTTTACATTTTGATATAAATTATTTATTTTAGCACCATTTAGAAATACATGTAGGTATGTGTTACTATTTTAAATGAACACAGTTACATGTTATTTAATTGTATTGGATAGGCAGATTTTAAATAAAATGTATTTTATAAAAAAAAAATCCTAACAGAAACAGAATTCCACACTGGAAAAGCAATGTGTACCACTTTGGATATCAAAGAGTTAATAAAAATTACTTTCAAAAGACAATTTATTGTCACATGGTTCTGTAAACTGTTATTTAGAATGTCACCTTTGGAGACAAGGATCATTCTGCCTTTTATATTAACAAATAATTGTGCAAATTGGAGACCATATTGTGCATATAAATGCTCTAAGCTCTTCTTTTTATTTAAGTGTTTGCACTAACCTTTGACTAATTGAATTCTGAAGTAAATTACCCATCCCAGATGCTATGGAAATACTCCTAGAGCATATAACTTATTGAGTGTGGACAGCTGAGTAATTAAATTTATTTTCTTTTTATACGGACACATACAAATTCTAATTTAATACTGCTCATTGTTTTTATATCCAGCTATTTCCTTTTTTATTATCAACTAACAAAAAGATCAATTGATATGCAAGTTTAATGTATCAAAGCAAAATTGTTTAAATTGTGGTCTTAATAAACAAATTAACACAAGCTAACAACTGTTGGAAAAGAAATTGCCTGCTGTTACATGCACATCACATCAATTAAAATGCTAATTGAATGTCATGTGTTCTATTTTAATCTTCCATATTTAATGGCAACTAATAACATCAAATGCCCTATAAGAGGATTTCTATAACAGTTTTGGAATTTAGATATAAACAATTTAGGTAGTAAAGACATCAAACCAAAACAAATTTGCAGATGAGCAATGATTCATAAAGCATTTAATCATTAAAACATTATTTTTATTAACTAGACCAAACATTTAAAGATGCATTTTATGGCAATGCAAATTGTCAAAATATGCTCAATTTGGCTGAGAAAATGTTTGTTAGAATTCATTAAACTCATTCTATCAATTTACTTTTATACAATGATTTGAGGTCTAAAATTTATTCGGAAATCTGAATAAAACAGCAAAAACAGAAAACAAAGCACAAAAAGAAAGACATGTTTTGTAACACATGAGTGTCTTTCATAACTGCATGTTTCATAAGAATTCCAAACTTACAAAATTGTTTTTCTCTGTCCTAATGGATACCATGCTTTAACTGTACAATTATTTCCCTTATTGTTCTAGTCAAAGTTAGGAAAGTTAAATTCTATGATCCTATATAATAATTCACTAGGATATTTGTCAGAAGCCGTCATGCGCAATAGAGACTGCGTGTGATTGCATTGAATGTGTGAGGCGACCCAAGACTGCATCACGTGGAACAGTGAGGTAGCAGCCGCTTAACCCTTTGAGTGCCAGAAGGGTACGCAATGCATTGCAAAGCAATGTGTTGCATACCCCTCTGGCACTCAAAGGGCTAACGTTACCTGGATCTTGGCCCGTGTACAAGAGCTTTTACACTAGTTATTGAATAATTTCCCTAAGCATTTTCCCCATGATGTAACAGGTGTTCTTCTTCAAACTCTCCACTCTTAGGTAGCAAATCATTATGAGCATCTTTTTAATATATAAATACCTCATGGTGAATTTCATCCCACAATGTCTCTACATTATGGTCCTTTTGTTAACAACTTTGTTTATACTAGATGCTGAGGCTTGTTGTAAATAGTGTCATATCCTCCAACTCTTGTGCTTACTAGTGATGATCGAGCACCCCGATGCTCGGGTGTTCGGGTGCTCTGGCCGAGCACCCCCGGAGGCTCGAGTGCTCGGCCGAGCACCCGAGCCCCATTGAAGTCAATGGGAGGACTCGAGCATTACACCAGGCACCCCCTGCTCTGATGAGGGGAGGGTGCCTGGTTCATAGGAAAAGGTCAGAAAATGATGGAAACACCACAGAAATGGTTCAGGGACAGCATAGGGAGGATGTCTGGATGCATCTTGGACTCCAACGTCGCTGCTGGGAACGATGTTTCGCCCATAGTACGCCATTTTTACAGACTGACCGTAAAACACACAAAAAGGAAGATAAAAACGATTTTAGGCGAAAAATTGTTACCAAACAGTATTTGCTGTATATTTACTTGAACTATCACTTCCCCGTCCCTTTTTACCCGCCTTCTTCATATTAAACGGAATATATGCCGGTAATCTGCGGCTAGGCACACTAAACAATATGTGACGCTAATCTGCGGCTAGGCACACGAAACAGAATGTGACGCTAATCTGCGGCTAGGCACACTAAACAATATGTGACGCTAATCTGCGGCTAGGCACACTAAACAATATGTGACGTTAATCTGCGGCTAGGCACACTAAACAATATGTGACGCTAATCTGCGGCTAGGCACACGAAACAGAATGTGACGCTAATCTGCGGCTAGGCACAGTGAACGGAATATGTGACGTTAATTTGTGAATTTGCACACTAAACAATATGTGACGTTAATTTGTGAATTTGCACACTAAACAATATGTGACGCTAATCTGCGGCTAGGCACACTAAACAATATGTGACGTTAATCTGCGGCTAGGCACACTAAACAATATGTGACGCTAATCTGCGGCTAGGCACACGAAACAGAATGTGACGTTAATCTGCGGCTAGGCACACGAAACAGAATGTGATGCTAATCTGCGGCTAGGCACAGTGAACGGAATATGTGATGTTAATTTGTGAATTTGCACACTAAACAATATGTGACGTTAATTTGTGAATTTGCACACTAAACAGAATGTGACAATAATCTATGGCTAGGCACACGTTTAAAATGGCCCTTTTTGTCGCTGCGTTGTAAAATAATTGGCCCTGTGCACCTAACAGAATATGTCAGCTTGTCACTGCACTGTGAAATATTTGTCCCTGTGCACCTAGTACAATGTCACCTTAGAACATGTCCCCCCCCACAAAAAAATGAAATTCTGCCACCCCCAAAAAAAATTAAATGCTGCCCCCACACACAACAGTCCTAAAAAGGACTTTTGGGTCTTGAAAGAGTTTCAACAATTTTATTCTCCCTACACTGACTTCCTGTGCATCTAGTATTATATGTCACCTTACTAATATCCCCCCCACAAAAAAAAAGGAAATTGTGCCCCCCCAAACAAAATATAAATGCTGCCCCCACACACAACAGTACTAAAAAGGACTTTTGGGTCTTGAAAGAGTTCCAACAATTTTATTCTCCCTACACTGACTTTCCCTGCCTGATCTCATCTCTCCCTGGCTAAGAATGAGCCGAACTCGCGCGTTGGGTGCTATACAGCACCCGATCACGGGTTCTGGCCAGCCAATCAGTGTAATGCCAGCAGCCAACATGGCTGCTGGCATTACACTGATGTCAGAGCCTCCCCGCACGTTTATTGGCTGCGCAGCAGCCGCGAAACGTGCGGGGAGGAGACCCGAACATGGCGGGCGAGCACATGCGGTACTCGTACGAGTACCGCCATGTGCCGAGCAGAGCGATGCTCGAGCCGAACCGAGCTTCGGCCGAGCATGCTCGCTCATCACTAGTGCTTACTCTATGGTGATGTTAGTGGTGAGGTCCTCTGCATTCTTATGATTTCTTTTTTATAAACTTTATTTTTTTATAGAACAGGTTTATACAGGCTGAACAACAATGCATTATGAGACAATGGTACGAAAATTGTGACAAAGATAAAAATTACAGGAGCGTAGGCTTGGAAAAGTCCTGCATGGTTACAGGAACAATTTCACAAAATCATGCACACTTCCATCCATTCGAGAGAGGAGGGGGGAGGAAGAAAAAAAAAGTACCCCGAGAGCTGAAGATAAGTGAATATAATATGAATGATTACAGACCCTCACCTCATACAGCATCTCTGGGGAGTGACCACATGCTCCACAGGGAGTGTGGCGGGGGAGGCTATCCTGGAGTATAAAGGTCAGTCTCTCCTTGTGTTCGATATAGGGGATTTGGCAAGGATCTGGGAGAGCGAAGGAACTGCTGGAGATTTCCAGTGGTGGGCCACCAAGCAGCGGACCACTGTAAGAATGTGTCTGATCAGGGCTGCAAGGATCAAGGTGCATTAGAACAAGGGGCCCCCAACACCAGGATAACAGGTCTTGAGGCAGATAAATCATTATCTGTTATATGAGATCCTGTATTCTTTCCCAAAAGGGCTGTATGAGAGGACATGGTCATGAAATATGATACAATGAACCCTTATGTCCACAACCTCTTCAGCACCCATCCAAAACAGTTATTATAGGCATGGGGTATTACGGGCTCATGGTACCATTGAAGGAGGATTTTGTAAATGTTTTCCCTGGTCATGGTAAGATAGGGGTCAGAGAGGCTGCACTCCAGGTCTCAGACCAGGTTTCTTCATCCAGTTCCCTTCCTATATCATCCTCCCATTGGACCTCATATTTGTGCTTGGGAGGGGTTGAAGAAAAAAGGAGCAGGTATTACCAGTTGATCAAACCCCTAGCCATAGGGGCATGCAGACAGGCACTCTCAAAAACCGCAAGCTGGGGAAAGATCAAAGACGCGGACAAAGTCCGGGTGAAATGTTGTATTTGAAGGTAGCTGAAACAGTCTAATGGATGTGTTGGGGATTTATCTCTGAGAGACTGGAAGTCAAGAAACTTCCCTCCATCGATACGGTCATGGATGTAATGAAACCTGCATTTTTCCAGTGGGGGGAATACATGATGAATTTCTGCAATTATTCTGGCTACTTGCACTTATCATCCTACTCCTCTTGTCTCTGAGTGTTATCACATTTCCTAACAATATTGTAAGCTTTCAAGGACAGGGACTCTCTCCACAATATATGTTTCAAGATTGACTTACAGTGCAGAAGTACTACAGTGGTAGATAAGTTAAGTGTCACGCCGGAACATCTACTCACTCCCAGGGTTTGCACACCAAGGTTTTTGCGGCAGTCAGTGAACACAGGTTAATCCAAGGCAAAGTACACAGGTATTAGAAAAAATTGTAGCCCACAACAAATTCTGAGGTCAGGGACAGTGGCACTGGTTTGTGATCATGTAAGCCAAGGTCAAGGCCACAAGTGATTAAGGGTAATCCTGTAAAAAGGCCAAGGTCATCATGATAGATCAAGAACAATGAACACAAAGTCGCCAGTGAAGGCATCAGAAAAAATTAATAATGATTGAAGAAAGTCAGTGGTTT
Organism: Rhinophrynus dorsalis; assembly: GCA_037306005.1. Classification (NCBI taxonomy): domain Eukaryota; kingdom Metazoa; phylum Chordata; class Amphibia; order Anura; family Rhinophrynidae; genus Rhinophrynus; species Rhinophrynus dorsalis. The sequence goes on from CM074721.1 coordinate 313,840,240, forward strand.
AAGTACCTGAAACTTGGTGCCAATTTTTACTACATGCAGCAGCTTGATGTTAAGTGTGAATGTAAAGATATACAGCAAGGTGATGGAACTGTGAGTGATTTTACGTGTGTGTAAAATTAACACTTCATGCTTCAACCTCAAGAAAGCCACCCATTGTTTAGCAACAACTGTCTGGACACTGCACGAGGCTCTCTGGTAACTAGAGGATATGGAGGTAACCTGACACTGCCCTCAAAGGTTAACCTCTGGGTGCTGCCAGGTGCAAGCTTCTGTGGGTGAGAGTAGTGGAGCAGACAAACTAATGCTCACATAAGCAAGTTCCCATAAACATTCTGGCCAAATCATTTCTAATGTATCAGATCATCTAATCTACTATGGTTCAATAAAGAATTCAAAATTTATTGAACATAAAGTATACTCTTTTTTGCTGATCTGACCTGGGGGTATGGAAGGAGTCTTTAAGAGAACTGATTCTGCACAGTTGGTTTGATACGAACACATGGAACACTGGATGTACCTGGTACCCGGAAGGCAGCCCGTGCTCATAGACTGCCCTGGTTAACCTGTTTCATTCCTGATAAAGGGTGTGCCCACACACTGAGGCCCAAGCTTCTTTCATGGACAGTCTCAGATATTTTGTGGACAGACAGATTTCATTTCCTACTTAGCAATCCAGAGTGTACTGGCATCTGCGACCAGCTAACATCTTGTAGGCATTATGTGGTTTCCTTAACTTTTAAAGAAGCATAATGTTATTTGTAAGGAAAGACAGGCAGGATGAACCTCAGGCAGAGAGGACAGGTTCTGAAAGCTGGGGAATAGGTCAGGATGCAGGCAATAGCTAAAGCAGAATGGAGACTGACTTGTGTAGGAGTGGCACTGATTGTTATATGCAAAAAAATTGTTCAATGGGAACATTGAATTTACAAACAACACATAGCAAATGTCATTTTATTTCCAAAAGGCATAGTATGAAAGGGGTATGAGGGTGCCTGTGTTGGTGGAGTGTGGGGAAAGAATCAGTAGTACAGGGAATTTTTGGGGGGTGTTTGTTTACTGGGATTAGGGGGGGCAGTTAATAAAAAAAATACTAAATACAATAAAAACAAAAACCCAAAAGACATGGTATAAAAGGGGTCTGAGGAAGGTACCTTTGTTGGTCAGTGGAAAGAATCGTGAAATAATCAAATGAACAGTGAATTTGTTTTGGGGGGGTTGTTGACAGGTATTGGGGGGACAGTTAATATAAAAATAAATCAATAAAATAAGATAAGAAATTTGTACATAACATGAGAGAGACAGGGACCCCCTGATGTAAGCTGCCACTAGGGTAGACTGATACTCATGTGACAGAGTATTTTGTAGAGGATGATTTGTAAGATTTGTTGTTAGAGGTCCAAACACTGAAGAAACATTGATTTGTAGGACTTACACCTGTTTGGAACAAGCTGTAAGGAAACCTTGATTTGTAGGTATTAAGCTTGTTTGGCACAAATCCTAAGGAAACAATTGATTTGTAGAAACAAGCCCCCAAAAATTGTTTATTTTTTGTTTATTTTATTTTTTTTTTTTTAAAGAAGAAGCCCTGAGAAAATAAAATGTCCCACTGGCCTAGTTCCAACAGGTCATGCCATGTGCTGCAGTCTTCAATTCAAATATTTTAATATGTAAACATTTTTTTTACTATAACATAAAAAATGCTATAACAAGCAGAGATGTTTAGGCTGAGAGCTGGTAGCATTTTGAGAAAGTAGTGAGGTTGCTACGAAACGTTAGGCTGAGCCATCAGATTGTTTTTTAAAATTATTTTATATAACTTGCATGCTTGTTATAGCATTTTTTATGTTATAGTAAAAAATGTTTTATATATATTAAAATATTGAAGACCACAACACTGAGTTTTGGACTCCTTCCATGTGGATACCTGAGCAGAGACAGGTATATATCTCTGCAAATGTGTTGAGTTATTTGTGGGCATAAGCCTCCAGGTAACAACTAACTTTGTGAATATATTATCTCCATTTACACAATGGTGATATTTGGATAACAGGCATTAATGGGCACCCTCTTGTTTGTTTCTCTTCTATGTGTTTGCTTCCTGTGAGTTGTGGAGAGGAGCAGCCCTAAACCTGGTAGAGAGTATTTCTCAAGGATTTACACTGGAGTGAGGACAGTGTTCAAAGTACATCCCCTGTGCACAGGTGTCAGTGAGCATATAAGTACTACATTGACTACAGATTTTGTGAGTATACTTCTTAAAGTGGTGAAGGGTTGGTGAGCACATCCTTTTGCAGAAGATACTACACTAGTAGTGCCTTATTTTTTGTTTCCACATGTGTGAGCAGTGCACCACACAGTGTGCAATGGGTGGACATGAACTGCCACATCCTGACATCTACATAATGGCTATTACTTAGTGGGGGAGGTAATGATGAACAAGGTGGATTGGCAGAAGATGTAGTTACCCTAGAGGAAAAAGGTGATGGCGAGTCAGGTGTTTCGCTCTCATTGAACTTTCAGATTCTGGTTGGGTTTCTCTATTCTTCCTCCTCTTTGCTCTCCACATCAACTCTTGTTGCCTTTGGGGAGAGTAGAGGGTACAACAACAGTGGTGCCTGATTTCTGTGTTGGGTGTTTGGCTTTAACATGTTTCACATAAATGTCATGGTGTATGTGTTTCATGTTTGTTATCAGGGATGTTGTGCCAAGACATGTCCCCTCCTTTCCCCTTTTCACTGACTTGTCACAAATTGCGCATAGTGCCGTTGTTTTTTTTTTTTTTTATTTAAATTTTCTTTATTGACAATTAATTCAAATTACATTGAATCAAGTATTTAAATACACAATGAAAGAAATATTGTTTACATCTACAAATATTAACTTGCAAAAAGATTAACAAAGTCTATGAAAATGAAGAACAAGATGGTCTGAGATAAACATTTAATATGGTAAGATACTGTTACGGGTGCGGGTTGCTACTGTCGGAGGCAGGGGCCCGGAGAGAAGGACTTGGAAGCGTCCCATGCCCTGGAACTATACTTTCTCCCGCTAAAGAGTGGAATTCACGGGCCGAGGCCAGCCGGCAGAACTATTCAAAAGCCCCATTGACTTTACATAGGGAAGTAGGCGGCTTCCTGATTGGCCAATGCCCTGGGTGACGAGTTTAAAGGTCCCCCATAGAGTTAACATGGGGGAAAGTAGGCAGCCCAGGGATTGGTCGGTTAGTTGCCCGCCTATAGAGTCTGATTGGCTGAGCTAGCCGTGACTAGAACCACCAGGATTGGTCAGCCAATTCTAGGCACTGGATTGGCCAGGGGTTGAAGCGGAATATTCAAAGATGCTTCATCCCCCTGGCCTTTGTTGTACAATGTGTATTCCAGCCCCACAGCCCTTTGTCCCAGTGTTTACCTCACAACAGTTCCCTTTTGTCCAAATAATGTAATCATGTCTGGTCCATTGTATGATGTGTACACCAAATGTTTATACCATTGTGTGTTGTGTTCAGCCCACCATTGTATAGCCCCTCCACCCCTCTTGGCCTTTTGTGTAAACCTGTATAAATATGTGTGTCTTGGTTCAAATAAAGTGTTCTTGTTTTACCCTCAACACTGGTCCTGTCTAGTGATTGAGGGAACCAGCGATACCAGAGCTGACGTTTGGGAGGCAGTGGTACTGCGACAGCTAACGTGACGGTGGTACTGACCTGCTGTACCGGGACTCACGTCACAGATACATTGAGACTTAACCACCTCTTAGACATCTATATTAAGAGGTTTTATCAAATATTAGAGGAGGGAAGAGGGTAGGGGTGGGAGGGAGGAGGGGTACGCACATCTAGTTCCCCAAGTCTTCGATACCTGTGGCCATTCTCTACAACGGAAAGTCCATCTGTGTGACTTGATTTAATCAATTAACATCCCATCATATTAAAAAGGAAGATGTTTCGGAAAAGACCAGACCCCCTAGCCATTCAGACCAATATTCAGAAAATTGTTCAGCTTTATGAGTTGCCAGTGCGTGATAGTATTCCATTGATACATACTCACTGACTCTACAGATCCAGTCTTTTACGAGCAGAACATCTGACCATTTCCAGTATAGCGGGATCAATGACTTTCCTGCATTTAGAAATACTTCGGTGAAGATAAACTGGTTATATGGTTTGTTTTATGAAAAAGACACAGGAGTGGATCTAATGGTAAGGAAATATTATATATTTTGTTAATTTGAGCTAATATGTCTGTACAATATAAGGAAATTTGAGGACATTTCCACCAAATATGTGTCATTGAACCAATTTCCTCGTTACATCTCCAACAAAGCACTGAAGTATTATGTGTGAAGCTAGCTAGGCGTTGAGGTGTCATGTACCATCTGGTAATCAGTTTATAATTCATTTCTGGAGTCTTTGTATCTTTGATTTTTTAAGATTGGAAAAAATGCTAATCCACTCAGATATATCCAACACTATATCGAGTTCTTTTTCCCAGTTTTTTAAGAAATAGTGTGTATTGCCCGGGATACGTTTGTATAAAAGATTATGACTGAATGTCAGAGGTTTGAAATCAGGAGGTTTCAATATTATTATTATTTCAAATAATGTTAAAGATCTGGATAAGGAAGAGATCTCTCCAAGACTATAGCTCCAATGTTTATTTTGCAATAAATCCACCAAGGAATTCTATGGCTTCCCAATATCTGTTGTAACTGAACCAGGGCTCGATTCTATTGCCAGAGCTAAAAATAAAACAAAAGTTTTTGCTATCCTTTTACCCAACTTGTGAAAACAAAATCAGAGGTAAGTATACTTACCGCCAGTCTAAAAAAGCCCTCATATTTTGTATTGCAAGATTAACCCTATGAGTACCAGAGAGGTATTGTAATATGTTTGCTACCCTTCTGGTACTCATAGGGTTAATAGGCAACCTGTATATGTATAAAAAAAGGTGTTTGTTTTTATTATATATGTAATTTGTGTGAAAATGTAATTAAATATTTAATGTGTAACAATGATTTTCTTTTTTTTTAATTATATATGTAATTTGTATTAAAAAAAGTACTTCAGACCTCAAGAGGGGTATCATGACCCCTCATGACACCCCCTAGCATGGTGGCAATGATTGCCCCCTTTATTAATTAAAGAGCATATAACCTATGTGAAAGAGCATATAACCTATGTGAAACATAGGTTATATGCTCTTTAATTAAGGTCACTATTAACCTCTCCTGACTCAATTTCACTATTTATTCATAGCACAACAGTCTAGCATCTCTCTCTCTCTGAGTAGCTGCTTGTATTGTGTTTCACTTCCTGGAAAATGGCACGTTTTTGTAGCAAAAAGACTAAAAACATGAATAAGGGGGAAAAAACTTTCTAGACATTGAAAAAATAGCAAAGAATTTTTGCCAATGGGCGAAAACGACGAAGATTCTAATCGCTGTATTTAAAGCAGATTTTCCCATGGGAAAGCATACAACCACATGGTTTTCGCTGATGCGAAGACCTTTTCTCCCACCCCTAACAGTGAAACTGGTAGTCAGTTACAAACAGACAGACAGACAGATAGTAGACCTACATATGTGATTGAATCATAGGTTTTTATGACATCTGAATAATATAACTTAAAAATTTCCATTTTATAGTTGCTCCTGACAAAAATCCTTGAACAGACAGAACAGACAGAAATATGTTTCATATGAATCTGGGCCAAAAATATATTGCTGAACATATTTAAGATAATTCTTCCACATGGATTCCTAATTTGTGTTTCTTCATTGGTATAACCATGTGAACAGCATTACTGTTTGCATGAGTAATCATAAAACAATCATTTTATCCCATTTACTCTTCTAGTGAATACTCTGTAAATTACTTGATGCCAGTGAACAGGCACAGTCTTTTTGAGCAATAGGTACAGCTTCGACAGCAAAGATAAAAGCTGTTAAAATTAGATTTCATGGGCCTCAATTCCCACAGTGTTTTCTGGGCATCAAATCTGATCACCATTAAAAGCCATTAGACTCATTCACTGTAAAATATCCTTTGAGTTTCAAAAGTAGAAAGAATCAATTTTATAGTGGACATTTTGATGCAAGTTGGAGTTGTTTCAAATCAGTTTCAGCCGTACAAAGAAACTATTTGGTTTAATTTGCATATTGTGATTTTTTTTTTCCTTTAAGGAAACCCATCAATAGTGACATATTTTAACATTAACAGAAAAGAAATTAAGCTGCTTCTTGAATGGTTTTTTCATACAAAGAAAGTCCTATAGAATTACAGGAAGAAGATTATTGAGCTACAAATTAGCCCGAAAAGAAAAAGTCTTGGAACAAAAAAAAGACAAAAACCCCTTCAAGTCTTAAATGTTACTCACAGATTAATACCATTACAAATCTAGTAAAAAAAAAAAAAACCTTTCCAAATATTCTGGAAATGAGCTAAATTAATTTGTTTAAATGTTTAATTCTAACATATTAACAGGCCTCCTAAAAAGTATATTTCAATTTCAATAATTCCAATAAGTACCTGTTAACAACCAAAAAGTTGTTTTTCATGACATCTGATATAATGGACTAACTTATTAAAAAAGTGAATACATTAACAAAAAAAAAATTAATTATACACTAACAGTCATAAGTTTTGGAACACCTCAATTTTTGCTACTTTCAGTCATTGACATATAACTTGACAAAAACATTAGAAAAACATGTCAACATTGGGTATGTCTAAAATCAAGACAAATATTATAATCTATTTAGCAAGGGTTTTTTTTTAGCGTTTGTAGATGTGTAAAAGATTTTTGGTGCCAAAGTTAAAAAAAGTGCATTTGTTACATTTGTTTCATCATATTTTATAAATTGTTTTACAGGTGATTTGATGAAAATAATGATATCTTCAGAAAGCCCATCTTATGGCAAGAAAAACAGTATATATGTGGGTGCAGGAAAATTACAGCTAAATACAAACACAGTAGAAGTGTTAAAACAGCCATGGTCCTTCTGGACCATGGCTGTTTTAACACTTCTACTGTGTTTGTGTTTAGGTGTAAATTTCCTCTTACTCATTTAATGTACCCACATATATTATATACTGTTTTTCTTGCCATAAGGGGCATTCTAACGATACCTTTATTTTCATCAATTTTCCTGTAAAACAATTTATAAAATATGATGAAACAAATGTAACAAATGTACTTTTTTTTAACTTTGCCACTAAAAAACCTTGCTAAATAGATTATAACATTTGTCTTGATATTAGAAATACCTACTGTTGACATGTTTTTCTAATGTTTTTGTCAAGTTATATGGCAATAACTAAAAGTAGCAAAAATATAGGTGTTCTCAAACTTTTGACAGCTAGTGTACATAAAGCTGTTTTTTTTCTGAAGCACTCTTTTGGAGTTAGGGAAGGTATATGTACCTCTCCTTTATTTCTCTTACAAGAGTTTTGGTTGCAGCAGATGTAAGACAGTATCTCTGCTTTTTAATTGCATTATACTAAATAAATATTGGTTTTAGCTTTGGGGCAGATAAGTAGTTGCCTAATCTCATACCGAACAGTCACAGTCTTCCAAATAAGCATACAAAAAATACATAAAACCTTGCTCACCAATACTGTCAATTAGTTGCATATATGTCTACTTTCTAATTTGTCTGTTACTGAGTGCAGAGTAAAAGGATAACCTGAAACAGAAACACTCCAAAGCTACCTATGTCTTGGAACATGTGGCTGACAAATGCCATCTAAACATAGGCATTACGTAGATGCAGAACCTTTAAAAACAGTTTTTGCACAGAAAGTTTTATGCCTCACCTTTATAAAGGCTGATGTATTAAGCAGTTAGAGAAATCATTTGACAAACCAGCTGTACAATAAAGGGCAAATAGATTGCTAATCCTAAATGCTTTGCTCTAGCCATCAATAGGTTAAAATCCCCAGTAAAAGCAATGGGAATTTGGGGATTTTTTTTCATCCCTTATGACGAGGTTGGTTTGGTTTTAAACATTTTTTTCCAGAATAAAAAGAAAAACCCTACATACATTTTATAACCCTATAATCATATTTGCATGATTTCATATTTGTATAATTAATCTCAGAAGAATCATGATGTTAAATATGGAATGTCAAATTAAGTTAAGAATAATGTATGCTACTTAAATTGTAGAATTGTAGTTAATTATAACGTTTTAAATTGAAAAAATATATAATTGTTATGTTTAAAAAGATTTTTTAGTGGTTTACATATTTTTTTTTTTTGTTTGTTTGGCTGAGGCTAAAATTCCTTTTACAATAAAAAAAATGTGTAGCTGGAAGGGAAAAAAAGCTGAAACAACACAAATAGAGATGAATAACAGTATACACCTGAACTAAGCCTGTGAACAATTTTAAGCTTTACACAAAGTAATGATGCATCAACAAATCCTGTGATCACTGCTAATCCATTGACAAGGTAATTATACATTGTAGGGTGTTAAGTTAACCAGAAGGATGTAGAAGAGCCAGGAGAGGAAGATATCAGATAGGGATACAAATCATAAAATATAACTAGTGATTATAAACCTTGCAGTATTTTTTCCTGCTCTACTCGGTTGCTGTATATATGTTGGTTGACAGAAAGCCTCCTACCAAACACATAAATTTACTTTTATTATTAATATTAAATTAAAACCACAATTTAATAAAATGATTGATAAAACCAGATATGTCAGTGTCCGCTCATGTAGTAATAATGTCTTTAATGTTTTTACCAGTTCCAAATGTATGTGTGCGTGTATGTACATTTTTGTTTGCATGTGCTTGTATGTGTGTCTGTGTGTGTGTATGTATTAGTGCATGAGTGCATGTGATTGCACACCTTTGCATGCTTGCAAATTCACAATCATACATTCATGTACATACATATTCGTACAGATAAACATTTGAGAGCTCACACATTTATACATGCAGGCACATTTAGGCACCTTCATGCACACACATAGTCACCCAGGGACATTCAAATCCCACACATGTTCAGAGACACATCTAACCACTTCACACAGTAAATATAAGCAAGGCAATGTAGTTAAGAGTTAGAGTTTACCTCACAGCAAAATGTTACTGCTGAAACATACATTTTAAACCAAGATAGGTCCAATAATTGATTATTCATTTGCTAAAAGTGTGTTTAGTGGACAATTACAAAAAGCAAAAACACCTGAAATAAACATCTTTAAAACATCTTTAAAGTGACTGGTCTGGCAGTGATACTGCTTTCTGTCCAGCAGGAGAAGACAGAAGTGGATATGGCTCTTGTCAGTACAATCCCTTGCACTTTATTTTGAAAATCAGCCCATTGCCATCCATCCAATTCCAAAGTACATGAAAAAAAGCTATAAGTACTGACAGTATGCTTCCATGCATGCATAGGTGTGCAGGTTGAGTGAAAGAAGCCATCTTCCCAGTGGTGGTGGGTTGAATAGATCTATATAAAGTGGCTAGTGTAGCATCCAGTCCTTTTGGGTCCCCACCCACCTACTGTAAATCATTGCTGTTTACTATTTCGCGCAGGACACTTTTGCTTTTGTGTAGGTTTTCTCCTAGTTTGGGGATTTGGAGATCCCCTCTTTCCTTCCTGCTTCCCATATCTTATTCACTTGACATCTTAATTTCATTTATATTGTATATGTATATTTATGTTGTGTTAGTACTGTGAGTTTTTCTTACCTTTTCTGCACACAAATTCTCCTTCTTCTCATTCTAGCTGCTTTTTCACCATATTTAAGTTTCTTAAAGGAGTGCTTTAAAATTATACTATGTGGCCTTATGCTTATTAGCTTGCCTGCTTGGGTGTCCCTTTAATTAATGATGTATACAGGTATCCTGTGGTTTGTAGTGTTGGATGGAATAGGCCTATATAAAGAGGCTGGTGTAGTGTCCAGTTCTTTCTGGTCCCTAATAAGGGTGAGGGAAAACTGTGAAAATATTTCCTGCATGACTTTTTGCAAAAAACAGACAATATTTCTATTTTTTCGAAATGTTTTTTCACCAATTCCAACAATTTTATTCACCTATTTCAACAACTTTCTCAACAATCTTTTCTATGTGCAATATCTTTCACCACAATATTACATCTTCTGAGGGCTGTAGTGGAGAAAGTATATGAAGGTCAGCAACATATGTCTTTAAAAATGTGTTCCTGCTTAAGTGACACTGGCACATATTCATGATTAGGGGTGAGTGAAATGTCCTGTCATGTTCCCACAAAAAGATCTGTGAAAACCACCTTGTTGTCTGATTTTCCTTGTTAAAATCTGCTTTAAATACAGCGATTAAAATCTTCTCAGTTTTTGCCCATTGGCATATATTTTTTGCCATTTTTTCAAAAGCTAGAAAGTTTTCACCCTTTGATTAAAATGTTTTTAAACTTTTCTCTATAAAACATTCTATTTTCTAGGAAGTGGAACACAATAGAATCAGCTAAAGAGCGAGAGAGACATGCTGTTCTGTTCTGCTGTGAATTAGTATCAAAATTGAGGCAGAAGAGGCTCATAGTGACTGCTTTCACTATGAGCAAGTTTACAAACAATAAGAGGAGGAGTTGGAAGGACCCTTATGTGTCCAATCAGTCTGAGGAGGGGGAAGTGACCACTACAGACCCAGTGTTCACCAGTCCCCCTAAATCACACCTAGGGATCATTTGGAGAAGGAGAAGATGATGCCAAGTGTGACCACAGGGGACCGTAAGTCACACTTGCCATCCACAAGCAGTACCCCTAGTGCTAATATATCTACTACTAAGAAGGCCCAGCAGCTTGTTAGTGTTAGAAGTGAAGGAGGGGTAATCAATATCATATTACTAGTGACTGTGAGAAGGAAGACTCTGGGGCTGAACTTGATGTGGTTGGTGTTAGAAGTAGTAACAGTAATGGTGAAGCAGCCGGTGGGACTAGTGTTAGGTGAGTGGTAAGGGGAGGATTTGAGAGCAACCAGACTAGCGGTCAAAGGAGCCCACACCATTCTTATCACCCTGGGAGACCCCTTCCTTTCATGACAGTGTCCAAGTGGAACCAACCAGCAGTGAGATGTCTGTAATCGAACAGCAGCAGCATGTAGGGACTAGTGGTGGTGGTTATGATGATTGTGGAGAAGCAGGGGTTGAAGAGACATTGATGGCTTTTATTTAGCAGAAACTGAAAAGGAATGGGAGATAGGGATGAAGATGGGCACCACCACCAGCTGTGAGCTTTTGGAATTTGTGGGAGTTTGCTACTGCTGTAATTCCTGCTGCTGCTGAGTTGCAAGGGCAGCAGGATGCTGAGGAACAAGCTAGTGTGCCACAGACCACCGTGGACATAGTGGGAATGGGGTCAACAAGTTACACTTGCCAGCGGCAGTAATACTCCTGGTCCTAGTTGCAGTGATGATTCTGAGGCAGTAGCAGCAACAGCAGGAACATCATCCTGTGCCCCAGACAGTTGCTAATCTGGACGCTCTCAAATGTTTCACCTACCACTCCAGCTGCTTCACCATTACTGCTACTACTACTACTAATACTAACCACATCAAGTTTAGCCACAGAGTCTTCCTCCTCAGTCTCACAGTCACTAGTAATATTAGGATATTGTTGTTGATTACCCCCTCCTTCACTCCTAACGCTAACAAGCTCCTGGACCTTAGTAGTAGTACTAGCACTGGAGGGACTGCTTGGGAATTGCAAGTGTGATTTAAGGTCCCTGTCACATTTGGCATAATTTTCTCCTTACCCCCCTCCCCTCCTGAGTACTACAAGACACACTAGAAGCAGGCAAAGTAATGGTGGCAACAGGTTCAGCACTGGCAGCAGGTACAGCACTGATGGCAGAAGGGGCAGCACATCTGGCAGCAGGTACAGCACTAGTGGCGGCAGGGGCAGCACTGGTGGCAGCAGGGGCAGCACATCTGGAAGCAGGTACAGCACTAGTGGTGGCAGGGGCAGCACATCTGGCAGCAGGTACAACAATGGTGGTCGCAGGTACTGCAGTGGAGGCACTGGCAGCAGGGGCAGCATGTCTTGCAGCAGGCCTGTCCTGCTCTCACTAGTACTACCCTTTTCTCCCTCCCTTCTAGGATCCCTTGGAGTGATTTAGGGGGACTGGTCAACATTGGTTCAGTACTGCTCACTTCCTCCTCCTCCTCAGACTCAGTGGACACATAATAAGGGTCCTTCCAGTTCCTCCTTTTACTGCTCATAGTGATAGCAGTCACTATGAGCCTCTCCTTCCTCATTTTAACAAATAATAGCAGAACAGTACAGCATGTCTACCTTGCTCTGTAGCTGCTTCTATTGTGTTTCATTTTAAGTAATATGTCAAGTTTTTATAGTGAAAAAGCAAAAACAACGTAAATCAATAATGCAAAAATTGGTGGGGAACCTTGGCCAATGGGTGAAAAACACTGAAAATGTACTCGCTATATTAAAATCGGATTTTATTGCGAAAAAGTGGACAATAACGTGGTTTTCGATTAATTTCTTGTGGGACACAGCGCCAACTTTTGCCTATCCCTAGTTTGGACAAGGGGTATAGTGACAGCAGCAGTGTTTGGACATAGTTTTGCCCCCAGGTATTATTTACCACACACACACTGTGCACATTGCAGTGTCTGATGAGAGGCACAGGTCCTGCTCTCAAGGGAAAAATTTCTATTCTAATAACAACACACCCATGATTTTGGAGAAGGGGCAGGTGGTGGTGAAGCATTATTGGCTAACTTCTTCTTTACTCCACATATACAGGGGGCTACTTATTGTGCTGCTACTGCCTCACGGGCATCACTGGCGCTAGTTGTGCTAGTTGAACCTTCATCATCCATCACCCATGTTACTTCTGTTTTTGATACCATTCCCTTTCAGCTGCCTGATTGTCACAGTAAAATCAATATCTTTATTAAAATAAGAACATAATAAATATGAATAACACTTCCCCAACCTTCACAGGACCAGGTGTGAAGACAGTGCCTAAGCACTTCCCCAACCCTCACAGGACCAGGTGTGGAGACGGCACAGGATTCACTGACTGTACAGAGGCAGATACCACTCTGACAATCGTATGCAATAGTAGCAAGGATGGCAGTAGCTACTAGTGCAGGAGAAGCTGAAATGCCCAAGCAAAATGAAAGATATTCCCTTAGAACACTATTGTAGTGCAAGGCAACAGAGACAGGAATTCTTAGAATGCTAGGGAGAGTAGGCAATGGTGACTGAGCTCCCTAGAATGCTAGGGTTATCTACAGGCAATGGTGACTGCATCCCCTAGAACACTAGGGTAAACCTACAGGCAATGGTGACAGAGAACCCCAGACCGCGAAGATAGAACAGACAACGGTGACTGAGATCCCTAGAACGGAAGGGTATACCCAACGGTAGAACAGGAATGCCAGAGAAGAGGTCTGACGCCGAAACTGAGCACCACCTGAACCAGGAGGAAACAACAGAGCAGGTAAGCACAAGCAGTGACAGAAGGCCAAGAGTAGGAAACAATCGGATAGTCAGCCAGAACTGAGGTCAGCAAGGAGCGTGTAGTCAGCCAAGCCAAGAGTTAGCCCTCTTGGCTCCAGATTAAATTCCTAACCACATCTCTTGGTTCCTGAGAAAAGAAGGCTAAGTTTCCTGTTTGCACTCTTGGTTCATGGTTCCATCCCTAATAACTTCAAGAATCCACACTGATTGACCTGGTAATTATATTTTATTTATTCTAATTCTGCCTAATTTCAAAATAAGTATATTTCCTTGATATTTGAGGAAAATTATTTATATATTTGCTCATAAAAGCCTGGCCAGTTTTATTAGGGCAAATATTATGATCAGCTATATTTAGCATATTAATTAAGAAATTACGCAGAATTAATTAATTTATTATCATTAATTGCCAGAGAGATCTTAAAATAGTAATAGCAGTGAGATATATTTATCCTTGTATATACTGGTTAATATAATTTTTGTTATGTCTAGAATATTGTGTTTCTGGTAAAATTATTATAACTAATAATTAATCAAGGGAATACATGGAATTCATTTATTAACTCTCTAACTGCTGTTTGTCTATTTATTTGTGGTGTGCATTCTAAAGTCCTTTGTGAGGGTACCAGGCTTGTCTTTTGTAAATTGGAAGTATTCACTTCCAATAGACAAAAGAAATTTCTGGGTGTGACACCTATTTTAAACCAGTGGATTAACCCTTGGAGTGCCTATAGGTTTTATATATGTTGCTATAGTCAAAATTATGATCTATGTTGCATGGAGTTGGTATACTTACTAGACATATGTTATTGGGCTAATTCTTGGTAGATTAATTGTATAATCTTTGATTGACTATATTACTTGCAATTTATGTATTTATTTAAAGCTATGTAATATTTGAAAACAGTAGATAATTAAATTATAGTGATTTAAATCTGGGATTCTATTCCAGTTATTCCCTAAATTTGATTATTATTGATATATGATACAAGGAATTGTTAGAGGAATTATTTAATTCATCTCACAATACCCCTTACATCATAATTAGCATAGTTTATACAGTTTCTGGGGCAGAGGTATTCAGAGACGCTGCTGCCAACTGTATTATAGTAATTGTAAGAATCAATTAACCTTTTCTATGCTACTGAGTGTAATTATTGTTATTTAATACCTTTGAATATACATATGTGTGGTTAACCCTTTCACCGCTGGTAATCCTCATGGTAATAAGTGTGGTTTGGTTTTCTATGTACCTATTATAATTGCTAATCACTTATATATTTCATTGTTGCTAATACTTGTTATATATATAGTATATTGTATTTAATAAAATATATATATTTTCGCACAAATATGAGGGATTGATTATTATTATCAATTCATTACTGCGAAGTAGCGTGTCAATACATAATAAAGTATAAAGTTCTCAAATTATTTTATGTTGTCATTTGCCTATTAAAGTGAAGAAATGCAACTGAGTGGTTCTTTTGTTTTAACCATTTGGATACCTTCATATAAATAGTCCGACATCACACTGATTTCAATGCAGTGAGCTAGGTGAAAAAAGTGGGAAAAAGCAGAAAAACTTCACTTTTCACAGGAAATTATTCATCAAGTTGGAAGTGCCATTATTTGCCGATTTCAGTTTGAGGTAAATATTTTCACCCATCCTTAACCAGGAGCACAGATTAGCTACCTGTGCCTGCTGCTAGTGCTGCCACTGCCAGTCTGCCATCTTCAGGTCAGGAAGAAATGGCAAGTGTGACATTAGACATCTCCAACAGGTGTGATGTTTGTAATAGAGCAGCAGCAGCATGGAGGGACTGTTGGTGGTGGTGGTGATGATGCTGGTGGAGAAGCTGGGGTGGAAGAGACATTGATGGCTTTTTTAGCCCAAACTGAGGAGGAGTAGGAGACAGGGATGAGGATGGGCAGCACCACTAGCAGCAGTGAGCTTTTGGAATTTGTGGAGTTTGCAACTGCTCTAATTCCTGCTGCTGCTGAGTTGCAAGGGCAGTAGGATGCTGAGGAGCAGGCTAGTGTGTCACAGACCACTGTGGACACAGTGTGAATGGGGTCAACATGTGATGCAGGACTAGGACAGGTTCCACTTGCCCTCAGCAGCAATATTCCTGGTCCTAGTTGCAGTGCTTGTTCTGTGGCAGTAGAAGCAACATCATCCTCTGCCCCTTTGAAGTAATGAGTGTGGGACTATTTTTCTATTGGGGCAAGCACAGTGCAGAATTAACCAATGGCACTGTGCATGTTTTATGACAAGTCAGTGAACAGAGGAAAGGAGGGATTATGCCTTGGCACAGCCACCCTGGTAACACACATGAAACACAGACACCATGATACAGACACAGACACCAAACATGTTAAACCAAACACCCACCACAGAAATCGAGCACTGCTGTTGCTGTTCCCTTGGAGTCCCAAGAAAGGCAAAAAGCGGTGAGGTGGAGATCAAAGAGGAGGAAAAATAGAGCAACCTTGCCAGAGGCTGGAAGTTTGATGATGAGCAAAACAACTAGCTCGCCATCACCTTCTAGGGTAACTATATGTTCTGCCAATCCACCTCATTCATTGTTATCTCCCCCGTCTAATGATAGCCGCTCTGTTAAGGTTAGGATGTGGCAGTTTGTCACTACCCATTGCACACTGTGTGGTGCACTGACCACACATGCCAGTGGGGTGAAGGAGAATCGCAAACAGTGCATCAAGCAGCATCTGAGGAGATTCCATCCCACAGAATATACTAAGAAGGTGGCGGGGGGTTCATCATTACTATTAAACTGTCAGCAAGTTGTCATGTGTCCTTAGCAGGGTGGGGAAAAGACGTATAGTGACAGCAGCAGTAACTGGTTCTTGGTGTAGGGATTTCGCATTGGGGACCCTAAGTGTTATGGTGTTTGGATAGAGTTGTGTCAGGTGTTTCACATGAGTACAGATATACCCATTGTTCCATGTTTTCTTACCCTCAGGGCTTGTGTCAAACAAGTCTAAGTCCTAAAAATCAATATTTTGTCAGGGCTTGTGCCTCTAATAAAATCAATGTCCCCTCACAGCTTGGGCCTCTAACAACATATCTTACAAATCATCCTCTACAAAATACTACATTTTATTAACTATCCCCCCCAATACTAGTCAGAAAAAACACCAAAAACAAATTCCCTGTTCAACTGATTCTTTCCCCAGACTCCACTCACTAACACAGGCACCCTCCTCAGTCCCCTTTTACGTCAGGGGTCCCTGTGTCTGTCACATTACATACCAATTTCTTATTTTATTTATTTATGAACTGTGCCCCCAATACCAGTCAACGATCCCCCCCCCCAAAAAAAACAAGTTCCCTGTTCAACTTATTCTTTCCCTAGACTTCGCCTACCAACACAGGCAGAAACAAAGGGGGGAAAAAGCTCACAGTGCTAACTCACCATAATATTTACATATAATAAATGAGATATAGAGAGCAGCAAGGAACGAGAATTCTCCAGAACCCTAAATATTAGGTGGAAACCTAAAGTTCAAACGCAAAACAAAAATCAAACCTCCGATTTTCCATACAAATGATGCAAATGTGTGCCCTGTATAAGGCATACATTATATCACTGTGTTAATAAATAAAAGGTTCTCATTCTATAGTTTGGCCAAAGTATGTTTAAAGGGATAGTAATGTTTCACAATAAAAGCCGCTCCAATTAATCTTCATAGTATTTGGGCCATGGAGAGTGTTATTTCAATACTATCAGAGTTGCAGTTCAAGAGTAATTGAATGATAAAGTATCCCCTTCCCACTCCCTTTTACTGATGTAACACTGGTCACTAGGGATGGGCGAAAGTTGATGCCGTGTTTCTGAGAGAAATTCCACAAAAACCATGTTGTTGTCCACTTTTTCATGAGAAATTCCGCTTTTAAAAAGCGAGTAAAATTTCCAAATTTTTTCGCCCGTTTGCCAAAATTCCCCGCCAATTTTTTAGTGGCTAGAAAGTTTCCGTCCATTGATTTACACTGTTTTCGCTTTTCCAGTATAAAAATGTGAAATATTTATGGAAGTCAGACATAACAGAAGCAGCTACAGAGCAAGGTAGATGTGCTGTGCTGTTCTGCTGTGAATTGTTTGTTAAATTAAGGTAGGAGAGGCTAACAGTGACTGCTATCACTATGAGCAGCAAAAGGAGGAACTGGAAGGACCCTTATTATGTGTCTACTGAGTCTGAGGAGGAGCAGGAAGTGACTAGCAGTACTGAACCAATGCTGTCCAGTCCTCCTAAATCACGCCAAGGTATATTGGGGAATTTAATGGGAAGGGAGGGAGAAAAGGATAGTACTAGTGAGAGCAGGGCAGGTCAGCTGCCTGTGCCTGCTGCCAGACATGCTGCCCCTGCTGCCACTAGTTCTGTTCCCGAGTGCTATACATGCTGCAAGACGTGCTGCCCATGCTGTCACAGTACTGTACCTGCAACCACCATTGCTGTACCTGCTGCCAGTGCTGAACCTGCTACAACCAATACTTTGCCTGCTACTAGTGTGTCTTTTAGTACTCAGGAGGGGGAGAAGGAAAAAATGATACCAAGTGTAATAGCAAGGGACCCTAAGTCACACTTGCCATCCCCAAGCAGTCCCACCAGTGCTAGTAATACTACTACTAAGGTCCAGCAGCTTGTTAGCGTTAGGCGTATAGGAGAGGGTAATCAATAACAATATCCTCATATTACTAGTGACTGTGAGACTGAGGAGGAAGACTCTGCAACTGAATTTGATGTGGTTGGTGTTAGTAGTACTAGCAGTAATGGTGAAGCAGCCGGAGTGTTAGGGGAAACATTTGAGAGCTTCCAGACTAGTGGTCAAGGGAGCCCACACTATTCCTCTGGCCCTGGGAGTCCTCCCCTTCCCTTCACTAAAGTGTCCAAATGGAACAGGATCCTGAAGACTACGAGGCCAGAACTGTTGTTGGGGGAGAGCAGGCACAAAATTAATACCACCACCAGTAGGAGCACAGATCAGCTGCCTGTCCCTGCTGCTTGTGCTGCCACTGCCAGTCTGCCTTCTTCACGTCACCAAGAAATGCCAAGTGTGACATTAGCGAACCCTCTATCACATTGCTTGTCACCTCCTCCAAGCAGCAGTGAGATGACTGTAATAGAGCAGCAACACGTAAGGACTAGTGGGGGTGGTGATGATGATGCTGGAGAAGCTGGGGTGGATGTTAGGGACCAGGAACCAGACAGGACACAAAAAGATAAAAAAAGGCAATAAACCTTTATTAGTGCAACAGAAACAGAAGCATAATCCAAGAACATAAACCAAAAGACACGCTAGGGTCAGGAATAAAGACAGGTATTCAGCCGAGCCAGAGTCAGGAAACCAGAATTCTGTGATGTCAGGAACAAGCCGAGGGTCAGAAGCACAGACGTCAGCGAAGTCTGGAACAAGCCGATGGTCTGGAGCACAGCAAACAGGAACGCAGGAAAAGTCCAGCGCAGCCAGCAGCAACAGGTCAGCAAACAAACACAAGGACCATGAGGAAGTGAGCCAAGCTGCTAAAAATACCCTGAGAGGGTTGGCTGATAAAAGTCAGGTGAGTAATCAGAGAGATCAGCTGATACAGTCAGAGCCAGAAACTCAGAATACAGCAGCAGTGGATAACAGAACACTAGATTAGCTCACACAGCAGAATCAATAGGCAAAATGGGAGCAACTCAGCAAACCCTTGACAGTGGAAGAGACATTGATGGCCTTTTTAGCAGAAACTGAGTAGGAATGGGATACAGGGATGGGGATGGGTATCACCACCACCACTAGCAATGACATTTTGGAATTAGAGGAATTTGCAACTGCTCTAATTGCTTCTGATGCTGAGATGTAAGGGAATCAGGATGGATGATGAGGAGCAGGCTAGTGTGCCACAGACCACTGTGGATACAGTGGGAATGGGGTCAACAAGTGGTGTGGGATTAGGACAGGTTCCACTTGCCAACACCAGCAATACTCCTGGCCCTAGTTGCAGTGCTGAATCTGAGGCAGTAGCAGCAACAGCAGCAGCATTATCCACTGCCACAGAAAGTAAAGGGGAATGTGGAAGACAAGAAGAAAGAGGACCTTCTTCTCTACCTTCCCCCTCCCCCCTGAAGTCATGGGTGTGGGAATATGTTTCTGTTGGGGCAGGCACAGTGCAGTCATCAGCAACGGCACTTTGCACAATTTGTGACAAGTCAGTGAGAAGAGGAAAGGTGGGAACACAGCTTGGCACAAGCGCCCTATCACACATGAAACACAGACACCATGACGTTTGCGTCAAACATGTTAAAGCTACACACCCACCACAGAAATCAAGCACCGCTGTTGCTGTACCATGTGACTCTCCAGAAAGGCAATAAGATGTGAGGCGGAGATCAAAGAGGAGGAAGAACAGAGCAACCAAGGCAGATACTGGAAGTTCCATGATGACTGAAACAACTAGCTCACCATCACCTTCTAGGGTAATGCATCTTCTGCCAATCCACCTCATTCAACGTTACCTCCCCCGCCAAATGATAGCCACTCTGTTGATGTTAGGATGTGGCAGTTCGTCTCTACCCATTGCACACTGTGTGGTGCACTGACCACACATGCCAGTGTGGTGGAGAAGAATCTCAAGCAGTGCATCAAGTGGCATCTGAGGAGATTCCATCCTGCAGAATATGCTAAGATACTGGCAGGGAAGGTTCATAATTACTACTAAACTGTCTGCAAGTTGTCATGTCTGGAGAAGGGGTATAGTGACAGCAGCAGTACTTGGTTTCGGATGTCATGGTGTTTGGATACAGTTGTGCCCCCAGATGTTATTTATCAGACACACACACTGTGCACATTGCAGTTGCTGATGGGAGCCACAGTTCCTGCTCTCAAGGGAAACAAATATATTCTAATAACAACACACCCATGATTTTGGAGGAGGGGCAGTTGGAGAAGATTTAATGGCCCACTTCTTTTCTCCACATAGACTGGGGGCTACTTATTGTGCTACTACTGTCTCAGGCACATTACTGGAGCCAGTTG
Organism: Rhinophrynus dorsalis; assembly: GCA_037306005.1. Lineage (NCBI taxonomy): Eukaryota > Metazoa > Chordata > Amphibia > Anura > Rhinophrynidae > Rhinophrynus > Rhinophrynus dorsalis. Next base: position 313,860,757 of record CM074721.1, read on the forward strand.
TGGCAAGTGGAACCTTCATCATCCATCACCCATGTTACTGCTGTTGTTGATCCCATATAACATAATCAACCAAAAAAAATAAACACATTTTTGAGGGGTTTGTTTCTAACAAGCCTACGTCCTACAAATAAATGTTTCCTTAGGGCTTGTGCCAAAAAAGCTTAAGTCATACAAATCAATGTTTCTTCAGGGCCTGGGCCTCTAATAAGTCTAAGTCCTACAAATCAATGTTTCCTAGGAGCTTGGGCATCTAACAACAAATCTAACAAATCATTCTCTACAAAATATTCTATCAAGTCAAGTATCAGTCCACCCCAGTGGCAGCTTATGTCAGGGGGTTCCTGTCCTTATCACTTTACATACAAATTTCTTTTTATTTTTATTTTTTTAATAACTGTACCCCCAATTCCAGTCAAGAAACTCCCCACAACAAATTCCCGTCTCAACTGATTCATTCATTCACCAACACAGGCACACTCCTCAGACCCCTTTTATACCATGTCTTATGGGTTTTTTTTATTTGTATTTAGGATTTATTTTATATTAACTACCTCCCCTGAATCCTAGTAAAAGAAATCATCCTCTGTTCAACTGATTCTTTCACCACACCCTGCCAACACAGATACCCTCATGCCCCTTTTATACTATGCCTTTGGGAAATAAAATAATATTTGTTTTATGTTGTGTTTAACTTCAATGGCCCCATTGATTTCAATGGAATGAGCTAGATGAGAAAAAAAAAATGGAAAATCTGAACTTTTCGCGGAAAGTGCCATTTTTCGCCAATATCCGTGTGAGGTGGAAATTTTTGCCCATCCCTGCTGCTCACCTCAGATCAGCAAGACTGGAAGGGTGGATCACAGAGAGTAACAATCAGTTATTATAAGGAAAAACCTAAGAAACCTGTCAAGGAAGGCAGGGTTTTCCTTATGCTCACAGTAAGAAGATTGTCCCTTGCTGAGACCTGTCTGGTTCCAGGACCAGATTCTACATCTGAGGGGAGGTGGCTTACATTAGGTAAAAGGGGAGGGAGGGGGATATTTTAACATTCAATTACTCTTGAACTACAACTCTGACAATATTGAAATAACACTCTCCATGGCTCAAATACTATTAAGATTAACTGGAGCTGCAGTTTTTGTGAAACAATACTATCCCTTTAATCTTGTCCTCCATGTCACAGTACCCTAATATTAGGCAAGTCCTCTCTCTCAATACACATATTGAACCCTATCTAAATTAAAAACTTTCCCTCGGGTATTTGGGGTAAGCCTCCTTTGCTGCCTTCTCACACCCGCTGACTCCCCTAGGACACAGATAACAGCCAGATCAGGAAGAAACTTGGAAATAGGGATGGGCGAAAAATTTCACCTCAAACCAAAATTGGCAAATAATGGTACTTTCTGCTTGGCGAATAATTTTCCACGAAAAATTAAATTGTTCTGCTTTTTTTGCCTAGTTCGTTGCATTGAAATAAATGGGAACATTGAATTTAGGCACAACACATATGAAATGTAATTCTATTTCCCAAAGGCATAGTATAAAGGGGGTATGAGGGTGCCTGTGTTGGTGGAGTGTGGGGAAAGAATCAGTTGAACAGGGAATTTTTTTGGGGGGGTTTGTTGACTGAGATTGGGAGAATAGGTAATTAAAAAATAAGACATGGTATAAAAGGGGTCTGGGGAGGGTGCCTGTGTTGGTGGAGTCTGGGGAAAGATTCAGTTGAACAGGGGATTTTTTTGGAGGGTCTGTTGACTGGTATTGGGGGACAGTTAATAAAAAATAAATTATTTAAATTAAAAATAAAATAAGAAATTGTTATGTAACATGACAGAGACAGGGACCCCTGATGTAAGCTGTAACTTGGGCAGACTGGTACTTCACGGGATAGAGTATTTGGTAAAGGATTATTTGTAGGACTTGTTGTTTGAGGCCCAAGCCCTGAGGAGACATTGATTTGTATGTCTTAGACTTATTAGAGACACAATCCCTGAGAAAACATTGATTTGTAGGGCTTAGACTTGTTTGGCACAAGTTCTAAGGGAACAATGATTTGTAGGACTTTGACTTCTTTTAGGTCCAAACCATGAGGAAACATTGATTTGCAAGACTTAGACATTTTAGGCACAAGCCCTGTGGGATTTGTAGGACTTTGGTTTCTTAGTATCACAAGCCCTGAGGAATCAGAGATAATTTTTATCACTTTGGCTTGTTAGCGTCACAAGCCTTGAGGAATTGGTGATTTGTATAACTTAGGCTTGTTAGAAATGGTATCCTTTTGAAATATTGTGCGCCGCACGGCGTATCTTAAAATGAAGCATTTGTTTGGTTGCGTCAATGTGAATGACGTATTCACAATGTCGCAAGTTATAGAGTTGCAAATTCAACATGTCATCTTGCACAACATGTCGCCTTCTATATGTCACCTGCGTCAAAATGTCGATCACATCACTAACTATTCAATATCAATAGTCACCTAATAAGGACACAATAAAGGGTGCAATACAGCGCAATAGTGCACAATAAAGAAACATTAAGAGTGAAATAAGGGCCCAATAAGGACGCAGGGTGCAATAAGGGTGCAATAAAGGGTGCAATAAGGAAAGCAAGGGTGCATTAACAGAACAAATGTGACATGTACACATATTACAAAAGCATTAACAGCAAAATAAGGGAGCAATAAGGGCACATTAACATTGCAAATGTGACATGTATGCACATTACAAAAGGAAGGCACTGTAGGGACGCATAGTTGGATCAATAATGCGTCAAAACCGTGTCATTTGTTTCACACACTCGAATCAGGAAGTGCATCACTATTGAAATGAAACAGGAAGTACAAAAACATTTCGCCACCACGAAACACAGGCAACGCACACGAGACACAAGTGATGCAGCTCAAACAACAGCATACAAAAAGCCTAGAGAGTCTTCCTTCACAAATGCGGAGCTGGGGATACTTGTCCGCTATATGGACAAGTATCTCCCAGATAGGCTCAGGGACAAAGTGGACTCTGCATTTCAAAGGAGCATTTTAGACAAAATGGGATAAGAGAAGTATAAATGGCGCTCACTGTGGAAAACGGATAGAGAGTACAATACTTCAGTGTTAAATCAGACCCAATATTATGATCTTATACAGTAATATTACTACAGTCTGACTAGTAGAAAGCATAAAATTGAGAACAAACAGAACTATTGGCATATGCACGCTAAGACCTACTAAACATTATTGACGTTACAAGTCCAAAGATTAATAGTAATATAAAAACCACTGAGTCAGTACTTATTGTCTTGGTCATGAAATGAGATGAGATGAATGGTAAGTCTGATGGAGGTTAGTCTAATAAATCGATGATGGAACTATTTCCAAACATTCTTATTAGTCATTCACCCCAACATTCAGAAAGCTGGCAGCTGTCGGTGTCCCGGAGTCCACTCAGGTCATAGGCGATATGAAAAAAACAAAAAAAGAGACAGCGCACAAAAAGCAACTTCTAAGTTGCTGTCCCCGATTATTCTCCTTTTCAGGCACGTCCCGATATATATGTATGGTGTATAGACTTCCTCATATCATCACGCCTCTGTATATTTTATACAATAAATTTTACTTTATTCTTTTTATATGTATATTTTCTATGTTTGGTTATAACCACTACACTTAGAAGTTGCTTTTTGTGCGCTGTCTCTTTTTTTGTTTTTTTAGACAAAATGGCCTGCAAAATGCAGAGGTCCAGTGGCATCACAAGGACCACGAGGCAGATTCTTCGGAGGTGGTCTGACTGCTGGGCACTATTCGTGCCGGTATATTTGGTTTGATTTTTATTGCTGGGAGGGACGTGTTGGTTGTAACATTTCAGTAATTCTTATGTTTTTCCATGTTTACACACTTTGCTTTTTCACTTCCATCCTAGCACTCAACCCACCCGGAAGGACCTCTCCTGATCCTCTGGTGGCCACTGCACCATCGTCCCTGTAGCCTACAAGTAAGTATTTTTATGGCATGTATGGAGTACACAGCTATTAGGAATTACAGTATTACATATTGACATATTTTTATCAATTTATTTATAGGTCGTACAGCATCCAAAAGGCTCTTTAGGCCTGCTCCACCTCCTCCTCCTCCTTGTAAGTACCCTTGCATGACTTTAAAATGTAGCTCACAAATGACTCACTGCTAACTACTATGCAATTACTAGACAACAAACCCATCCTGTAATTAGTATGCATATTTTCTTTTTTGCTTGGTCACCCCTTCATATTTCACTAAATACACACCCTCACATTGGGGAAGCTGTTAAAAATTAGTCTTTGAGTATTTTTAAAAAAATGGGCCCTAAAAGGATAATTCAAAAAACTAGAAGAAAATTGTTTTACATCTTCCACAAATGTGTACTTGTTTGTGAGTGTACGTGTATATTGGATTTGTGAGTGTATGTGTGTACTGGATTTATGAGTGTATCAGGTTTGTGAGTGTATGTGTGTATTGGGTTTGTGAGTGTGTGTGTAATGGTTTTGTAGGAAAATGGGCAGACTTATCTGTCGTCAAATTCTATGTTTCTATGTGTACTGCTTATGTGTACAATGGGTATCTTGACTTGGATTAACATTCAACAATTTCCACCACCTCCTCCCCTCAACCTCCCCAGCCTCACCCCCAGGAAGCACTACAGAGGGCCTTCCTTAATCTGGAGAGGAAGGTGCACTCCCTAAATAGAAAGATGAGGAAAATATGCTCCCTTATTTCCCCCAAATTTTTTTTATATTGTTAGTCATTATTTTATCCTGCCACATCAAGGGTAAAATGGTATCATGCTGTATAGACTGAAACTGAGCTGTAAGAGAAAAAGATAGAGAAGCAAAGAACAGACATAGAGTATAGAGCGAAGTATTTTATTTGCACACACTAATGCAGACATACATCTAGTGAAGTTTCAACAAACAGAAATATAAGATTTACTGAAGCACATCAATGTAATATCTTATGTAGAAAAAAGTGGGTAAAAATATATTAACATTGGAGTACAACAGCAGCTTTAAAAGCAATAAGGGAGCTGAATTGCTGCTGGTGGAAGGATGCACCTTCCGCCAAGAGAGAATGATCTATGGAAAGTGTATCTGGAAATGCGCTGAGTATAACAGTGGACACTGTAGTTCAAGATGCCATACCAAGGATGGCATACTTTGCAAAGGCACAGGTGAACACAACCACATACCAGACATTGCCGAAGTTGAGGCAAAGAGATTAGTTGGAGATCTAAAAGAAATGGGAGCTAATAGACAATATAGCACACATGAACTGGTGGCTGTGACTTCACAAACAGCCACACCTGCTGTTGCTTCACAATTGTCTACAATTACTAACTTAAAGCAGGTCATAAGAAGAGTGAGGAGAGGTGCCATGGCTCATCTTCCAAACCCAATCAATATGGAAGAGCTGAGGATTGATGGGGAATAAAGACTGCAAAGGGTGAGAACTTTATGCTTCATGACAGCAAACCTGGATAACTACGATTTATCATTTTTTCCACCCTGGCTAATTTAACAACAGCCAGAACTGGTATGCTGATGGAACTTTTAAATCTGTCCAATGCTATTTCAGAAAACATTCACCATATATGCTCTACAGTTTGGGATTGTTATCTCCAACTTGTGTTTGTCCTCATGAGCGAGAGGACAACTGTAACTGTTTTGTAAGACACTCAGACCAGGAGGTTAGAATAAAACACAGTTTTATTGAAAAACTAGGAACACTGCCCACTGCAGGTTAGTTTGCAATGACAGGTAAATGGATAAGGAACTATGAATGCCCTCATAGGCCCAGTATAGACCAAGAACATATACTGTCACAAGACAGGCATAAATATGAGACAACAGTAGCAAAAGGGTTAAAGTCCTAGGTAGATAATCAGTCTCTGTTGTGGTGTGTTTAGCCAATGCCCAGTAGATGGTAAAAGCAGCAAGAGACTGTGTTGCAAGGTATGAGAGCTCCTTGGCAGTGAGGCAGGACTGAAACACTCCATGACAGGCAATGAGCGGAGATACCCAACAATCTGCAAGAGCCGAATGGAACTAGAGCCAATAGCACCCTTCAGGTGTGGTAACGGAGTCCCAAACACTGCAAGAGCTAAATGGAACCAGACCCAACAGCACCCTTCCGGTGCGGTAATGGAGTTTCAAACCCTGCTTGAGCTGAATAATATCAAAGCCAATAGCACCCTTCCGGTGTGGAAACGGGGTTTCAAACACTGCAAGAGCTAAATGGAACCAGAGCCAATAGCACCCTTATGGTGCGGTCACTGAACCCTGTACACTGTGAGAGCAGATGGAATCGCCCAGTTGCACCACACGGTGCGGTAACCTATATGATGTGCAAATAAGGTGTTAAGCGGAAGCACAGGTAAATGGAGGCCACAGTGCTCTGCAAGTGTAACCAGGAGGCTCTGTATAACGGAAGTATCACGGTGCCGTGATTGCTGCAGTTCCCTGTCTGTCACCAGTAGGGGGCTTCTATTGGCTGTCTGCAGTTAGCCCGCCTCTTGTTGCCTATTTAAACCTGGATTGGGCACCCTTTGAGTGCCCTTTCGTGTTGTTTCTGACCTTCTTGCTATCACTATGCTAGTGATAGCTGGGCCTCTGTTCCAGTGTTCCTGAGTTCCTGATCTCCTGTGTTCCTGGGTTCCTGATCTCTACTGTTCCAGTGTTTCCTGGATGCTGAGTTACTCCAGTCCTGGTTCCGGCCTAGTCTCTGGTGTTGCAGTTACTGCTGAACTTCTTCTATGCTGTTTCCTGACCTGACTGATGGTTGCTGGTTCCTGTCATCTCATCACCTGTCTTCAGTATCCTGGCGACCTTCTGCCTGGTCGCGTTGGTGACATTGCTACAATTCTGTGTCGGTCCCAGCGTGCGGACGCTGGTTTGCTCCTTAGCCTTGCGGTTATACAAACTCACTTGTTACACCAGTGTGCGGTCACTGGTTTGCTCCAAAGCCTATCAGCTCTACATAGCTGTGTTGGTCCCAGCGTGCGGACGCTGGTTTGCTCCTAAGCCTTGCGGCCATACAAACTCACTTGTTACACCAGTGTGCGGTCACTGGTTTGCTCCAAAGCCTATCAGCTATACAAATCTGTGTTGGTCCCAGCGTGCGGACGCTGGTTTGCTCCTAAGCCTTGCGGCTATACAAGCTCGCTTGTTACACCAGTGTGCGGTCACTGGTTTGCTCCAAAGCCTATCAGCTATACAAATCTGTGTTGGTCCCAGCGTGCGGACGCTGGTTTGCTCCTAAGCCTTGCGGCTATACTACTCACTTGTTACCCCAGTGTGCGGTCACTGGCTTGCTCGCAAAGCCTTACGGCTATACTATTCAGTGTTGTTCCCAGCGTGCGGACGCTGGTTTGCTCCAAAGCCTTGCTGCTTAACGATTCTGCTAATTTGCCAGTTTCATCTGACTGCTGCTACTATCTCTGGGCTGCCCTGCCCGGTATTGGTAAGGCCGGTAGAACCTTTTGCCACATTCCATCTGAGGTTGCCTTACCCGGTATTGGCAGGGCCGGTAGAGCCGACATTGTGTATCTATTGAGGCTGCCTTGCCCAGTAATTTGGTAAGGCCGGTAGAACCGTTATGCTATTCCATCTGCAGGTTGCCTTACCCGGTAATGGCAAGGCCGGTAGAGCCTATAGACTGTCCTGTCCAGTATATTGACAGGACCGGTAGAGTCTGCCTTCTGTCTGTGCTATATCCTGTATATATATAAATGTATGTTATTGCCATCCTAAGTTATCAATTTATTATTTCAATAAAATTGATTTTTTTTACCTAAAACTTGTGTCTGAGAGTCATAATAAACCGTGATAGTACGAAAGGGCCATGACCTCAGACAGCAAGGGTGAAGGTAATGCACAGAATATCCATTGGAGGATGGATGTGCTCGAGCAACGTTTGGATCAGTTGGCAGTTGCAATCCAAACGATCCTTGAACGCACGGTACTCGCTGACAAATCGAGTTCTAGCCCGGTGGTCTCGCCAAGTCAGACACCGGAAAGTGATACCAGGCCCCTAGAGGGTACTGTTAAAGGTTTAACGGCTTCTGCACCCTTGCCGCTAAGATATGATGGTGACCCTAGTCTCTGCAGAGGGTTCATCAACCAACTTGAAATCTTTATGGAATTGACGGCACACGCATTTCCCAATGATCGTAGTAAAGTGGGGTTCACGATATCACTGCTCACTGGCAGAGCATTGGCCTGGGCTAACCCCTTGTGGGAGAATGCTAAACCTTGTACTAAGAACTTCAGAGAATTTGTGCAATCCTTTCGAAGAGTGTTTGAGCCTCCTGGTAGAACCAACTCTGCTGCCAAACGCCTTATGGAGATACAACAGGGCAGGCGTACAGTGGGCGACTATGCCATCGAATTCCGCGCATTGGCAGCAGAGGTAGGTTGGAATAACGAGGCATTATTGGCAGCTTTTTCTCAAGGCCTGAGTGACCACATTAAAGATGAAATTGCTGCTAAAGATCTACCTATTGATCTAGATGATTACATTGAGTATGTTATGATAATTGACTCCAGAATACGTGACAGATCAATTGCCAGAGATCGTAAAATACGATCAAAAGATAATGAGCCTAGTAGCATATTTTGCCCACCCATCCCTCCCTTGGCAGTGAAGTCTAGTGAACCTGTACGGGAAACAAGCGAACCTATGCAAATAGGCTTCACTAGACTAACCAAGGCAGAGAGACTTTATCGCAAGAAGCAAGGGTTGTGTTTATACTGCGGTAAAAAAGGGCACTTGCTAAATTCCTGTCCGGTACGTCCGGGAAACGCACACACCTAGGGTACCTTGGGGGACAGGCCCTAGGTGGTGTACAATCGTCCCCAGTGTCGGGCATAACGAAACCCACCATTCAGGTGGTATTGTCTTGGGCACAACGATCTGTGGAGGTTTTGGCCTTGGTTGACTCTGGTGCAGCAGGGTATTTTATGGATAATACCTTTGCTGACTTGCACGGAGTTCCACGCATTGAAAGAGAAAACCCCTTGACTATCGAAGCGATTGATGGTAGACCTTTAGAACCGCCTCAGGTTTTATTTGAAACTATGCCACTGTCTATGACTATTGGGGCACTTCACAGAGAAGAGCAGCAGTTTCAACTGATTAATTCTCCGCACCACGCGGTAATATTGGGATTTCCGTGGTTACAGTTACATAACCCACAATTTGATTGGAAAAAGTGTGAAATTGCTGCTTGGTCCCAGTTTTGTATGGACAAGTGCGTCATCCAGCCTATTAAGGTCCTATGCACCTCCTCTGCTATACCGGATGTGTACCAACAGTTTGGCGATGTTTTTAGCAAAGGAGAGGCTAGTATGCTACCCCAGCATAGACCTTATGATTGTTGCATTGAATTGCAGCCTGGAGTAGTACCTCCTAAAGGACGCACTTATCCATTATCTTGTGAAGAAAATAAGGCTATGGAGGACTACATTTCTGATGCCCTTGCTAGAGGGATCATACGAAAATCTACCTCTCCAGCTGGGGCTGGGTTCTTTTTCGTAAAAAAGAAAAATGGCGAATTAAGACCATGCATTGACTACCGGGGCCTGAATAAACTAATGGCAAAAAACGCATACCCAATACCACTCATCACCGAGCTTTTTGACAGGCTTAAGGGCGCTTCGATTTTTACCAAATTGGACCTACGGGCCGCTTACAATCTGGTTCGCATTCGAGCAGGTGATGAGTGGAAAACTGCCTTTAATACTCGAGCTGGGCACTACGAGTATCTAGTAATGCCATTTGGGCTGTGTAATGCACCCGCAGTTTTCCAGGAACTGATAAACGATGTTCTGAGAGATATGTTACAGACATGTGTTGTGGTTTACCTTGATGATATACTGATTTACTCCCAAGACATGGCACAGCACATCAAGGATGTATCTGCAGTATTGCTACGACTCCGTGAGAACAAATTATTTTGTAAATTGGAAAAATGTGAGTTTCATAGAACCAGTGTGCCATTCTTGGGGTTCATAATTGGCAATGATGGCATTGCCATGGACAAAGATAAGTTGTCAGCTGTCCTACAATGGCCAAAACCCAAGGGCCTTAAAGCCATACAGCGTTTCCTGGGTTTCACTAACTATTATAGGAGGTTTATTAAGAACTTTTCTTCCATTGTCAAACCTCTGTCCGATCTTACGCACAAGGGTGCTAATCCTTCTTGTTGGCCGGTATCTGCTGAGAAAGCCTTTGAAAATTTGAAGCTGGCATTTGCTGCGGCTCCTGTGTTATCCCACCCCAATCCTCTACTTCCATTTACGTTAGAGGTTGATGCCTCAGATATCGGGGTTGGGGCAGTACTTTCGCAACGACACGATAAAGGTGGAACTCTCAGACCTTGTGGATTTTTCTCTAAAAAGTTGACTGTCACTCAAAGCCACTATGAGATAGGTGACAGAGAATTATTGGCCATTATCCTCGCTCTTAAGGAATGGCGTCATTTGCTTGAAGGTACTAAGAATCCTGTCTTAATCCTAACGGATCATAAAAATCTGACGTATCTCTCCGAGGCCAAGAGATTGTCCTCCCGTCAGGCCAGGTGGGCACTGTTCCTGTCTCGATTTAATTTCATTGTATCATATTTACCGGGGTCAAAGAATATCAGGGCTGATGCACTGTCAAGACAATTTGAGGCCGACAGTGACAGAGTGGAAACACCAGCACCTATCATCCAACCTGATAGAATACTGGCTACTATACGCACGAGTATCACTTCTCCCTTAGGGGAGGAGATCCTGGCCTCTCAGGGGTCCGCTCCCCATGAAACCCCAGTGGGCAAATGTTTTGTCGCTGAACCATTTCGTACTAGGCTGCTCGAAACCTACCATTCCTCTAAGGCTGCGGGACATATTGGTAGAGACCAATTGTTATGGTCCCTTTCTCAGTTATTTTGGTGGCCTTCCATGAGAAACGATTGTGCCGAATTTACGAATGCCTGTGCCACCTGCGCCCGCGCTAAGACCCCGAGACATCTCCCAGTGGGCTTGCTTCAACCGGTGCCTAATGGCGAACGCCCCTGGTCTCATGTTTCCATTGATTTTATGGGAGAATTGCCTATGTCTAAGGGGTACTCTTTTATATTCATGGTGGTGGACAGATTTTCTAAAATGGCTCATTTCGTGCCCCTCCGTGGCCTTCCTTCAGCTAAGGAATTGGCAATGGTATTCGCCAGAGAAGTATTCCGGTTGCATGGAGTGCCTAGGGTACTGGTGTCTGACAGGGGGAGCCAGTTTGTGTCTAGATTTTGGAGGGCATTTTGCCAACAGATGGGCATACAGCTGTCCTTCTCTTCTGCCTACCATCCCCAGACCAATGGAGCCGCTGAACGAGCTAATCAGGGATTGGAACAATTTCTCCGTTGTTTCGTGACTGACCATCATGATAATTGGTCCGACTTGTTGCCTTGGGCAGAGTTCGCCAGGAACTGTGCGGTCAATTCTTCATCTGGGAGCTCTCCGTTTCTGATTAATTATGGGTTCCAGCCCTGTTTGCTTCCAGATTCTTTTCAGACGCAACAGATTCCAGCTCTGGATGAGCATATCGAGCAACTCCGTTCCACATGGGCACAAGTTCAGAGGGCACTTGGTCAGTCATTTCAGCGTCATCAGCGCCATGCTAATCGCAGAAGGCTTCCAGCGGTTTCCTTTCAGGTTGGGGATAGAGTATGGCTTTCCTCCAGAAATCTCAAGCTGCAGGTTCCGTCTAATAAGTTGGCTCCCCGGTTTATTGGTCCATACAGAGTTATTCGCAAAATTAACCCTGTTTCCTATGCACTAGACCTACCTGCATCCATGCGTATCCATAATGTGTTCCATGTGTCTCTTCTTAAGCCTCTGGTTTGCAATCGCTATACTACCACACCTGTGGTGCCAGGACCTGTTGAGGTCGAGGGCCAGGAGGAGTACGAGGTTCAGAGCATTATTGATTCCCGTAGGCTTAGAGGAGGGGTACAGTACCTGGTACATTGGAAAGGGTACGGTCCTGAGGATCGTTCATGGGTGGATAGTAAGGACCTTCATGCACCTAGGCTAACTAGGATCTTTCATGCCAAGTACCCACAGAAAACTAAACCTTATTCTAGGAGAGGGGGTCTTTGAGAGGGGGGTACTATCACGGTGCCGTGATTGCTGCAGTTCCCTGTCTGTCACCAGTAGGGGGCTTCTATTGGCTGTCTGCAGTTAGCCCGCCTCTTGTTGCCTATTTAAACCTGGATTGGGCACCCTTTGAGTGCCCTTTCGTGTTGTTTCTGACCTTCTTGCTATCACTATGCTAGTGATAGCTGGGCCTCTGTTCCAGTGTTCCTGAGTTCCTGATCTCCTGTGTTCCTGGGTTCCTGATCTCTACTGTTCCAGTGTTTCCTGGATGCTGAGTTACTCCAGTCCTGGTTCCGGCCTAGTCTCTGGTGTTGCAGTTACTGCTGAACTTCTTCTATGCTGTTTCCTGACCTGACTGATGGTTGCTGGTTCCTGTCATCTCATCACCTGTCTTCAGTATCCTGGCGACCTTCTGCCTGGTCGCGTTGGTGACATTGCTACAATTCTGTGTCGGTCCCAGCGTGCGGACGCTGGTTTGCTCCTTAGCCTTGCGGTTATACAAACTCACTTGTTACACCAGTGTGCGGTCACTGGTTTGCTCCAAAGCCTATCAGCTCTACATAGCTGTGTTGGTCCCAGCGTGCGGACGCTGGTTTGCTCCTAAGCCTTGCGGCCATACAAACTCACTTGTTACACCAGTGTGCGGTCACTGGTTTGCTCCAAAGCCTATCAGCTATACAAATCTGTGTTGGTCCCAGCGTGCGGACGCTGGTTTGCTCCTAAGCCTTGCGGCTATACAAGCTCGCTTGTTACACCAGTGTGCGGTCACTGGTTTGCTCCAAAGCCTATCAGCTATACAAATCTGTGTTGGTCCCAGCGTGCGGACGCTGGTTTGCTCCTAAGCCTTGCGGCTATACTACTCACTTGTTACCCCAGTGTGCGGTCACTGGCTTGCTCGCAAAGCCTTACGGCTATACTATTCAGTGTTGTTCCCAGCGTGCGGACGCTGGTTTGCTCCAAAGCCTTGCTGCTTAACGATTCTGCTAATTTGCCAGTTTCATCTGACTGCTGCTACTATCTCTGGGCTGCCCTGCCCGGTATTGGTAAGGCCGGTAGAACCTTTTGCCACATTCCATCTGAGGTTGCCTTACCCGGTATTGGCAGGGCCGGTAGAGCCGACATTGTGTATCTATTGAGGCTGCCTTGCCCGGTAATTTGGTAAGGCCGGTAGAACCGTTATGCTATTCCATCTGCAGGTTGCCTTACCCGGTAATGGCAAGGCCGGTAGAGCCTATAGACTGTCCTGTCCGGTATATTGACAGGACCGGTAGAGTCTGCCTTCTGTCTGTGCTATATCCTGTATATATATAAATGTATGTTATTGCCATCCTAAGTTATCAATTTATTATTTCAATAAAATTGATTTTTTTTACCTAAAACTTGTGTCTGAGAGTCATAATAAACCGTGATAGGAAGCTGCAATGCTCAGGAAGTGTAAACGGACAGGCTCGGTATAACGGAGGCAACAGAGCTCAGCAAGTGTTAACGGAAAGGCTAGGTATAACGGAGGCAACAGTGCTCGGCAAGTCTTAACGGACAGGCTTGGTATAACGGAGGCAACAGGCTCTGCAAGAGTTAAATGAATGTTCAGTCTGCACAACACTGCACACAAAAGTCCAAAATGTCGCCAGGCGACATAGAGTCAGGATCTTCAGCAGGTACACTCTCAGGAATCAGGTCACGGAGCAGGAACGTCAGCCAGGCCAGGTCAATCACGGAGCAGGAACGTCAGCCAAGCCGGGTCAATCACAGAGCAGGAACATCAGCCAAACCGGGTCAAACACGGAGCAGGAACCAATAAGAATAGTCAGACGGGCCAAGTCGGTACACAGGAACCCAGGAACACAGCAACGGTAGCACTGGTACAGGAACACCACGAAAGGGCACCTGACAGGTGCCAGAGGCCCGGTATATGAAGGCCATACTGGGCGGGCCAAACAAGTTCAGCTAATGGAAGTGCAACACAGCAGAGAGTGACAGCGAGATCACGGGAACCGTGATAACAACAAATATGTACGCGAGTGTGCTAATTGAGTTAAAGAAGCTTTGCCCTTTGTTGAATCTTCGGACTGTGATGACAGACTTTGAAAGTGCAAGCATAGCAGCATTTAAAAGGGTATTTCTGGATTGCACACAGCAAGGATGCCTGTTCCATTTCAGCCAGTGTGGTTGGCGAAAAATGCAACAACTACCGGATGTTGTCAAAAAATACATGGAGAATGCTAAGTATGCACTGCAAGTAAGGAACCTGCTTGCGCTGGTTTTTGTACCAACACAGGATGTGGTAGATACTTTTGAAAACCTAATAGACTCTACCTTTCTTATTGAAAATGTGGATGAACTACAATTGCTTCTGAATTATTTTGAGGACACTTGGATCGGAAGACCTGGGAGAATAAATAATAGAAGCAAAGCACTGTTTGACGTTGACCTCTGGAACTGTTTACATTCAGTTTTAAATGACCTGCCTGAAATAAATAACTCTGCAGAATGGTGGCATAGAGGATTCAGCCATCTTCTAGGGGCATGCCATCCAAGTATTTGTAACTTTATTAGGCATTAAAAAAGGAACAAAATTTGACAGAATTAAAATTTGAACAGTATGCTGCAGGACAGGAGCCACCATGAGCTAAAAAAGTGCCTAGGGAAAATGCAAGAAGATTGAAAGTAATTGTTACAAATTAGAGCACTTTTTTTTTTATTTGCATTTTAATAGACATCATAACATAAATTATTATGTTATGTTATGCTGTATTAAAAATGAATTGTTTTCAATAAAGATTGCTACAATAAATGTGTGGATATTCCTAACTTGAATTGTTATGCGATGTTTGTTATGTTATATTTGTCAGACACCCCTGGCTCACACTCTATAACAAATATACTCTGCCAACAGTGGTATAGGCTATCAGGGATAAGCGACTCCTCCAACAAGGGTTGGTGGAGTGAAGTCTTGAGTGCGACGCTGGAGAGCGTAGCTGGTGTGTGCAGGCTCCCTGTAGTGCGTTGTGCTGCGGCCGAGGCCGTGTAAAGGTGCTGGCCGTGAAGCCAGATGACCCCCTTCGGTTGAGCCGAAGAAGGCCCAGGATAACGCAGTACAGTGAGGACACCCACCACCAACCCCAGGGAAGGTCAGTTTCCAACTGCTAGGACAAGGAGGACTAGCCCAAGGAAGTACAGTGGCTAGTAAGGCAGGGTGCTGGTAGAGCACAGGCAGAGGAGGGGTTACAAGAGCGGGAGACCAGGGAACCAGGAGCAGGGCCCAGACAGGAGAGGCGGGGAGCAAGCTGGGACAAGATACCCTCTTGGGAGAGAGGAGAGCAATGGGAAAGTAGGAAGGGAACCTAGGAGACAGGCTGGGGAACACTGGAAGCAAGGGAGGCTGGAAGGCACCAGGACCAAGAAACACTGGAAGCAAGGGAGACTGGAAGGCACTAGAACCCAGGAACACTGGAAGCAAGGGAGACTGGAAGGCACTAGGACCCAGGAACACTGGAAACAAGGGAGACTGGAAGGCACTAGGACCCAGGAACACTGGAAGCAAGGGAGACTGGAAGGCACCAGGACCCAGGCTGCAGGACACAGAGTACAGGATAAGGCAGGGCTGAACTGAGGATCCAAACCACAGGTTCACACAGAATACAGGATAAGGCTGGGCTGCACTGAGGATCCAAACCACAGGTTCGGGAACGCTATAATCGCGCGCCGCAGAGAAGCAGCAGGCAGCTATAACGAGCCCGAACCCAGAGGTGCGGGTGACGGATGACGTCACTACGCTAGAGTGGTGACGCGCAGACTGAAACCCGGAAGCGCACAGAAGCCGCCGAGGGAAAGATGGGGACAGTAGGCATGACAATATTAAGTTGTATTAAAAATTGTTTGTTTTCAATATAGATTGCTAAAATAAACGTGTGGTTATTTTGTTAAACATACATACATATACTTATCCACTGTCAATTGCCCTAATTGCGTCCCTTATTGCACCCTTAATGCATCTCTTATTGCATACATAATGCGTCCTTAAGTGTGCCTTGCATCCAAATGTGTCCTTATTTTACCCTTATTTCACTCTGAATGCTCCCTTGTTGCCTCCTTAATATATCCTTAATGCATACTTAAGTGTGCCTTGTATCCACGTGTCCTTAGTGTGCTCTTATTTTGCTCTGAATGTGCCCTTGTTGCATCCTTAATGAGTCCATAAGTGCGCCTTACTTCAAGATGTGATCAACATTTTGATGCAGACAACATATAGTAGGTGATATATTGTGCAAGGCGACATGTTGAATTTATGACTCTTTAACTTGCGACACTGTGAATGTGTCATTTGCATTGACGCAACCACACAAATGCAACATTTTAACATGCGAGATGCGGCATACGACATTTCAAAAGTGAACCATTAGAGACAAACCACCAAAATAGTTTTTTTGTAGGCCTTTGGTTTGTGTGGGAAAGAACAAGCCCTGAAAAAAAAAATGCCCTACTGGCCTAGTGCCAGCAGGTCATGTTATGGTAGCCAGTGACCACTGGCCATTGTCAAAATCCCCCAGTGTCACTGTGGAATTAGTGACTGCTGTTCTTGCTGCTGCTGCTGCTAAGTTTTTAAGTAGCAGGATGATTAG
The DNA here is from genome assembly GCA_037306005.1 of Rhinophrynus dorsalis. Taxonomy (NCBI): domain Eukaryota; kingdom Metazoa; phylum Chordata; class Amphibia; order Anura; family Rhinophrynidae; genus Rhinophrynus; species Rhinophrynus dorsalis. The sequence continues at coordinate 313,877,538 of CM074721.1, forward strand.
GCAGCTCAAAGGGAATGGGATCAGCAACAGCTGTTACATGGGTGATGGATGATCAAGGTTCCACTTGCCACTGTTTGCTCCAGTGATGCGCCTGTAACGATTTTATGGACACTCAGACACGTTAGCTTTAGGTTAAAATGCAATTTTATTAAAGAATCACAGTAACAGAATAACCCACACAGGTCCAGTAGGTATGAAGACAGAACACTACTGACACAGGTCAGGTTACAGTTATAAGTACCCACACAGGTCCAGTATATACAGTACACAATACAATATTGACACAGGTCAGGCACAGTTTGTGTGAATACAAACTTAGAAAGAGTAATGTGGTTACTATTAGGCTGGGAGGACAGATAGGCCCTAATAGTGCAATGGCCCTTAGTACACTCTCTACACAGAGAGTGACACAATGGCGACTAAGGCCACAAAAGCAACGGAGGCCCTGGACAAGCGGTAGACTACCGGAGCTGCCAAAGGAGGACTGCCACAGAGGCACGGAATAACGCCAATCAGGAACTGTAACAACTGTACCCAACGTGCCAGGCACCAACCCACAAGGGGTTAATGAACGCTCAGACCTGCCAGAGTTGACTGCCAGAATAGATAACGCCTGAGGCACCCAAGATAACCCAACCTCATCTAGGGTAGTATAGATCAAGCGTACTGTGGTGCTACTGAATGGGTGCTATGAGCACCGGATGAATAACGAGGCACAATACTGGTCGGGTAATAGTACAAGGCTGCCGGACCAGTAACGGAGGCAACAACGAATCTGTCTGGAGACACGCCCTTAACCGGATACCGGCTGGAACAGTAAGCAGGCCTGGGTTGGCACCCAGAACAGGAGCGACAGCCAGGCCAGGTCGGTACACAGAGCAGGAACGTCAGCCAGGCTGGGTCGGTACACAGAGCAGGAACTTCAGCCAATCCGAGTCGGTACACAGAGCAGGAACTTCAGCCAATCCGAGTCGGTACACAGAGCAGGAAAGTCAGCCAGGACGGGCCGGTACACAGAGCAGGAACGTCAGCCAATCCGGTTCGGTACACAGGGCAGGAACAATACAGGTAGAGTAGTCAGGCAGTCCGGGTAATACACAGGAAACACACGAAAACTGGAGACAGCGCTTAGTAACGGGAACACCACGAAAGGGCAACGTTGAAATGACAGGGCTCAGTATTTAACAGTTATCACTGGGCAGAGCAACACCACGTTAGCAAATAAAACTGAATCAGGAAAAAGCACTGTCAAAATGTCACCAGTAATAACACGGGCACCGTGATAGCAGCTGAGGCAGTAGCAGCACCACAACTAGCCCCCCAACTTCAGGTATACATGAAGAAAATAAATTAGCCAATAATGCTTCTCCACCTGCCCCTACTCCAGAATCATGGGTGTGTTGTTAAAATTAGTGTTGAGCGAGCACCCCGATGCTCGGGTGTTCGGGTGCTCTGACCGAGCACCGCCGGAGGCTCGAGTGCTCGGCCGAGCACCCGAGCCCCATTGAATTCAATGGGGCGACACGAGCATTACACCAGGCACCCCCTGCTCTGATGAGGGGAGGGTGCCTGGTCAATGCCCCCCTTCATCTCCACAATGCCCCTCTTCCACAATGTCCCCCTTCCACAATGTCCCCCTTCCACAATGTCCCCCTTCATCTCCACAATGTCCCCCTTCATCTCCACAATGCCCCCCTTCCACAATGTCCCCCTTCATCTCCGCAATGCCCCCCTTCCACAATGTCCCCCTTCCACAATGTCCCCCTTCATCTCCGCAATGCCCCCCTTCCACAATGTCCCCCTTCATCTCCGCAATGCCCCCTTCATCTCCGCAATGCCCCCCTTCCACAATGTCCCCCTTCCACAATGTCCCCCTTCATCTCCACAATGTCCCCCTTCATCTCCACAATGCCCCCTTCCATCTCCACATGTCCCCTACCTCCAGTCCCTGGTGGTCCAGCGGAGCGTCTGTAAGATCTGTGCCTCCTTCGGCACAGATCCCTGCCACACGAAAATGGCGGGCGAGCACATGGCGGTACTCGTACGAGTACCGCCATGTGCCGAGCAGAGCGATGCTCGAGCCGATCCGAGCATCGGCCGAGCATGCTCGCTCAACACTAGTTAAAATATAAATGTTCCCCTTGAGAGCAGGACCTCTCATCAGCATCTGCAATGTGCACGGTGTGTGGTAAATAAGGGAGGGCACATCTGCACTCCCATCAAACACCTGGCATAACTGTAACCAAACACCATGATGCTTAGGGTGAAATCAATGTGAAATCATCCAACCAGAAGTACTGCTGCTGTCACTATGCCCTTTGTCCATTCCCCATTAATGTGGATATGTCACCTATATATAGCATAGCCTAAATAGTTAGGCTACATATTGAATAGTACTAAAACGTTATTAATTTTTGTTTTTTAAAGTTTTATTTCCTGTAAATTTAACTTAGAAAGTCTGTCCCCAGCTACTTCTGCATAGACTGCGGTAACCTGCTCTGTAACAACAGTCTGTCTCTCTGCCTCTGCTCCCTTCCCTCCTCTAATGATGGGGGCTTCAGTCTGTAAGCTGGAGTGGTTTCATTTGCAGAGATTGATATCTAGCCAATGAGACCGCTTCAGCTTACAGACAGAAGCCTCCTTCATCAGAGGAGGGAGGAGAGCAGAGGCAGCGCGACGGACTGCAGTCTATGCGGAAGTAGCTGCAGCCCAGACTTTCTAAGTTAAAGTTACAGGAAATAAAACTTAAAAAAAAATATAACGTTTTACTACTATTTGATATGTAGCCTGACTATTTAGGCTATGTTATATATAGGTGACACATCCACTTTAAGGACACGTGACAACTTGCAGTTTAATAATAATGATGAACCCTCCCTGCCACCAGTTTAGTGTATTCCGCGAGATGGAATCTCCTCAGATGCCACTTGATGTCCTGCTTGTGATTATCCTCTACCACACTGTCATGTGTGGTCAGCGCACCACACAGTGTACAATGGGTTGATATGAACTGCTACATCCTGACATCTACAGATTGGCTATTAACTGGTGGTGGAGGTAAAGATGAATGAGGTGGATTGCCAGAATATGTAGTTACATGATCTTTCCATGGCCTGACCCTAGAACAAGGAGGTGATGACAAGCCAGGTTATTCGAACTTTCAGGCTCTAGCTGGGTTTCTCTGTTTTTCCTACTCCTTGATTTCCACCTCACTTCTTGTTGCCTTTATGGAGAACCAGGGTGTACAGCAACAGTGGTGCCTGATGTCATGGTGTCTGTGTTTCATATGTGTTATCAGGACGGTTGTGCAAAGGTGTGTTCCCATCCTTCCCCTTTTCACTGATTTATCACAAATTGTGTTGTCACTGATGACAGTACTGTGTCTGCCCCAAGAGAAAAAATAGTCCCGCACACAGGACTTCGGGGGGAAAGTGTTGGAGAAAAATGGCCCCTTTCTTCTTCTCCTCCACTTTCCATTTTACTGGCTGGGGTAGAGGATGATGTTGCTGCTGTTTCTGCTACTGCCTCAGAATCAGCAATGTAACTAGGTCCAGGATTATTGCTGCTGCCAAGTGTAACTTGTCCTAGTTCCGCATCTAACTTTTTATTGAATTCCAAAACAACTTTTATAGCCGCTGGGCTGCCTACTCAAAAGATATCAACTGCCTGGTGTCTTCATTTTGCTGGAGCCAGAAATTTTGGCAGCTCTGCCTGAGATCTCTCTGGAGGCCTTGTGGGCTGACGCCATGGCCTAGCGGTGCCCTTGTATGCATTTCCATCTCCCAGATGTGGCCTTGAAGAGAGAGGGAAAAAGTTGTGTGCTGATTTGTGCACTGAGATTCCGACAACCACAAATACATTCTGGATCTATCTTTGTTTGATACCTCTGCTGAGAAATGGCGCTACACTGCAACCACACTTCCCATGCTAAACAGCAATGTTATTTGTCTGAAGCCCTGTGCCATCAGCAACCGTGCAGTGATTGAAGGCGAAGGCCAGATGTACCCAACCACACAACATACATGGTAGGGCAACCTTTCAGCGAGCCCAAACTGGGTGATCAACATAGCTTAAAGGGATAGTAATGTTCCACAAAAACAGCAGCTCCAATTAATCTTCATAGTATTTGAGCCATAGAGAGTGTTATTTCAATACTGTCAGAGTTGTGGTTCAAGAGTAATTGAATGATAACGTTTCCTACTCCCGCCCCTTTTACCTAGTGCAAGCCATCTCTTCTCAGATGTGGAATCTGGTTGCTAGACCAGACAGATAACAGCAAGGGACAATCTTCTTCCTATGAGAACAATGAAAGCCCTGTCCCCCTCGACAGGTTTTTCCCTTATCCCTCTCTGGAATCTACCTGGGCACCTCCCTTCTTCTCTGACTAAGCAGTGTTACATCAGCAAAAGGGGCGGGAGGGAGATAATTTATCATTCAATTACTCTTGAACTACAACTCTGACAGAATTGAAATAAAACTCTCCAAGGTCCAAATACTATGATGATTAATTAGAGCTGCTTTTATTATGAAACATTACTATCCCTTTAAGCCTCCACTGTTAACCCTACCATAAGGCCCAAGGTTCAGAATGACATTCCTGTCTCAATGCTGGGTTTAACTGAGCCGCTGCTACTCGAGCTATTACCACAGCGGCGAGGCCTCACTTGAGGTGAAGTTGTGAAGAGACCACTTTGCTATAACGAGAGAGGGGGAAGGAGGAGAGAAAAAGAGGGGAGGGAAGGAAAGGAGAAAGGTGGAAGGAAAGAGAGAGAAGGAAAAGGATAATATTTTATATATATATATATATATATATATATATATATATATATATATATATACTTCTCTGAAGAGATGGCTGCCATAACAAATTGTCAAAACATCAAAATAGATTCAGTCCAGACCGAACTGAACTTTCTGAAATCTGACCAAGCAATTCAAGAAAAAGTAATGGACACACAATATAGGGTGTCTACTGTTGAGGATCCGATACTACCAATGACTGAGTCTATTGAATCTCTCTGACAACAAGTAAAGGCTCTGTAATGAAAAGTGGATGATCTGGAAAACAGATTGAGAAAATGTAACATAAGGGTTTCCCTAAAAGAGCTGAAGAAAGCAAACCAGAGGAATTCTTAGAAAAATGGGTCAGTGACAGTTTGTCAAACACGTGTATCCTCAGCCCCTCCACCACCAGGAGCTGCCCCCAGACTGCATATTGCCAAGGTGTTAAACTACCACAAAAGGGATGTCATATTGCTGTTAAACCACCTGAAGGGGAAACTCACATATGAGAAATACAGAATCCATGTTAATCCAGATTTCTTGCAAGATATACAACGACAAAGGCATTTATTCATACAACTAAAGAAAAAATAAATGAAAAAAGTATCCCCAATGCTATGTTTTTATAGCTAAGTTATGTGTAGTACATGCTGGTGGTATGGTTTTCTTCACATTCGTGAATGATGGTTTGACACTATCTAAAGCTACTAAGTAATCCTCGATGAGGAGGTGTACTGGATCTGCAGTTTTTTGTATCACCTGGCCTGGGATTTCCTGGGACTATGGCTCTGGCAGTGGACTGTGGGCAGTAGACATTCGATGATTCACTATTACACTGTGCTGTGTAAGATGGGGACTGCCATTATGCCTTCTCGGATGCATGAACTGCCTGTTGGTGCTGTTTGAACCTGTGTCAACCTCCTTGAATGATGTCTCAGAAAATATCCTTTTTGATGCCACAATTTATATATCTATTTCTTCAATAATATGTAATATACTGTTGCTTTATGTCGTGGCTGTGTCCCCCCTTTTTTGTGTACAAATGGGAAGTGCTGCCCAGTGAGGGAGGCAGGATGCTGTTGGTTTACCAGGGTACTAATACTTATAAGTCACTAAATGATAGGGATGGAAGGGGAGGTGGATAACTGATTAGGGGAAGGCAATATTCAGTGTAGTTCATCATCAATGACCTCTCTGGTTCTCTGAGGTATACACTGGCTGAGTGTTGTTCTTGAATACTATGTCTTACACCTACTGTTTTTTGTAATACTGTTTACGCTTTTAATATACAGCCAACCAACCTCAATAGACACTGTTTATTTGTACTGCATTATAAAATATCTCTTCATATGCAAGATGTGAGACTGGTTGTTGTTTTAATTGCTCCTATCTTGGTCACATGGCTTGTAGTGCCTCTTGCACACCTGCGGGGTGACCAGCTGGGTAAGTTTTTTTTTTCCTTTATGTCTTACTCCTACTGTTTTGGCAATTTTGCTTCTGGTCTTCCCTTATGACCAACTAAATACACTAGACTTATTTCCTGCAGCCCACTGTAAAATATTTCTTCATACGAAAGATACAAGATAGGTTGTTCAAGTTTTTCTTTCTTTGGTACTATTGCTTATAGTACCTCATACAAGGTTTTAGTATGACTAGCTGGGATAACTTCCCAACGTTTCTCTGTAATTTACAGCTAAATGTTTTCAGGTATGGGGTACAAGACTGCAATTGTTTTCCATTTTTTTCTTGGGGGGAACAATGATATGAGACAAAAAAGGGCAAGACAAAGGTGTATTTTACATGCGACTACTAACCACAATGTATTACAAAGATGTGATGGATTCTTCACTCCATTGAGCCCTGGAGGATGGGCCAATGGTACACTATTAAGACCATCATAAATGGCTCTTGTGTAGATACTGGTGAGGGCTTGGGGGAAGAAGGGGGGATGGGTCGGCACCTACTCTTCTCTTTCATTTTCTGTATTTCTCTTCCTCACAAGGAACATAATGTGTTTCAATGAAAGTAACAGATGGGACAAGCTCTGTATTTTCATGTAAATTTATTTTCTTTTTTTCCCATTTCTAAATGGATCTGTTGGGAACTTGTGAAGAACTGTGGGAATTTTGGTTCCAGCTAACAATTACATTTTTCTTCTGGAGAAAAGTCTCCATCAGGTTGAGGTAGTGGGGTAGGGGGGGATTGTGGGGGCTGTTTTTTTGTTCACGCACCATGCAGACATGCTGACATCCCTGGCCTCGCGGGGGCTTGGCATCACGCCAAACACATTTATTTTATAAATGGCTAGTCAAAAAATGTAATTCCTTTCCTGAAATGTGAGGGGCCTAAATGATCCAGATCCTCTAGACTGTAAGCTCTCACTAGCAGGGCCCTCTGATCCTCCTGTTCTCCACATCTGATTGTACTATTTAATACCTCTGTATGTCTATTCCCAATTGTACAGAGCTGCGGAATTAGTTGGCGCTATATAAATAAAGAATAATAATAATGTTCTGCTTCTGCAAGAGATGCATCTAACTGGGAGCAAAATTCTAACACTTAAGAAACCTTGCATAGGTCATCACTATCATGCTACTTTTTCAACTAACTCCTATGGGATATTGGTCTTAATTAACAAACTGATTCCCTATGAATTTGTTGATCTCAAAACTGATCCCAAAGGTAGGTGTGTTTTTTTGGACTTAAGCTGTAGGGCCATCCTACTATAATATTAGCTCTCTATATACCACCACCCTTTGCTCCCAAAATCTTGAGGGAGGCACTTATATATATCTACCAAACCTGGACGATTATTGCTCTGTATGGATGACTTCAATATGACTGTACACTCAGAACTAGGTAGAATGTATGGTTTGACTTCTTATTCTCCGAGCTCTAGAAATAAACTGGAATTCATGGAGAATGTGGGTCTGATCGATGCTTGGTGGGCCATGCACCCGGACGCTAGAGAGGACTCATGCCACTCCTCTACATATAAGATTCTATAACGTATTGATCAAATTCTTGTTTTGTGACAAGTAATGCAAAAAGCCGTATCTTGTACTTACCTGCTTAGAGTGGCCTCAGACCACTTGCCATTTTTGTTTATTCTACGACTGGGAGAGGGTGATTCCTCCATGAGCTGTAGGCTACAGCTGTTCTAGCTATCCATAGACTCTGTAGTGGAGAGTCATGCAGGGGATCGCTACATCTGTATATTTGTAGTCAGGCAAGCAGGAGTTCCAAGTTTTTACCTGCGTTGGCTGAGCCTCTACTGTGACTGAATGAGTGACAGTCTAACAGATAAACTTTGTAGACAGATAAAAGTGCGTCATACACCTAAGAGAAAGACCATTACAACTTACTTGCCACTCACTCCTACAACTGCAAGAAGAAGAGGGACAAGCATATAGTGAGGTGTGGTGGTGCTGCATGCCTGCAGCAGCTACTGTGTGGCACACTTTAACCTTTATTGCAGATTGTTGATTCTATGGCTAATAGCTCTAAACTCATCCTGAACTGTACTAAAAAAGATAACAATGCCAGTTACGAAAGAAAGAAAGCTGCTGCTGCTGCCGCTTGAATGTTGACACAAACTATGTGTAGAGGTAGATAGAAAGGCAAAGATGGGGTGAAGGAGTCACTTTCAGTTGCAAATAGTGTGTGTGTATGTGTGATTTCTTTGTACACAGTGACAGTGACAAACAGGAACAATTTATAAACATAATAAAAAAAACTTTTGACTTATAGTTGGCAGAGACAGTCAGGAACCTTGATCTAAGCTGTGACTGACAATGACAGATGCATTCTGGATAAATTATTTTGAGAAGGGCTAGACTTGACTTTAAATGCAAGCAGTTATGTTATGTACTTTACAGTAAAAATCAACACTTTATTATACTGAGAAAATGTGCTAGGAGCTGGGTTAAAGGGAAAAGGAGCAGGATGTGTGACAGTAAAGTGATACATCAGAAACTGACCTTGGCCATGGTTGCTGCAGTTTGTGCAATAAATGATGATGATCCTCCTCCTTGCACCAATTAGTCACATTTTAGTGTTTTTACTATAGCAGAGGAGGATTTAGCAGTTAAAAGTACTGTGTCAGACACTGGCATTAACACCAGTCTACAAAGCAGTAGAGAATGTTCTGTAAATTCCCATAAGGGGAAAAGTAAAAACAAACTGTTTGAGACTTCCAAAAGCCTAGAATATTAAGAAATTAATGGGGAGGAAATCAATAATGCTGATGAGGACTTACATATTGATGATGACATTGATCTAGAAAACATTTCTCCACCATCCTCCCCTTCTCTCATACAGATGAAGTAGAGAGTGAGAGTGATCATGACTGCCAAAAAGTTAGTAGAATGGAAAAGGCTTAATCTTCAACTGCTTAAAAGGAGTACTCTTTTGAGAGATAAATTCAAGAGTCTGACTCTGGACAAGTAAAGATGCCTAAAAATGCATGGTCATCCTGTCAGACATCATTACTTTCACTAGTTCCAGGTTCAATCCACACCCAGACACACATACTCTATGGTTGAATAAGAAGCAACACAGGTCATCCTGAACAACCACAATCATAGCTATAATTAATGCTTCTGCTGCTGCTGGAAGTGCAGCACCACTGCTATCTACTCCCAGTACATTGTAACATCTAAGATAGACTGAATCCCTCAGTCCATGGAATATACATCATGTAGATATTCCCCTCATGATTCAAAAGCTAAAGATGTTTCTGTCTGTTTTCTGTGTTTAAAAACACGATCAGGCAGAAAGGAGAATACCATCTAGTCAGTTGCACATTCACATTGAGATCCCACCTGAAGCTCAATGACAGGTCTGACAGGAAAACAAACCAGGAGCAACACATAAGATGTGCAACACTAGCAGCATTACTAAAAGTTACCAGGACTCATGGGCATATAATAGTACTGCTGTATATGTTATAGAGAGTGGAACAACATTTACTTAATTAAAATATTATCATGGGCTACCATTTTCTGGATTGGCTACCTGGCCTCTGCTCATGACCCTGGCTTTGATTTCCTGACTTGCTCCTGTTCTCTCCTTACTGCTTTAAACTCCAGTTTCAGCTTCAACCTCAGCTGTTTTGCTACTTCCGACTCTGCTTGATGACTTGGTAAACTCTGATTACCTGTGTATAAGTAGGCAAATCAGGAAGGTCTGATAAAGGCTAACTTATTTGCTAGCAGGACTCTGCTTGCTGACTTGGTGAACTCTGATTACCTGGGGTGACCTGACCTAAATTCTGACATTCTTTTAATTTTGATCCGGTACCACTGATTATTCTGGATTCATCCTGCTCAGCATTGAGATCTTTCTGTTTACCTGAAGAAATAATGTATGGACTGTATGGAATGGGTAATACTCGGACTATTGGTGGCAATAAAAAAGGAAAGAAAAAATATGATAAGGTATGAATTTTCACCTATGGGGATATGTTAAATTTCCACACTGAGAACAGGGATAGGTTTCTTATACACTGTGTGCTAATGCAATCTCTTGTAATAGATGCATAAATGAAAGCCAATCAGTCTCAGTGCATGATATCTCAAAAGTTTCCCAAATCTGTTTACAGAACAAATTCTTGCTATGCACATGTTATAATAGTTTTAAAGTGTATCCAGATGATAAATGAGCAATGACACAGGAGTACCCTTACTTGACCAAGTCTTGTTCAGAGTCTTAAGGATATACACATTGCAGCACTGTGTTGCATTAATGCAGGGCTTCTTAAATCCTATGCTGTAGTTGAACATCTCAGTTTCAGTTGACATTTCCATGGGACTCTAACAATCAGATGATTTGAGGCTGATGCACTATAAACCAAATGGGATATTACCAAACACCTTGAATGCTAGATGATGCATCGTAAACCTCTAATATTAGGGGGTTACATTTAACTTGGTTCTACTTTTGTTTTTGTTTAGTTTTATCTATCTATCTATCTATCTATCTATCTATCTGTCTATATAACTATATATACATAAAAATTTGGGTTGGAATGCACATGCTGTAGAGAGAGCGAGATGACCAGGATGCACATCAAAAGAAGAAATTGATACATATAGTTCATGGAGAGAGACGGCACTCACAGGGTCTTTTGTGAAGATTCAAATGAAGTTACATTTTATTGAAATCAAATGTAACTTTATTTGAATGTTCACAAAAGACCCTGCGAGTGCCATCTCTCTCCATGAACTGTATATATGTGTGTAACATAGTAACATAGTAAATTAGGTTGAATTAAGTTCAACCTTCTCCTCGTACCCCAGTCATTTTGTAGCTTTCTTGCTACCAAATAAGTTCCTGATCTGCCTACTAATACACAGTATACCTCTGTATGTTCCCTTTGGAAAGAAATGTATCTAATCTTCTCTTGAATGTATCAATTGTATCTGCCATAACCACCTCCTCGGAAAAAGAATTCCACAATTTAACAGACCTCACTGTAAAAAAACCCTTCCTCTGCTGAAGTCTAACCCTCCTTTCCTCTAATCTCAAGGGGTGTCCCCTGGTCATCTGCTCAGGCCTTGGAATAAATATCTCACCGCAGAGATCCTTGTATTGACCTCTCATATATTTGTACAATGTGATAAGGTCTCCTCTTAGACGTCTTTTCTCTAGAGTAAATAAACCAAGTTTGTCTAGTCGTTCCTCATACGTCAAGTCCTCCATTCCCTTAATTAATTTTGTTGCTTTGCTCTGTACCCTATCTAGTTCTAGTATATCCTTTTTCAGAACTGGTGCCCAAAACTGCACTGCATACTCAAGGTGAGGTCTTACCAATGATTTGTACAATGGCAAAATAATGTTATTCACTCTTGCTTCAATACCTCTTTTTATGCAAGACAGGATTTTGGTTGCCTTTGCTACTGCTGTTTGACACTGGTCACTGTTTCCAAGTTTGTAGTTGACAAGGATACCCAGGTCTTTCTCTAGCAACGAGTCCCCTAAAATGATTTCATTATGTTTATAAGTAGCCTTGGGATTATTTCCTCCCAAATGCATGCCTTTACACTTCCCACATTAAACTTCATATTCCATTTGTTTGCCCAATCTGCCATTTTATATAAATCCCTCTGTAGAGAGCAATTATCCTGTTCTGAATTAGGTACCCTGCATAACTTAGTGTCATCTGCAAATATTGATAATTTGCTTTCTATTTCTATTTCTAGGTCATTTATAAACATGTCAAAAAAGCAGCGGACCTAATACTGAACCCTGAGGAACTCCACTCTCCACTTTAACTGTACTGGAGAATTGTCCATTTACAACCACACACTGTTCCCTATCCTTCAATCAGTTTTGTATCCAATTGCACAGGTCATCTCCTAGCCCCAATTTCATTATTTTATACCCCAGCCATCTGTGTGGCACTGTATCAAATGCCTTTGCAAAGTCTAGATATACTACATCAACTGCCTTGCCATTATCAAGGTTGTTGCTTACTTCCTCATAGAAGCTTAAAAGGTTAGTTTGGCATGATATATTCTTCATAAAACCATGTTGATTCCTGCTAATGATCTTATTTTTTGTGTTGTAATCCTTAATATAGTCCCTTATTATCCCTTCTAGCAGTTTTCCCACTACAGAGGTCAAACTCACAGGTCTATAGTTTCCAGGTTCTGTTTTAGTTCCGTTCTTAAATAGAGGAACTACATTGGCTCTTCGCCAATCTTGTGGCACTGAGCCTGTGGTGAGAGAATCTTTAAGATGTATACCATCAGGACCCGGTGCTTTGTCAGTCTTAATTTTGTTCAGTCTACCCATGACATCTTCTTGAGTTAACCCAATATCTGCTAATTGTATTGTTTTATTAGTTACATGTTGAGGCTCTTCTACCATTCCTTGCTCCCTTGTATATACTGATGCAAAGAAAATGTTTAAAACATCTGCCTTTTCCTTATCCTCACTAATCAATTCACCCATCTCATTTTTGAATTGTCCAATGCACTTCATCTTCAGTTTTTTGCTATTTATATATTTGAAAAACTTTTTTGGAATAGTCTTACTTTCCCTTGCCATTCGAGTTTCATTTTCTATTTTTGCTACCCTAATTGCCTTTTTGCAATCTTTGTTGCACTCCCTGTATTTTAAGAATTAATGTTCAGTTCCTGCAGACTTAAATAGTTTGAATGCTTTTTTTTTTTTTTTTTTTCAATTTCCTCCTTTACATGTGCACTTAACCACAATGGCTGTGACTTACTTCTTTTGCATTTGTTCCCCATTGGTATATACTGTTGGTTACATTTCTGCAACCTAAATTTGAATTCTGACCATTTATCCTCAGTATTTTTGTCTTTAAATAATGTATCCTAGTCTATGTGTTGCATTGAAGCCCTTAATAATTTGAAGTTAGCTTTTTTAAAATTAAGAGTTTGGGTTGAACCCATACAGTTTTTCTTTGCCAGACTAATCTCAAATGTAACCATGTTGTGATCACTGTTTCCCAAATGTTCTCTTACCTTAATATTGGATACCATTTCTGTGTTATTAGTTATCACTAGGTCCAATACATTGTTATTTCTTGTCGGCACTTCCACCATTTATGACATGTAGCTTTCACAAAGTGTGTTCACAAACCTGCTACCCTTAGCACTCTGACAGGTCTCATTTTTCCAGTTGATATATGGATAATTAAAATCTCCCATAATTATAGTATGCCCAAGATGGGCAGCTTTCCTCATTTGCAATAACAGTTTGGCCTCAACATTGTCATCAATATTTGGTGGTTTGTAGCATATACGCACCAACACATTTTTTTACCTTTTACAGCACATTTAGTCTCAATTTCTACCCGCAAGGACTCCACATTTTGGCCAATTTCCTCACTAATATCACCTCTCAAAATTGGATTTAACTCTGGTTTCAAATATAAGCACACATCTCCCCCTTTTCTATTAATCCTGTCTCTCCTAAACAGGGAATAACCCTCTATATTTACAGCCCAGTCATGTGCATCATTCCACCATGTTTCTGTTATACCAGTTATGTCCAATTGGTCATTAACCGCCAGCAATTCTAGTTCTCCTATTTCATCTACCATACTTCTTGCATTTGCTAGCATACAATTAATTTTAAAGTCTTTACATATATCCCTCCCTGCCTTTTATGTACATCTTCATTTACTAGGAATTCCTCCCTATTTTCTACATTTATCCCCACCCTTTCTCCACCCCCTGGTCATTTACTTGGACCCGGTTCCTATCTGCTCTATCTACCCAATTTTTGCTATCTATACCCTCCCCCCTTTCCTAGTTTAAAAGCTCCTCCAAGCTTCTTAGCATTCGGTCCCCTAGCACAGAGGATCCTCTACCATTTAGGTGCAATCCATCACCTCCTTATAGATTGCACCCAAGAGCAATGTCAGCCCAGTGTTCTAAGAACACAAAACCCTCCTTCCTACACCATTGCTTGAGCCATGCATTAAGCTCCCTGAGCTTCCTATGTCTACCAGAACTGGCGCATGGCACAGGTAGTATTTCAGAAAATACTACCTTAGAGGTCCTTGCCTTGAGCTTGCACCCTATCACGGTTCCCGTGATTACCTGTCACTCTCTGCTGTGGTGTGTTCCTATTGGAAGTACCTGTTATGCCCGCCCAGTATGGCCTTTGGCACCTGTCAGGTGCCCTTTCGTGGTGTTCCAGTACCAGTGCTTCCGTTGCTGTGTTCCTGCATTCCTGTGTACTGATTCGGCTTGTCTGACTTCTCTCCTGGTTCCTGCTCCATGTATGACCCGGCCTGGCTGACGTTCCTGCTCCGTGATTGATCCAGCTTGTCTGACGCTCCTGCTCCGTGTATGACCCTCCTGCTTGGTTCCAGTTTCCTGTGATCCAGTTCCAGTGAGCCTTCGTCTATGTCACTTGGCGACATTGTGAACTGTCAGACTTGTGCCTCTTTTGCTGACCTCCTGTTTGCTGAGCTTGTTGCCTGGTCTGAGTGTCTGATAAAACCGTTACAGTACGAAAGGGCCATGACCTCAGACAGCAAAGGGGAAGGTAATACACAAAACCTCCACTGGAGGATAGATATGCACGAGCAACGCTTGGACCAGTTGGCACTGGCTATGCAGACATTACTTGAACGAATGGTACACCTTGACAAACCAAACCTGAATCCGGTGGTCCCCCAGTTCTGACACCGGATAATCATTCTGGCTTGTCTGCTGCTCCCCCTAGAGGTCTAACGGTGGCGGCGCCGTTACCATTAAGATACGATGGCGAACCTACCCTATGCACGGGATTTATCAATCAGTTGGAGATATTTCTGGAACTCACACCTCATGCTTTTCCTAATGACCGTAGCAAGGTTGGGTTCACAATTTCATTGTTAACGGGCAAAGCTCTGGAATGGGCTAATCCCTTGTGGGAAAACGCTAAACCCTGCACTCAGAACTTCAGCGGGTTCATAAGGAAGTTCTGTAGAGTGTTTGAGGTACCTGGTAGAGCCGCCTCTGCTGCCAAAAAATTGATGGAGATACAAATGGGCGAGCCTAGTGTGGGCAATTATGCCATAGAATTTCGGACATTGGCAGCAGAAGTAGGATGGAATAACGAAGCACTAGTGGCAGCATTTGCTCAGGGGTTGTCTGACACTATCAAAGACGAAATAGCTGCCAGAGATGTACCCAGTGACTTAGATAAGTATATCGATTATGTTATGCTTATTGCCTCTCGTATCCGTGAGAGGCGCCTGGCAAAAAGGGCAAAAGCCAGAGGTTATGGGCACGGCAGTCTTTTAAACCCACCCTCACCTCCCATTCCTCCTGATCGAACACCTGAAACAAGTGAACCCATGCAGCTCTGTTTCACTAGACTCACTAAGGAGGAACGGGCACACCGTAAGAGGCAACGGTTATGCTTATATTGTGGCAAGGCTGGGCACCTTTTACGCACTTGTCCGGTACGGCCGGGAAACGGACACACCTAGGGTACCTTGGGGGACAGGCTCTAGGTGGCGTACAACAGTCCCCAGACTCTTGTACACAGAAACCCACCATCGAGGTGGGATTTTCCTGGGCTGATCAGGCGGTGGAGGTGTCTGCTCTGGTAGATTCTGGTGCGGCAGGGTACTTCATGGATCAGTCTTTTGCCGAACTGCACAAAATTCCCTTGGTCAAGAGGGACACTCCACTAGCCATTGAAGCCATTGACGGGAGACCCCTGGAGCCAGCATTTATCACCTTGGAGACGACTCCTATCAATATGTCAACTGGGGCTCTCCATAGGGAGAAAGTATGCTTTCAAATAATTCATTCACCCCATCATGTGGTCATTCTGGGTTTCCCATGGTTACTGTTGCATAATCCCCAGTTTGGCTAGCAGAGATGTGAGGTTAAATTTTGGTCTGAGCATTGTGCTAAACATTGTCTGTCACAACCGGTTAAGATTTTATGTACCTCTCCCTCAGTGCCAGCTGAATATCAGGAATTCAGTGATGTGTTCAGTAAGGGAGAGGCTATTGCGTTGCCGCAGCATAGACCATATGATTGCCTATTGATTTGCCTCCGGGTGTGGTGCCTCCCAGGGGCCGGACGTACCCCTTGTCTTGCGAGGAGAACAGGGCCATGGAGGAGTATATTGAGAATGCCCTCCAGAGGGGAATCATATGCAAGTCTACCTCACCGGCCGGTGCCGGTTTCTTTTTTGTAAAAAAAGTGGCGAGCTAAGACCATGTATAGATTACTGGGGCTTGAATAAACTCATGTCTAAGAATGCCTACCCTATCCCACTCATTGCGGAGCTATTTGACAGGTTGAAAGGCTCCTCTATCTTTACGAAGCTTGATCTCCGGGCTGCATATAATCTGATCAGAATCAAGGCCGGTGATGAGTGGAAGACGGCGTTCAATACTAGGTCTGGGCATTATGAATATTTAGTTATGCCATTTGGGTTATGCAATACTCCTGCCATATTCCAGGAGCTTATCAATGACATCTTTCGTGATTTACTTCAATCTTGTGTGGTTGTATACCTCGATGACATATTAATTCAGTCTGCTAGTCTAACCCAACACATTAAGGATGTGTCTGAAGTTTTACTCCGTTTACGAAAGAACAAACTATTTTGTAAACTTGAAAAGTGTGAGTTTCACAGATCCCAAGTACCCTTTCTGGGGTTTGTAATTTCAAAAGACGGCATCACTGTGGACCAAGAGAAACTGGCAGCAGTCTTAAAATGGCCACCTCCTAAAGGGTTAAAAGCTATCCAATGCTTTTTGGGCTTTGTCAATTATTATAGAAAATTTATCAAGAATTTCTCTACAATTGTGAAACCCCTGTCTGACCTTACGCATAAAGGCTCTAAACCCTCTCAATGGTCAGTGGCAGCTGGTAAAGCTTTTGAGACCTTAAAATCTGCTTTTGCATCCGCCCCTGTACTGTCCCACCCTAACCCTGCCCTGTCATTTACATTGGAAGTTGATGCTTCCGAAGTTGGGGTAGGGGCAGTACTTTCCCAACGCCCTGCGGGTGGTGGTACCCTGAGACCTTGTGGGTTCTTTTCTAAGAAGCTCACTAATGCCCAAAGCCATTATGAGATTGGCGACAGAGAACTCTTGGCCATTATCCTTCAATTAAAAGAATGGTGCCATCTATTGAAGGGGAATGCATACTTCTCTTAGCCAATCACCCTTATTCACAGAGACCAGAGAAAATCCCAATTAACAGTTGGTTTATTTAACCCTCACAATACCCACACAAAATGAAAAAAACTTTTTTTTAAAACCTTAATAAAGCACCAAACACACTCTCACATACTTAACCAGATTTTTTTCTAACTCCTCTTCCCTTGTCTGCAGTCACAAGAAATGCAGTCTCAAAAAAATGAAAAAAATGTGCCCCATTGTTTGAACCCATTTTACCCAAACAGTAACAGATTATTTTGTCTTTTGTGATACCTTTTAACAGACAAGCACATCTATTTTAAAGAGTATCCTGATGCATAAATAAGAATGTGAAGATCAGTTTAAGCAGCATGTCATCTTTGATGAAGAGACTCCTTCAACCTGGAAAGCTTTATTTGTAAGACTGATGTACTGTATTTGTGCATCAAAAGATATCACAGGATACAAGAAACCTTACTCTGCTTTTTCAGTAAGATTCTCTTACATATTTGAAAACACAAGGAAGACAATTTATTAAATAAACTGTGAAACAATGTAAAATAATAATATACAGTAAATCAAACTCCAAATTGCTATATTATACCACTGAACAGACATATTGTAAATTACATCTGTACCTCATTCTACCATAATGACATTTCAAGGGCATCAGCACAGGCTATAAATTCCACTTCAGAGTAGATGTTGAAGCAAACAGGTTAATTTTGCAGGGTAGACACAATTTCATTGTGACAAACTAATCATTTTCCCATCCAGTTTTCTATGAATGTAAAGCAACAATGCATTTGTGATATCAGACACTTATTTCTGACAAATTATCTAGCACAACAATTTATTTTGCAATGTATTTTCTACAGACAGTTTGAATAACATTGTAGCTTAGTTGTTTCTGGTTCAATACAACTGTATGTTTAATGTGGAGTTGGATTTTTTGTGTAGACCTCAGGCAAAATTTAATTGTGCTACCATCTTTTATGTTCATTCAGAAAGCACAATATCAGACTATTTTTGTTACTGCTTTTGTTTGCTCAATTCATTTATATAATTGAAAAAGTGTATGAAAATTTGCTTTGAGGAGAAACATTGTGTGATTTATTGAATCTGGAAAATTATTAATTTTTAATGAGAGCTACTTAGAAAGTCGCCATCTAACTGAAATGTTATTTGTAGTATTTTTCAGAGCATTCTAAAAAAAATGTTTGTGTTTTTCTATCTTTATTTACTCTTGAATCTTGTATACTAACATGAAATGGAGCAATCTATAATCAAGGAATGTGCAAAGCTAGAAAAAAAGATACAGGAAAAAGTAAAATCCGCCCTAAGTGCTGTATATTTATTACAAAAAAAAACAATAAAAACAATCAGTGCTCTCACATTTTGCCCATTTTGCCCAGCTGTCAGATTTGGAATCCGGTCTGCAGATCAACCACTGGCTCTTCAGCAGAGCCGAGATCACAAGATATAAAAATAACTATTTCATTGGAAGGGTCTAAAAAGTGTGCTTGCAAATCAGGCATACTTTTAGGCTATTCGAATGAAGTAGTTCTTCTTATATCTCATGATCTTGGCTCTGCTGTAGGACCATGGCCGGTCCGCGGACCGGATTCCAAATCTGACAGCTAGATGGCAGACTTGACCATTTTGGTCAGTGAGGGGAAACTTTGCTTGTGAATACCTTTCAAACCATAAAGGTGTGAGAGATAAGACTTATATCGTTCTTCATGTTTTTTTAATGCCTACAAAATAAAATAAAGATAAAATGAAGTATTACTGATGGATCTTGTCCTTAAGATATGAACTTTGAGAATTAACCAAAGGTTGCAAATATTCGTCTTCAAACTGGGATAAATGATTGGGGACATAATTAATGCCAGAAACAACTGGCCTCCCAGGTGGATTAGTAATGGACTTACTAATGGGTAAGCGATAAAAAATAGGGAAGGTAGGGAATTCATTATGCAAAAAGCAATACTCAGTTGTCATGGGGATTTAAGATCAGAAATAAAATTCTGGGTAGGGTCCTTCATTAATTTCATTTAATTATTCTCATCATTCAATTATTGTAAAGCCTCTGTGATATAATCTGCCTTTGTCTGCATTAATAATTCCAATATCCCTGTTATCTTGTCATTTTTAACTGCTAGACTTTCCTGCTTATTTAAATTATAAACATATTTTCTCAATGTCCCTTTTTATCAGTTGATAATATACCTTAATGTATTCATTCTGTAAATTAGTGGGACAGAATGTTGATTTGTGTCTTTTATCACTATGAATAGCATTTAGCCTGTCTTTGTCACAATTTTCTTCATGTAAAATATCTAAATTCCTAAGTGTATCTTTGGCCCACCATACAGTATGACTGTGTGGGGGCTGAAACCAAGTTGTGTTTGGTTGCAAAAAACCTTTTTAAGGTAAATGACCTGATGTATTTCTTAACGTTCACATAGACATTACAATTGTTAGGTTCTCTATGGAGCAAAAGAAAGACATCTGGAAAATATTATAGTTTCATCTTCAGATAAGGATTAATTGCTAATGTTATATATGGGGTGTATTTCTTCTGGAGTTAATCTATTCTGGGCATTTTTATGAACCCCCCTTTTGTTGCCCTTCTTGTGGGCATTTTCTTTCTGTTCAGACTACTTTTTGGAAGTGGAGGTGGACTCTAGACAGAGGGTCTAGAATGTAGGAATTTCTGTGACTGCTATGCTCATTAACGGTAGTTTTGGTGACTGTGTCACGGTCTGCGGTGCCAGTGTTGGACTGTGTGTTGTGATATATTTCTCATTTGGTGGGATGCAGTGATTCATGGCTGAGTGTTCTTGTACCTTTTCCAAAGATTGTGACTTCCAAATCATGATGGTGGCCAGGGTTGGTAGTGTGAAATGTTGCAGTCATAGGTAATATAGGCAAAAAATCATTGGCAATGGCGAAAAAGGAGAAAACTTTTGCAGTGGCGAAAAGGAGAAAACTTTAGCAAAAAAAGCAAAAATTCTTTGGATTTCTGTGAAAAGTCTTGCAGGAAACTTTTCTAACTTTTCGCCCACCCCTAATTGTGAGTGCAGTGTAATGATGCTCGCCATGCAGAAAGACATTTGAAATAAAGATGATAGTTCTCTTTAAAACATATGAAAAAGGATTCAGTATAGATCTGATATTCTTAGCTCACTACCAGAGATTTCTATAATCAACCTCATCTGTAGTTTTCCAATCCCCATCATCTTCTCTCTACTCTGCATCCAAACCACTACTGGTACACTCTTTATTTATTGCCTACTCCAGTTGCGTAGATATTACCCTTTCGCCCTCTCCAAGCTTTCCCCTTTAAATCTCACATTTTTATCTAACTTATGAACAATGTGCTGCAAATGCAAAGCAGTAGACTGGTAGAGTAAAAGTGATCCCTTTATTGGCTAATTGAGTAGCTTTAAAATACAAGTTTTCAAAACAACTTATGTCTCTTCTTTATATTTAGAATGAAGGGTGAATACAAAAATTCATGAGAGGTTAAAGTTTCATGCAAATTCTTTTTAAATTTAAATTTCATTGGAGGTGAATCTTACCACTCTGTCTGTATAAATTATTAAAATCCAATAGAGGCATCTCGTTGTAGATGGTTGTGAGGTACAAGAGTTATTTACATTTTGATGTATGATTAGCTCCAGTAAATTTAATGTGTAGAGAGTTTGTGAAAGCAGCCTAAGATGGCTAAGTATATGGAATGTGTGGGTTAACCTGCCGAACACTAAAGGGGTATGCAACAAATCATTTTGCAATACGGCTCGTACCCCTCTCATACCCAAAGGGCTCAAAATATGTTTATTGTGTGGTACAGTGTGACATAAATTCCATGTCATGATTCAGGCCATAGCTCCGAGTGTTAAACTTGGTCATCAATTTATACTCCCATATCTTTTTTTGGCAGTTATGAATTCTGGTAGGCCTCAAATCCTGAGATTATTTTGATTATGATTTTGTCAATATCATAAATTTTACCCATTAGGAAGCTAATGGTCTCATCTTGTTGAGCTGATTATGCTGGTGGTGAAAGGTTTCTTGGTAAAAAGAAAAGATTGAACTGGCGTATAGCAATATCTTAGAGCAGCAAAACTCTGTAAAGCTAAAATCAATATAACTTTATTAAAGTAAATGTAAAAAAACTCATACCCACTATACAGTGTTAAAGCACACTGAGGGGAGTAGCCAGATGACAAGCGACGCAGGTATATTAATCAACGCATTTTGCACCTCAAGGTGCTTAAATATGACCAAACAAGAAAACATTTCCAACAGGCTTACTTTAAAAAAACAAAACAAAAAAAAAATCAATTTAGTAACAAAGGCAACCTCAAAGTACAGACAGTGAATAATCAGATCTAGGATACAAGAACGAGCTCACAAAGAGAATTACAGTGATCAATATTAACAATACAGGAGATTATCAGCAGAACAGGTCAGTACAAAACAAACACCCCAAGGAAGCTCTCAACAGTTTTTTCAACTTGTTGATAAAAGGAAACCACACCCACCAAAAAAAAAAAACAAAAGGAAGGGGGGAAGGGAGGGAAGGAAAAAAAGGGAAAATTCTCTCCCACTTCAGAGGGACCACCACCACTCCCAGCGTATCTTCCCACACTCTCAAGCAGTAAGGATAATTGTACCCTTTCAAGGAGAGGGTTTGTGTTCAAAATGCATCAGCCAGGCCCCCCAAATGCCATGGAACCTGCTCGGAACCCTGCGGGAAGCAAACACAAGGTGATAATGTGGAATATTCTGATTAACCAGTCTAATCCAGTGGTTGTGAAATGGGGGGCAGCAGACATCCAAGCCATCGTAACTACCTTATGTGCCATGATCAGGGTCTCCTGCAGGAGAGATCTGAGAGGTCATGAATCGAGGTAATCAGGAAAAAGTAGTGAACACTTCTTTCCAGAATTCAAAAACTACAGGACAAATCAAAATGAGGTGCATGAAAGTACATTTATCACACAGGTCATTATCGCATATCCCCATATGGAGCAATCTTACTGAAGTGAAGTATGCTCTGTGTAAGATTTTCAACTGGATCATATGATACAGAGTGCAGTGAAACCCCCTTCAGACTGAGCTTTGCCATAGACAACTCCCAGTCATCCAACACCACCAAATCTTCAGAGAGATTTATCCCTGGAGGGACGCGAGCATCTAGCCATCTGTAAATATAACACAGAGGTTGGTCAGGCCAATGAGCCATGGAGGATGACATAAGCCGGAACTGTTCAACAATGGGAGCACAAGCTTCCCACTGAGCATGAAGCATGTGTGAAAGCTTCAAGTATGATTAGAAAAAACAATGCAGGAGGCCAAATTCTCTGTGGTGCTGATTAAATTACTTGAGGCAGTATTCAGAGTATACATGCCCCAATTCAGTAATTTCATAGCCGGCCCAGATGGTAGCAAAGCCCAGGCCACTCAATTATGTAAGGATTAGCCCACAGTGGGGTAGAGGGATCATTGCCTTTCCATCTCACCATTTTCTGCAACTCCATCCATACCCCACCACAACCGCAATGGTGGTTATCAAGCTACTCACCTCTGGGCTCATAGTCAAGAATTGAGATAGGCAATGACCATCCTCCAAAGCTGATGCCTTCAGGGTTAAAATGATATTGGGAATCAGGATTATCGCAGGCCAGGGCTATTGACCCTGCACCACCCAACAGTAATGGTGAAAATCGGATAAGGCTATGCCCACCTACAATCTGGGTCTGCACAGTGTAGAGAGCCGCACCCTAGGTCCCCCCCCCGACATAGGAACTGGAACGTGATAGAGTGCAGTTCCCTAAAGAAGGATTTGGGAATGCGAACTGGCATATTCTGAAAAATGTAAAGAGTTTGGACAAAAACTCCATCTTTATAAGATTGACCCATCCGATAACATTAAGAGGCTTGGTCAACCATCTATTAGTTTTGTCCCGATAGTAATTCACCACAGGTTAAGAGATTATCCAAAAGAAATATAATGGGAGAGCCAGAGACCACAACCTCCAGGTACTTAAAGGAGTCAGAAATTAAAATATCAGTGGAGAGCAGGTAGGCATCGACCCAGGCCTGATCCAGAAAACATAAGGTAGACTTGGACCAGTTTATAATTAGATCAGAATATAGGCCATAGTAGTCAACCCAGGACAACAGGGCCGGTAAGGAAAAGTCCACATCATCCAAGAAAAGGAGCATGTTATCCACATAGAGAGCTAATTTCTTGTCGCCCCAGGTTCAGACCAGAAAATGGTGGGATTGTCCTGAATTCCCACTGCCAGGGGTTCAATTATAAAAGCGAAAAGGACAACCCTGTCTAGTACCCCTAATCAACACAAATTCCGGAGAGGAGACATTCCTAGTGCAGACAGAGCCCATAGGCCCATTATACAAAATGCAGACACAACGCACAAAAGTTGGCCCAAAACTGAACCGGTCAAGCACCGCCCACAGGTTCTCCCTTTCCACAAAGTCGAAGGTCTTACCTGCGTCCAAGAAAGTGATAGCTGGATAACCCGAGCACCATGAGGCAGCTGAAGACGAATGTATAATCGCCTGAGATTATGAGCTGTTGATTTCCTTTGATTGAATCCAGTTTGGCCCGAATGAACCAATCTGGAGATGATAAAATTCAACCGAGTCTACAGTATCTTCATCAAGATTTTTACTTTGGAAGTGAGAAGCGATATCGGATGATATGTCTCGCAAATCGTTGCATCTTTCCTGGGCTTGGGAATCACCACAGTGAAGGCCCTGCCCACTCAGTGCAGAAAGAATCTAGAGCAGAGAGAAAGGCAAGATGCAATTGGGGAGCAAGAACTGCAGTATATTATTTGTACCATTCATGGGTAGACCGTCCACCTCAGGAGACTTACCGTTAGGTATAGCCCGTATAGCCTCAACCACCTCACTCAAACGGATGGAGGAGTCCATATAACGTCTGTCCTCAAGGGACAGAATCGGTAGGCAGCAGCCCAAAAGATAGGACACTAAGTCCTTAGATGATTTAGTCAATCTGGATCGATAAAGATGTTGGAAAAAATGAGCAAATCAAGCATTAATTTCCTCGTCCGAGGTAAACAGATGGCTAGCCTCATCACATATATGAAGAATTGGAGTACTGTCAAGACTATATTTCACCAGATGGGCCAGCATCTTACCCACCTTGTCTCCATGCTAAAATACCTCCTGACAAGCACTGAACACCCTGGAGTTGTCAAGTTCTGAAAGACACAAATTGAGGAGCAAAGACTCAGAGAGAAATGTAGTGTAGGTGTCCTCCCTCCCATCAGCGGCATAATCCCACTCAGCCATACGAATATCATCCGCCAGCTGCCAAGCCTCCGCCATGCGGCTCTTCATGAAGACGGATGCAAGAGAAATGAGAGGACCCCGAGCACAAGCCTTAGCAGACTCCCACACCAAAGCATCTCCCATTGTGCCCATATTAACACCAATGTAACACATTAGATCCACCAGACAAGGAGCAGGAAGGGCATAAACATTTAGCCAGGTGGGTCTCAGTGTTCAGGTGCGGACCTGGAGAAGACCACCAAGGTGCAGAGACAGCAACACAGGGGAAAATCAGATGTCACTTGAGAAACAAGCTTACTTTTTTCATTATCCATAACCAGTCATGGTGAGCAGAATTTCAGTTCACCAGTTAGAAGCCAGATACCAACCAGTCTCTGTGATTCACTCTTCAATCAACCTGACAATATTCACAACAATGTATACATTTTGCAAAGTACAAATCTCATGTTAAAAACAAATAAAAACATGTACATGTACGTTCTTTGTTATAAATAATTAATAACAGTAGTGACATTAACCATGTATTAACAATCCTGTTATTGTTTTTCAGTATTATAATAACAATGAATTGTCCATGAGACTCAAGAACACATTATAGAGCAACTACAATTTAAAAATAGATTAATATAAACAAAGGAGTATTTCTTATTTTATGTAGTTCAAAAAGTTTTCAACAAAGTATTAGAAATCCCATATTAAGTCTTATCAGCTTATATTTACCCATATAAAAACACAAAAGTTTGTGACTCATACATAACAACACGCATCACAGTCTTTGCTGAAACCTTGTGGATGTTTTGTGTTTAATTTAAATATCCAAAAGCCTTCTCTTTTTACATAAGGTGGAATCAAGATCTCCACCCCTTATTCCCACTGATACTTATTCCAAACCCCGAACTCTAAGAGTATCAAGATGCTCAGCATGAACCAACTTAAAGGGACAGTAATGTCCCATAAAAAACGTTTAGATATTTGTAGAGGGTAAAAAAGAAACTCAATACCACAAATCCCATCTCTCAAACTGCTATGGTTTGAGAGATATTCGCAATCAAAATTGCCCCCTCCCTCCCCTTCTCCTGACGTCAGCGTCTAGCTGACAGCAGGAGATCCCAGTCCAGGGACCAGCTGGCTGCTCTGCAGCAGAGCCGAAATCCCATTATTAGAAAATAATTACTTAATTGGAAAGGTCTACAAAGTGTGCCTGGTTTGGAAGCACACTTTGTAGATGGTTCCCATGAAGTAGTTCTTTTCCAATAAAGTGATTTTGGCTCTGTTGAAGAGCCTCTTCACGTCAGCCTACACGGATTTCCTTCTGTCAGCTTTACAGCTCACATCAGGAGAAGGGGAGGGAAGGGGGAACTTTGATTGCCTATATAGTATAAATATATATCTATATATATGCCATAGTGGTTTGAGAGATAGGATTTGTGGCATTGAGTTTCATTTTTTACCCTCTACAAATCTATAAATATTTTTTATGGGACATTACTGTCCCTTTAAAGTGTGAAGAGACATTCAGCCTGAAATCTACATTTCTAATGTCTCCAATATGCTCATTAATCCGTTCCCTAATAGCTTTACCTACATATTGACTATGGCATCCAGTACACATCACCCTTGGTTGCACATCTGATGTAATTCTTCATTTCAAACACTTATTGGTGACACAAGAAGAGAAGGAATTTGATGAATACTTTTTGAACTACACTGAGACATTTTTTCCAAAATATGAGGTTAAATAATGCCATTCCTGGTATTTATACATTTATACTATTTATGTATAACATAAGAAAGAATCCATTGTTTATATTAAACTATACTTATATTGTATTTACCCTATGTATAGTATCCTCTTGAGTCTCATTTTATGAACTTTTTTTGTTATTATAATAATATTGAAAAAAATAACAGTATTGATAATTCATGGTTATTGTCACTGTTGCTTTTAATCTTCAAAACAAAGGATGCTCTTATTTTTATTTGTTTTTACCACGAGATTTGTTTCCATCTGCTGTCTTTACTCTAATAGTTTCAATCTTGTATATCTGAAGAAGATATGGCAACTTTGTGATACAGATATTGATGCTGTAATGCCTTTAAATCAAAGCTTTTAACCCTTTGAGTTCCAGCGAGGTACCCTATGAATTGCTCTGCAATACATCGTTTACCTCTCTGGCACTCAAGGGGTTAAGCTAGCATCTGAAGAAGATATGACAACTTTGTGATACATATATCAATACTGTAACATTACCTTTAAATCATTGCCTTTAAGCTAGTTCCAACAGATGGGCTTATAGGGGACAATGAATGGACGTGTTTTGCAAATTCATGGTAAATATTTCTTGATGATCAGTCTTCCTGTTTTTCCTTGTTTAGACTGTCCTTTTGTTTCTTATATAAGCTGTGTAGTTCATATGTCAGTTTGTGGAGCTGGATGTTGACATTTTTTTTTTACTTTGTACAGTTAACTAACACACATTCTTTATTATATATTTCATAGGTTAATTTAGATCCTACAGTCTACATGTGGACCCATGCTGGGTATGGTTTTGTGCTTTGTAAAACTTTTGTTGACCCATCTCCATGAATGAACTTGGGGTTACTTTGTAATAGGTATATATTGTTGCGATGCCTATCAAGTTGACTGAAGAGTTAATCAAAGAGACTGTATGGTATCTGGTCTCTCATTGGTGAACTGATTTACTGCTCATAGTAGTTGGTTACAGGGAATTTAAAAAGAAAGACTGTTTGGTCATAATGTTTTAGTTATGATTAAGCACCTTTGAGGTGTGAAACGCGTTGATCTATATACCTGCACTGCTTGTCATTTGATTTGACTACTCTATAAATCTCCCCTCGGTGTGCTTTAACATACACCGGTATGATTTTTTTTAGTTTTCCTGGAAAATATTGCTATGCAACATCAGTGCAATCTTTTCTATTTACCATGATAATGCTGGATGATGTGTAGAGACATTCATGATCAGTACAACAGTGTTAATCTATTGCACACTGATTTTACTTGAAGTAACTCATATTATAAATCAGTTTTTCTTTGCCTTATGAGTTATTTCTATGGTTTGAGGCTTTTTTAACACAGTTGGAGCAGCTATTTTTCTTGCTCCAGCTGATTGATAATTTGGCCAAGTGATGAAATAGCTTTCCTGAGTTCCAAGAGCTCATCTTTAACTGTAAATTTGATCTTTGCAACTAAGTCCTATAGTTCCTTCTTAGTGGGCAGATGGCTAAGATCCTCCTTGGCCAGGAAACATACCACATTAGGAGGCTCCATAACCTACACTATGTAGATTCTCGATGGTTCGGATGATATTGTTGGAATGCATATCAGGGGAAGAGGCTACTGTAAGCTCTGCAAATACGTTGTCTCCTTCCCAGTGGGAGGAATTCTTCTGCTAGTCTGTGGCACACAGCAAGAAACTCAGTGATCTTGGTGTCTCATTTCAATTTTTTGGAAAGCCTTTTAGAGGACCGCATGTGTGGGTTTTGGATCGTCCAATGAGTGACACATGTTGGAGACTTGAAAAAGATAGCTTCATAGGTCCTCGCCACATGGAGCCCCTGGCTTAAGCAGCCATCCTCCCTCTCCATATGTTTCATTTTAATGGGATTCTTGGTAGAGATTTAAAGGGTTAGTAATGCTGAAATTTAAGCCTATTAAATATTGTATATCTTAAAAAAAGAAAGTATATGAAGAAAGACCTATCTCTCAAACCTTTATGGTTTGAGAGATATTCACATCTAAAGCTCCCCCCCCTCCCCTTCTCCTGATGTCAGCGCTCTACTGACAGCAGGAGATCCCAGTCCTGGGACCAGCCGGCGGCTCTTCAGCAGAGCCGAAATCGCGTTATTTGAAAATAATTACTTCATTGGAATGGTCTACAAAGTGTGCTTCGTTTGCAAGCACACTTTGTAGACCATTCAAATGAAGTAGTTCTTTTTAAATGTCGCTATTTCGTCTCTGCTGAAGAGCCGCCTTGAGTTACAAGACATAGATAGTCTTAGCTTAGTTAGTGATATCTCAGTTTAGAAATACTTCTCTAGGCATACCTGAATCATAATCAGTAGATCCCAGTAGACCTACCTTAAGCACTTATCTTGTCTATTAATTCATATTGGCAAAAGAAGAGTAACGTTTGTGCCAAAAAGTCATCAGCTTTGGGAGCTGAGGTTCAGATTGGCATGGAAATAGAATGAAAAAGGCATTCACATAGAAATTAAGGGGTAACACCTCATTAATTGTGTACACTACACAAACAAAATACTTTGGGTTGATATCTTATATATGGGGTACATGTTGAATGCTCTTAAGAAGAGGTTGTCCTTACAATTTTGCCTATAAACATATAGCAAATTGCTCTTCTATTTTAATGGATTACAGATAATAGGGAGTTAATTGGATTTCGAAACCAGAAATAAATTATTTCATAACATTCACATTTTAATAAATAGAAATCAAGCTAAACTGCATGACAGTTATTCTGTGGTTAAAGTGAAAGCTTAGAAACCCTCTATAAATACAAAAATATGCCTTTGTGAAAGAAAATCAAGTATACACCTGCAAAATGCACATTATTCATATAGAAATGATGTGATGCTAATGAGAAATATTTATAGTTAAACAACATGGCTGGTTTAAGGAGCTGCTGTCACAGACTGCTGTCACAGATAGCTATAATGAAACACTCTGCAATGGCTGTTGACTGTCAGCTGGCAGTTAAGAATTGGTTTTCATAAATGAAAATGAAGCACAAATAGTCTATGTTTCTGGAAACACTCTTAAAAGCATCTCTTGAAGTTTAGCAGAAGGCTCATAGTTTAATGTTGGTGTTTTCTCTTGGCTCCGCAGGATAACTGGAGAAGATCTTAGCTGTCATAAAGTGTCTAGCCTTCATGGGATTTTTTTTTTTACTTTATTCTGGAGTCAAATATTATTAACTATTCCTTTTATTTAAATTCACTTATAAACAATCGTGTATTGCTTCATTGTTACAATCCTTGACAGAGCCCTCTCTGTACTTAAATTGATTCTGCTAGTTGTCATACTATTTATAGATTTTTATTATATTTAAATATTGTTACACTACTATAGTTAGAAATGATATTGTAATTTGTTTTAAGAAACACCAACAACCGTGATTACAGATTTGTTTAGATACAATATTTAATTTATAACTATATTTCATTGTTAATAATATTGTTGACATTAGTTTTGTTATTCTGTTATTATTATTATTACCATTATTAAGGAAACACAAGAAAACACCAACCAATCTACTCAGAAATATGTATTATGACTATGGATAGCTGTCAAATTAACACACATTTTCTTTTGTGTGTGTGTGTGTGTGTGTGTATTTTTAATGATAACACAGTGCACAAGAACATTACACTAGTATGGTTGACACTATACTGTACATGATTATTTAAGTTCACTGCAAATAATTTATAAAAGGATATGAAAGTAAGGCCCTCCCAATGAATAATATTGAGACTGCTCCAAGAAATCTGATAAACTCCAAGGTTAAACAAACATCTGTTTCAGGGCATTTTTTTACAAAACAATGGTAGTAATCCATCTTTGGAAAAATGGCAAAGCAGAGATGTACTGACAGGGAGTTGATAAGGAAGCTATACTTTAGTAGAGATAGAACAGGTAAGTTTATTTGCTTGAAACTGCATCTCAAGGTGATCAATGAGGAAACCAATTGCAGGGTATTTCTGTGAGTGGTTTTGTTTCTGTGTAATGATTTACAGATTATATATATATATATATATATATATATATATATATATATAGTACTACTGGATATGCAGCAGTTTATATATTTTATAACATCTACTGGATTTCCCTCCAATTGCAAGTTCAAATCTGCAGTATTGTCCATATTTCGTACTTTAGGTTAGCTGTTAAAGGTTTATATACCATGCATATTCCCAACTGTAATATATATATTGATCATCACTCCACTTCCATTACTGGATTTCTCCAAAGCATACACTTTAAAATATCAACTATGTTTCTGAGGTTAAAAAAGATATATCCATTCAGTTCAATCTTTGCTCTAACACCCTTACAAAAAGATCCGAAATAAATTAAGAAAGATATCTTCAATACTACTTGGCATTATTTTGTTCAAAAAATTGTATTTGGTACAAAACAAATTATACTTTTATTTATTACAAAAAAAAAACAACAAAAAAAACATTAAAATACACATTGAGTATCTTAATTACATTTTTTTCTACAGGACATCTGTTGACAGCGATAGACATCTTTCATTACAATGTCTTGAATGAGTTTCACTATGTCTTCCACTGCCAAAAATTACTTACAATAGAAGAGCATTTAAACATATTACACAATAGCAATGTTACTCTGGTACTAATTTACCAACTAAATGTACAACTGCAACTTGCTATTGAACAAATAGTGCTATTATCATTTCTTATGACTCTTTGCACAAAATATTTGCAAGCAATATATTGTACTGTCGGGTCACTAAACTGTAGGACTTATTAATCAATGCAAGTGTTCTAACTCACAATGAAGAGACACAGAATTTGTTACCCCGTATCACACTCCATGTCACTGCTATCACAATATTGACTCTACTAAAGATTTTAAAGAAATCATAATGGATTCTATGTACCAAGACAACAATTAGAAAAATATTTACACCCTAGTTTTCAAAGACAAAAGGCCTAATGTTCTGAGTCTTACATATTCTTTAATATATATATTGTGCAATGGATTTAACTCCAGATTTACTAAACCTTTGCCAGGATTCATATGACCAATAATTCTTATTTATAAAGGCAATGTGAGACAATTCTGGGATAAATCAACTGCAATATAGTAGACAAATACAAATTTTCAACATTTCCATTTTTTTAAATTGTGGATTTAACAAATGCTAGAGAGCTCTGTGAAGTCATTGGTTTGTCTCAGAATTGTTCAATTTCCCCTTTATACCTTATCCAATGAAGGAATAAAGCTTAATAGAAAATTATATCATGTTAATTCTCATTATAATAATTCAAATTAGCATGAGATAAGGGCTACTTAAGTTTTATATCTCAACAAACAGTGCACCAATTTTTTAAGGAGACCTTTATAACAAAAAATGAATATGTAATATTATAATTCACATCAGTAAGCTGTGGCTATTCCACTCATTTCTTACAGGATCCGTAACATTTTATTATAAAAAAATGAAATGGTGCCCCTACTGCTAGCTGTTGCTTTATTCAAAAGTCATAAAAGTTCAAACTGTCAAAAAGTGATTAAACTGTATTTATAATAGTCTATGGGGAACTCTAACTTGTGGCTCCCTGCTCCCATAAAATGCATTAGAATACATTTTGGACACCAGGAAAACTGGAGGATTATTGACAGGACACTAGCTGGCACTATTACTATAACAAAATAACAGTTTAAACTATAATAATGTTGGAATAAACCATCTCCCAGCAGGGGTTACACTACTTTATTCAGCAGGGAAAGTACTACAAAATATTTTTTTCCCATAATGAAGGATAAGAAACATCATAGTGACATATGAGCAGTATATGACTCATAAAGCAATAGTAAAAAATTTTACTACAAATATGAGGTCATACTTGTCCGCAAAATATATATATATATAAAAAATTGGATTGTACACAAATTCTTTGAAGAAAAAAAAAAATAAAATGAATGAATTGAGCCTGTATCCTTTATACACATATTATGAATATTCTCCGTAAAAAGATGAAATATTAGTGGAGTATTGGAGCAACTCTAGTTAACCCTTTGAATGCCAGAGGGGTACACAATGCATTGCTCTGCAATGCGTTGTGTACCTCTCTGGCACTCAAAGGGTTAATACAGTGCTTTTTGCACTGTTACTGTCTCATAATGCTATAATATTATTTCAAAAATATCAGGGTGTTATTAAAAATACCACTATCCATAACAAAGCAAAAGAATAAACAAAGAAAAGCATTCCATTTAACCCCTGGGATGCTAGAAACATCTTCACAGCATTCATTTATAATGAATGGAGGTGTCTCTACCATCCAAGAGGTTAAACATCCCAATATTAACTTATAACTTACAAATAAAGAAAACAGAATGCAACACCTAAATAACATTGTTTAATAAATAAAAACCTAAATGACCATTTATTAACTTAACCCAAGTAATAAGACAGCATACAAAACATGTCAACACTACACAAAAAAGTATACTTAAAACCCTTAATTCCTTTCTATTTTTCAAAGCTGTAATACAAAAAACAATGTGAATTAGTTTCACTCTTCTGTGATAGTCTAAGTTGGCACTACATTGCCTTGCATGGTTCCCAGCTTCCCACATGAAAAAGAATATCATTCTAAGAAAATATATACATTGAGACATCAGGCCTGATGTATAAAGTGCAGCAATTTTGAGGCAAACCAGCTGTATTGTAGGGGGCAAATATCCCTTGAATGCTAGAGATGTCTCCAATGCCTTGCTTCGAAAGGTATTGGAGACCTCTCTATCATTCAAGGGATTTAAAAAGCCACAAAGAAATTGATGAGAATTTCTTGGCCCTATGATGCAGTTGGTTTGCCCTAGAATTGATGCACTTTATGTATCAGGCCCATTATATATTTAGAAGTCTTTGTCAATTAGAAGTTTAGTCTATGCTGGTAAAATCCTAGCCCGCAGCTGTCTTTGCTCATGATGTCTTCGGTTCCTATTCTTTTTAACCTCTTGGACATGTTTCCATTTTGCTCCACCTTTATTACGTTGCCTCTTCTTTTCCTTGTGCCACATCTGTTCACAGTACTCATCCAAACTGAAGCTAGGGCTGCCGAGGAGCTGTAAATAATCTTTGTATCGCAGTCTTGACTCTGTCATTAAATCCCGGCTTTTTCCCTCATCATCCTCCATTTTCTGTGTGTTTTCCATCTGCTCATTTTCTATTATTTTTACATTGAGCTTGACAATAGTATGTATAAATGTGTGTTCTTGTGCCTTGCAGTAATAAGTTCCTGAATCTTTTTTCTGTAAACTGCGGATCAGAAGACCGTATTCTGTTTTAATGATCCTTTCGTCAGATGTTATCTGTAAGCAATAAAAGAACAAACGAACATGAATTCAAATAAATGCTGAAAACAGCTAGTATAGTTTCTAAGTTCAAATCATGTCAGCTTCTGTTAGTACCTATGTTATTTTTATCTTCAGATGTTCTTCAGAGACAAATCTGAACATCAACTGAGGGATCATACATTTGTATTTCATTAGATAAAATGCAGTAGTGTAGTACAGAATGTTCATTTGACAACAGCCATATATTATATTTAAAACTACCTTATCACACAAAGCTCTATTTTGTATATTATTATTTGTAGTTTGACATATTGGGATTAAATGTACAAATCTGACAGAGCAGCTGATTTTCTGCCCTTGGATGTTGGCTTCCTACACACAAGACCCCAGAGAGTGAGTTTTAGTGCATACCAGCAAACAAATTCATGGCCAGAAAACCCCAAACACCACACCTATAGTACGTGCAAGATCAAAGTTAAAGGGATAGTAATACTTCGTTTTAACTTTATTTTATTTTGTAGGCATTAAAAAAACATGAAGAATGATATAAGTCTTATCTCTCAAACCTTTATGGTTTAAGAGATATTCACAAGCAAAGTTTCCCCTCCCGCCCCTTTTACCTAGTGTAAGCCATCTCTTCTCAGATGTGGAATCTAGTTGTAAGACCAGACAGATAACAGCAGGGGACAATCTTCTTACAGTGAAAACAATGAAATCCCTGCCCCCCTTGACAAGCTTTTCAGGTTTTTCCCTTATCTTAATTGAAGATTGTCCCTCTCTGCAGTCTACCTGGGCACCTCCCTTCTGCTCTAGCTGAGCAGTGTAACATCAGTAAAAGGGGTGGGAGGGGGACATTTTGTCATTGAATTACTCTTGAACTACAACTCTGACAGAATTGAAATAACACTCTCCAAAGTCCAAACACTATGATGATTAATTAGAGCTGCTTTTATTATGAAACATTG
Organism: Rhinophrynus dorsalis; assembly: GCA_037306005.1. Lineage (NCBI taxonomy): Eukaryota > Metazoa > Chordata > Amphibia > Anura > Rhinophrynidae > Rhinophrynus > Rhinophrynus dorsalis. The sequence goes on from CM074721.1 coordinate 313,912,369, forward strand.
CTGTCCCTTTAAGTTACTTGCATCAGTGTCTATTTAGTGCATAGTGTTAAACACCACAGAGAAAAAATGAACACAATGATATACTCCTTTCCAGTGCCCTCTTCTTGGAGCAAACAGTATACAGAGACCCCATTTCTCTCTAAGCAGGTTAGCAAATTAGCATTAGGCAGGCATAGCACAAAAATAAAAATAAAATGTCAGAGTTTATTTGAGCACAGTATCATATTGGTAAATCCCCTCTCATTAGACTGATTTACTAATCAAAAACTGGGAAGAAAAGTGCTAAGGTGTGAAAAAGAGGTGATAAGTGAGGCGTTAACACCTTAAGTTTGAAACACTCTCCAATTCCCATGTTATTATATGGAACATATACACTAAGATCTCTCAATTAGGAGAAATGTTATCTCATAACAGATGAGAGTTGGTACCGTGTTAGCCGTAGAAATAGATCCGTGGTGTCCTGAAGGAAGCTGGGTGTTTGTTTTACCAGGGGTTTCAGGGTAATTTCTACCCAGCCAGAGATATTCTCTGTGAGTGTACCAATCCATGAAATTATGGGTCTTCCTGGGTTTCCTTCTTTGTGTATTTTTGGTAGCATGTAGAAGGAGCCTATTTTTGGATCTGCTGGTATTAGGGTTACAGCGCAACTATTATTGACAGTCAGATACAGAAGGCTACCCAAATACCAAGAAAAAATCTGTTGCTCTACAAAGAACAACATAAGGGAAACCGGGTGCCACTGGTGGTCACTTACCACCCCCAGGTTGAAGTGCTACGCAAAATATCAAGAGAACTTCAAACGAAACTACATACTGATGAAAGACTTAAGAACATATCCCCACAGCCTCCCTTACTCTCCTTCAGACAGCCTCCCAATTTGAAACAACGGATGGTGAGGAGTGCCCTGAATAAAAATACAAAAAATGCCTACAAAAGAGATGTGAAACCTGTGCACACATTTACACCACGGACAAGATACCAATTCCAAACACCCAGTTACACCATAAGATCAATGGTACCTTCACCTGTAAATCATCCAATGTAATATAATTTATCATGTGTGCAAAATGCCCAGCAGCTCTGTATGTGGGAGAAACTGGACAAGCACTACATAAGAGGTTTAATTCCCACAGATCCAGTGTTAATAACAAAAAGACAGACACACCAGTGGGAAGACATTTTTGTCAAAATGGGCACAGTGTCAGGGATATTAAGTTAACTGTATTGATGGGACGGTTCTGCACTCAGAGGGACAGAAAAGTATGGGAGGTAAAATTAATGTTAAAATTTAATGCAATTTGTAGTGGTTTAAATAGAGATAAAGAATTCTTGTCACATTATCACTTAGTGGATTGACCTTTTGCAACAGACCCAAGAGCATCTTAAATACCTCTAAAGCCTCAGAGGAAGAGTGCAATTTACCACTGACTGATCAAAGTATCTGTATCTGGATTGAGTTCTCTTATCTGATTTCCATGCTAAACAATGCAATGTGTACTTGTATTTAAGAGAGATGTTTTCATATTTATCTGTATAGCATGCCTGAGGAAGAGACCTAAGGTCTTGAAAGCTTGCATTTATATCTGCTTTGTTAGCCAATAAAAGGTATCAAAAACTATATTTGCCTCATGTTATCTCATAGGCTCCATAGAATGAAATAGGACTTGGAGGGTTTATCACACTGGAGAAGGTATCTCCAATGAATAACCACTTTACCTTCTAAGAGACTGAGAGGTTTCCAATGCATTGTGTTGAAGTCTGGAACTCACAGGATTACACAAGGCTTTTATCACCATGGATGACAGAAATGTCTCCAATGCAGAGGGAAGTCTCTAGTGTCCATGAGGTTGAATGCTAAACATGTTTCCTACATATATCCTTGATCAATTATATTTATACATGTATTTAAAGTATATAGCTATCTATCTATATATCTAGATATATATATATAGCTGTGCACTCATGGTAAAACATGCCATGTTGGTATAATTCAATACTGTAAACCGGGAGCGTACAGCCTCCAATATCTCACAGTCCTGCAGCACTCGGTACTCATTTCTTTCCTTTACAAATATAATATATATATATATATATATGTGTGTGTGTGTGTGTGTGTGTATACATACATTTGAGATATATATATATATATATATATACACATACATACAAGAAGGGGAGGTGGTAGCACTCTCAAGAAGTTCTTGCCCAGGTGCACAATCCCATATAGGAATGGTACATGAGAAAAAAAGGAGGGCAGCACCAGTGGGTCTTGGGTCTTTTTGAAACACATAATTACCACATAACCAACATTTTAGTGATTGTGCTGATAGTATCAGTCTGAAAATATAAATTACTAGTTGAACAGCCTGTTACACGGGCCACAGTGCCACTGCCACACGGTTGCGGGGCAGTCACGCACAGTGGAGACTGCCAGCACCACGGCTGATACAGAGCTGGACGCTCCTTCGGAACGCCCAGCTCTGTATCAGCCTCGGAGCGGGCAGTCTATACTGCGCATGACTGCAGCACGCGCAGCAGTGTCTACTGCGCATGTTGCGGCATTACACACGATTTAGCGAATTATTATATAGGATTGCCCGCCTCAGCACCTGAAAATTAGTGCCATTTTGTAAATTTGTATTTTGTAAAATTGACACTTTGCTATCCTTAGGATGAAGCATTGACGTATCAACGGCATCATGTTATTGGCTCTTTTTCTTCATCCTGTTAATATTTCTACTTGGCTGCCGGGCTCTCTTCCTGTCAATTTTTCCATTTCAGAAAATCATAACAAATAACATTTTATTTTATTCATTAGATATGATGTTCAGATTATTTACAATGCACGTTAACACTTTGAGTGCTTTGAAATGCATTGCGTACTCCTCTGGCACTCAAAGGGGTATCCATGTAATACATCACGGGTGTGTGCAACATATTGAGAAACAATACATTGTACACCTCCCTGTACCTAAAAAAAGCTTAAGAAAGCCTTACACCTTTGAGTGCCAGAGAGGTATGCAATGCATTGATTTGCAATGCGTTGTGTACCCCTCTGGCACTCAAAGGGTTAAATTCAAATCCTTGGAAGGCTCAGAATGACTAAAATCCTGTAAGTGATATTATCCAGATGTTCTCTTTAATTCTCCGATTCTGAAACCACTATGAAAATCCTATGTAATAAAAGGCCAGTTGTGTTTGTCCCGATGCAGTCATGTGCAGTAGAGACTGCCCCAACACTACTGCAAATGATTGCATCACATGAATGAGGCGACGCAAGACTGCATCGCTTGGAGCAGTGAGGTAGCGGTCTCTTAACCCTTTGAGTGCCAGAGGGGTGCACTCAGAGGGTTAACATTACCCGGACCTTGGCCCGTGTACATGGGCTTTTACACTAGTATTTTATAGTTTACATTTAAATGGAAATTTCTTCTGTAGATATAACTGACTCTTCACTGTTTAACATCAATAGTTATTTAGATAGGCTTCATCTGTACAGTTCAATAAGAAAGAATTTGATTATGAACTGATGGTTTTTATTAACCATGGTAAGAAATAAATCCATATACAGAAGTAATCAAGATTACTGTACCTTGAAATTTTGCATTATGCTATTGAGCCATTTAGGTTCAATTGAATTTTGTAGAGCAATGAGATTTGCAATGTGCATGAACACAGACATCAGCGATGGGAGTTTAGTGTGAGTCACGTTACATAAAAGCTGATAACAGACAATTACATAATTCGCTACCATGGAGATTTCTAGTCATAATGCTCCAGATGTTCATTAAGAATGTGTGAAAAAAAGGTACAGTAACAAGGGTCACATCTGTTCATGTAACAAAGCATTATTTTACTTGGTATTGCTTGTCACTGCTTAACCCCTTGTGAACAAGACCGGTAAGCACACCTCTGATCCTCAGAGTTGTCATGTGCTTTCTGCAGTATGAGATGGAGATTTCATGGTAAGGCATTGCATAACTCTCTGGCACTTAAATGTTTAGAGAGAAATAAAAAAAAAATAAAATCGAGGGTTCCCGAAACTGACAATTTTTTTAGGCACTGGATTCTGTGGAACTCTGGTTTTCTGAAGTACTACAAAGGGTTAAACAAAACAAATGTATCCTGGACTTAGATGCTAATGAGGTCTCTAGCGCATTGTGAAGAAATGCACTGAAATCATCTCCAGCAGTCAAGGGATTGAATAAAAGTAAACTAGGAAACCATTCTAAATTGTTTAACCCTTTGAGTGCCAGAGGGATGTGAAATGCATTGCTTCAAAATGCATTTCACACCCCTCTGACACTCAAGGGGTTAAAAGACCAATTTAAAGCAGAACTAGCACCCTATATAAAGTTGTCACCCAATAATTAGGCAAATGGTGACTAGCTTCTTAATACTGCTCTTATCTGTGACAAGTACCAGGTTTTGAAGTAATACTTTTTCCTCAGAGACAGGCAGCCAGGCTTAGACATAGACATCTTGCTCAGAGACGTCTGTGCACCTGTGCTGTCCGTCCCGGTCTCCTATAGAAGGCACTGCATGGCAGCGGAAGGGACTGACAGCGAGGGTGCGCAAATTGCTCTACTGCAAGAAGCTTGGAAGTCAGTCTCTGAAGAAACAGGATTACTTCAAAACGCGGTACCTTCTGCAGATAACACTATTAAGAAGCTAATTATTGGGTGGCAACTTTATATAGAGTGCTAGTTCCGCTTTAAATCAATAGAATGTTGATTACTATATACATGTCTCTAAAGAGCAATTGGTTTGGTCCAGAATTGCTGTTCTACTTAGTGCATCAGCCTCAAAGAATGTGATTGTTAGGATCCCTTGGGTATTTTAGCTGAAACTTAAGTAAAAAGTGTTAATGAAGCTGCCGTAATTAAGGGCCTTATTCACCAAGATTAAGAGGAGGAATTCTGGCACAAACCAGCTGTGTTAAAAACAAGAAATTAAGATCCTCAGTTGATTAAAAGGGACTTTTAAACTCCCTGTTGAGGTCTCCTATGCTTTCCAAAGCAATATGTTGGAGACATCTTTAGCATTAAAGGGGTTAAGGCATCCATTTCAGTCAAAGGAGACTTTGGGAATATTTATTTGTCACCTATAATACCATTGGTTTTCCACAGAATTGCACCTCTTTAGCTAGATGCATAAGGCCCTTAAAGGGATAGTAATACTTCGTTTTATCTTTATTTTATTTTGTAGGCATTAAAAAAACATGAAGAATGATATCAGTCTTATCTCTCAAACCTTTATGGTTTAAGAGATATTCACAAGCAAAGTTTCCCCTCCCGCCCCTTTTACCTAGTGTAAGCTATCTCTTCTCAGATGTGGAATGCAGTCCATAGACCAGACAGCTAACAGAAGGGGACACTCTTCTTCCTATTAGAACAATGAAAGCCCTGCCCCCCCTTGACACATTTTTCAGGTTTTTCCCTTATCTTAATTGAAGATTGTCCCTCTCTGCAGTCTACCTAGGCACCTCCCTTCTGCTCTGGCTTAGCAGTGTTACATTAGTAAAAGGGGCGGGAGGGTGATACTTTATCATTGAATTACTCTTGAACTACAACTCTGACAGAAATGAAATAACACTCTCCATGGCCCAAATACTATGATGATTAATTAGAGCTGCTTTTATTATGAAACATTACTATCACTTTAATAGTACATTGCCTTCTGAAGAAGAGCAAGTTGCAGGCAATTTTCCTGCTGTACCTGAGACAGCATGCACAGGTAGAGCATGGTTTCAGAAGGTAACTGTGTCTTTGTTGGAACTCTGCCAACTCAGTCCAGCTCCCAAGCATGTTTAGAAAGTGTGTACATTTGGCGCTGGTATCGCAAAGCACTTGGTGAGCAAAGGTCATGTTTGATCCTTTTAGCACTGGCGCTGTGATGATACATGGGCTACTACTATTATAGAAAACACATGCATGTAATTTGAAGGTTCAAATGCAAATATGTGGAAAGCTTAGAGCAATTTCATATATTTTGATGTAGTATGAGACCTAAAGCTGTTTGCTAAGTCATAAATCATGGTTCAGCTTCATAAATAATACATGCTTAAATAATTAAAACCACATTCTGTTTTCCATACCACTTGTTTTTCATATATACTTTAGCAAATGTAAAAAACCATAAAAACGAGTTATAGACAATCTCTATGGTTTTGCAAATACTAAAATGCTTTATTTACATACAATAAATATATGTAAATGTGTTCTTTTAAGATGACATAAACAAGACTTCATCCTTGCTTAAACCACAACTTTCAACATTTTAACTTAAAATGCATTTTCACTTATTTTTCTCTTCAGCATTTGCTCTATAAAGGTAAAAAAAATGTTTATATGCAGATCTGACCTTTCAGATAAAGTACTGATATGGCAGAAGCAGACTTTTCAGATCATTGCACACGGATAAAATGAAACATAAGAACAAACTTACATAAAATACCAGCCTACAGACTTTAAATGTAAGTTTTCTACAAAGTAATACTGCATGTGTACTGGTCACTTTTTCCTCCTGTATTCATTTGAACATTATGGCAGCACAGCCACCATGTTTAAATTGCCCATGAAAAATGTCATTGTGCTCCCACAATCACAACTGAAGTCATAGACAACTTTAGACATTGTTCATGAAGGACTGGCTGATGCCCATGTGGTTCAGGTAGTGACTAGATAATTGTTATGTGTTAATAGCCTATAGGGAGGCCACATAGGTTACTGTACAGACCTCACTAATTAACCTCACCAGCACCCATTTTTTGTCATCAGGAAGCAGTATTCTGAACTCATGGGTGCCTGTTATGCCTATGCAATGTAGCCTATTTTTCATTGACTGTGTGCTGCACCAGCATTGTGATGGCACAGTCACCTATGTCTGTGTGTCAAAATGGTAATGTATATTGACCACTAAAGTGCACAGATATTAATCATTTGCATAATTTTACTCTGTTACTTTATCCTATAAATTACTTAAAGAACAACAGTTTAATTACTGTTCCTTTTTGTAAAATTAGCAGGGCAATATACAATAGGAAAAACTATACCTTTTTCAGGATTAGATGTGTTTTATTAAAACCTACAGATAATGATAGTAGTACACTTAGAATACGAACTCTTCTGTTTGTCTATACTAGCTCTTTTAAATATGTTCTGGATTTAGGTCACGCAAAGTCAAACATGGTAATTTCTCAGGGTACACCAACATGAGATTACTAAATAATCACAGGTGTATTAACCACAGTTACTGAGTCGCTGATTTCCCCCCTGTGATTAAGCAGAGATACTGTGAAAAAGAACCTGTGAGCCTAGTGGACAAACATTGAGAAACATCATTCTAAAACAGTGGTTCTCAACATGGTCCAACTAACAGGCCAGGATTTGAGGATGTCCTTGCTATAGCATGTGTGACTTAATCAGGGGCTCAGTCATTTTGATTAACTCAGCTATGCTTTATGCATGAAAATTCCCAAATTCTGGTCTATTAGTGGGACCTGAGGGCACGGGTTGAGAACCACTACTCTATACGAAACCTAATGGAGTATACATGACTAAGTATATCACATCCTGCATTATAACCAAAGTGAACAGCTAAAATTGATATTATAAAAGTAGATAAAGTTGGCTCAAAGTGAATAGACAAGATCATACTTGAAATACCATCTCTTTGTTTTTATCCTTAAACAGTTCTACATTCTGCTTTGCTCATTATGTTATCACTCTGACTGAAGCGTGGAGTAGTTATGTTGATACCTGCATCTGTTCTTTGTGATTATATTTACCGGTGTACTACAAAGAACTGGGAACTCTGGAGCAAACATCTTGCATCATAGTGAACATATAAACATTCCAATTGATTAAAATTGTCTGGAAACCTCTCTAGCATTCAAGGGGGAATTTTTATTTCTCCCCTATGGAACAGCTGGTTTGTTTCAGCATCAAACCAATTTTTTTAGTACGTCAGAGTCAATATCTCAAAATAGTTTGACTGGAAAAGTAATTTATATTGTGTGTTTTTATTGAAGTTTGTATAATACTATATGTTTTAATCTACCTTTGTGAGTCATGGATTATTAATAATGAGATTCCTTCATCAGAGATTCTCAATCAAAGATATATATATTTCTAAATAAAAATTTTTTTATACTATGTAATGCAGATGCACAATGTTGGTGATTTTAGACACTTAGGATGGAATGCAAGAAAGTGGAGCATTAGCTATTTTTGAAATCCATAAATGTATGTTATTTGTGATTGCTAATGTCTTGATGCTGAATAACACCTGCTCTGAAATTAACTACAATGTTTATTTTATTTAGAAAATGTTTTACCAGGAAGAATACATGCAAATGCAGGCCACATGTATGTTTGTCCGATGCAGTCATGCTCAGTAGACACTGCCCGAATGCAGGCTACATGCGCAGTACAGACTGCCTAAATGTAGGCTACATACGCAGTATAGACTGCCTGAATGCAGGCCACATATATGTTTGTCCGATGCAGTTATGCGCAGTAGACACTGCCCGAATGCACAGAGTGCTGGGAGGTGTAGTTCTCCAGTAGCACTTTGGCCCGTGTACACGGGCTTTTACACTAGTACACTTATAAATATACATGCATATAAAATTGCTTTGCAATGCATTGTGTACCCCTCTGGCACTCAAAGGGTTAAAATTATATACAGTTACACACTGTTTTTAGATATAAAGAAGCATTTACTTTTAAGGATTTTAGACTGGAAGCTGGAATGAAAATGAGTGCTAACTGCATTGATGAATTAGGCACAATCGCTAATTCTCTCACAAAAAAGGATGCATTTGCTAAAAAAGTGCATAAAAAGGATGTGTGATTCAGTAACATTTCGGTACTAATAATTTTTCCATCAAAAATACATTGTAAATAGCGAGTGAACATATTTCCTATAGAAACACTGTGTTGTGGGGAGGTGTGGCTGAGAAGTAGGCTTGAATACAGATAACTCGAAACATCAAACTGCAATGAAAAAGATTTACATAAATAGATGTGCCAGACTTCTGTATAAAATATATAGGTAAATAAGGCCAAGATTCTATTCCATCAGAAAGGAAATTTGGTTAGCAAAAAATATAGGAAAAGGATTTTTTTTTGCTAGTCTTTTTCTTACTTCTGTTATTTAATTATAGTCGGTATTTAGACTGGCTTTTTCAGTTCAGTATACATACCAAAATGTCTCCAAAAAGCAATGCAAATAGCCATTCTGCTAACACATTGCAGTAGAACGACCTTTGCAAAACTGTCTTTTCCGGCCAGACAGGCCTTTCTAAGCATGGCAGTTTAGGGCTGCTGAGTCTGAGAAAAGGATTCCAAAGGCCACTACCACCACAGCCCCCTTACCACCATGTGCACCCACCCACCTTCCCTACCCTAACAGTACTATCCATTAATCCCTCAAGCCTGAGTAAGCAGGGTGTAGCTGCATAACATGTAGCAGTATTCAGTGGTACATTTTAATTGTTTTTAATTCATTGTTAAAATATCTTGGATGAAGATCAAGCTTGTCGTTTTTGGAGATTTTTGTTCCTGAATTGAAAAGTGACTGAATCTATAGCAAACTGAACAGAGATGGTAGGAATTTCTCTGTATGCTGATTTAGTTGTGTATATGCGTATGTTTATTACACAGCCATTCTCAAATGTGAGTGTAATTGCAATTTCAGCTCTATTCTATATATAGTGTGATGGGGCACTATTGCCCCCCCCTGTACTTTTTCTTTTTCTCTACAACACACAAGGTACTTGCTCAGCCAAGTCCATGCCACTACTGTCTTCAGAATCCTCAACCAAGTCTAACACATGTTAGTCTTGGGAAAGTAAGGAGGGCCTTCAGAATCGTGTTGGCTAACATATCTTGACTGGACCTGTGCATATATATCAATTTGTTGCCTCCATTACAATAATATTGACTGTTGTGGAACACACCTGTGTATGACACCATTGAACATCTTTATTGTTAAATTATCCGTTACTAAAGAGGATGGAAAAATTCACAGGTTGGAACATCTGAAAGCAGAGCATTCCCAAGAAAGAGTTCTGAATTGACAAGGAGATCAGTTGTTGTAACCAAAGAACTACTGTCTGAGCTTATAAGTCCAAGTGAAGAAGGCAGTGGTAAGTTCATGTTTTCTATACATGGTGCAGACAGGGGATTGGGGGGAGAACAATATTCTCTCCCACTCTCAGCTTCCCAAGCACTCCAAAAGGATTCCAAAAGGGCATTTTTTTTCAGAAAAGAAACTGCAATTCAGCAATCCATTTCTGACTGAAATGGAATCTTGGCCTAAATTTGTTAAATTTTTCCTTTAACTCTTTGTGCACCAGAGTGATATCCAATGCATTGTGTTGTAATGTGTTGAATACCTTTCTGGCACTCAAAGTGTTAATTATATAATATAATTGTGTGTGAGTGTGTATGTTTGTACATTTATATATATATATATATATATATATATATATATATATATATATATATATAATACACACACCTTTCCTAGCATTTTGTTGTTTTTTTTTTTAAAAAAAAAAAATGATGAAGATATTTCATGAAATGGAGGTATGGAAATAGGCAATACAGATGTAATTGACCATGGCAAGTAAGGTCAGCACCTTTTGTTGGGTAAACAATATGTTTAGATTACTGTCTAATTCACATGTGGAGATTTACACAGTTAAAACACAGCAGCTGTCTTTAAGAAGTCATATCTTCAAAGCATAGCTCTGAACGTGATTCAACATTTAGAAGAACAGAGTTCAGAATGACAGATTATACTTCAGGAATTGAAGTCCTTGAGGAATGGCAAGAAGGCCTTGTTCTATATTTATATCCTTGGAAGAGATTGAAGATATAAACCTCTTAATAAACTACAAGAATACTTCATACTATCTCCTCCTCTGCTATTTTATGACTCTGTATATTTATATTTGTCCCTTATTGTTCAGTAGTTTTTCTCCAGTATTTCTCTAATTCTTAGTGCATTAGCCTCCCTGTATTTAGTCATTCTCAGTCTGAATGAAATAACAGTCCCATTGTATCACCCCCAATGTGCTAAGAGTTATGGCTGAAAGGCACAGCTAGTGAAAATCATTCATTAATTCACATTAATTGCTTACTTGTCTGAACCAAGTTTATTCACTACTGTCTCATCTGCAGGCTCATTTATATGACTATGTACTTTTGCATTTCTAACAAGGGATAACCAACAGTAAGTTATGAGCTGTCTAGAAACTAATTTTTTACCCAATCAGATTGAGGAAAGACAAAGATACAGTACCCCCAATAATGAGAACTGTTTCCTATAGTAGTCCATGTGAAGTACCTGCTGACCTTTAACATCTGCTGTTGCCCTACAACTCCCATCATCCTGAGATGGATGTTGACCATCTGAAGATTTTGGGATATATAGTCCAAAAACAACTGGATAACAACCACATATTGCTTACTGCTGGCCTATGTACACTGGCTATTACATGCAAAATTATTTTATTTATTTACAAAATGTTTTACCAGCAAGAATACATTGTGATTCCTCTCATTTTCAAGTATGCCCTGGAGAGTTTACAGTAAATCCTATATTATAATTAGCTAAGGATGTTTGTCAGAAGCCATCATGCGCACTAGAGACTGCCCGAATGCACAGAATGCTGGGAGTTCTGTGCTGGGAGCATTCTGTGCTTTCGGGCAGTCTCTACAGTGCATAACTGTATCGGTGGCAGGACATAGAGCAGGACCGGCCTCTTAACCCCTTAACGATCGGCCGTGCGGGCGCGTTGCGGTCATTAAAGGACCATAGAGCATTTTTATTTTTTTTTATTTGGATTCCGGACCCCCCGAACGGCGTGCAGCCATGGGGTGAGCCTGGAATTCCATGACAGTCATAGTACGTCATGGGTCGTTAACTCAGATCTCCCCATGACATACTATGACCGTCAAGGGTCGTTAAGGGGTTAACATCACCTGGACCTTGGCCCGTGTACACGGGCTTTTACACTAGTAGTTAAATATTTAAACAAATAGAGAAACATTATATATATGCACACATAAGCATACATACATACTAAAAATGTATATACATTTACATATTGTTTTTAGATACAAATAAGCAATTATTTTTAAGAAGTTTAGACTGGGAGAAGATCTGAATTTTTTCAGGCAGGTTATTCTAGTCTTTCTTAGCTCTGAAGCAGAAGGCAGACCGACTGGTTAATTTCTTGCACTGTGCTATACTTGGTGAGTTGTTAGCAGTGGAGTAGAAGTTATAGTTAGTATGGAGAGCAGGAGGGAGCATACTGCTCAGGTAGTCTGGTAGCTTTCCAGAGAAGTGATTATATACTAAGTAAACAAGGTGAAGGGCACGTATAGATTCCAGTTTAGTTCTTTAAACTAGTGATAGGTAATGTAATTACATTTAAGGATAAAGAGTTATTCAGAGTGTCAAGTTTATCAACTTGAATTTGTGGCTCAGGAGCAGATATTATGTTCCCATAGTCTATGACTGGCATTAACATCTGCTGAACATTATGTTTTCTTACCAGGGGACTTTAATATGATTTGTTTCTAAACAGAGCACCTAAAACACATCTAGATATTTTTATTACATGCTTATATTATTTTTGAAACCCTCTCTCAGGAAAACTTGGGGTTTTCCCTGTACATACTGTAGTGCCACACTTTGTGCATAGAGAACAAATAAGTGTAGTGCTAAATGGACCTTGCATCTCTCACAAAACTTCAGTGAAAAGGCATCAGCTAAGCTGTCATTTACTACTGGTCAATTCTGATCCCTCAGTGTCCTCAGTATTCCTTTATGTGCAATACATTTACCTTGTTCTCCATAGAAAAGAACAAGCATGTCCTAATAATAACACCCTCCCACAGCTTACCATGGCCAGAAAGTTATAACAGCTCCACTTACCTTACTATGGCCAAAAGTCTTACTGGGCCCTATGAATTTTGTCCTTATGCATTTGTTCAAGAGATAGCATCTGCTATTAGTCCTATATCTCATGTCCATCTAGGCAGACGTGACAGTTGCTTTCAGTTTTATAGGGGACAGAAGGATTTCTGTCAATAGTAGGGTAAGTGGGAAGCTGTTATTATGGGGTGTTCTCCTTTATACTATATGGCTATTATTTTCCCACTTCTCTTGTCACACCTGTCCCACACTATCCACCCATGCATTCTTTCCTTTTATCCCACTCTCTAATCTCTCTCAGTCTGTACATATCAGTCACACTTTTTCCCCCACCAATCAAAATACAATATGATCAGAAAACTAGCAAACTTAATGCATCAGAGACCTCTCTAACATCTAATGGTGTTAAACACACGTAAAGGCATGCCTTCATCTTCATCAAAGAATTCTATCTTGCAGTCTGGTCTATATCCATAAATCACACACTACTGAACCCAAAGTCTTCTTCCACATATCCCGTTCCTGTCAGAGAGGATAAGCTAAACAATTCTGCAAATGTGGTATTTATACAAAACTGACTGTTTCAAAAGGGTTTTAAAGCAATTAAACCACCTGTATTTCCAGAGCAACAAAAGTAGCTGATTTGCGTATTCTTCATAGTGTTCGAAATAGCAGGGCACAATTTATTTGTGGACAAGGCAGGACTAATGGAGTGTGTGTGTGTGGTGATAATCCATTCAGTAAGGAATAGGAATTTTCACATTTTCCAGGTAAAAGCTGATATACTCTCCATTAGCCAATAAAGGTATCACGTTTACTCTCCTGGTCTCCAAAATTATCCAGTCGTTTCATACATAAGCATATTCATAACAACTACTTCTACTTTTCAATTAAAAATGTCCCCTACTGATAATAGTACACCATTTCAAAATATTTCAATATTCCCACCTAATAACCCCACTGGAGTAATTCTGGAGCAAATCAACTGCACCATAGGGGACAAATACAAATCCCTACAATTTGCCATATAAATCCCTATAATTTGCAATAGAATCTAATTGGAAGTTTAACACATTGAATGTTGCAGAGATTTTCAGCTCACTGCTTCTCAATATGCTGGACAATGGTTTATGATATTCATCAGACTACATTTATTTCCTACACTAAAATTAAGACATTCAGGTCTTTGACCTAGAATGAGCAATGACATTTTCTATTTTTATTTATTTTTAGAATCACAGGCATTTTATGATGTCTGGCACAAACACAATGAACATTAGAGGGATATAAATACAGGCTTATTTAAATGGGATTTTAATCCCTTGAATGCTTTGCAATGCAATGGAGACCTTCATAGCATTCATGTTGTTAAAGTGGATGTATCACCTAAGCACAACATCCTCTAAATAGTTAGGTGACACATTCAATAGGATTAAAACGTTATTATTATTTGTTTTTAAGCTTCCGTTTGGTTTAAAACTAACTTACAAAAGTATCTGCTGCAGCCACTTCCGGGTGACTGCAGTTCTCCGCGGTTACAGAGCTCTGCCTCTGCTCTCCTGCCTCCTCCAATGACAGAGGCGTCTGTCAGTAAACTGGAGCGTTCTCATTGGCAGAGATCGATATCTAGCCAATGAGACTGCTCCAGATTACTGACAGAAGCCTCCATCATCGGAAGAGGGAGGAGAGCACCGGCAGAGTGTCGGACTGCAGTTAGGGTGACCACATTTCCATTCTGCCATTCTGGGACATGTGGTCACCCAGTCCCGCGGCTGAGGGTTCCGCCAGAGCAGACCATCTTTCTGAGGCTGACACAGAGTAAGAGTTCCCAGTTGGCTCCAGAATTCTTCTTTTTTCAATTTCTTGAATACAATCCCAAGCTAAAGAGATAATAATACTTGTTTTATGAAAGGTTTAATATTGTAGTAATTAAATAAAGCAAGGCATATACAGTACATTTTCAGGTATAATATGTACCTGTGGATAATATGCAGGTGCAAATGATACCCAATATTTTAGGTGAAAGCAAGAGTAAATATGTATAATATGCACCCTTGTTTTTCCCATTTACTAGATTATATTTCAGCTCATTCAGTCATTTCCTCCCTCCCTCTACCAATTAAAGTGGATCTATCACATATAGATATCTAATGCTCATTAGATAGAACATTTAGCGAAAAAGTTTAATATGTTAGTCATTTTTGAAAATTCAAGTTTAAAAGGTGCCCAGCAGCCTACTTCCTGCTTGCAGCACTGCCTCTGCTCCCGTCCCACTACCCACCACCCTCCAATGACAGAGGCTTTCTTTCTCTAATTTGGAGCAATCTCATTGGCAGAGATCGATATCTAGCCAATGAGATCGCTCCAGCTTAGAGACAGATATCCTCCGTCATCGGAGGATGTTGGGTAGTGGGATGGGAGCAGCCTCTGTGCAGCAAGCAGCTTGCCGCAGCGGCAAGCGGAAGTAGGCTGCTGGGCACCTTTTAAACTTGAATTTTTGCATAGATAACAGTTTTTTTTCAAAAATTACTAACATATTATACTTTTTTGCTAAATGCTCTGTCTAATGAGCATTAGATATCTATATGTGATAGATTCACTTTAAGCAGATCTACTCTCTGCTTAACTCAACCCCTACGGAGTGGAGCCAGCTTCTATCACTCCACAGAGGCTGGCTCGCTTGCCTCTGCCACCCGCTTCCAGCAAATCCCTGTGAGGACCTTTTAGTTTTAGCCAAAGGTAATACCTCAAGGTCCTCTCAGGGTAATACAGTACATCCAATGTGCAGAGATGTATGCATTGGATGTACTGTATTTCCCTGCAAGGACCTTGAGGTATTACCATTGGCTAAAACTAAAAGGTCCTTGCAGGGATTTGCTAGAAGTGGGCGGCAGAGGCAAGAGAGCCACCCGATGTGCAGTGATAGAACTGGCTCTGCTCCGGAAGGGGTGAGTAAAACAGATAATAGATCTGCTTACTTGATAGACAGAGGGAGGGAATGAATGGGGGCTAATTTTTTTTGTTTTACTTTTGTATAAAATGTAAGATTTTACGATAAATCTTTTTGCTATAACTTTAGTTAATAGCATAATAGTGTAATATCGTAAAATTTACACCTCTTGTCCCTTTTAGCTACGTCAGCGCTCTAGCTGGCAAATTTCTGGTCATGAAGATTTGCTTCGTATACACTGCTATTTCGGCTCTCCAGACGAGCCGTCCGGTCCACAGATCAGAATCTAAGTTTGTCTGCTAGAGCGCTGGCATAGCTAAAAGGGGCAGGAGGGGTGAATTTTACATTGATATTACACTAAAACTATCAAAGTTATAGCAAAAATACTTATATGCTTTGATTATTAATTTAATAACTACAATATTAAACCTTTCATAAAACAAGTATTACTATCTCTTTTAAGCATACAAAAAAATCAGCTTCATCAGTCTATGAAAAGATGGTCTTGCATCACAGTTAACCAAAAATTCACATAATTACTTAGGAATGTTTTCATTCTCTATACTGAAGCATTAGTCCTGTATGCACTTATGCCACAAACATTTTTCTCTCCTGTACCGTTATAGGAACTGTTCATATTTTTTTCAGTCAACTATTTTGTAACTATGATTCAACAATTGACATGCATTGCCATCTACAGTATATAGACATACAAAGCAGTTTTATGAATCAGATTTATGTAATAAACATTAGTGCATATATTCCTCAAGCTACAACAAAGTACAGTATTACAGATCTATCATTATATGAGTATTGGTGGATCACTCAGTGGTTCAGTCATTTTGACAAATAAAAGTGCTAATCATGAAACCACCTGCAAAAAAGTGAGGTCACAACAACCAATTGTTTATCAGAAGTAAGTCGGCAAAATAGCTAAACTTCAAAGGCAAGTGAGAGAGACAGCATAGCTACAGTGCTAAAAATAAATGTTAACTATCATCAGTCACATTAGTTTAGTGTTTTGCATAAAATATTTATATTTTATTCCTGAAAGAATTGCCAAAGATTTTAACTGACGCACAAAACCATTCCATACAGTGGATAGGTGTCACAACACTCATGGGAAAATGCTTACACCCTGTCTGAAAAGTGAACTTCTGACCGATCAAGTAAAACAAACTATCCTGACACTCCTACTAATTGTCAAAGTGGAAGTCACCTTTTAAACTTTGACCATCAAGGTGAAAATATGAGACATCCTGCAAACAGGGAAGTTATCAGTCTCTAACCATTTATGTATTTTATCTGCGTTGCAGGAAGCTGTATTACGTATTAGGATCATTTGCCAATTCTTTTAAATGGTAGAAAAAAAGATTACCAGGGAAACTCCAGTATCAGATTATAATAAAACATTATGCTTCAAGCTTATAAATCATGAATTTTTTATGTATAACAAAACAATAAAAGTTTATTTTAATTTATGGTCTATATCAAAATCCAGATATTGAACATATGTCCTGAGTTATTGGAAAGTTTGCTGGAAATTTAATACACATTGAATATATAAATAATTTGAATACGATGAAAAGTTATTAAGAGTAATTTAATGACGAAGTGACTAAAATATTTGTTTTTCCACAATACTATTGCAGGGATGCAAAATGTAGGCATACATAGTTTATACATTGTTTTGTAAGAGAGAAAACATGTTCTTCATCTCTGGTAAGGTCTGAATATTACTGAACCTATAATAAACTGTCTATAACTGATGCTATATGAATTATACCTTTTCAAACTGTTTGATACTCATTTGCTATAGTCATACAACAAAATAAAAAAAAAAATCACAATTATGCAGTTTTTATACTTCCATAACATGTACAGTCGTGTAAAAAAGAAAGTACGCCCTCTTTGAATTCCATGGTTTTACATATCAGGACATAATAACAATCATTTGTTCCTTAGCAGGTCTAAAAATTAGGTAAATACAACCTCAGATGAACAACAACACATGACATATTACATTGTGTCATGACTTATTTAACAAAAATAAAACCAAAATGGAGAAGCCTTGTGTGAAAAGGTACATCTTGTGATTCAATAGCTTGTAGAACCACCTTTAGCACCAATAAGATGAAGTAATCATTTTCTGTCTGACTTTATCTCTCTCTCACATTGTTGTGGAAGAATTTTGGCCCACTCTTCTTTACAACGTTGCTTCAGTTTGCAGGCATTTGTTTATGCACAGGTCTCTTAAGGTCCCGCCACAGCATTTCAATCAGGTTGAGGTCTGGACTTTGACTGGGCCATTGCAACAGCTTGCTTCTTTTCTTTTTCAGCCATTCTGTTTTAGATTTGCTGGTGTGCTTGGGATCATTGTCCTGTTGCATGACCCAAATTCGGCCAAGCTTCAGCTGTCAGACAGATGGCCTCACATATGACTCCAGAATACTTTGGTATACAGAAGAGTTCATGGTCGACTGAATGGCTGCAAGGTTCCCAGGTCCTTTGGCTGAAAAACAAGCCTAAATCATCACCCCTCTACCACACTGCTTGACAGTTGGTATGAGGTGTTTGAGCTGATATGCTGTGTTTGGTTTTCACCAAACGTGGAGCTATGCATTATGGCCAAACATCTTCACTTGGGTCTTGTCTGTTGAAAGGACGTTGTTCCAGAAGTCTTGTGGTTTGTTCAAATGCAACTTTGCAAACCTAAGCTGTGCTGCCATGTTCTTTTTAGAGAGAAGAGGCTTTCTCCTGGCAACTCTTCCAAACAAACCATACTTGTTCTGTCTTTTTCTAATTGTCCTGTCATGAACTTTAATATTTAACACGCTAACTGAGGCCTGTAGAGTCTGGGATTTAACTCTTGGGTTTTTTGCAGTTTCTCTGAGCACTGCACGGTCTGACCTCGGGGTGAATTTGCTGGATGTCCACTCCTGGGAGGACTGGCAATTGTCTTGAATGTTTTCCACTTTTGAATAATGAATGAATAATACTCTTTCACACTGTAGAATGATGGACTTTAAATTGTTTGGAAATTGACTTATAACCATTCCCAGATTGATAGGCAGCAACAATTGCTTCTCTAAGATCATTGCTGATGTCTTTCCTCTTCAGCATTGTGTTAACACACTTGAATGCTCCAGACCAGCAAACTGCTAAAACTTCAGCTTTTATAGAGGTGGTCACACTTGCTAATGATCAACTAATCAAGGGAATTTGATGAGCAGCACCTGTCTGCTACTTAGCATGTTAATTCCTATGGAAGCAGTAAGGGTGTACTTATTTTTGTTAAATAAATCACGACATGGTGTAATATGTCATGTGTTGTTGTTCATCTAAGGTTGTATTTACCTAATTTTTAGGCCTGCTAAGGAACAGATGATTGTTAGTGTGTCCTGATATGTAAAACCATGGAATTCAACGAAGGTGTACCTTGTTTTTCACACAACTGTAGATGAAAGAGCAGTAGTGACATATAATGGTCTGTTCAGCTGACTGCGTTTCATTGTGAGATAGTTGTGGTTAATACAGGCATTTATTTTCCCACTGTTTCATCATTGCTACATTTTTTAATGATCTACTATTGTTCAGCAGATCACAGCAGGGAACAATGATGAGGAATAAACATTTTACATGGGTCCATGTTCCTTTATCTTATTAGTTCAGTAGCTGAATATTTTACAGCAATAAGACATTATGAACTCTAAAATGTGTATAGCCATTTATAGTTAGTCATGTTTTGATTCTGTTAACCTAAAAATGGATCAATTTAAGTTAAAACTTCCAAATTTTTGTAAAAACAACAGCAAAGTTTCATGAGCAATTCTGGACCAAACCAACGATATTTGACAATATTTGACTACAACTTCAATCATCCGCTAAATAGCAATTGTTTGACATCTGGAGGTCCAGAAACT
Source organism: Rhinophrynus dorsalis (assembly GCA_037306005.1). Classification (NCBI taxonomy): domain Eukaryota; kingdom Metazoa; phylum Chordata; class Amphibia; order Anura; family Rhinophrynidae; genus Rhinophrynus; species Rhinophrynus dorsalis. The sequence goes on from CM074721.1 coordinate 313,932,196, forward strand.
GGCTACCTTGACCTAGGTCTTTAGAAGTACAAATATGCCTAAGATATAGAATTTGGTGCCACATTCTATCTCTTCTTGCCACCATACCAGTGCCCTGCTGGGTTTTCCTACTGCGTTTAATCCTCTACCTGAATCTACAAACTCACAGGTTACATGTTATTTATTCTTGTTGTGTTTTTTTTGTTTTATTAATAGATCCAAGTGAACAGGATGCTGACACAGATCGCTGATACCTGTTTGCATCTAAAGAATCAGAATCAGTTAATCTATATATATGATAGCTTTTAGTGAACCAAAATTCCGACTAAGCAGGATGTTTTTGAGACTACATATGTTTTTGTGAAGAAGAGTCCTCTGTGGACTCGAAACATTTAAGGCTTTATTTAACTAATAAGTGCAGGAATATTTAAAACACAGATTCATTCAAAGCAAATAATTCCCTTTGAAATAAAGATTTTTCATGCATTTCACTGATTTCCTGCACTTTCTCTAAATACTGCTCCCACATTACAAATATCTGTTCCTTAGGCACCTCCTAATATACCCCACACATCCCTTACTATGGCCAGGAAAGCCCAATGTCCCCTGTGAATTTTGCCTTGTGCCTTTGAGTATTCAAAAACTGCCAAAGTTTGTCATGTCTGTCTCCAAGGTCATGACATTCAGTACTGGCTGAAGATGTTATCTCTTTGTTCAAGAGATAACATCTTCAGCCAGTACTGAATGTCATGACCTTGGAGACAGACATGACAAATGTTGCCAGTTTTTGAATACTCATGCAAGCAGAGTGGATGATACTGCTTAAAAGGATAGTAATGTTTCATAATAAAAGCAGCTCTAATTAATCTCCATAGTATCTGGGCCTTGGAGAGTGTTATTTCAGTTCTGTCATAGTTGTAGTTCAAGAGTAATTGAATGATAAAGTGTCCCCCTTCCGCCCTTTTTACTGATGTAACACTGCTCAGCGTAGAGCAGCAGGGAGTGTCCAGGTAGATTGCAGAGAGGGACAATCTTCATTTAAGATAAGGAAAAAAGCTGAAAAACCTGTCAAGGGGGACAGGGTTTTCATTGTTCTCACAGTAAGAATATTGACCCTTGATATGAGCTGTCTGGTCTATGGACTGGATTCCACATCTGAGAAGTGGGGGCTTACACTAGGTAAAAGGGGCGGGAGGGGGAAACTTTATCATTCAATTAATCTTGAACTACAACACTCACTGTAATGAAATAACACTCTCTATGTCTCAAATACTATGAAGATTAATTGGAGCTGCTGTTTTTGTGAAACATTACTATCACTTTAAGCCATTATGAAACACAGGGCTGCGCACCTTGTTTGCTCCAGAATTTCTCATCTTTTCTTTGTGCAGTAGGTCTTTGATATAAAATAGGTATTAGCAAAGCTATTCTAGATTTTTAGTCTACAAAGACTAATTTATAATTACTGGACTGTTGAAAATGATCTGATAAACTACATAATACCTAATTAAAAAGACGATTGCTAACTTTAGTTATTCTTAACCAGTGTGCAGTGACAATAGTTTATATATGAAGATTTTGACAAAAAATGGTAAAGTTGAGTTTCTAATATATGTTTATGGAAATTATTATGCACTGTATTCTTTTTGTTTTCATGTGACTAAGAAACCTAAGACTAACGGTCCTTTCGCTAAGCTATTTAGTGATTACTTATAAAATCTGAGGAGTGCCCTGAAAATTCCAGATTGCATGTTACGAGTTCCTTGTATAAAAAAAAACTGGTTTATTTGCTTGACCTGACTGCATAATCCAACTGAGCTGCACAAAACTAAACATGAATTGTCCAGCATTTCTTATTTCTTCTGTGTGTATCACCTTCTCTGTAATCCTTCTAGCTGAAATGATGAATGAAACTTTGGGATGAAATGACAGCTCTTTCAATATGGCTTACTTTTGCAAACGTATTTTAAGGTCAAAAGAAATGTAATCATTGCTCTACATCTTTTTCAGCAGAGCACAGCATTGGCTATTGTAGGTGTAGCCTGATCTTAAAAGAGCGAGGCTGATGTACAAAGATGAAATGGAATAATTCTGGAGCAAACCAAGAGCACCATAGGGGAAAATAAAAATTCCTAAAATTCTGATAGATCTATATGGTGCTTTTGACCCCTTGAATGCTAGAGAGGTATCCAGCACATTGTAGGGAAATGTAAACCTCTCTAGTATTCAAGGCGGGGTTCACTAAGCGGTGATAAAGTAGAGATGACTAATCCAGTTTATCACTTCTCCGGTTCCTATGTTATTTTATAGAGCCTATGCAATAAGATTTCTTCAACATTGGAGATCTTAGTGCATCCACAGGCTCCATAGAAACATAGGAATAAACTCCAAGGACAGACATTTGTCCCCTATAATTCAGTTAGTTTAGTCCAGAATTACTCCATTTCTGCTTAGTACATCAGTGGACTGAATGTATGAAGCTATCCCACTGGTATTAGCCTCCAATGCCAGTGGCTGCTCCTCAGTTTATGCACTATACAGTATGATCACTATTCTGCATACCAACACACACACGTCTCCATCATTAACACCTTAATACCAACAAGACCCTTAAACTGCAATATAACATAAAAGGAATATTCAAAAAGTTAGACCATTTCCTTCAATCCTCGCAATGCATAGAAGAATGGAATACCTCAAAACATTGATACACTGCTCCACTGTCCTCTCCTTGGTCTAAGCAATGTAAAGGGTGAATTTTCAGAATAAGTAGCATAGCAAATTAGCATTAGTCAGATATAGGGTTAAAAAATCAATTTATGCAAAATCCTATTTGTACATCTAACCCAGTGTCTTTTTGGATACTTCTGTTTACTAAAACAGTGTGTATGTCTTCAAGAATCATTTTGTAAGAGATCATTTTATTTATATAAACATTCTAGCAATATGTCAGCATATGCTACATTAACCCTTTGAGCGCCAGGTGGGTACATAATGAATTGCAGAGCAGTATGTTGTGTACCCTTCTGTCACTCAAAGGGTTAATTCCCACAAAATGTCTATTGACAATGATCCCATTTCAAGCTGACTCTATAAGCATGCATTAAATAAGCTGTAACAAATCATTATTCACCGTATTACAGTATATGTTACTACGTTCTATAAATCACTGCCAAATGTTTTACGTGGAAGTGAAGCTGACCTTAATCACTTGGGAACAAAAGATGATACTTCAGAATATTTTTCCCTGATGTCAACCCCAACCCCCCCCAAAAAAAAGAAAAAAAGGAAATCATACTGAACAGGGAGTGTTTTCCTGTCAAAAAGATAAGTGTTATCAAAAATGGCATAGAACATATTACCATAGGAAAGAGAAATATACATTCACGTGATTACTGCAGCTGACAATATTTAGTAAAGTGAAAATGTAACCAGGGCAGCTTACCTCAGCTTCATTTTCCTCCCCTGTGCGCTTAATAAACCATTTAATAGATGCTTGTTGGGACTTAGGGATGCATTCCAGAAACGTGGAGTTGAATTCAATACCAAATATCAATTTTTCCTCCGCAGCTTCATGGGTAGTGCCTGAAAATAATTAACACTGAATATTATACATGTTATGACAAAGTCCATTTTCAAGGGCACATACTGGTATTCAACAAGGCTTCTAACAGTGTTGTGATGTACCACCCAAAGCCATAATGGAGGAGATTCACTAAGCGATGATAAAGAGGTGATAAAGTACAGATTACTTTTTCAGTTAAAGTGGATGTATCACCTATGCACAACATCCTCTAAATAGTTAGGTGATACATCCAATAGCATTAAAACATTATTATTATTTTTTAAGCTTTCGTTCGATTTAAATGTGACTTACAAAAGTATCTGCTGCAGCCACTTCTGGGTGACTGCAGTTCTCTGCGGTTACAGAGCTCTTCTTCTGCTCCCTCCCTCCTCCAATGTTGGAGGCGTCTGTTAGAACACTGGAACGGTCTCATTGGCAGAGATCAATATCTAGCCAATGAGACTGATCCAGCTTACTGACAGAAGCCTCCATCATCGGAGGAAGGAGGAGAGCAGAGGCAGAGTGTCGGGCTGCAGTCTATATGGAAGTGGCTGCAGCTCAGACTTTTATAACTTACATTTAAACCAAACGGAAGCTTAAAAACAAATATTAATAATGTTTTAATGCTATTGGATGTATCACCTAACTATTTCGAGGATGTTGTGCATAGGTGATACATTCACTTTAATCACTTCTGCAGTTCCTATGTTAATCTATAGAGCCTATGCACTCCAGAGTTGAAGATGTCTTAGTGATAAACCAGAGAAGTCATCTCCACTTTATCACCACTTCGTGAATCTCTCCCCTTGAATGCTTATTTAATGAATGCTTATAAAGTCAGTTTGAAATAGGATCATTGTCATTTGACAGTTTGTGTGAATTAACCCTTTGAGTGTCAAAGGGGTACGCAATGTACTGCTCTTCAATGCGCTGTGTGGGCAGACCATTAGGAAACACTTAATTTTACCTTGGTATGAGGTGTTGCATTGGCTGATGACAAGACTGGAATGTGTAAGGGAATGCAAAATTAAGAGCATTTTTTACTTAGCTTATAAACTGCAGTTTTGATCCAAATAAAGTTGTTTGAGAGCATACTTTTTATATATTTTTGAACAAAACATTTAACTTGTTTGAAAAGCAAAATGCACAAAGTATCAGTGGTTTTAATAGATACAACTTTAACGTTAAAAGTTATATAGTGACAGATCCACTGGGGAATATTTTACATATCAAATAAACTCAGTATCCAAAAGATTCTTCAATAGAGGATACTGTGACTGGGTGCAGTGAATTATCCCAGAAAGTTTCAATAGCTGGATCTATGGTATATACCTAGACTCAGCAACTTCTCTTGTGAGTAGGCACTTGTATGGGTATCGGTGGAGGTCCAATACTTTTATCCTGTTGATCTGTACAGGGGCGCTCCCTGGTTTGTCTCCCCCTTTTGTTTTCTCAGTATCCAAAAGGTTCATGGGCTGAAAATGTTGATGTCCTGTCAGTGCAGTGTTGAAGGCACATTGATAGTATTCACTAAAGTGTCTACAACATCGCATCAACAGCACTCCGAAAAAAAAATGCCCACATCGACAGCAATCCGACAGGTTTACAAATTTTCATTCATCACATCAACAATGACTCCTTTCCATATGGAAATGAATCATAATGAGACAGTTTTGTATGCAAGGTGGTGCATTGAGATGTTAATATGACACTTAAACACATTCACTAAACTCCGATAGCAGCCTATGCTGTCAGAGTTCACAGTCTCAACTTCACCTAACTGAGGTTGGTGAATTTGGGATCTCCCTGTACTTTCCTATGCAGTAACAGCCCTCAAGCAATCACAAGTAAGGAGGGCAGAGACCTGTCGTCGGTGTGAAAGGGGAGGAAATGTCCTCCCTTCACACTTCATCAATACTATGACAATTCCGAAGTTGAACACCATTCTCTCTGCTTCTCTGCATTTTCTGCCTTCCTTTGCTCTCTACTGGAGGCACTATTAAGCCAGCTCCAGTAGAAGTCCTAGTAGAGAACTCTGTCACTGGGTTCATTCATTCATGCGAAGTGCAGGGCTGCACTTTCATGAATAAATCAATCACCTGGTCATTCAAAAAATGGGTGATTGATTCATTCATGAATGCTGAGCTTCTCATGAATTAATTAACCCAGTGACAGGGTTCAGTAGTAGGACTTCTACTGGATCCGGCTTAATAGCTGCTCCAGTAGAGAGCAAAGGAAAGCAGCAAATACCTTTCTTGTCGCCCGCATTTCTTGGATAGGTGATCAATGCTAGGGGGTATCAGGAGGGATCCCAATGCCCTCTCAAGGTCTGAAGTATATATATATTTTTTAAAACAAGTGAAAATAACATTCATTACACATATAAAGGCAAGGTATGCAGCTGCATAACTTGCCTATTAACCCTTTGATTACCAGAGGGGTAGCAAACACATTGCAAAGCACTCAAAGGGTTAACTCTGCAATATATATATATATATATATATATATATACATATATACAAGGGACACTCTTACAAAGAGGGATTGGCATGTCAAAAGAAAGCACTTTATGCCTAATTGCAAAGTTGGAAGTTAGCATGTACAAGGAGAGCACTCTATGTCGAATTACAAAGGGGATGTTAGTATGTCAGATTTCTAACATGTTGTGCAGCATAGGGAACAACACAATTGTATGTTAGCCCCATATACACTGCCTGACACCCCCAGCCGTTTCCCTTGCCCAGACAGTGCCCATGGGGATTTGTGGCTAGCAGTGGGCAAGGGGAAAAGGTTGGAGAGGGTCAGACAGTGTACATGGGGATCTGTGGTTATCAGTGGTCAAGGAAACAAGTCTGGGGACAAAGCAGTGTATATGGGTTCTATGGTTACCACTGGGCACGGGAACAAGGCTGGGGGGCAAGTGGTAGCCAAAAATCCCCATAGATGCTGTGTGACCCCCAGTCTTGTTCCCCTGGGAGCGCACAACATGTATACTATATGATACACAGGTAAGGGGATAATTGTGTAGTGCTTAGTTTACTACTTTTTTAACCCCTTGAGTGCCACAGGGGTGAACAATGAACATCCCTATGGCACTCAATGCTGTCCATGGTGCTGAAAGCATTCTGTTCACTCACCTACTTGCCAGGTACGGAAGCAGAGATAATTAATTGTGATAGTTTGATGATATGTGAAGGGAGGACATCCCTTCCACATCGACAGCACTTTGACCATTCTGTATGCTAATAGGGACCTTCTCCACCCCTCCCCTTGCATCGGGAAATGTATTGAATATGTCGGTGTGTTTACATCTAAATGTTGAAGTGTTTCAAACACATTGACAAAATAATATCGCCACAGCATCGACCTTTACCGAATCTAGGCCAAGGTTGTTAATGGCTTATTTAGATCCATTCTGCACTGCATTAATAGTAGCACATTGGTTAATTAAAGGTTTATATATGTAAATTGTGTTAAAAAGAAATACTTACTATCCTCAACATCTGAGCATTGTGTAAGAGGATCTCCATTTTTCACATCTTGCCTTCTTGCACGTCTTGTAAAACAAAATATTTACAAATATTATAATTGCCAATATTTTATGTTTGATAGTGAAACAATTATAACTACATTTTCTGACAAAAGGCTGAAATGTTCTTTATCACCTTAAAAAAGCAACTCACACTAACTGAATATTTTACCTTTTTAAAAAGCGTAGAGGTGTGCAACACATTGCTTTAAATTAATGATAATTTGGGGAATTTCTATTGGTTCCTTGTGGTGCAGCTGGTTTGCACCAGAATTCAACCATGTTCCCTTTACATTATGTTTAGTTTGTTATTATGATTGTAAGACCTAATAATAACTGTATATTTATGCATTGTACCATCACTATGCCCCTGATAAAGTACATTAAATATGTTAGGGGTGCCCCGAATGTTCTATAATATGTGTTAGGGGTGCCCCGAACAAAAAAAGATTGAGAACCACTGCCTTAGTATATCTGCCTCACTATGCCCTTACCTCTGTTTCTTGTCATTGCGGATGAGCTAACCAGTTCTAATTATATCTGATTTTCTTTAATGCTAAATTATTTTAAATATTTATGTTTTACCTGAACCAGTTCAGAAAAATCAACATTGGCATTGCCTACAGGGCTGTATTCAGTAAGCTAAAGATGAGCACTTCTGCAGCAAATCAGCTGTACCACTTGGCACAACTAAACATTTTTAAACTATCCACTGATTAAATGGGGCTTTAACCCCTTGAATGATAGAAAGGCCTGCAGAGCATTGCTTCTCAGTGGGTTGCAGGGAGACCTCTCTGTCATTCAAGTGGTTGAAAGCAATTGGATTTCTTCAGAATTGCTCTTCTTTAACCATTTAAGAACCAGAGGGTAGGCAAAGGGTTAACTTCATCAATATAGAACACAGTTTCTTGTGCATTCAAGAGTGTTTCTTGTGCATTTTATGAGAGAAAGATGTCACTCAATCTCCCACAACCTTAACCCTTTGACTGCCAGAGGGGTAGGCAACGCATTGCTTTGCAATGAGTTGCCTACCCCTCTGGCATTCAAAGGCTTAAAAAAATGAAATTATAAAAAGAAAATGCTGCCTGAACTTTTTTTAATTAACATAAAAAGCCAAAATCAATAAACTTCTCATAAGTGCCAGTCAATTCAAATGACGTAAATAGCAAGATTTATACAAATATCCAACTCAAAATGATATTACGTTACCCTCTCAATACATTTGTGTATCCTGATGTACTGTATTCTACAATTGGCTAAAAGAATGGTAAATCAACATTGAATGTACATATTCTGCATGTACTTATTATGTATAATCAGTTTGCCTATATATATGTATATATTATACATACAATTTGTGTTAGCTGTGATAGTTCAGTGGTGTAGAGGTCAAATGAATGAATATTCCAGTACGTTTAATTTTAGTTCAATAAAAAAGGTGTGTGTGTGTGTATATATATATATATATATATATATATATGTAGATAGATAGATAGATAGATAGATAGATAGAGAGAGATACCTTTATATTCCTGACAGTGGTCTACTTGGATCTTAGTTTCCAGTTTTCTGGTCGATCCACCGTTAAAGCAGGATGTGCTACAATGTTACAGTCTCTCTGAAGTGGTGAGTGCTCTGTTTGCTTTCTTTTTTACATTTTTTTTTACATTGTATCATAAGACCTGCATTCATGTTCCCTGACAGAAATCTCACTGTAGACATATCCAGGTAGCTCATTGTAAAGGACATAAAGGGGTATAGGAAAAGGTGAAGATGAAAAAGAGTAACAATGAAAAGTATAGGCCGTTCGACCTTACATTTTATGCACTTGCAGGATATGTAAGGTCAAAATAAAATGTTACTATTCATTTAGTACATGCTATAAGACTGTTTCAAGTAAGTAAATTGATTGCCACATATATATATATATATATATATATATATATATATATATATATATAATTTATTTTTCTCCTATCCTAATAATTACCTTTTTGATGTTGGTATATATCGAGAACAAGAGCTTCCATCCCAGGCGCAGTATGGATCTCTTGCAAGGCAGCAATCTGTGCAGGCCTTCCCATAGGTATCACACCTGTGTAGTGAGAGCTGGACTAAGCCATCCCTTGATGTAATATACAATTGTTGCTGCAATAAAAAAAACATTTATATTAGGGACTTTGAAAAAAAATAAGTACTTGCCAACAGTAGTGATCAGTTGAGAAATACAGTGGGCCCTGAGTAAAAAACAAAGAGGAGCAATTCTGGAGTAAACCAGCTGCATGGGGGTGGGAATACAACTTCCTATTGATTTAAAAGGGACACTTTAACCCTTTGAGTGCCAGAGGTGTACGGAACACATTGCAAAGCAATGATTTCTGTACCCCTCTGGCACTCAAAGTGTTACACACCTGAATGCTAGCGAGGCCTCCAGCACATTGTTTTGCAATGCACTGGACTCTTCTCTGGCATTTAAGGTGTTAAAAGAATCATTTCAGTCAATGCAAGATTTGGAAATGTGTATTCCTCCCCTTTGAAGTTGATTTACCCCAGAGGGTCTCCTCTTTTCTTTTGTATCTAAGACCTAGTTAGTGAGCCTCATCACAAGGGACAAATGAAAAGTCCTGTTCATTTAAAAAGGTTTTTTAACCCACTGAATATTGGATATGTCTCCAATGAAACCTTCTGCAACATTCAAGGGGTTACAAGCCACATTTAAAGTGTTTGTGTCACATATGGGCAACATCGCTTAAATAGTTATGCTATATATCAAATAATATGAAAATTAATTTTTAATTTAAAGTTTTGGTTTTGTCTAAATTGAACTTACAAAGCCTGTCCCCCAGCTACTTCCGCATAGACTGTGGTTGACTGCGTTTTCCTGCTCTGTAAACGCAGCCCGACGCTCTGCCTCTGCTCTCCTCCCTCCACCGATGACGGAGGGTTCTGTCTGGAAAGTTGGAGCGATCTCATTGGCTAGTTATCGATCTCTGCCAATGTGACTGCTCCAGCTTACAGACAGAAGTCTCCGTCATCAGAGCAGAGGCAGAGAGTTGGGCTGCAGTCTATGCGGAAGTAGCTGCAGCCCAGACTTTGTAAGTTAAATTAGGCAAAATCAAAACTTTATATAAAAAAATTAATATTGTTTTCGTATTATTTCATATATAGCATAACTATTTAAGAGATGTTTTCCATAGGTGACACATCCACTTTAACCTTTTATCCAGTTCATTGGCACTCAAATGGTTAAATTAATGGCAATTTGAGGATTTTTTATTTTTTTTTATTTGTCCCTATTCTGTAGCTGGTTTTGTTTAGAATGACTCCAATTCTTCTTTGTACATAAGTTATAATGTGAGTAAATTAAATTGCCATGGAGGCCAAATACAAACAACACATTAATATCACAAAGGTGCATGAGGTCTAGTTATCAAGCTTCAGCGAAAAGTAGTGCATTAGATAAGCTGGTCTCTGCTGCTTCTCAGTGTGATCCCTGGTAAACTCATGTTGATTGTTAATCAGTGATGAAGTTCATCACACTGTCTAGTGTATACACTAGGGATGAGCGAGCACCCCGATGCTCGGGTGCTCGGGTGCTCTGACCGAGCACCCCCTGAGGCTCGAGTGCTCGGCCGAGCACCCGAGCCCCATTGAAAAGCATGGGAGCACTCGAGCATTAAACCAGGCACCCCCTGCTCTGATGAGCGGAGGGTGCCTGGTCAATGTCCCCCTTCATCTCCGCTATGCCCCTCTTCCACAATGTCCCCCTTCATCTCCTATGCCATAGAGGAGATGAAGGGGGACATTGTGGAAGAGGGGCATAGCGGAGATGAAGGGGGACATTGTGGAAGAGGGGCATAGACTCTATGCCCCTCTTCCACAATGTCCCCCTTCATCTCCGCTATGCCCCTCTTCCACAATGTCCCCCTTCATCTCCTCTATGGCACAGGAGATGAAGGGGGACATTGTGGAAGAGGGGCATAGCGGAGATGAAGGGGGACATTGTGGAAGAGGGGCATAGCGGAGATGAAGGGGGACATTGTGGAAGAGGGGCATAGAGTCTATGCCCCTCTTCCACAATGTCCCCCTTCATCTCCGCAATGCCCCCTTCATCTCCGCAATGCCCCCGTACCTCCAGTCCCTGGTGGTCCAGCGGAGCGTCTTCGGATCTGTGCCTCTTCCGGCACAGATCCCCTTCACCCGAACATGTCGGGCGAGCACATGGCGGTACTCGTACGAGTACCGCCATGTGCCGAGCAGAGCGATGCTCGAGCCGATCCGAGCATCGGCCGAGCACGCTCGCTCAACACTAGTATACACAGAAGACCAGGAAAGAATAAACTATTATGGGACACCCTAAAGAAGCAGTAAACTTTTATTTTGGTTTTATAATTAAAATGAATGTGTTATATTGTCATGGACAATCAATACAGTTTACAAAATCAATACAATTAAATTCTTGGTATGCAATAATTAAATACATTATGTTGTTTAACCCCTTAGCGACCGGGGTATCAGCGCTGCGACACAACTCAACGTCCGCGGAGCTTTTTTGTTTTTGTTTTGTTTTCCGGTTCCGGACTCCCCAAACAGCATGCAGCTGCGGGGGAAGCCCGGAACTCCATGACGGTCATAGTACATCATGGGTCGTTCAGTCAGATCGACCCTTGACGTACTATGACCGTCAAGGGTCGTTAAGGGGTTAAAATACTGATATTTTATAGCAATATGTGTACTAAGGTCGTTTTCAGAATGCTACATAGAAATGTTGTTTATACTTAGCAAGGACATATTCCCTAGACTTGTAATGTGCTATCTAATGTTTTACAAACTGTAAAGGACATGTAGTATCTAGGCTTGTCTAGAAAACCATATCATATGTTTTGTCTATAGAACATCTCTTGCCTAATCTACAATTTTCTAATAAAGCCTCTTTTTATGCTACTGCATGCTAAAAAGTGGTTTTAACCCTGTTTAAGCCTATAAGTCTAGTTCACAAATATACTAAACTAGTGTAAAAGCCCGTGTACATGGGTCTCCCATCGCTTGCATTCAGGCAGTCTCTACTGCGAATGACTGCATCAGACGCTCAGGCAGTCTCTACTGTGCATGACTGCATCGGCTGTTCGGACAGTCAAGCACATACATCTGGCTTTTTATATTATAGGATTATACAGGTGGTGTTCTATATAGGAATAGATTTGTATAAGATATCCATATGCTGGTGTAGTATGCTGAAACAAGAGAATAGGCATGGTAACATTTACTGATACCTAGCCTATATAAATAATAAAAGTGACATGTTGTTTTGTGAAGAGAGAGAGAGAGAGAGAGAGAGAGAAACTATCTGTATGCAAGAATACAATTATGTAATACTTACTTATTATTGCAAGTATATTATTTCATTATAGTGTGCTAGTCATACTGGATTTAATAATGAAATAAATTGTTACGTATATATTTTTTATATTTCTATACAATTTAAGGTATATACATAATAAATATATACCTGTTTAAGTATATCTGAAGCTCTCACCCCTTTCTTTATTGTACTCTATATTTTAAAGAATTACAAGATCATTATATAAATATATAACATTGGGATAAGGTGAACATGTACCAAGAGTAGGGAATAACTGCCTCCTAAGTCTTTGTATGGGATGAAATGTATAGACCTTTACAATAGAGTTTTCCCTGATGAGCAAAATAAGTGTACTCCCACTGCTGTCAGTTGTTGTATTCAAATATTATAACAGTTCAAATAATCAGGAAGTAAATTACAGCTTATGTATTTCCTGAAAGTTCTAATTGACAACATACTCAGCAGTTTCTATCAGGTTATATGGTGAACTGTTTGTCAGTGACTCATCTCTCCCACAGCATGCAACAGAGTAACAAATTAGAATGTGACCACTAGAGGCACTGTTAATTTGTAACAGTAATAACTTTGGAAATATGCATCTTTCATCAGTGGGAGCACACTTGTATTACTTAATAGGAAAAGCCCTGTAACATATAGATTTCATAACAAAAGATTCCTGATTTTTTAATAGAGTAGAACTATGCTTTTGCCCTTTAGTTAAAGGGTTAGTAATGTCTAAAAAAAACTTTTTTGCATTTAGAAGAGCTTAAAAAGCTGATCTAAATGTAAAAAAACGTATCTCTCAAACCGCTATAGTTTAAGAGATATGGGATTTAAAGTTTGATTTCTCCTACTGACAGCTGTAAAGCTGTCAGCAGGAGATTCGTGTCGGTCGATACAGAGGCACAATGAATCCCTTCATTGGAACGTGTGCCTAGTGTTCAGGCACACATTTTAGACCATTCCAATGAAGGGATTCCGTGTAAGTAACGAGATCTCGGCACTTCTCAAGCGCCACCGTGTGGACCGACATGGATCTCCTGCTGACAGCTTTACAGCTGACAGTAGGAGAAATCAAACTTTAAACGCCCGTATCTCTTAAACCATAGCGGTTTGAGAGATACATTTTTTTTGCATTTAGATCAGCCTTTTAAGCTCTTCTAAATGCAAAAATGTTTTTTTTAGAGCCTGCCCAAATGTCCAGTGCAGTCATGCACAGTAGAGTGATTTTGGTTAAGTATTTGTTTTTACAGACACTCAGATATACATATGAGATTACAAATTGATTTGGGTTTTATTCTAGTTTAATGAAAAGGTTAAGCATTAGAATGACTGCCCACTGACAGATAAGATTACAATGCTAGCCTTATTAGTGAGTAACTTTGAATGCTATGTTACAATCACTATATCTTAATTGTTGGTTTACTGTACTGTTTTGCAGTAGGCTTGCACTAAACATACTGGCAGATTTGTACATTGCCCTATTTTCTTTTATTACATTGTCACTTACCTGTTTAAGCGATAACTCTATGTTTGTAATAGCTACTGGTTGCTAAAAGGGAAAAAAAAGACGTTACAAAAATATGCTGCTAGGATATAAATATTCACACGGTTATAGAATACAGAAAGGAAGAGAGACTGACTAGGAGATATATCATTTTAAATTTTCATAAAATAATTAAAAAAAATACACTGTAGAGCTTTTCTTGATGAGTAAAATATGGGTACTCCCACTGCCAGGAAAGGCATCACTCTAAAGTTATCACCATTTTAAATGTTGTTGTTGTTGTTTGTTTTTTTTTAAATGAATAAATAACAGTGCCCTCTGGTGTCCATAAAGTTCACATACAGTTTACAACTGTTCTGACAGATTCTATTACATGTAATGGAGAGGTGAGTTCTCCATAGAATGTGATAGTAAGTTGTCCCTTTAGTGTGAACTGCTATAACTTTTGAAGAAAACAACTGGCAGCCTTCTTTTATTCAGGAAAAGCTCTATAGGTTTTCATAAAATAAGTTTGCTGCCCCTTTACCATTTGAATACCAGAGGGGTGCCCAACACACTGCAAAACAATACACTGGACACCCCTCTGCAGTTAAAGGGTTAAAGCTTTTAAAAAACATTATTAATATACAGAATGTCTAGTACAGGGCAGTTGATCTTGGCATCTACACCTCCCACCATCCCCATTCAACTTGGTGGGAAATATAGTCCCCAAAAGCTGGAGAGCCAGAAGCTGCTTATTTTGTGTATCTGGACTACAACAGGAATTCAGGAGACAATAAAAATATATGCATTGGGTGCCATTTTAAGCATGTGTGTTTGGAATAAACATCATTCCATCACTGCAACCATTAACCCTTTAAAGACCACTGAAATGGTTTGCATAGTGTAATACTATAGATACCTACGCATTATAAGGACGTAAGACGTATTGTTGGCCAAAAAAAAATATAACAGCATTATAATTATTTGGGGGCATATTAACCCATTGAATGTCAGAGGTTTGGGCACAGCATTGTGTTCTGAAGGTATAAACCAGTGGTTCTCAACCCGTGCCCTCAGTGGCTACTAACAGGCCAGGATTCGAGAATTTCCTTTTAAGGGCACAGGTGAGTTAATCAATGTGACTGAGCCTCTGATCAACACACTTGTGCTCTAGCAGGGAAATTCCTAAGTCCTGCCCTGTTAGTGGCCACTGAGGGCACGGGTTGAGAACCTCTGGTATAAACTATAGCTACATCTTCATAAATATTAACAACTCAGTCCCACAGTCCTCTTTTCTTTTACTCACAAGACCCTTGCTAAATGTAGTGGAAAAGAGTGAGTACATACTGTTGGGGTGGATGAAGAGTATATGGATTGCATTAGAGAGGCTTTTCCCAACCAGGATGCAGTGGCACTTTTTTGTGCCATGCAGATCCACTTAGGGTACCCTTGTTTCCATAAAAATTTTGATGAAAATGTGAATGTTTAATGTCATTTGTATATTTATAGAAAGTTTTAATCACAATATGTTTATTTTTATTATTCCGGTAGAAAGAACTACATTTCACAAAATATGCTAGGGTGTCCAGAAAATTCCAGATTGCATATTATGGAGCCTTGAGCAATAAAAAAAAAAAAAAGAAAGAAAAAAAACATTGTGAGCCTTGCATTAGAGGACTGATCTCTCCTATTCCTAGTGCACCAGAAGACATGAAAGGACCACAGGGGAAGAGTCTGAGGCCCCCAATTAGCTACCACTGCACAAAATTGTGATTCCCACCTCAATGATAAATCACTCTGCAGTTGGATTGTTTTTGCAGACTAATCACTAATCAGAGGTCCCACTGTCATGCTGTAAAGTGGCAATGAGCAGTACTTCATAAATAGTCCACAGGGTCAAAAGTGCAACACCAGGCCCTTGGCTGATACATGTGTCCTACAAGGTCTCTTGCATTTTGGATGTGGACAAGTAATCAAGCAATAAAAACAATGAACAGAGCACTGGTTACACATAAAGCTCCATGTGCAAAAAAGAAAAGATGAACAATTGATCCCAAATACATTGATTAAATGAATGGGGCTATTAAGTCCTTGAATGTTAGAGAGGTCTCCAACACATTGCTTCACATTCAAGGGGTAAAATTACGATATTAAGTCAGTGAGAGTGTCTAGATTTGTAAAGAAGTAGGACACAACCACTGTCTAGTTAGGTACCTTGAATATCTGTAGTTCTTCCAGTAAAACCTCTTCCATGTTCCAGTTGTCTTTTGTAACTGTAATAACTTTTAGAATTGTTCCAATATCTAAAAACAAAGAGTAGATAATGCATTCATTCTAAAATATATATGAAGATATGTGGGTTATCCATGAACATTTAAACTGTTGCATTAAATATATAATTTAATTAACTTATGGAGCAGTAAAGCTTTACCCTCTGAATTCCAGAAAGATGTCCAACGCACCTCTCTTGCACTCAAAGGGTTAAAGGAGAGATAATACCTCCAATTAGTAACCCCCACCCATACCTTATTATAGCCAAAAAATCCTAATGACCCCTATGAACTTTACCTTACCTTCAATCAGTAAGGGATGTTATACCCATGGAAGCAGACATGAAACAAACAGAGTGCATGATCATGGTTAACCTTTCAAGGACCAGAGGGTCACAAATGATTAGAATTCCTGTGTACAGTGAGCGGAGTTTGCGTTTTGTGGTCCAGCTAGCGACTGTCATGTCTGCCCCCATGAACACAACATGCAGGACTGACTGAAGGTGAACAAAGGCATAAGGGCAAAATTCAAAGGGGCCATTAGGATTTTATGGCCACAGTAAGATATGTGGGGGCCATTATTAAGAGGTGTTACATCTCATTTAACCCTTCAAGGACTAGAAGGTTGTGCAATGCAATACTTTGCAATGTGCCGCATAATTAACCCCTTAACGACCCTTGACTGTCATAGTACATCATGGGTCGATCTGAGTTAACGACCCATGACGTACTATGACCGTCATGGAATTCTGGGCTCCCACCCACGGCTGCACGCCGTTAAGGGATTCTGGAATCAAAATTTAAAAAAAAACCTCCGTGGTCCTTTAGTGATCGCTGCGTGCCTGCGCTGCCGGTCGTTAAGGAGTTAAAAGGTCAATATAAAAAACTCTGTATTTTCCATATTTATCTTAACCCTCTGAGTGCCAGAGGGGTATGCAATACACTGCATTTGAGTGCACTGCACTCAAAGAGTTAATATATATATACATATGTATATATATATATATATATATATATATATATATATATATATATATATATGTATATATACACTTTTCTTCTTGTCTATGGTTGGCCGTGCTGTCTGCACCCAGGCACTCACCCTGTAATTGAGAGTGCTTCCTGCCCAGCTACACACACACGCACACACACACACACACACATTATGTGTGTGTGTGTGTGTATGTACCATACAGTACATTAAAAAAACAACAAAAAAAATGCTTTTGATATCCTGATTAGGCTAACCAGGACTGTGAGGTCACCATTTAACCTCACTAGTTCCTACAAACCACCTGACACTTTTTGTTTCTAAAAAAACATGTTTGTGTATCACAACATTTGAATTCCATTGGGCACACTGGTGAAGAACATTTGCACAAATACGCGCATAAGCAGGAATCATGTGAACATGACTGCTGTTAGGAGGGACTGTTAAGCACATCTGCACTGTTTTATTGGATTTACATTTTACGTGATATCACAATTATCTGGATTCTCTCCTCTTCTCAAACCATGCTCACTGCGGTGCTGTGTCTGTGCTGGAAGCTTCACATGAACCAGCAGTGTCAGAATAGTGAAATGTACTGGAACACTCAGCTCACCAGAGGAGGAAAATAAAAGTATTTTGGCCTTTACAGAATCAGTACTAGCCATGGACTAGAGTCTCCATTACCATATCAGACCAGTATATCTCTCTTCACAAACAGTATAAACTAAATATTGCTATTTAACAGTATTTAACAAATACATTAAACAGCACATCTATTTGCGTAAATCCTCCTCAAAAAACATTGCTCCTTTATCCCTTTGACTGACAGAAGGGTATGCAATGCATTGCTCCACAATGCACTCTGTATTTATCTGGCACTGAAAGTGTCAAATGTCCGCTACATTCAGAACAGTTGTATAAAAAAACAAAAAAACTACAGCATGTTAATGTTACTTCTGCAGCCTAAACCCTAAAATATGGTTATGTTCAGTGTATCTAATGCTATACTTACAAACAGTAACATTTGTTATCGTAGTGGTATTATAATATTTAGCTGAAGTGAAAACATTGTTTTTATATGTATTTCATTATTTTGCTATTTTTTGCATAGTTATTTAACTTAGCTAACATAAAAAGTGCTTCAGAAGAGAAAACTATAATCTGCAAAATTTACCACAATCTAAATTGTATTGCATTATATGGAAGAGATGTCCTAACAGAAGTCATTCAAATTTAAGGTGATGGCTCCCTCTGCTGTTCATTTAACCAACCACACTTACACATTTGCACATCAACATAAGAGCAAATATTTTCAACATTTGGCCGAGGAAAACTCTTATTTTGCTATATTAGAGCAATCATAAATGAGGAGAATTAGTTTATCCAATCACTGTGTTTTGCAGTCATTCGGAGTACAGAAATTAAAACGTCTTGGGAGGGACACCAGTCATGACAAAAAGCTAAGTACAGAGTAATCAGTGGTTTTAAACTCTAAGGAATAGACTGGTATTTCTTAGAGACCTGACAATTTTGAAAAATACGATTTATGTTTTTAGTCTATATAACTAGTTAATTTGCTGCATGTTACAGAGTTAGTTGTTGTTCTAAGCTATAAATTAAAAATGGAAATATTTACTTAGTTTGATAGACTACAAATAAGATGCCAAAAAATAAAGACAAAGAGTTGTTGAATGGTCAACTAAATCAGTAATAGTCATCAGTATCCTATATAATAATTCGCTAATGTATGTTTGTCAAAAGATGTCATGCGCAGTACAGACGGCTGTGCACGCTGAAGTCATGCGCAGTACAGACTTCCCGTGCCGCGGCTGATAACAGAGCGGTGCGCTCCAAGTTCAGACTGTAGTCCTCTCTGCGTACCTTGCGCTCCGAATTCAGATTATCAGCCGCAGCGTGTGCAGTCTCTACTGTGCATGACTGCACCGCGCCCGTTGCTGCCTGGCACTGTGGCCTGTGTATACGGGCTATTCAACCAGTATAACTATAATAAAATCAATTTACATTTTGTTAAGTTCTTTCATAGTTAGTGGAAAGGGGCCCCACCCACTGTATGTCCCACTCAGTTCTCTCTAACCCAGGAATATGCAGTCTTCAATCTCCAGCTGTTTTTGGGCAGCAGTTCCCTTCATCCTCAGCTGGACTTTTTCTACCTGAGGATAATAGGAGTAGGGCTGGAAAAATATTATATTTCATTCTGCAGGAATTTCATCAACAATTAACCCTTTGAGTGCCAGAGAGGTATTCAACGCATTGCAACGTAATGCGTTGGAAACCTCTCTGGCACTCAAAGGGTTAAATTGTTTTTGCCTTTCTGCAGAAGTTCCTGCAAGAAGGAAAAATAGCAAGAAAATACAAAACTGGTTTCAGTTCACACGTACATGCGCATACACATACATACACATGCGTGCACATACACACACTCTCTCGTTCCCTGTTTTTCTCTCTCTTTTATACCCTCTCTTCTTCCCTAAATGTCTGCATAATGTGTCAAGCAGGAGTTGTTTTTATCCCATCCATGGCCTCTGTCTTAGGCCTTACATTCAATAGGCTAATATGACAATAATAAGAATGTTTCTATGAGCTGGTTTATCATGACATGCATAGCAAACTGTTAACTCATCTCTATTTTTATAAATTATAAAATACCCTGCCTTCAAACTACAGGACAGTTATTAGGTTCAAGAAAATGGTTTAATTGTTAAGAACACAAACATATCATAGGAGGATTATTAACCCCCGGGATGCTATAACATCATCACTGCATTGCATCAGATGTATCTCTAGCAGCCAAACATTAAGGACCAAATTATGGGTCTTTTTTGGATTATCAAGATTGCATTCCATCCTTTATGTATGCATCCTATATTATAATTCGCTAAGTATGTTTGTCAGAAGCCGTCATGCTCACTAGAGAAGGCTGTGTGCGCTGCAGTCATGCGTAGTACAGACTGCCCGCGCCGCAGCTGATACGGAGCAGGGAGCTCCGAATTCAGACCGGAGTCCTCTCTGAACACCGGAAGGTGCGCAGAGAGGACTATGTTCTGAATTCGGAGCGCCCTGCTCCGTATCAGCCGCGACGCTTCAGGCAGTGAATACTGCACATGACTGCAGTGATGCCAGTGTTGGCCCGTGTATACTGGCTTTAAAACTAGTTTATATATATTTGTGTGTGCACATTCCATCTCATCTGTTAGTTAGTGAAAATAATAAACCGCTTTCAAGAAATCACTAATTCTGGAATTCCATCTTATATGCAGCAGGACTGCCTGTGCTATTTAATGCCATTGGTAAAGAACACACAGTCTGAAGTACAGAGAATAAATAGCACTATTCTGGAGCTCACAAACTGCACTATAGGAGATACATTTGAGGATTTAATAATCTCATTTTTTATCAATGGTCCCTTTTGGTGTCGCTGGATTCCTCCAGAAATTCTCATATTACTCTTAATACATCAGACTCACATTCTGTAATTTTGTCTTAATTTTCAAACATTTATTGAGGAACTTGGTGTATATTTTGCTATGGCTTTACCAAGACTACACACCAACAATCATAAATGTGTAAAAGAAACATAACAAAGTTTAAAGTAATTGCATACAAACCATACCTGTCCCCAGAAACATGACATCATATTGGCCATCTTCAGCTGCCACATGGTCTACTGCGATCTGTGTCAGTTTGTAGTCCACATTAAGTCTAGTGAACACAGGCTTTCCATGAAGAGGGTATACTGATTTATACATAAGAGGATGATTCTTTACAAAACTAATGACATCATCAGGAAAATCCTTTGTAGATTTGATAATAGGGTCATATGTTTTGCTTGGACACTGGAAGACAAGCAAATATTGAGAAATGAGAAGAGATATGTATTTGTTAAAACTACTTTTTTTGACAATTTTAAAAAACATGGTTGGTGAGAGCATGAACATAGTGGCTTTATTCATCAAGCAAAATCCTGAAGACATTCTGAAGATATTCAACTCCACCACAGGGGAAAAACAAACATTCTCCAAAATGCCCATTGATTTCAGTATGTTTGCACCCCTTTGAATGCTCCAAGAGACCTCTCTAGCACTTACCAGGTTGAAATACCCATTTAATCCATTAAGGACTGACACTCGCGGCAGGCACTTAAGGACCATGGAGCATTTAATTTTTTTGTGTATCTGTTTCAGGGCTCCCCGAGCCCTGAATTTACATAATGTGCCAGGACCATCACTGGTCCTTAAGTGCAGCATGGCCGTGACAGTCCTGGCACGGCACTGGACGTTAAAGGGTTAAATCAGATTGACTTTTTTTTGTAAAATAATTTTGCACCAGTTTTCTTCCACTTTTCTTTTAAACATATGGTCCATTGTTTGCATTTTATCTGCTTTGTAATGTATTGAGACCTCTCTACATTCAAACGGTTAAAAGCCCTATTTAACCACTTAACAAGCAGCTCTCTGAGGAAGTTGCCTTCCCTTAAGGACTGCTCTGATTGTTGTCAGAGTGCCGGGAACACGTGATTACATGTTCTGTTGTGCCGAACTGGGGTCTGAGAGAGACCGCTCTGATCTTGGAGGGATCCATTTCAGACCTGGTTTGTGCTTACAGTGCTCCTGCAGGAGTGCTGTAAGCACATAGTACATGACCTGCCAGGACAATCACCGGTCCTTCAGGGAAAAAAAGGTGATGGTCCTGGCATGTCCCCTGTCATTAAGGGGTTAATTTAATTTTAATTTCCCTATAGTGTAATTTGTTTGCTCCAGAATTATGTTGTTTTTTTTTATTAATGTATACAGCCCTAAATATTAAGGGCCTTACCTACAAAATTAAAATGGAACAATTGTACGGCAAACCAACTGCTTCATATGTGACAAAACAAAAATTCCCAAAAGCCACATTTAGTTAATTGGGACTCTAAACCCCTTGAATGCTTGCAATGCTTAACATACATTGCTCTGCAATGCACTGAACACCACTCCAGTGTAAAGAGAGTAAAAGCCACATTTAGTTAATTGGGACTCTAAACCCCTTGAATGCTTGCAGTGCTTAACATACATTGCTCTGCAATGCACTGAACACCACTCCAGTGTAAAGAGAGTAAATGCCACATTTAAAGGAACCCTACTCCCTAAACACAATTCTGATTTTGAAAAAAACTTTTAAATCCACCTACATGTTGTATTAGCCATTTCTCATTTGTCTTAGGAAAAGTTCTGACAGTGGGTTAAATACATATTTTACTATTTTTGTATATGACATCCCTTGGAGGGAAAATTTTAGTAAGTGGCCCTCCACTGTATCTGAGTTTGACATGCCTAGCATATGCTATAACATGTACATAGGTGAATGGTTATAAACTTTTTGGAAATTATTTTGTAGAGATTCACGCAATGTGTTGAATTCAAGAGGTTAGTGCTGGTGTTCCAGAATTGCACCCATTTCTCTTCCCAAACTGAACCTTTGCTTTGTGTCTGCTTCTATAATTAATGTATTTTTAATCATTACAAAGTATGAACCTCTGCTCTCTTTTAAGTATTGAGGTCCCCTATCTAATGAATTGTTGAAGTAATCATTTAAGGCCTCTTATAGCTGAAGAAATAGTTGTTATAGCTGAAAAAACCCAATAATGTTATTTTCAGTGCAGTAAGGAGATTATTTATTTATAAAGCACCAACAGAGACCACACAGCTGTAGAAGTGGGTACATTAGATACAATGTTATTTGCAATCATCTTTAATAGGCTATGGAAACAGAAGGATAAGACGGACTTGCTCACTAGCGCTGACAATTTATAGATTATTAATCATATCTAGGGAATTTCAAACTGAGCTGACCCTGAAAGCTTTGAAATATTAACCCATTCTGTGCAATATGTCTCTACTTAGTCTAATTCAGAGGAGAAAGGAACACTTTGAGTGCCAGATGGGTACACAACGCATTGGTTTGGAATGATCTGTGTACCCCTCTGACACTCAAAGTGTTAACAACTTAGAGATATCACTAAACATACAAGACAAACAAAACTTTCTATTCAAAACTGCGCCAAATTATAGATTAGAGAACCGTTATCACTCACCCTGACAATGTGGTCCTTCACCCTCCCTGACACCATAAGATCTTTGTCAAAACCCTGAATCTCAGGGTTAAACTCTAAGAGATCACAATAATGCAATTAAAGCATGATATCATATTCACTTCACATGAACGTACTGTACATCCCAACTAGTTTGCCAAGTTTTCAAAAGCAAATAAAAATTAATTTTACTTAAAAAATGTCTGAGGGAATAAATATCAGGAAATTCTTGGTTGCCTTCATTTTCACATTCATAAGTCTGGTCTGCCATCTAGTGGCCATTAAACTCATTTTTCATTTTGGGGATTTCTTCTTATACTTCTATTTGAACGTGAATCAGATTTGATACACAGTAAAATAAGAATACTAATGTTAGCCTGCTGGACCAATAAAGACACAAAGGCTGAAATGTATTGACTTCACAACAATCATCCCACTGAATTTTCTAAAAATTGTTTGACTGAGTAAAATGTAAAGCAGTTTGGCTTCTAAAGATTCATAGAGAATCATATATTTGTTGAGCTTTTTTCTCTGTGAAAAAATATTAATTGGTTGTTTGATGATGTAAATAAGGTCAGCAGCTAATGATGTAAATATTTGCTCTATATTTAAATTCATTTAAATTAAGCAAGTGTATTTTTTATTCATTTTAATAATAGATTTTATACAATGATGGTGTTAGTTACATTGACACATTAAACACACACAAGGTGTTATACAGTACACTAGTGCAGGTTGCCTTATTTATCAGGCTAAAGAGGTGTCATTCTGGAGCAAACCAAAAACTGCACCCCAGGAGGAAGTGGAAATTCCCATTGATTTAAATTATTCAAAAGGGGCTTTCATCCATGCATTGGAAACTTTTCTAGCATTTAAGGGGTTAAAGTTCCCATTTAAATCAGTTAAAATTTGCAGAATTTTCATTTCAATGCCTGGTGCAGTTGTTTTGCTTCAAAATTGCACTTCTTTAGCTTTATGAATAAAGCCAAATGTGTCAAACTGAAAAGGAGACATCCTATGGACAATGCATCTTGGGGATATCCCACCATTATGTCAATAATGACACCAAAAAATCCTTTGGAAATTAGAGTAAACAGAGAAAAATGCTTGCAGGAAAACCTCAGCTTAAATTAATCTCTAAGTAATCTTATTTTTATCACTAATAGGAGGATGTTGGTTTGTGCATGTGCGTGATCTGAAGCATGAGGTATACAATTATGTAAATAATGTTTCAGGAGGATAGCTGCAATTAAAACCTTTGCCCCTTCCTTTTTCCACCTGCCTTCCTATGGAAATATCTCTCTATATAATAAATCATATATTATAGCTCTCCAATACTATATCCTGCAATACAGTTGACAGTGTAAAAGAGCTAGAATAGAAGCCTCTACACTATACCAGATGAAGGAGGCTACTCAGTACAATAACGTAAACTGTACTATCAGGCAGTAGCCTGGCCCAGATGGTCAAATTATTCCACGCAAATGTCCCTAAGTGGGTCACTTGAATGATTTCTCATCCAGCCTTACCCTTGTCACAACCTCTCCTGGACCTTATAACTTCAAAAATGTATTTCTAAAAAATGATCAGTCCTACCAGGTATACGATAAACCTGTAAAACAACATCAAGAGCTGCTATAACATTCCATTCCGAGCATCTTAACCCCCTTGGGATACAAGTTAAAATTCCATACAATGTCAAACAGTAACATCTGGTGCTGCAACTTGACAGTTTATCATATTATGAGGGAAGGCAGATCCCTACCATGTGTCTGCCTCCTTCACTGAATTTGATAACCCACTAGCAACAACGTCATTAAACAAGGAACTCTAGACTCAC
The DNA here is from genome assembly GCA_037306005.1 of Rhinophrynus dorsalis. Taxonomy (NCBI): domain Eukaryota; kingdom Metazoa; phylum Chordata; class Amphibia; order Anura; family Rhinophrynidae; genus Rhinophrynus; species Rhinophrynus dorsalis. The sequence goes on from CM074721.1 coordinate 313,957,309, forward strand.
ATAAGCAACATGATGGGAAGCTGTCTGAGACAGCAGACAATTGATTTCAAGAGAATAATTCTTAAAATAACCACAGCCAGAGGCACAATCTTGAAATTATACCAGATAGTACTGCAGCTAATCATTGTAGTATTCCTTCTTTGAATAGTCTCTAATATATTATTGATGTTCTTCTGGTGAAATGGTCTCCAACACTGTACACCACAGTGCAGCTGAGGCCTAACTAGTGATCTATAAAGTTGCATTAGAACCTCTTTTTCTAATGCTAATGCCTCTTCCTATACATCGTAATAGTCTGCTGGCTTTTCGAATGGCTTTTGCTGCATTGTATACTGAATACTTTTTAATTATCAGATATATTCATTCATGTCCCTTGCGTCTGCTATTGTTGTCAGTAGAATTCCATAAATTCTATAATCTGACTTTCTTTTTTGTGTCCAGTATTCATTTTATTGCATTTGAGGCATTAAACTTTAAATCTAATTCAGTGTAAAGCAAACAAATGTGTTAAGCAGTTCAGAATATACACCGACTTCTGATTATTAAGTTAGAAGCCAGAGTTTTCCTTTTGTTAACTTATATGGATACAGGTCATCAGTAACAGGAAATGGTACAGGCTATAAAAAATGTTAGAACAGTGCAAAAAAGATAAATACTCTCACCACCCCATAAAATGGTGGTCTGCATTTTCTGTGAACAAGCTGTATGAGAAATGCATGTCAGAACTTCTAGAATTTCTATAATGTTGATTTGATCAACTAACATTTTTAATTTTTCTTTGTTTTTGACTTTCTCACAATTTCAGTGGTTTATTGACTCATTTTTACATTACAATTATTTATTCTGCAGTCTTTTGAGAGATTGCAAAAGTTCTTTTTAGGGCTGGTATAACCAATAGTAATTGATCCCTTTTTTAGTGGTACTGTATGGTGTAATATCTTCTACAGTTTATAATGTTGTTGTTTTTTTACCACAAAGAAAGATTACATAAGTCCTTCTTAGGAATAGTAAATTTATATGTTATCATTCCCATCTCAAGTGGTGTTTTTGGCACCCATCTGTATAATTGGTATTATCTAGTAATTATATTTAGTTAGCGATAGTGGCAAGCTGGATTACTGCCCTGGCAAAGCATTAGACAGGATACAGACTAATTTTTTAATATTTATGTCTTTACACTTCCTTATGTTTTCTTACACTTTTATGAGTATGTTTGGCCCACAACATGCATATTTAACATATCAATGGGCCTGAGGCTAATCAGGTTTTCAATTTACCTTCATTTTGCTTCATAGTGGCAAGAAGGACGAGTGCCCCAGCATTGGATCAGTATTGGCACTTGTTCACATTATTGAAACCACTCTCACACTGCGTTTAGTCAGTGATAGTTTCAAGCCAGATTACTGCCCCCCCAACACATTAGATAGGGTAAGCTTTAGGAAAGCTTTAGACTATCTATCTTATATATTGTCCTGAGTATTTTTTGTCCTATAATATGTATATTTAACTTGGCAATGGGCCGAGGCTATTTTATTATTTAAGGTTTTTTTCTATTTCATAGAGGAAAGCTGGATTAATGCTCCATTACGACAGAAAGTGTGCAGATCCACTTTTGATCAATTCATCTGTGTTTTTAAAAAATGTTTCTGTTTGACTACAAGTCCATTACAAGTAGCTAGTGACTGAGGTTCTTCATCAGTCATCAATTGGTTTAGGCCTTTTTTGAATGGACAGTATGAGTTAGCCATATCTAATCTCTGTTCTTTCTATTTGCCTCACATTTTTAATACATTTCATTAATAAAGGTTAAGTTTTAATCCATATTTGATTGTTCAATTACAAGTATTCTCCACACCCTGTGGAGGGGCAGTGTGATACATTTGTTGCAGTGTGGTTATTTTGCCAGGGATATCTGTTTTTTTTTTCTCATTTCTCTATTTTCACATATTTTTATATGCTCCTTGAATTTATAGTGTGATAAATACTATTATATTCACTAGAACATGGCATGCACTAGAGCTGCATGCATTATTCAAAACATCTGGATGTTTAACTTTTAATATTTTGTGGCTTTAGACAGATAATTTTGGTAAAAGCAGCTTAGGCATTATGAAGGTGTAGGGCTAGAAAATGTATTTAAACATCTGTTTTGTGCTGTATCATATTAGTATATTCATCACTTTGTTCCAAATGAAATGTTGGAGGCACTTAAACACAATAGCACTTACTCCTGTATCAAACCTACCTTCCTCTAGACTGTAAGCTCTCACGAGCAGGGCCCTCTGATCCTCCTGTTCTACACATCTGATTGTACTATTTAATACCTCTGTATGTCTATTCCCCAATTGTACAGCGCTGCGGAATTAGTTGGCGCTATATAAATAAAGAATAATAATAATAATAATAATAATATTTGCAAAACATGTACTGAATACCTCTCACCAGAATCCAAGGAGTTAAGGAAATATATTTTTTCTTTCTCCAAATGAAGTAGACTGGAAAGAACGTCCTTAAATAATAAGAAAAATCCTGAAATGCTAGTTGAATATAACATGCTCACTAATTTATCAGTGTAGCTAAATTCTATAGAATACCTGTGCATTTGTATGTCTTCAATGTCAAAAATATGTTTAACTTTTTTAGAAAGTCTTAGTTTAAGCATTTCAGTGTCTATTTGATTAATGAATAATGATGACATCATAATGACTTTGTAAACAATCAAAAATAATGTAAATGTGTCTTTTAGGAATGCCAAATAGTCTCATGCATTAAAAGCATGACTATAAAAGGCTCATAAAACATCTGTTTACCATGGAAAATATTTACTGCCCATATTTACAATAAAGGACTTCACTCTCCTTAACTTACTCTCTTTCTAAATCATATGCTCTTGAAAAACACTTATTTTTTACTCTTAATCCACAAGCTTTTTAGGGAAACTAGTTAATGGTCTTTATGTTTACTAAATGAAGACATAAAATCTAAACAAAACATAAAGCAATTTATCTCAGATACATTTTATAACCAGGCATTTTTATACAGAGTCCATGGATATTTGAACAAGATATGTATCTTTCTGTTTTCTAAATAATATAATTGTTTAAAGTACTAGTTATGTACAGTACTTGGGATTGAACCATGAAGGCTTGACTGTAATCAACATTTTTAATATTTACATTTAATAAGATTTTATATGTTTATGAATTATGTTTTAAATACCTTATCAAATTCAGTGTTAACTATAAAGCTTCCATACCTTGAAATGAGATCAACTGTACTCCTTCTTCTGGCCATATGATCACCCACTCAATTTAAGAAACTAGAGAGTTATGCACAAAGTCCTCTGATCCATCTGATCACTGCTAACAATTCATCTGATATTTAATAACACTCTGTTTCTGGGGGGGGGGCATCCACTAAGGTGAGATTAAGGTGACATAAATGTGAGATTAACTCTCTGTAAGAAATTACCATATTCCTCTGTTATTATTTGAAACCTACATACATAGATCTCACCTTCATGGGAGATCCAATTGTAGAAGCTTGAAAATTGTAGAACCTATACATGCATGTGTGCACAAATATGTATGCAATAGATACACAAACAAGTGTAAGCATGTGAGAATGTATGCACATTCAAATGTTTGTGTAGTAATGGTTGACCGTACAATGCAAAAATGTATGCACATGTGAATGTGCTTGCAAATGTGTGTGCATGTGAATTTGTGTTCACATGCAAATTAGTGCGAATACATGAATACATAGGAATATGCGTGCACGCATGTTAAAGCACAAATGCATGTACAAATATGTGTGTCCAGTTGTTTGCTTGTACAAATGTGTATGCATGTGAATGCATACAAGTACGTTTGTTCATGATCATAAGTGCCTGAATGTATACACATGCTGATGCATATGAACACATGCACTTGTACATACATCTGTACATACACTGCAAACAGAAGCACAACAGATGAAAATTACCCTGTCTTGCCTCAATCATTTGCAGCCCTAAATAAAGCTCTTTAAATTATTCTTCTCTCTTATTCACTGTTGAACTAACAGCTCTACCAGCAACATTCCCTACATTGCAATCACTTCTACCAATATTTTGTACTCACATCTGCAGGTTCAATTTGCACTTCTCCTAAATAAAAATTGTGCTTCTTCCTCCAGCCATGTTCATCTTACTTATGTACTTTTCCTCTGTTATCTCTCTACTCATTAGGATTGCTACCTTCTTCATTCTACCTGTTTCATCAAATTTATCTCCCTTTTACTATTTCTCATCTCCTCAGATCTGATGTCGGGAACTCCTATCTTTTCTTCAAACCATAGTTCCATCCACTTCCATTCCCCAACACCGTTCATACATGAAATGCAGTCCTCATCTCCTTTACCATTCATCCTTTCTTCCTCTCCATGACACTTAGTTACCACCAGGAACCACAGAGTAACTAAACAGAAATTTCCTGTCTACATATCCTTCATGCTCCCTGTAAATGTGCCCTCTGGAATGCCTGCTCTGCATGTAATACATTAACATCCACTATAACACTCTTAATCTTTTGGCAGTCACTGAGACTTGGATTTTTTACTATGACCCTTTGTGGGTTAAAATTTAGCTACACCATTCTTCCTGGTGAATAACAGCTCAGTCACATTTTCCTCCATTAGAGTCTATGCAATCCACCTCTCCATTTTCATTGCAGGTTACTGCCATTTGTCTCCCTCCACCTCACTGTGGTTCTCTTCTCCAATTTCTTGATCACTTCTCTTTTACCACCACCTGTTAACTTGCAGCCTAACTCCAGCACAAACCTCCATCTTCAACGTTCTCTCTTCCCATTCGCTATGGATCCTTTACAATCTAGACTGTACTCCCATCATTTAAGAAATTGTTCTCATTAAAGTGTCCAGGATTGCTCTTGGACAAGGCAAGCGGAAAGCAAACAGTACTAATACTTTTTGGCATCTCTGCTGCTTTTGATACAGGAGACCACTGACTTCCCCAAACTATCTAATCCACTGGACTCTGTTCAACAGTTACTTTCCAGGGACTACTTCATTTCCTCTCTCACTTTCATTTGGGTCTCCTCAAGGCTCTCTCTGGGCAACCTTTTGTTTTCATCTATATTTCATCTCTAAGAAATCTAATCTTTTCACCTTGAAGCTGTTGATAAGCAACTCTATCTCTCCTCCCTTGGCATCACTCCCTCTCTCACAGGTCAGGTTACCAATTGCTTCTCTACAATCTATGCATTGATGTCCTTCCATTATCTAAAACTCACTGCCTTGCAATCTTTCATTCCTCACATCTAAGCCCTTACAAAATCCTGTCACCTTCATCTCAGGAAAATCTCACTGATCATGTAAAGACAACATCTTAATTTATGCCACTATCATCTCCTGTCTTGATTATTATAAACCTCTCTAGCAGGTTTTTCCATCCTGACTGTACCCTCTCCAGTCTGTTTAGAATTATTCTGCAAGACTAATCTTCCACACTCATTTCTCTACTAAAACAACTACCCTTTGTCAATCTCTTTACTAGCTAGCTGTTCCATTTACAATCAAATTCAAAATCTTTATTCTAACTTACAAGGCACCGAACTTTACTACCTCTCCAAATTTCCATCCTTGTCTAAAGATATATTGCCAACCATACATCCACTCTGAACATGACCTATGTTCCTTCTCTACAAATCATCACCTCTCAGTTCCATCTACATGACTTTTCTTGGGATGCTACCACTCTATAGAAATCACTTTCCCATTCTGTCAGCCTCTCCCTTAGCCTCCAGACTTTTAAAAGGTCCCCCAAAACCCACCTTTTCAGAGAAGCCTACCACATAACATAACATCACCCTCACAATCTTCATCACAGCTAACAGCAAACACAGCTATGCTTCCCTTCCCTCTAACATTACCGCCACCCCCTTTCACTCTATATTGCTTTTGTGACTGGACCTCAATACACTCTTACTTTACTCCTACGCTGGGACAAGACGACATTTTACTTGCCCCCACTCCAACCTAATCACACTCTTCCACTCCTCAGCTGAATTGTTCATCTTATAGGACCATATAGCATGTGTCCCTTTCCTCTTCACAATATGTGTCTGGATCACTCGGCAACTATAAGACTTCTTGTATCATTCCCTCACTGCGTATTGTAAGCTCTAGAGGCAGAGGTTCTCTTATCCTTCTGCTTCCAATACATTTTAATGTTGATTGTAAATATTATTATATATTTTAGACCAACATTCTATTGTCTTGTTTAAGTAATGCACAAAGTGGTGGAATATGTTTACGCTTTATAAATAGATGATAATAATACTGACTTGTGAATGTGTTGTGCAAATGTGTACATGTGTATAAATGCATACATAGGGAATATGTGCATGCATACGAGTGTGGGTGTGTATATGTAGAGTTGCTAGGGCTTGTTCATATTTTTTTAAAACCTTATGATGTGTGTTGTAGGTTGTGAAAACATGCTATGATGTTTGAATGATTCAGTTACAGCTGACTCAGAAGAATTACACAGGTACTGAATAACATCTGGAGAAAAGAATGTATTTCAATAAAAAGGTCATAATAAAGGTAAAGATAATTAAGTGGAATTTTAACCTCATTAGGTTTATTTTTGACATCTTAACAATCAATGCTTTCATAATGACGTAAAAGGATAATTTTATGAAATTAAACATAATGTGCTTAAGGCATAATAATGGTTGAGTCAGTCACATGGATTGAAACATAAACTGTAAATAGAGTTATGCAGATGGGAACAATAAGCAGAGGCATTCCTATAAGATAATTTTAGAGATACGATGGCAGTACTCAGGAAAGATTGATAGTTCCTTCACATTCAAGATAAAAGCAATGCTATATCATTATGGAACAAAATGACTGTTGCTAAAATAGGTGATATATTTGTTCTTTTGTTTAATGATTTTCTAAGACATAACATATTTCTTAAAGGGATAGTAATGTTTCATAATAAAACCAGCTCTAATGAATCATCATAATATTTGGACTTTGGATAGTGTTATTTCAATTCTGTCAGAGTTGTAGTTCAAAAGTAATTCAATGACAAAGTGTCCCCCTCCCACCCCTTTTACTGATGTCACACTGTTCAGCCAGAGCAGAAGGGAGGTGCCCAGGTAGACTGCAGAGAGGGACAATCTTCAATTAAGATAAGGGAAAAAGCTGAAAAACTTGTCAAGGGGGGAAGGGCTTTCATTGTTCTCATAGGAAGAAGATTGTCCCCTGCTGTTATCTGTCTGTCTTACAACTAGATTCCACATCTGAGAAGAGATGGCTTACACTAGGTAAAAGGGGCGGGAGGGGAACTTTGCTTGTGAATATCTCTCAAACCTTATATAGTTTTTCATGTTTTTTTAATGGCTACAAAATAAAGATAAAACAAAGTATTACTGGCCCTTTAAATCTTTACAAAAGTTGTCCATAAGCTCCCAATAAACTTTGTTTTGCAAACTATTTAAGAGTATCCTACTATATTGTTGTTTTCCTGAAGCTTTATTAAGAATACATATAAAATCTCTATGTGTCCTGCAGGACAATGTTCAATGAATTCTGAGGTTACTGTCTCCACATTGGACACCAGCAATTAAAAAATCAATTATTTTAAGCTATAAATAAAAAAGCATTATTTAGATGTAAGCTGTCACAGGCAGGGCCCTTTGATCCTTCTGTTCTCCACATTTGATTTGTACTATTTAATACCTCTGTATGTTCGTTCCCTATTGCGCTGCGGAATTAGTTGGCGCTATATAAATTAAAAATAATAATAATGTAGAGCAGAGAAAAATGTTAAGCAGAGAAAACTCTGGGCTATGTGTACTTTATATATTGAACTCTTGTAGCATTAATAGCCAATTAACTTGAAATTAAATAGGTATTTAGGGTATTACCACAGCCTGATAATGATGTGATGAAAATATAGAACCCTTCATTATATTCTCTAGCCTTTATCCAGTAATTCAGACAAATAGGATGTGACTTGAGCAGTCACATTGAAAATAATGTTCAGGTTAGTAGTGACCCAAATAAAAAAAAGCCGACTCACATTTCACCCACAGGCTTTATCATGCCTTGATAAAGCCTGTGGGTGAAACACACGTCGGCTTTTTTTATCTCGGCTCCCTACAATGAAAGTAATATGAAGATAGAGAAATTAGATATGCTAGATACTTTGTAAACTTTAATTTCATCTTGATTGAAGACTCTGTTAGTCAAGTTACACATGTTGACAGCTTGAGATTGCAGGGAGCCGATTATTTTAACATATATAATAGCTAGTGCAGTGTTGGAGGGGAATGAGATTATGGCACACAATTAACCCCTTTACTGCCAACAGGGGTTTAATCTGGGAGCTCTAGATTTAGGAACTTTCTATCTAGATCACATTAGTCTCCTATATGTTTGATTCATTTTCATAATGACAGCATCCAGTTGATGAGACCGGAATCAACTTGAGACGCCTCTATTGATAACATTTGGGTGAATGACAATAGCACACTCAGAGGCATCGATAGTTGTGTGTGGTTACACCCAGCTTTTCTGTGTTTATATCTTGAAAATAATTCAAAGCTTATATCCATTATCCTTCTTATGTCATTACACATGGGAGGGATAGAATGGTTATGTGTTTGATTCAAACTTAGTCCCATTATAACAGTGTTCACAGCTATTTCTGTTTTTAATAAAATAGTGTTACATTTTATTGTTGTTTTTTTTTTTTTAATAAAAGTTATGTTTTAATTACGTTCACCACAAGCAACTTATACTCGACTTAAGACTTTCTTACAACTTTATCACTAGCGTGCCCTATAAAGTATCTATTGAAATGTATTTTTTATATATTAATCATACCTCCTATTCACAATATAATGAACCAATTAGAGTAGCATGCAATCTCACATATGTTATTTTAACATAAAATACTAATAGACCTATTCTGATACTTGGAATAAAGTGTTTCAGAGGAACATGCTAACTATTTCTCATAGTCATAATGACACCATTACCATATATATTGTAACATAATTTGTTCATCTAAACAGAGACTCATTAAGGAGTTCATTTCACTGTGTCCATATATCATTCATTGCTGATATATCTGTCATATCAATAATACTTTAGTGCAGACCGTTTATCATTAACTATTGTAACAAATTGGTGATGTCATGCTAACCTAATATGTTAATTTATATTGTGAATAATAAGTATGCATGACAGTGTAGTGTAGCCTGTATTTTTGTCTGAATTATTTCATATTAACCTTTGAGTGTCAGAGAGGTATCCAATACATTGTGTTGCATTGCTCACTGGCACTCAAAGGGCTAAAATAAGATTTTATATGCTGGATTAGTACTATCTCTCCCATATTCTCTCTCTCTCACACACATGCACACTCCCTATCTAACTCTATCTCTCTCTTTCTTATTTTTTCCACTGGCACATGGTGTGATTTTATTATGTAATCTCAGCAGATCCAAGTTCTAAAGGTTAGATATTTATATGAGCTTTTGTGCATGAGAACATGGTGCACTACACCTGTGGAAACTAAAAGATTGTGGCACTACAGTTTACCAAACAGAATAAACTAAAGCTACCGTATTCTATGTTCTGTTTTGTGTTTATCTCTTTGATGGAACGTTTAATATTGGGCGATTTCCCAAAATTCTGAGTCATGTTACTTTTTAAATTGTTGGTTTGCTTTTATAGAAATGCATTATATTTATTCATGTTATATAAAATGCACATGCATTTTGGAGCCTATAGCAATGATGTACATGTGGATACTTTTATTTATTGGAAAACCTGCATTATCCTATATAATAATTTGCTACGATGTTTGTCAGAAGCCATTGTGCACAGTAGAGACTGCGCATGCTGCAGTCATGCGCAGTAGAGACTGGGCGCGCTGCAGTCATGGGCAGTACAGACTGCCCGAACGCGCTGAGGCTGATACCAAGCGGGCGCTCCACTGTCTATCAGACACAGTGCATTTGGGCACTCTGTACTGCTCATGACTGCAGCGCGGGCAGTGAGCAGAGAGGCTACAGGCACCAGTCAAGGCTGCTGGGTCGCACTGTGGCCCATGTACACGGGCTTTTAAACTAGTATTTTATATTCCACTGACTGGGATCCTGAGACACTATGCAAAGGCTGTCACTAGATGGTATTATCTCTTCTGATGAAGCAGCCAGAGATCTGTGGCACTAGTAGAAGATTTAATGCCTCCTTTTCTTGCATATGGACATGCTGCCAAACAAGAAGCAACGTCAACACCAAACAGCTGATAGATAAAGGAGTATGGGAGGATCTACCAAAATCCACAGGATCATGTTGTGCTGCTTCATGCCGCATTTCAAGAGTGAATGCGCTGTGGCTTTTTAGTCTGTAAAATTCTGCTTGACGTGAGTATAATATATATTTTCACATTTCTTAATTGAAATGTACTTTGTTATTGTGGTCCATACGCCTGTTCGCCTGTTTCTTGTAGTGCACATGGCACTTGGTGTAAGGGTAAATTGTAAGTATGATATTATTTTCTTAATTTACTCATGGATAAATTTACGACTCCAAAGGTAATTATAATTTTTAACAGAACAAACTACATATTTGACCATGGAACAAGTGGCAGTTGGGCACTTGCCATTAATTCTCAAGGAGAACATGATACAGTTAATAATAATCTATAGTTAATTCAAATTATATAAAATGAAGGGTACTACTTAATACTCTGGGTCAGTTGTTCATATGCCACCAGAGGGCACTTAGATGGTTAGTGTTCACCTGCCCCTCTTGCCATTTTCTGTATCATTAAGTTGATTTAGTTTTTAAAGTGTGAAAGTCATATTTGAAAAGAATCCTATATAATAATTCACTAAGATGTTTGTCAGAAGCCATCATGCGCAGTAGAGACTGCCCGAACACACAGAATGCTGGGAGGTGTAGGAATGCTGGGAGTTCTGTGCTTGAAGCATTCTGTGCTTTCGGGCAGTCTCTACAGTGCATGACTGCATCGGCAGCAGGACACAGAGCAGGACTGGCCTCTTAACCCTTTGAGTGCCGGAGGGGTATGCAACACATTGCAAAACAATGCATTGCATACCCCTCTGGCACTCAAAGGGTTAACATCACCCAGGCCTTGGCCCGTGTACATGGGCTTTTACACTAGTCCCATATAAAGAAGCTTAGAAAACTAAATCATGCCTGGAAATATTGCACAGTATTTCAATTAATTAAGAAACACAGACTGTTCTGTGTTTGAACTGCCAAACGTAGCTCTCTTTAAGTTGAGCAGTAACATATAGACTAGCAATTCCTCAAGGATGTGCATTTTAATAGACTTGTATAAATGAAATTTGATCTCAAGCAACCAAATTGCATTTTTATCTTTTTGGAAGTATAATTTTGTTCTTACAGTGAACGTATGTTTTAACCAATTCGCTTCTCAAGAGGTTACTAAATCCTTATCAGTATAGTTTTCTTCGCTTAATAACTGTTCTTTGAATTCCTGAAAATTACAACTGTAATAAGCCAATCACTTTAAATATTTTTCCAATGCAATAAAATATACTAACATGTTGTTTTGACGCAATATATTTTTTAGCAATATGACAAGTGAGTTATACAACTATAATAGCATGTGTTGCATTAATGTGTAACTTTCTCAAAATAAGGGACATTAAAATTACTACGTCAGTATGTATTATCATAGACTACGTGGATGTAGTATATGTTCCCATGCTGCAAATTCATCTTAGTAAACTTGACACTCTGTATAACTCATTATGCCGCTTCACTGCTAACGACTCGCTAAGTATACCACACTACAAGAAAGAAGTCGGTCAAACTGCCTTCTCCTTCAGAGTTTTGAAAGCCTGGAATAATCTGTCAGAAAAAAATCAGATCTTCTTCCAGTCTAAAATCCTTAAAAAATGCTTCTTAATATCTAAAAAGAATATGTAACTGTATATATATTTTTAGTATGTATGTATATTTGTGTGTGTATATATTATGTTTCTCTTCTGTAAATATGTAACTCTTTACTGTGAACTCTCTAGGACATACTTGACAATTAGAAAAATCTCAATGTAATCTTCCTGGTAAAATATTTTATAAATAAATATATAAATAAATAAAATAAATATATTTTGAAAGTGCCAGGACTTTCCATAGATCTATACAATCAGTTAATACTAATTACAAATACAATGCACACTATAACAAATGGATACAAATAGTTGAAAGGGCTCCTCTCACAAGAATTTACAATCTAGATGGAGAAGAGGTACAAGTGAAACACAATGTGTTTCAGATGAGATTCCATTAGATCGAAAGAAGTGACAGATTTAGAATACCTGCCAAGGTGGTCCCCCAGATTTTCTGGGAGTGGTGAATAATGTCTGGTTGCCCGAGTTTTGGAACAGCTAGATGTATTAAGTGTGAGATTCTCATAATATATAAGTTATGAGGGACCACTTGAAAGACTGATAGACAGAGATAGCGTGTTCTGGTATAATCTTGAAATCAAAAGAAGGATATTGTGGAAAGGGGGAAGAAAGCTGAAGATTGTTTACAAAGAATAAGGGGCAGTTAGGTGCTTATTTATAGATGAGTGAGGATATGTTTGTGGTAGTACTTTTGTTTATCATTCTGTAGGTGAATGTTGAATATTTCCATTTAATCTTTGAGGATCCGGGAGCCAAAGTAGACCCAAAAGAGCAGGACTGCAGAGGAACAGCAGCATTCATGATGGACTGGATAGTTGACAGTGTTACAAGAGGAAGAACAGCTAGGAGGATGCTGCAACAGTTAAACTGACACATGATCAGGGGAGTGGATTACAGTTTTGGTACTGTCCTGTTGTGATGATCTGACAGACTAAGCACCCAATGGGCGATATTATAATCTTGTTTTTTTTTTTTAATAAATTTAACTCAATGGCACTGGGACATCCATGAAGAAGTTGTGGATAAAACAATGACATTGAGTAGGATGGATGAGAGTTTGGGAGAAAAGGTGTACGAGTTAGAGACTGGTAGAGTAAAAACTATTCCTTTATTGGCCAAATCAGTGGCTTTCAAAACAACTTAGGTCTCGTCTTCATGTATAATGACAAAACAAAACACTGACATGTATTGTGTATTCAGGAGTGTTTAACCTGTCATGCATTGTGTATTCAGTCTTAATTCATATTATGTCTGGGGAAGAGACCTAAGTTGATTTGAAAGCTTGCATTCTAAAGATCTCAGTTAGCCAATATCATAATAGGTATCATTTTTACTCTATCAGTCTCCTGCTTTTCCTACTGCTAACACAGTATCATTCTTTACCTATATATTTGTGTAACATTAGCATAAAGGTTATACTGAAGGCTAAAAGGTGTTATACATTTTCCAAGGGAAGAGGCATACACAGAAAACAGCAGAGGGCCTAGGGCTTACCACTGTAGCACCCCAAATGAAACAAGAAGAAGAGGAACAAGACTATAGTTTTCAAACAAGGACTATGTGTGTGTTTATTTGTATTTATGCCTAGCAATTGAATAACTATTTTATTTACATTCAGATATATTTATATCTTGGCAAATGTTTTTAGATTGTTAACAGTGACTCATTTAAGTAGGTCCAGCCAACGGGAGACAGGCAGCATGAATCTCATAGTGAATTCAGGTTCCAACCTCTTATTTGTGTCCTTTGGCAAACCCTAAACCCATGTACTTCTTTTCTCACACTGCCTGTGACCAACTGGCAGCATATACAATCTAATATACAGCCCATCTGTATAGTCCCAACCTTAGCTTCATATATTCTAAGTCAAGTATACCACCCCTGTAACCCCTATATTTTACCATAACTGCCTACATCCTTTAACCTGTGAATTCTTCATTTACAGCTACTGAAACCCAAATAACCCTAGAGTCTTCATATATATATATATATATATATATATATATATATATATATATATATATATATATACAAATACGAAAGGATGTGATAGCACTCTCAGGAATTTAACAGAAAGTTTTATTCAAGCAAGTGTCAATATTTCAGTGTGATCAACACACTTTCACTCCTGACAGTGCTACCACGTCCTTTCGTATTTGCATTTAAATTTCCCAAGTGCTGAAGCACCCAGGTCATCGAATCTTTTTGTTGGAGTACTTCCCAATTGGTTACACACACACACATATATATATATATATATATACATATATATATATATATATATATATATATATATATATATATATATACCATTTAAGTAATTATCAATTTTCATTAAGTGTACAACATATCTATGCCTGCATATTTGAGCTATAAAATGAGTTATAAAAAGATACATACTGTACCAGGTCGTGGGTAGGGGATTCTTCCTTCATACTGTACCCATCTATGATCTGGGCTTTCTTTATGGGCATAGGGTCCATTAAATACTCCCCTTATATCAGCCATACTATAGATACATACTGCAGATGCTTTAAAAATAGAACTACAATAAAAAAAAAGTTTGACGTTAAAGCAAGCATTTTAATAGCAACAAAATGTACTACAAATTAAAATAATATTTGCTACTTTGATCAGAGGACATACTGGCTGCAATTCCTGGAATATAATTGTTTCTAAATGATAGCCACTGTTTCTGGTTTAAAATAAACAGATCCCCATTACCTAACTAGGCAAAAGGGAAATTCCAGGTAATAAACACAACTGAAAAATGTCTGTTTGAATACTCTGTCAACTCTGTCATGAATCAAACTAAAACAACATGAAGTAATAATTCAATTACAACACGAGACACTACCTAATGTTAAAAAGAAAGAAAGAACCATGGAAGAAAAATTGTGTTGCATTGCAAAGAGGCATTTCTTTGTGATATCATACACACATTATTGCACAAACCTATCATGAACATCTGATGACTGTATGGGCTATATACTAAAACAATAATGTCTTTATATTTTAAATGTCAAATGGAAATAATATATTATGGTTGCTATCATTAACAACAACTATATTTTACTTGTTTTGGTAGGCTGGATGTCATTTAATTATTATATAATCTTTATGACTGCTCTGAATGAATTGTAGGCAGTTTGAATTGGAAATAATTTCTTGCAAGGGTACATTCAAAAGGTGAACTCTGCTGTGGAGTAAATGGTAAATGGTGGGTTTTGCTTTTAACATATAAAGAATTAAAATTGTATGTCGGTGACATCATTCATAGTATAATTACTTGTAAGTTACAAAACAAAACATCTATTTTTTTTTATTCAGCTTACCTGATGTACTAAGAACTGATGCAATTCTGGAGCAAACCAGATAAACCATAGGGACAAATAAAAATGCACATTGATAGAAATGGGGCTTTTAAACTCTTGGATGGTAGAGAGCACCACAATGCATTGCAAAACTGGGACTTTTTATTTCTCCCCTATGGTGCATCAATCTTAATAGTTGTAATATATGTTTAACTCTTTCAGAGGAATTACCACCAGAAGTAAAGTCACCCTGCAAAAACTAGGCAGGTGGCGACTAGCTTAATAATCGTTATATTACCTCTCACAATGACAAGATTCTATAGAAATCCTTAATATTCAGAGACTGGCAGCCAGGTTAGTGCAGTCTGCGCGCTTGTGCCGTCAGTCCCTTCCAGTGCTCTTCGGGCCAGTACAATGCTTCTGACAGCGCAGGTGTGCAGACAAGATGTCTGTGCTGAAACTTGGCTTCTGGTCTCGGAAGATTTCTATAGACTCTTTTCATTGTGAGAAGTAAACTCTTATTAAGCTAGTCTGCCTAATTATTGCAGGGTGACTTTACTTCTGGTGGTAGTTCCGCTTTAAGAAGTCTTCAATTCATTGTGACACAACATACTGGAGACCTCTTTGGCGTTAAAAAAATTGAAAACTGCATTTAAATCAATGGAAACTTGTATTTGCAGCCTATGGTATAGTGGGTTCTCTCCATAGTTCATCTTATTACATAAGCCTTTTTGAGTGTCAAAGAGGTGCATCTATGAACCAGCTACCATGCAAATTATTATGTCTTAAAAATATCTACAGAAATATCTTAAAAACTTGTTAGAGGAATACTCAGTAAGTGATTAAGGAATAAACATAAAAGTGCTACCACTCTTGAGAGATGCCTCATTCAGTTGATATTCGAAAGGTGTTTTTTGTGTGTGAGTGGGAGGGGAGTTTGCCACTCAAATTTATGCTGGAGTTGTTGCTAATGCTCTATGGGGAGCTTGTATCTGTGATACTAGGTTGGCTCTTTATAAACAGCAATAGTGCCAACAGGAAATAGAATTGCCACAACACAGTAAGAGTCATCAAGTATATGTTTTCAGGATATCTCTGCTTGAGCACAAATCAATCAGAAAGGGGTTTAGTACCATTAACAGATCTATCTGTAACAGATGTAATAGGGATATGATGCAAATCTGCACTGTTAGCCAGAGTGGGATCCATTGCAAGGCAATCCATTGTATTCTTCCTGGCACTCAAAGGGTTTTTAAGGGCTGACTTTACCTACCCTCTGCTTTATCCCTTTGAGTGTAGAGTGATGTCCATTGTCTAGTACATTATGAAGTAACTAGTGTAAAAGCCCGTGTACACGGGCCACGATCTGGGTAATGTTAACCCTTTGAGTGCCAGAGGGGTATGCAACGCATTGCTTTGTAATGCGTTGTGTACCCCTCTAGCACTCAAAGGGTTAAGCAGACGCTACCTCACTGCTCCACCCGATGCAATCTTTAGTTGCCTCACTCACGCGATTCAGTCATGTGCAGTAGAGACTGCCCGAAAGTGCGCATGACTGCATCATGACAAACACCCTTTATTATATAGGATGCACGGAGACCCATATTGCTGTTGAAGGTTACAATTCAATAAGTTATAGGTAGGAAATTCTGGAGAAAATCAACTGGGAGAAAGAAAATTCCAAATGATTTCAATCAGGATTTCAAACCTTTGAATCTTCTAGGACTCTTGAATGCAGTGGAATCCTCTCTAGCATTCAAGGAGTTAAATTCTCTATTTAAACATGTAAACATTTATTTGCCCTCTGTGATACAGTTGGTTTTCTGAAGAATCTCCCCTCTTAACGTATTGAATTGTATGATAGATAGATAGAGAGATAGATAGATAGATAGATAGATAGATAGATAGATAGATAGATAGATAGATAGATAGATAGATAGATAGATAGATCAAAATGACAGTCAGAGCCATCCTTTCTACACTGGTAGTGTGTATGTGCCTTGTCAGAATCCCTGTTCTTCAGCTTGAACTATTCTGTCCAATTTGCCTTGCTAAAGCTAACATTGAGACTACTCCTTTTGAATACCATCAGACCAAGGACAATCTAAGATCAGCAAACTCAGTCTTTTGAAGAAAAACATGAAAATTATAAAGAAAACAACCTCCCAGTTTTAGACATTCAAGGATGCCAGTGGCAGGGTCAGCTGTGTAGCAGGTGTACTTTGTTCTTGTATTTTTTTTTTCTCCTCATTATCTCATAGGAACACACTTTGAAGCATTCCAGCTGAGCAAATTATTTCAAAGCAAATTGTATTTACAAGAGTAGCTATTAAATTGCATACATAATGCACGTATTACCTTGTTGTTGTGAAGATACCATATACTACTGGGTTTCTTTCATCTTTAGTTGGTAGTAAAAATACATCTTCTGTAAAACAAAACATATAAAGTAACTAAGTTAATATAACTGAACATTTTAAATCAGTATACCTGAATTCAATATTTTAGTTTATCTCATACTATACATAGCGAGGTAAAACCAGCTACTGAACCAATTACCACAATTTTGCTGCTTGTCGTCAGTGTTTTGGGGGAGTGTACCTATTTGCCAGTGCACCTCAGTTTCTGTGCTATGATATTAGCCTCAGCTGCATTTTGAGGAATGCAATAAACTGGAGTGATCAACAAGAGGCCTTCCAGCTACTGCTGGACTACAGGGTCTTTTTATGCCAGACTCCTTTCAAACTTGATGTACTGTGCACTTCAAAAACTGAAAACACTTTGATAGAAGAGACAGAAGCCAGAAGTGTACATTCCCATGGAGGAATGTGGGAACCCCCTAGCATTCTATATCTAAGAACTGCTACTATTGGTGCAATTAAAATTATGACTGTGCTGATCACTGATAATGAATCCATATAAAATAATATTACTGAAACGGAATCATATTCATATATGATATGAACACAGCACTGGAGACTACAGTTTTCCTCCTTTCAGTAAAATAGCTGCCTGTTCAAGCAGGTTGTCCAGAGAAGTAATCTAAGTAGAGGAAAGACAGACTGCTACTCTGAAACACATCAATTAGGTAATCTGTACTGAAGAAGTCAGTAGGTAATATTTTGGGGTAATTTGACTTCATCTAATTTTTTCATTTAGCATTGGGACCATTCCTAGCTGAATATGTATGGTGTTACAACCTACAAGTTAAACATGGCAGTAGTATTTATGCAATAACATATCTCCCAGGTGTCCCATTTTAGGAGGGACAGTCCCTCTTTGAGACCCACATCCCTCTGTCCCTCTTTTCTACCCTTTTGTCCCTCTTTTGTGGAAAACAGAATGAGTAGTGTGTATTACTTTGCTCCAGAGCAATAAAACTCACATAAATGTGTTATTACTCTTCAGTATACATTCTTATAAATTAATCTGCATAAATATAATACTTTGGTCTTTCTCTAAATCAATTAACATTTATACAAAGAGGTGGCAATAAGTCAAGGAATAACCTAAAAAGTCTTGGTAATTCCCCGCCTACCAGCCACTCCCCCAGAAACACCACCTAAAACAGAAGTGTCCCTCTTTGGCCATTAGAAATATTGTGAGGTGTGCAATAAAATAATGCGGGCCAGTGCACCCTATTCCAGATATGTAGGGATATTTTTTATTTGATCCTCCCCCCACCATATGAGCGTGATACATGGATTAACATATGAAACATGAAGGTCCTTCACAGGTGTATCATCCACTTTGTATAGTTATTTGACACTGTATACAAATAGATGAATATTCGATATGCCAAGCATTTCATTTACAACCCAGTGATGTTAGAGTAGGCAGACTGGGCACCGAACTGAGAGTTAGTATATATTCTATATATATATTTTAATTCTATGAATATATTATCAGCATGGTAATGGAAAAGCAATGTTTCAGGAACCTTTCCACTCACCACAACTGTTAGCACATCTGGTGTTGGCCACATATAACTACATATATTATTAGACTAATAACTTTATATAGAGTATCATAAGCTACCTTCTCCACCTTCCATCTGTTTCTGTAGTGCACAGACATATGGTCCAATTAATCATGCTTTAAAGTATTCTTTCTGCACTTCAAAAATATCTGTGTGCATGACACTTTCTCTATGTATTTTATGTTTGATTTACTGATTAGCTAAGACTGAAACAACATAAATGTATTTCTGAAGTAATTAATACATGTTTGTGTGACAGAGAATCACTGAGGTCAGCTTAAAGGATTCTTTCCTCCAGCAGTAACCAAAAATGTTTCTATCACATAGAGCTGAATAAATCAGTCTGATGATATACAGTGTATATTGTATAGTGTGTATATTGCCAAATTTTGATTGATAGAGAGATAGAGAAAGACTAAAATCAACTTACGCAGTTCATCAAAATATGTATCCCCTCCATCTGATCCAGGAATTGAGCAAACCAGACGAGCTTTAAGGAATGTGGTCCATTTGTTTATCAGGCTCAGTTGACCCCCAATGTCATTCTAAAAGAAAAATAAAAGGTTAGATGAATTTATATCGTTTTTTTCGCTCATGTGCCAGATTTACCTAATGCCAAATGAGGATTAGTACGTATTATGGAGTCTTTGAATGTAATCCTTATTATAATTTAGGTAGCATTTTATAACAGATGTAAAAGCTACAATTAGGAATCGAATTATTAAAATATAAAATAAAGAATTCAGCAAGTGTAAACATATAGTACATTTAATCACGAGATATAATAATATAATATGATAATAGCTACTATTTATACAGCGCCTTTCTCCCAGTGGGACTCAAAGCGCTTTCAATGCACGCTCTTGGAATTAACCAAATAGGCAGCTGAAATAATAGATGTTATTATTACACAATCAATGGTACTCATTTATTGACCTGACGGGATTCGAACCTGCAACCTTGAGGTCTAAAAAGGATCCCTAGTCAGGGAATTTACCACTGGGCTACCTCACTAGTTGAACAAGAATGTACAGTTTGCCTCATGCATAAAACAGGAGCAAATTGACCACCCCACAGAGAACAAATAAAACTTCCAATTGATTTAAATTGTGATTTTACAGATTGATTGCTAGGGAGGTTTAGAGTGCACTGTGAAGCTATATACTGGGGCCCTTTCTACCATTCAAGCGGTTAAAAGTCCAATTTAAATCAAATTGAGTTTTGGATATTTTTACTATGGTGCACGTAGATTGTTTTAGAATTACTCTTCTTTTTTGTGCATTAGGCACATTACTAATTACTCTGTTCTTTGAGATTACTAAATCAAGAGCAGTTTATATTGTTTTAGCCCCACATAAGCTGAGGTACTAAGACAATTGAACCAATAATGGGACAACCCAACTGCATCATGGGGAATAAATGAAAGTTCCCATTGATCTGGATAAAAACCCAGATTTAACCCTATGAGTGCCACAGGGGTACTCAAATCATTATGGAGCAATGCATTACATACCCCTTTGGTACTCACAGGGTTAAAACAAAATAAATTTCATATCTTTAATATAAATGTTCCAAATGCTCATTCATATAAGAGCAAATTGCATTTCGTCTGAGTTTTTTAAAGCAGGAAACTTGGCACTAGAGCTCAAGTGAGGCCTGACCAAAGGAACACATTACATTTAAGTATCACATTACACTGACATAATAAGCACTGTATACAATTATCAAAATATGATTTTATTCTAAAGACACTGCACAATTCAGATGAAGGGATCTGACTGTAATATGATAATCATAGACAAGATGTTCCATTTGTGGTACATACCTGGCTAGCAAAAAAAGGGTATATTACACATATTCTAAATAATGGAAAATGTTGCTGTGCTTCCAATATTTTGACTATTTGGCCAGTGGCAATAACCTATACAGATATTAATGTTATAAAACAATAAACTGTAGAATGGAGCAACGCCAGAAGACCTATTTATAATCAGCAGTTTTCTGGGGGCAAACCACACTAAAAATACAAATGCCATTTTGATGTGTGTTAATGGCTCAGACTTCATATTGAAGCAGTTTACCAAAAATGGAAATAGTCTTGGAAAAGTAAGTGTGTTCTTTCCTGCAGACATTTTCTTAGTTTCAAATTTAGATTTCTATGCCAAATAAGTTTTTAACTATAGTAAAAACCCACCCATTTTTAGAAGGAAACTTGATAATTTTATTATGTATTTTATAACAAAATACTATAGTTTCTTGGATACTCACACTGTGATATTAATAAGGGTTTGTGTAGTTTGTTCTACAGACAACTTAATATTTCAGAAAAATGTTTGTTGTTTTTTTGCCTTTGCAATCTAAACCTAGAGTAAAATATCTGTATGGCAAAAAAAAACAAAAAAAACACTTTATTGATGACACTGTCTTGAAAAACTGAACAGGGTTGAAACACAAGATCAGATCTCGTGATAAGTGAAATTAAATTACTAGAGAAGTCTCTACAGCATTGGGTTTCTCTAGCATACAAGGGGTTTGTCACTTTATGGAATTGCTAGTATGAAAGCCACGGGCTAAAGTGCCACCCAGCGGCTTCTGCTGCTGCCCTGGAGCTGGGAGCAGAGACAAGTGGTGAGCCGTTCGGAGCGCCCCACTCTGGATCAGCGCATTCAGCCAGTCTCTACTGCACAAGACTGCATCGTTCCAGCAGTCTCTACTGCGCATATGCTGTTACGTACACAGGGAGCTGTGCAGCCTAGCAATTTATATTATACAGATTATGTATCCTGAAGACAGCTTCTTTCGAGTAGTTCATTCTTTTAAATTGGTCCTATCGACTACAAAGCTTTTAGTTAGTTTGTTTTTGTGCTAGGAAGGATACATTGAGATTGTCTCTTGTTTTCAAGGTTGAGCTGACCTTGGTGGGACTAGAACCTACAACCCTGAGGTTTGATCAGATTCTACAGCTGGTGCATTAACCAACTGAGCTGTCTCACTAAATGTATCTATTCAAACTGTCTATATGTCATGATTTTTGCTTTTCAATCAGCTTAAAGGGATAGTAAACCCCCCGAAAAAAAGCCAAATGCTAGGAATAATAAAAACATACTTAACGCCCTCATTCCCATCTCTCAAACCGTTATGGTTTGAGAGATGTAAGAAAATAAAGACCTCTGCTCCCTCCCCCTTCTCATGCGTCCGCTGTATAGCAGACATCATGAGATCCTGCTTCCGGGACTAGACGGCGGCTCTTCAGGAGCGATGTCATCAAGATATCTAAGTATTATTACTTCATCAGAATGGTCTACAACGTGTGCTTGCAAGCCAGGCACACATTGAAGACCATACCAATTAAGTAATTATAGTTAGATATCTCGATGTCAACACTCCTGAAGAGCCGCCTACAGTCAGGCAACCGGATTCTGCCTCTGACAGCTTTACAGCTCGTTAGGCAGAAAGGGGAGGGAATGGAGGTCTTTATTTTCTTACATCTCTCAAACCATAATGGTTTGAGAGATGGGAATGAGGGCGTTAGGCATGTTTTTATTATTCCTAGCATTTGGCTTAAAGTTTTTCGGGGGGTTTACTATCCCTTTAATGGTTTTAGTGATCTTTGGTTTGGTTGATGGGAAAACTCATCTTTGCAGACTCTTGCAGATTAAAGCTGCATAATTAAATTACTCATATATCCAGAAAATTATCTCGGTCTTCCTTCTTATGCTGCTAAAACACTTCAGACAGTAGGGTGGAATAAATGAAAAGGGTGTAATGATCATGCAAATCCTTTCAAATTGAGGCTTCCACTGAGCTGAGGATTTGGAAAGGTGATATCATGTCCTCTTTAAAGTTAATACATGTAGATGCTAAATTAGCATTTCAATTGTGCATGTGAAAGAAAAATAATAAAACGTGCTGAACATGTTTGGAGAGGAGTGACACAATAAGCTGGGAGTAGTAACATATAAAACTGTAGTAACACGCCTGTTGTAATCACTAGTCTAAACTTGATCAAAGTGAACAAAAATAGTTAAAAGAATAATTTGGAAATATTGAAGTGGATCTGACTGTGTATTAGGATTATTATTTATATGCTTTAAATTAGGTCTCCATCATCAATAAAGTAATGAAAACTGCTCTAGTCACGCACATTTTTCAAAAGTGATGAATTTCTTTCTATAATGTTTGCACACTGTGGTGTTTAGTTTATACGGTGTTTCATCAATGTGTGTTCCAGCTCTGTACCTTCAATGCACTTGTATAGTGCAACCATTAATACAACCATTATTCCTTTTAGTATCAGAGAGCAGCACAACACAATGGTCCTTATGGGTTCAGCACAAGTCGTAATACATTTAACTACTGAGCTCAGTACTAGTAGATACAGATGAATTTAGGTTAAGGTTTACAAGAACATTTATGCCTGATTCATTCTACATACAGTTTTCTGTATTTCACTTTGTATATTAACCATTTCTAAATGTATTGCTCTATGTTTTATGAGCCACAATATAAATCTATAGAAAATCATTTAAACTGTGATCACTCCAGCCTGGATATATTACAGAGAGAATACAGGATGTCATTTCTTCAAACCAATTCTTTAAACACATATATTTTATAAAATTGTTTATAAAAAGGTAAAATAAAGAAGTACATTTTTACAAACTGAAGCACCACAAGAAACTAATGCAAAGCTGGTGTTTTTTAAGCATTTCACCAACTGTATAATTTGAATAAAACATAACCTCTTGGCTGCTAGAGACATCTCAAATGCACTGGTTTACAATTTGTTATAGTATTTAGTGTATATTAAATATATTATTTAGCAGTCATGATGCTATAGTAATGTCTAAGATTAATATTTAGAGCACCACTCATTCATTTTGGGTAAAATGTATTTTCTGATATGAAGAATAAATTATCACTTGCTATGTTTGGTTTCTATAAATTCAAATCTCTTGATTTGTTTTCCCGATAGGTGAGTGTTGTGGCATTTTTTTTTTTTTAAATGGGTCCATGGTCTCAATGCAGGATGGCACATGTCACAGGTCAAGCAGCAAGGTGGGGGAAATGCATTGGCTGAGTAGAATTTAAAAAAAACAAAAAGGCAAAAAAAATAAAAAATACAGAGCAGTAGGAAATGCAGTGTGCATCAGATTGTCAAATGGATAACCTGCATACATAAAACTCCAGTGTCAGGTGTCTGAAGTGATTCAAGGACACACATTGCTGAAAGAAATTTGAACTGAAAAGGGTGCCGCTTTGATGCTTTACAACAGACAGACCACATCCTATGTACTAATTTGCAAAGGATGTTTGTCAGAATCCGTCATGCACAGTAGAGACAGCTGCGCGCGCTGCAGTCATGCTCAGTAGAGACTGCCTGCACAATGGCTGATACGGGGTGGAGCACTCGGAATTCAGACCAGAGTCCTCTCTGCGAACCTTCCTGGGACCACGTGGTCCCAGGAAGGTGCACAAAGAGCACTACGTTCTGAATTCAGAGCTCCCCACTCCGTATCAGCCATGCCGCGGGCAGGGTCTACTGTGCATGAATGCACCACGGTCGTTGCTGGGTGGCACTGTGGCCCGTGTACACAGGCTCTTCAACTAGTGACACAAAAAAAAACAAAAAAACAAGGTTGAGTTGCTTGGCTGAAAGTGATATGTTTACGTCTGTCACCTACATGGGAAACAGATGAAAGTGTTGTGACGTCAACCTGTGATCAAGCATGGTGAGAGGTGCATTATGGTCTAGTGCACGCTGGAGGCAATTCAGTTGGTGACCTGGACAAATCTGAAGGAATTATTTATTAGAAGCAAAACTTCAATATCCTTCAAAGCCATACAGCTCTCTACATGTTAACAAAAAAAAAAAAAAAAGTAATTTATATCATGATCTGGGTGTCCAAGGTCCTCAATGTAACCCAATCAAACTCCCACAGGATCACCTGAACCGGTATATTTGCAAAGTGCAAATAACTAACAAAAGTCAACTTTCGGAGGCATTCCATTGCAAATTAAAGAAAACTGGAGCTGGAGCCCTGAACAATCTGATGGAAAGAATGCCTTGAGTGTGCACAGGTATTATTACAGCTTTTGGGGTGGAATGCAAGAAACGCATATAATCCCTATTTACAGGGTACTTTTGATGGGAAAATGATTAGCACCAGAATGTTACTGAATTGTGCATGTTTTTTCTCAATTAGAGAACATTTGCTCATTTTTTAGCGAAAGCATTTCAAGAAGTGGGTGTGGCTAAAATGTCTTCTGTTTTGTGAAAGGATTAGCAATTGCACCTAATTCAGCAATTAGAACACATTTTCATACATCTGGCTACATTTTCCATTTAATTCAGGAGCACTTGCTATTCAGTATCAAAGTGTTGATAGGTTTCTTGCATCAAAACACGAGCAATCACAAATAGCACATACATTTATAGCTTTTATAAAATAGCAACTGCTCCACTTGTTCTGCCCATAGTGTCTAATTTGTTAATGTAAAATCTCAAGAAAGATTTCTATGGATAAGAAACATTGCATTGCACAGCATGCCAATTAACTGTGCTGTAGGGGACAAACTGAAAATAGGTTGCCGACTCTTGGTCTATGCCAGGGATCTGCAATAAAATTTTGCGTTCAGAATTAGGATAAAAATCTCCAGGTATTATTACCACAGGCTTAATTTAATTTAATCTAATCCAGTTGAGTTTGCCTGTCTATTCATCCTCACAGTTTGTTATTTGAGGATAGATGGACAGGAAGTAACAGTTAAACTAGATATTTCTGCCAACTCAAATATAGTAAATGTCTGGTATGCTAAGAAGAATTAGAGCAATTCTAAGACAAGCCAGCTGCACCATAGGGTCCAAATAAAAGCTCCCATTTATTTAAATCGAACTTTTAAACTGTATTAGAGATCTTGCTAGAATCGAAGATGTTAAAGCGGAACTACCACCACTAACAAACTTGCCCCCCCCAATAATTCCCCATCCGGCGACTAGCTGATCATTAGCGCTAGTCACCAGAATTATTACCGCATTAACGAGAATTATCCATTGCTCCCAGGCTGACAGGCAGGAAGGAGTGCAGACATCTTTCCATAGTGACGCCTGAACTGTCAGTCCCTTTTGGATCCCAACAGCTCCTAGAGCAGACTGGGACTGAAAGTGGAAAGATGTCTGCGCTCCTTCCTGCCTGTCAGCCCAGGAGCAATGGATAATTCTCTTTAATGCAGTAATAATTCAGATTGGGAATTATTGGGGGGCAGGTTTGTTAGAAGTGGTAGGTCCTCTTTAAAAATGCCAAATGTTATGTATTCCCTGTGGTACAGTTGGTTTACTCCAAAAATGTTTCCAATTCCTCTTAGTATATCAGCCTCACAGACAACACAGTTCACAACTCGGTTAATGCCATGCCCTCTTGGTAAGTATCACAGAGAGAAGCAAGCACTGTATATACTGTAAAACAGATAGATCAATCCTTACTGAGTAACAATAAACATATACGTGTGAGAATCATGTTTAAGAACTGTTGTATATCTTTTTGTGACACATTGCTTTATTTTCCAGATCACATGGTTCTACAGTGCATGAAAAATTTTCCCTTGGGTGAAAGAGAAATGTAGCACCCTTACACAAAAATATAACTGGTCTATAACATAAAAGAAGCTATTACAAAGTAGTTAGGGTAAAAATATATATCGTTTTTTTCTTGTTTAGGAAAATAAGGAAACTGCAGGGAAATGCTTAATTCAAAAGACATTACCTTTCTTGTATGTATTTTGACTTAGTAATGTTTTACATGCCTTTATAGCAGTTAAATGGTTAAAACATGGGTCTATTAACCACTTAGGTGCCAGAAAGGGTGTGCAGTACCTTTGTACAGAGATGGTTAAGTTCTATTGATTATAACAATGTATACAATGTCTTCATTATCTTGCTTTAATAAGCTCTTGCAAACACTACCTGTGTTCTCTCTGCCCCCCTGTGACCTTTGTTAAAAGCAGCCATGTGGCCGCAGGCTGTGCTGGATTTATCAGATGTCACTCTGTATTTCTGCTTGTACAAAAGCATACGTTTTTATTAATTTGTTATAAAATTGTTTAAACATTACTTGATCTAGCTTGAAAAGTGTGTCTGGGTATAAAACAAGCAAGCTTCAGTCATGAAAATAAGTTTAGGTTATGTTGTAATGTATGCAGAATTATACACATGTAAGTGAGATAGGCTAAGCTATGTCTGGGTTATAGAACCGCAATAAATTGAAATAACACAGCACAATGTTATGTTTGTTCCTATGAAACTACTGAATAAAATATTGTTCCCCAATGTTTATTTAATTACATAAGCTCATAAAGACGTTTTCAGTCTAGCTGAATTTAGCTAGACTTTAACACAAAAAAAGGAGAATAGGGAAATCATTGTATAAAAGAAAGACAGAAAGGACGAAAGAAAGAAAGAGAAAGAAAAAGAAAGAAAGAAAGAAAGAAAGAAAAAGAAAGAGAAAAAAATCCTCTGAAAATATCCATTTGTGACTATATTGAACAACTTGTATGCTAAGGATATCTCCAACATTTTGCTTCACAATATATAGTTTTTACTGCTGAGTCAAATATGGTTACCCCCACTGCTAGGATTTTTTTTTCTTCAAACCTTGTTAGGGCTCACACATTTTTTATTATACTGCAGTTTTCTATTGTAGTCATTAGGTGGTGGTGTTCTTATAACTTACTATAGGCTGCCCTACTCTATGATTCAAACTCTTCCATTGATTGCATTATAAAATACCAATTGCCTTCTGAACACCACTTGTCATTATTATTAATAGTCTGATTAAAATAACTATAGTAGCTTTTCAATAAAACATATTCCAGCAGCGATAGCATCTGTTTTTTTCTATCAGTAAAAATGATTTGCAATATATGATTTTTATTAACTCTTTACAAACCAGAGGAATATGCAATGCTTTGAGAATCAATGAGTTGCACACCCTTCTGGGCCTTAATCCTCTGAGTGCCAGAGAGGTACACAACGCATTGCAACTCAATGTGTTGAATACCTTTCTGGCACTCAAAGGGTTAAAGGGTTAAAAACATTTACTGCACCCTTAAGTAAGCCACTTTACTTTCTGCAGTGCTGGTGATTCCATTCTGTTTACGGCTTTGCCACGAGTGCACACAAGAGTTCTAATCATCAGCACGACAAGAACATCACAGACTGCCGCAGCTTATCTAGACATCACAGCAGATTTGGCAGATGCATGTTACTGAGAGATTCTGTAGTAGTTAACTTGTTTGCTTTTAAGCTAGAAAAAAATTAAACGTGTAATGTTAATGCTCTTTCATACAGGTGAATGTGCAGTGCAGTTGTTTGATCACCATTTTTTTTGTAGCTCAACTTTTTTAGCAAATGAAGATGAAGCAACTGAAAATTCTGGTGCATTTTAGAACTGTGTAGATTAGCACCGTTTTGTAATATCAATACAAGTGATAACAATTGCAAGAAAATGCAGCTACCTGTGAAATTTCAGTGTGATTCAATTGAAATGCATACTGCAAATTTGTAGTTCCATTTTACACTGTCAGAGGAATGAAAGAATGAATGAATATGTTTATTTATATAGAGCCACAAGTGTACGCAACGCTTTACAATTTAAGGCTTTAGACAATACAGGGTTATAAGTGCTTTGCCAAGTGAAACAGTGAAAGTGAGGTCCCTGCCCGAAAGCTTACAATTCTAAAGGAATGATGTAGTATGCTGACTCTCCCTTCAACAGCCACAGTGAATGTTACCTGTGTTAAATACACCGTAGGACACAATGGGTTGAATGTATCAATTTGTCTATGAACAACAGTGGCTGAAACTAACGGTGTGCACCACAGTTGAACTTTAACCCTTTCAGTGCCAAGGAGGTATGCAATGCATACCTCTCTGGAACTCAAAGAGTTAACTCTTTGAGTGCCAGAGGGGACCTCAACGCATTGAAGTGCAATGAGTTGCGTGCCCCTCTGGCACTCAAAGGGTTAATGCAAGCAAGCCCGGCCCTCCAGACCCAGCTTATGTCATTTTCTTTATGACTTGTTTATTATGTTGGTCTAAGGAAGACCTGAGGAAAAAAGGATCTGAAATGCCCACAATGCCCTCTTTTCCTCCTTGTGGTACAAGAAATCTGGCTTAGTACATTAGACAGGTGTAGGTACTCAAATGTAATTTTGTACATTGTCAACAATAATTCACAACTCAAGGATTTTTTAATGTTTCCCTGTGACAATTGGCGCGATGCAGGAAACATGCGCAATAGCTATTGCCTGTGT
Source organism: Rhinophrynus dorsalis (assembly GCA_037306005.1). Taxonomy (NCBI): domain Eukaryota; kingdom Metazoa; phylum Chordata; class Amphibia; order Anura; family Rhinophrynidae; genus Rhinophrynus; species Rhinophrynus dorsalis. Next base: position 313,986,906 of record CM074721.1, read on the forward strand.
GAAAACCACTAGGGCATAGGTTTGCGCATAATTTTGTCGAATTGCGCATGAAAATTCAAGATTAGCGAACAGCTCCGTATATTTTTTTTTTGTTGTCGTGTCTAAGATTAACAAATCTGTGTGAGTGAAATAGCGAATGCGCCTAATGCAAGAACTGCTATTGCGAATGAATTTATACATCTGTGTACTGTTGTCGTAAAATGGAATTTTTTTTGCACAATTCAAGAAGCATTTGGTATTTAGCTTCCTGGATTAGAACATGCACAAAATCTATCTGAGCACAAAAATGCCTTTATCCAATGCGAACCTTTCTTGCCTTGCGCCATATGTCACCTATGTGAATGGGTCCTTAGAAATCCTGAAAACAAAACATATGCTTTTATTTCTCAATATTTAACTATCTGGATTTAGTGATGATTATAGCTTTTGAACCACCTTTCTTTCATTTTTAGCAAGTTCTCTATAACTAGCACAATGTTTCCACATTTCATAATGTGCTATGCTGTTAACACAATTCTATGTATTTTCCACACGTTATAACTATTTGAATGCAAGTGGTTTATTTAGCCCATTGTTTTGTGTTGGACACTTCTTTGGCAATCGACCAGTTATATATCTACAACACCTGTTTCAACTTGGAAATCTCTTCAAATGATTCAACAAGAAAATATTTATTTGTAAAATTCAAGGGGTTGAAAATCCCATTTATATCAGTAAGAATTTAGGGAATTTTTATTTGTCCTCATGGTGCAATTGATATGTTCCAGAATAGCTCCAGTTCTTATTATTATCAGCCTCACTGACTTTCTGAACATGTATTTTACAGTACAAGAAACCATGGTAACAAACAACATAGGCCACATGTACTAAAGCCATCCAGTCCTATGTCAAACGCACAGACAACATAATGATTGTTTTGGCAGAATTACATGTTAAAGCAATTGTGGTCTTCCACAACCTCTGAGGTGGTGGAATAAAGCCTGCTGATTCCACTGAGCTTGATGTCTCTGGTAAATATTTCTGCAGCCAGAATTCTGGCTTTGTTACAAAACAACTACTCATAGAAACAAAACAGAATGGGTGAACAGTCTTGTTGTGGAATTTCCATGACTATATGTGAGTATTTCTGCAATAATAGATAATTCCAGCAAGTAAATAAAATGTTTGATAAACTGAATATTAGAATTGATTTCAGACTGCATTCATGATCAACTGAAGGCCATAGAAACATGGTAAAAAAAAACCACGAAACAGCACATCTACTAGAATTCCGCCAGGCATGAATAGCCATTTGTGTCTTATTTATATTCCCTGTTGGAATTTCTACCCTTCTTTACAGCTGACTCACTCTGACTGACAAATCATACACCAGGTGCTACTGGTCCATAGTACATCTCATTCTTAATGTGTAGATATCTCTGACTAATATGCTCCAAATTTCATTTTTAAGATCCACCAGTTTAACCTTCAAAATGCACATGATATATTGCTATCATTCACGGGGAGACTTTAAATTGATTTTTTATCCTGTATGGCCCAATACTTACCACTAGAGATAAGCAAATTTTCCTTTGTGTGGCTCATAAACTGGTTGGCTACTTACCCAATGGCAAGCCAGTTTCAAAAAAGTAAATACGTTTTCATCCCAAATTAGTTGAAATATCTTAGTTAAAATAAGCTAACCAGCAGCTGTGAGGGTCATGCACTGGTTAGCTCATCTTTCTTCTAACTAAAACATATCTCATGGTATTGCCTGGAGTTAAACAGATTCATTTCTATAGAATGGCCCTATGCTTAATTTACCATTCTACATTTTTTCCAGATTCCTTATAAAAAAATAACAAATCTGTACTCTTCTACCATTAATTACATTAAATTCATAGTTTACATCTAGTAATTCATAATGAAGTCCTGATCCAAACAAGACAGAGACACGATAACTAAAGAATAGATCTGAAGAAAGCTTCATATACAGGCCACAACTTTTCAACAGTGAAAACAACAGATGTTTGCCTCTAGGCAAATTATTTCTATAATATTTTAGGCCTGAAACCAAAAAGGAAGCAAACTGTCTTATGTAACATCTGTCCCTTAAGGGAATGATCTGAGGATCATAAAATTGGGCCAGTGTGTACTGGTAGAAACATACTTATGCTAAAATGTTACATTTTACACAAATGAGTCTGCGAGTCTGAGATTGTTTTACTTGTGTGGTCTGACCCTTAAATATACAGCATATTATATTTTATCCAATTTAGTGTGATGTGTTGGAGACTTCTCTAGCCCTTTAAGGTCCAGAAGGCACAGCCCTCTGGTTCTTAAAGGGCTAGCATCCAATGAGTTAATGTAACCTAAATTGTAAGAATTATGCATTTATATAAACCACCCTGATATATTTGAATTTCTAATTTTGACACAATTATGAATTTCAAGATTTAAGATTCAACTTAATTTTACAGTTGTAAATAATGTACATGTAATTACAGCAAACAACATACAATATGTGATGCAGTGAATGTAAATTTCCACATCACAGACTTCCCAATAAAATACAATAGTTAATAATAACAATCCTTAACCTGCTTTAAAGCACATTTAGGGCCTTATTTAGGAAGTTACAGAGGTACAATCCTGTGACAAACCAACTGCATCATACGGAACAAATCCAAATCCCTCAATTTGCCTTTGTTTTAAATGAGGCTTTGAACCACTTGACTAATGAGGGCTCCAATGCATTGTAAAGCAAGGAGTTGGGGATCTCTAACATTCAAATAGTTTTAAAATCCCTATTTAAATTGTTGCGAATGTAGGGAGTTTTCATATCAACCCTATGGTGCAGCTCATATGCTCTAGAATAGCACCACTTTAGCTTGATTAATAAGGACCTTAACCCTTTGAGTGCAAGAAAGTTATCCAACGCACTGCGGATATCCCTACTTAAACTCAGATGCATTCATTACAGTCTCTAAGAAACTGATTGCTCAACTGTTATCAATGTGATATCTTGAAAACATGACCTGTTGGTATGCCCTCTGGACTAACATTGAGAAACACTGATCTAGAATAATATGTATTTCATTACTTATAGTTATAATATGCAGACAAATATTTGGTAAATTACTAATCACTTTATTTGGCTATGTTAATACTGGCAAGTTGAACAGATCTGATGATGTAGCTCAAGTTAACTGTACTTTTTACTAAGAGTTTCTGAAATCCTCCTGTGATCTGGATGCTGTGAGGACATGACTGTCGCACAAAAAATGACAGGCGCATGACTGATTACACCAGCCATATATGATTGGCTAATACCCACTTAGGATGCCAGTTATTGGAAGCTGAGATGAACATCATAAACTCCAGCTGAAATATCTGCAAAGAGCACCATACGTTGCAATGCAGATCAGCCATATTGTTAACGTAACTGAATTATGTGCTGAATATAGATAAGTTACAGCAGGCTGTGTTCATGAAAGATGATAGTCATCTATATGAGCAGCCCCATCTGCTTCTCAAGTTGTGTTCTGCATGGGTGACATCAGAGCTGCTTTGATGTCACCTTGTGTGAACAAGAACTTATTGTAATATGTCTGCACTTTGAATGGCAACTTGGAAGCATGCAATCAAATGATATTCAAACTTGTAATACAAAAGGTTTTGTGGTGAATGGTAAATCTGTAAATTATACCTAAAAGCCACGTTTTAATGAAATGGGATGCATAATTTTCTTATTAACTAGCACATGAATAAGAAAATCTCAACATGTATCAGTACATATGAATGGGAGATCAGGCATGATTACATTGTTCTGTAAAGAACACATTCACATGGGAACTGGAGTACAAGACTTCCATTCATTTTAATAGTATTATACAACTGCTGGATTTCCCATTAGACAGTGTAGGCAATCTAAAGCTGATTTTGAGAGCAGCCTCAGGTGCACTGGTCCCAGATGCTACACAAGTCATGACTTTTGTCCTTTTTATTTATTGTTTTATATATTTCTGTAATTTATATATTAATTTGGTCAGTTTTAATTACCACTTTATTTTATTTGAGAATGTTTTCCCTGTGAGTGTTATATAGGCCAAGGGCATTTGTCATGTGAGTAGTGGGTGTGTGAAAATGGCATGGTTAGGGGCACCCAGCGCATATTGCCCAGAGGCCCCTAAATCCAACTCTGAGCTCTTTGCTGACATGAATATAAAAGAGCTTGAGAGACTATGACCATCTCAGATTAGGTAACATAGTCATATTAGTAAATAGATACGTTTGCACATGACCCTAATTCAAAGTTGAATCTAATAGAAAATACAGCCATTATGTACATTTTGGAATGTTTTCATGCGTCATAAAATATGCACCAATATATAAGGCATATACTGTGTATAAGCCCAACAGAATCCCAACAGTTGTTATCTAGATGCTTTTATACAATAAAATCTATACTCCATATAGTAGCTGCCAATAGCAGCATGCACAACATGCAATATTATTACATTCAGACAATTGTTAGCTGTATGAGGTGTAGATTTTGTCCTAGCTTGACATTACAACATAACAGATACTTGCAGAGACATAGAAAGTTGGTACCCAAACATTTTCCCAGATACCATACACATACCAGAACACTCAAATTTCTATATTTGCATGGGTAAATCTAAAGCTTTGCTATTTACATTTACTGAGATATAAGTCACTGAGGCTGATGTACTAAAGAAATGGAGCAATTATAGGATAAACCAACTGTACCATGGGGGAGAAATAAATAAAATATTTCAAGTTAATTAAATAGTACTTTTATCTCCTTTAATGCTATAGAGGTATCCAGTGATCAGTGTTTAGGCATGGGCTGGACTTGTTGGACACATGACTTTTTTCAGCCTTGTCAACTATGTTACTATGTTACTTAGTGATTCATATTCCAATTTAAATATATTGTCTACTATAGTGCAGTTGGTTTCACACATAATTGCATAAAGTTCATATTCATACCTCAGTGTCACTGAGTTTGGTAGCAAAAGTAGCAGTAGTATAAACATGCTCAGTGATCTGCGGCTGTTGGTCCCAGAGATGCTGATGTACTAAGATGACTTGGAGTAAACTAAATGCACCATAAGGGACAAATTAATATCCACAAATGTCTCATTGATTTAAATGTAGCTTTTAACCCCTTGAATGCTACAGGTCTCCAATCCACTCTTCATCATTTAAGAGGTTAAACGGCACAATTCAATTGATTGAAATTTGTATTTGTCCCTCTGGTGAGGTGCAGCTGGTTTGCTCCAGAATTTGAGGTGATTTGCCAGTGACTGCATTTAAAGGTATACACTACAGAGTATGATCACTGTAGCGCATACTGTTTGAAACACTCTGCCAGAGATGAAATATAATTAATATAAAACCTGACCACCGGCACCATGTCATGTTCAGGGAAATGGTATACACTAATTCTCCTACGCCTTGCTTAAAGCGGAACTTTCAGATAATAGCAAGTCGCCATGCATTTAATGAATGCATGGCGACTAGCCTGAAAATAGATGTCTTACCATAAAAAAATAGATGTGTCTAAAGGAATCCATCCTGTTTCAGGACTGACGGGCAGGTTAGTGCGGTCTGTGCGCCTGAGCCGCCAGTTCCTTCTGGTGACCATATGGTGCAAAGCAGTCAATGGAGACCGAGACTGACGGTGCAGGCGCATATACAAGATGTCTGCTCTCTAGCCTGGGTTCTGGTCTCCAAATGGGACGGATTCCTTTAGACACATCTATTTTTTACAGTAAAACATCTATTTTCAAGCTAGTTGCCATACATTTAATGAATGCATGGTGACTTGCTATTATCTGAAAGTTCCGTTTTAATAATCTGTCCTAAAAAAGTAGTGAAAATGACTGCTCCAAATCTCCTGCAAACTGCCTTCTTGGACTTACCTTGGTAGCTGGGAAATTTTTCTTGTGGACTTCCCAAAGAGGGAGGTCCTGTGGTGCCGCAGGGGGATATAAATGATGTGCTTCAGGTCAAAGTTTAAGGAATAGGCTGGGTAAGGAGAAAAAGTGGGAGGGGAGTGGGCGGCACAGACTGAAAGGCGCAAAAGTGGGTTGAGTTTCATTAGAAACTCCCCATATCTGGAGAATCAGCCTCTGCCCCACAGACCCGGTAATTAGCAGCAAAAAACAGTCTCTGAGGCAAATCCGGAGAGTTTCCAGCTATGCATTGGTGCATGCTGCATTAAAAGGAGTATTTTGTGTGTATGTAGCTCAGTGGGCACACCTGGGGAATCCAAATTAATTTGCGTGCTTCATTTATAGTGGAATCGGTTTTGTAGCAATGCTGCATTAGTCTTTTCTTCTCTGTCCGAAGCTTTCATTATATCAATCCTTAGAGTGCAACACATTAAGAAGCAATGTTTTGGACCCATGTGACAATCAAAGGGTTAAATTAGATAGAACAATTCATCCTTGAGACTACTTAAAAGTCTGTCTTGCTAAGAATCTGCAGAGTGCTCTAATTGTACTTGAATACTGATGGAGATAAACTAGGGAGATTAATGGTACTGTCTAAATAGCACACAAGACTGTTGTGTACAAGGCCAACAAGGCCATGCCCTTATCCATAGACCACACAAGACTTTTCCTACATTTCTTTTTTTTTGCCACTACTTTAAGCTCAAATAAGTAGAATTTTGTTAGGTAGACATTACCATGCTACACTCCTAAAGTGCAATGTACAGAATTGAAAAGATTGTTGTGGTTTATTCTTGTTGCAATTTCCAAAAATTATACATTTGTGCTGTGGCATTTACACTTGGTTTGGTTTTCAGTAATAGAAGATATGTGGTTTGAAAAACTATGGTCCTAATCTCATTTTCAAATTCCACAGAAAAAAAAATCATTAACCCCTTAAGGACCCATGACGGTCCTGGACAGTCATGGGTTGTTATACCCTTAACCCTTTGAGTGCCAGAGGGGTACGCAATGCATTGCTTTGCAATGTGTGTGTACCTCTCTGGCTTTCAAAGGGTTAAGGACCCATGACGGTCCTGGACCGTCATGGAATTCCAGGCTGCATGCCGTTCGGGAAGTCCGGAATCCAATTCCGAAAAAAAAAAAAAATGGTCCCTGGTCCTTAAGTGACCGCACCGTGCATGCGAGGCCGGTCCTTAAGGGGTTAGAATCTAGCAGAAGCAGCCTGTGATATGCCTCTGTGTTTTTCCAAAGAGATTTAACCCTTTGAGTGCCAGAGGGCTTTGCAATGCGTTGCGTGCCCCTCTAGCACTCGACGGGTTAACGTCTATTTAAACCTTCACTGTAAAGTTCTGAAACTGAAGTGTACCTAATACCATATTATAAAGCAGAACACATCCTGCTGCCAACATGATTCTGAAATTGGAGCAGGGAAAAATAAAAGTTCTCATTGGTTTAAATAGGGATTTAACCACTTGAATCCTAGAGTTTCCTCAAACACATTGTTTTACAATGCTTTGGAGACCTCTCTATGATTCTGTGGGTTAAAATCCCAATTTAAATCAATAGCAATTTGGGGAATTTTTATTTGACCCCTATGGTTCAATTGGTTTGCTTCAGAATTACTCCAGTTCGTCTTAGTATATCAGCCATATTGTGTCAGTGCTGTGCTTGCTTTCCCTGTCACCTCAATTATTCTTCATGCTTAAACAACTGACTCTCAGATAATCTCATGAAATAAAAGAATGTCCTAGTGTGATAGTGTTATAATCATTCACCACATATAAGAGCCAACAGATAAAAGGCATGCAACGGTAACATGCCATATTAGCTCAGGTTCTATGTCAGTGTGTGTAAGTGTGTATGTTTTTTTCGTATGTGTGTGTGTGTGTAATTGTATGGGAGAGTGAGTTTGAGTGTGTGCAGGTGTGTGCATGTGTGAGTGTCTGTGTGTGTGTATGTGTGTGCATGAGTGTCTATAAGTGTGTGACTATGTATATGTGTTTTGTGTTGAATCTCCTTCTCTCTCTCCCACTCTGCCCCTTCCCCCATCCCTCTCCCCAACAGATATATAAGGGATACCCGCTCACTTGATCTCTCTGGGATGAGCACCTCACTTAACTCCAATCTTTCCTCTATCTTGGCCATCTCTGACACAGACATTCTTGTTAACTCCAACAATTCAATCCTATCCTCTGCTATTGATTCCTTTGCCCCAATAAAACTACATCAGAGTCATCAAGTCAATCCATGACCCTGGGTTAACTCCCATACCCGCTTTCTGCTTTCTTTCACTAGCTCTGCTGAACGCCTTTGGAGGAAATCACGCTCACATGCAGATTTCATCCACTTTAAATTTATGCTGTCCTGCCTACATTTTTCTTTATCTAAAGCCAAACAGGAATACTACACCACATTGATCCACAACAACAAATCTAATCTTCGCTGTCTCTTTGCAGTCTTTGACTCCTTGCTCCATCCTCCCACAGCTTCCTCTCACCCCATCCATTCACCTGAAGCTTTTGCTTCTCCCCAAATCCCCTTCATCATACTTTGATAGTTTTACACCTGTAACAGAAGAAGTTTCTCAGCTTCTCCTAACTATCCACCTCACTACCTGCTCCTTGGACCCTTTTCCCTCCCACTTACTCAAACCACTTGCAACAGTCCTTACACCTATATTAACACACATTTTCAACACCACTTTCTCCACAGGCACCTTCTACCACTTATCTCAAAACTATTAGAACGCCTTGTCTTCTCCCAAATAACCAAATTCCTCAACTCTAACAATATTTTGGACCCTTTGCAGTCTGGTTTCCAGTGTGGTCACTCAACTGAGACAGCTCTCCAGACTGCAAAAGCCAAAGGACAGTTTTCCAAATTGACATCTCCACTCCTGATCTTTCACCTCAAATCCAGCTACAAATTTCAGACTGTCTCTTGGCCATCTCCTCCTGGATGGCACACCGTCAGCTGAAGATAAACATGTCGAAAACTGAACTGCTCATTTTCCCTCCAAAACCTTGTCCAACACCTAGCTTCACTATTGCAGTTGATGGAATTGACATTGATCCAGTCAGCTCAGCACGCTGCCTTGGGGCCATATTTGATTCATCTCTTTCCTTCTCCCCTCACATTAACTCTGTTGCTAGAACATCTCACCTTTTTCTCTGCAACATTGCTAAAATCCGCCTGTTCCTCTCCCAACAAACTACTAAAACTCTTGTACATGCCCTCATTCTGTCCCGATTAGACTATTGCAATATTCTACTAACTGGCTTCCCTGCTACTTATCTTTAACCTTTGCAATCTGTTTTAAACTCTGCTGCACGAATAACAGCACTCTCCCCAAAAACTGAACCTGCTCACATTATTCTTAGATATCTATCATGGCTCCCAATTCAGCAACGCATCAATTACAAAGTCCTTCTTCTAACCTTTAATGTTCTCCACACTGCTACATCTGCTTACATCTCTTCCCTCATCTTCTCTTATGTTCCTGGCCGCTTTCTTCGCTCAGCACACAACACCCTTCTTGTTACACCATGCACACCATCTGCCCTCTCCCATCTCAAACCTTTCTCACTTTCTGCTCTATGGAACTCCATACCCGTCCCCCTACAGCTAGAACAATCCCCCTCTGTCTTTAAGTCTACCCTGAAATCTTATCTTCTGGAGTAGTACGACCATGCACTACCTTTTGGCCAAACTCAGCACTTGTAATCTCAGCACTTGATACCCTCATATCTGTCTCCTGTTACCCATTTAGACTGTAAGCTCCTTGGGGCAGGGACCTCTCTCCTAATGTTTCTATGAATGTGGCACTTATTTTATCCCCTCTTATTTACTGTAACTTACATCTATTGTAAGGCTCTGTGTACACTGTGTGGCGCCATATAAATAAAGATATACATATATACATACATACATACGTGTATGTTGCATATGTAATGTATGTATGTGTGTGAGTGCCTGTTACAAAATAAGTTGTGCTGCTGATGTACTTGCTGCTACCCCATTGCCATTGTACAGATATTCATATGTGATAGCTCTGGATGAAAACAATAATTGTAACTGAGAATAGAATTATCATTTACAGTATGTTATATGTAATGGAAAATGTTATATTTTATACATTTTTACCTTGCATACTCTTGCAACTCGAGAAAATATAGATTTTTCAGTAAAGCTGCCTTCTGGAGATGCTTCCCGAAAGAAAAAGTAAATCTTATCATCATCCGGATTGTATGTGTCTGGGATAGAGTATGCTCCAAAAAACTTTGCTCCTAAAATAATAATAATAAACATAAGGAAAAATAGTTGTGCCTTTACTGTAGGTGGCCCTGTGTATAAACATTAGACATGTTAAGGTAATATTAACCCCTCCTAGTGATAACCTCCTCACTTACCTGGGAAGAACATTATTTATTAGTATTGTATCTCATTTTTCTAGACTCCACTACCACAAACTCCTTGCAATGAAGTTAGCAGTTTGGGGTCCTGGATAAGCTACAAAAGAATCCCATCTGCCTCAGTGGATATGATATAAGTTATTCATTAAAGATTCATTTGAGAGAACCAGTGCACACATAATTGATTTGTATTGATTTGTATGCGTGTTCCTTTAAAGCAGTAGTGTCCCAGTTTTTCATTTGTGGGTAACATAATCAGAAACTATAGGTACAAGGGCCGCATTCCTAACATTAGGGAATTATAACATTTTAGCTATTTAGAAGTATAGATTTATTCTTAGCAGTAATACCAAAGCAGTATAAAAAAAGTGTATTGAATTGTATTTTTACAAAAGTGCACACTTACATGCTTGGTGCTATTACTGTTATATTATTATCGTCAATGTGAATCTGAGTTTTAACAGAGTGAACTATCCTGAAGAACTGTATGGTGTTGGGTGCACTATGCCAATGCTGAGCAGGAGGTTTGCCCATAGTTGCCTGTTAGTTTATGTGTACCCATGCTTTAAAGGGATAGTAGTGTTTCACTATGAAAGCAGCTCCAATTAATCTTCATAGTATTTGGGCCGTGGAGATTGTTATTTCATTACGATCAGAGTTATAACTCAAGAGTAATTGAATGATAAAGTATCCCCCTCCCACCCCTTTTACTGATGTAACACTGCTCACCTCAGAGCAGCAAGACTGTCCGGATGGATCGCAGAGAGGGACAATCTTCAGTGAGCATAAGGAGAAACCTGTCAAGGGGGCAGGGTTTTCATTGTTCTCACAGTAAGAAGATTGTCCCTTGCTGTGAGCTCTCCAGTCAAGTGACCAGATTACACATCTAAGGGGAGGTGGCTTACAATAGGTAAAATGGGTGGGAGGGGGATCCTTTATTATTCAATTACTCTTGTACTACAACTCTGACAGTATTGCATGTGATCTTTAAAAGGAAATCCCCAAATCTGTTAGTAGGTATTTAGGTCATGGGTTGGGAACCACTGGTTTAGCCTGTTATAGAGGGAGAGATATGTACTAAGGAAGTAACTCTTAAATCCAGTCTTTGGGGCATACTAACAGGTTAGGCTGTAAGGATATCCCTGATAAAGCACTTGTAGATCTGTGACAAAACCTAATGCACTGACTAACACCTGGAAACCTCATGGTTCCTGTGAACTAATATTGAGAAACACCACAATAAAGTTTGATACGTTCAAAAACAGGGAAATAATCATGGTAAAAATAACACCCCATTTATCAAAGCAAAAATGGAAAAATTTGAGGGTAAATGGATTATCTTATATATTACAGAAAAAGCCCAATTGAAAGCAGTGGGCTTTGGTTTATTTGATACATGAGGTACAATTGTACTTCCACAGAATTTGCTTTAGTACACATTGATTGACCTGACTTTGTCCCCATTTTGCACCTGGTACTTTAGTACACAGCCTTCACTAACTCACATCCAGAAATGACAGAAATTGGAGTGTTTAAGACATCTTGAAATTAAAGGGTTAGTAATGTTTCACAATAAAAGTAGCTCCAATTAATCTTCATAATATTTGGGCCATGGAGAGTGTTATTTCAATACTGTCAGAGTTGTAGTTCAAGAGTAATTGAATAATAAAGTATCCCCCCTCCCGTTCCTTTTACTGATACAACACTTCACCTCAGTGCAGCAAAACGGTCCAGATGGATCACAGCAAGGGACAATCTTCAATGAGCATAAGGGAAAAACCTGTCAAGGGTGCAGGGTTTTCAATGTTCTCACATTAAGAAGATTTTCCCTTGCTGTGAGCTCTCCAGTCAAGTGACCAGATTCCACATCTGAGGGGAGGTGGCTTACACTAGGTAAAAGGGGCGGGAAGGGGATACTTTATTATTCAATTACTCTTGAACTACAACTCTGACAGTATTGAAATAACACTCTCCATGGCCCAAATCAATTCAGGCTGGAATGTTTTTAATTTATTTATTTCCTTTAAAATAACTGGATAATCAGGTCCCTACAGTTACGTACAGTTAATTTTCTTGATTCCAGAAATGTCTGTAATTTAACTGCATGCTCCTGTTTAGCCCTTTGATCGCCAGAGAGTTATCGAGCGTATTGTATTGCAATGCACTGGGTACCTCTCTGGTACTCAATTAACTCATTTCAGAATGGAAATAGAGATACAGAGATGATTAATCCTTTGTAGGTCTCATTCACACTGCATAATACTGCTGTGGAGACCTCAGCAGCATCCAAGAATGTAAGTGTGCATAGCAAATTTGTACCAAATTTGCGCAACAGCGTGATTTATAGATCAAGCCAAGATTTGGACATCTGTTTGCAGATTTAAATTGATGAAGAGCATTCATAATTTTCATATAATTTACTCAGATTGGCTTTTCCTATTTCAGGCATGTGACAGTCAATTCAAATGCCGAGTTAAATCTCAGCAACCAAATGATGCATCTCAGTCATGACAGATGTTTTAAATTAATGAGAAACTGATGACAAGTATGTTTAATGGAAGAATGAATGCTAGTTATAGAACTATTTATCCTAAAGGGTATCTTGCCCCGAATAAATTAGCTTTAAAGGTAAGTTAAAAATAAGTACTTATCTTATAAATCATAAGGGGTAAAAAAACAAAGAAACAAACAAAAAAGCAAACAAATGTGAGTTGATCTGGCCAATGTGAAACTTTTATGCATATTTAACCCTTTGAGTGGCAGAGGGGTACTCAGGAAATAGCTGCATATTCCTCTGGCGCTCAAAGGCTGAAAGTGAGCCTATCAACCCAAGACAAGTTTATTTTGTTTCATAGACAGTAAAATCTGCCTATATGCTATACTAATCATTGTTCTGAGAAATAATTTTTTTATGTTGTGGTGGCACTTTGTGCTAATTCCCGGCACCATATGCTAATTAATTCTTTTTAAAGGGATAGTAATGTTTCACAAAAAAGCAGCTAAAATTAATCTTCATAGTGTTTGGGCCATGGAGAGTGTTATTTCAGTACTGTCAGAGTTGTAGTTCGAGAGCAATTAAATGATAAAGTATCCCTCTTCCACATAACTGCTGCTGTGCAATTAAAAATGTCCCCAGGGTTTGGGCTCCTCCTAGTTTAATTAGTAGCACAGTGTGTGTTAAAACTGGCCTACAACAGATACTGACAAAAGTTAATTGTACAAGAAAAATGTATATTGTACATAAATAGCTAGCACAACATATATACAGCTAATATTTATTTTTACAATTAATTAAACTTATTTTAATGTGATGGGTCTACTTAACCAGGCATATTTTCACCTCTGTGACTTTGTAATTGCTGATATGACTTCAAAGAAAACAAAACAATAGACTTTAAAAATAAAGATTGTTCTTACCATTAAGCCAATAATGATCAGATATATCAGTTCTGATAAAATTCTGTTCATGAGGTGGTCCCAAGGAACGAGTAAAAGTAGTTTCTTTACCAAGAAAATCCGATGCTGTGCCCGCAAAGAGATATTCATCTGAAAATGAGCAATAACAATAACATCAAACATAACTAAAATTACATTCGATGGCTCAGTCATAAATGTATGACAGAGAGTGGAAGACGCCTCAGAGAAATCAAGGGGTCCTCTTTATGCACTAAAGAAAAGAGGAGCAATTCTGAGGCAAAGCAGCTGAACCATAGGGGAGAAATTAAAATTCCCATTGATTTAAGACAATGTATTGCAGACCTCTCTAGCATTCAAGTGCTTAATAGCATTAGTATTTTATATATTTGTATTTGTTCCCTATGGTATATGATTTTTCGGAATTGCACCTCTTTCACTTTCTGAGTACATTCCAAAAGCCCACTGTACATTTCCATCCAATTTTGGTCCACAAAAACAATTTCAAAACAAATTGATACATGCAATTAAGTGAAACTGGAACAAATTATTTTATGCATTAATACCATGTTAGTAATACACTATATGAACTAAAGGTTGTGCTTCCTTCAAAAAAAACCCTCTGGGTAACATTTATTATTTAGTCACTGGGCTTACAAGTGTAATTTCTTACCACTGCAACCTCCAGGGACTCATTTATGACTTGCTGGACAGTTTTAGGTCCTGCTTCCACTAGTAATCCATTTAAAACTAGAAGTCTGTTTACCAATGCATCTGTTACTAAGGGGTGAATAGCATCTACAGGATCAGATGGAAGATATGAGCACCTCAACCCAACATCGCTACTGTGGAATTGCAAAGTGACTTATAGAATTTTGTCTTCTCCTAGCAAAATATCTGTCATTGAACCATATTAATCGTTTAAGGACCAGAGGAGGTATGCAACATCGTGTGAAGCAATGTGTTGCTAACCTGTCTGGACCTTAAAGGGTTAATTAATATGACCATACATAAATGATAAAGGAGAATTAACACACATACTTTACTATGGTCAGATAATACAAATTACCTCTTTGAATTCCACCCTTATGCCTTTGTTCAATAAATAACATTTCAATCCATCTTGAGTAACATGTTCATGAAGGCAGACATGACAGCTGCTGGTAGTTTTTTGCAAACTGGTGCACATAGAATACACAAGCCTACTTAAAGGGATAGTAATACTTTGTTTTATCTTTATTTTATTTTGTAGGCATTAAAAAAACATGAAGAACGATACAAGTCTTATCTCTCAAACCTTTATGGTTTAAGAGATTCACAAGCAAAGTTTCCCCCTCCCGCCCCTTTTTCCTAGTGTAAGCCATCTCTTCTCAGATGTGAATCTGGTTGTAAGACCAGACAGATAACAGAAGGGGACAATCTTCTTACAGTGAAAACAATGAAAGCCCTGCCCCCCTTGACAAGCTTTTCAGGTTTATCCCTTATCTTAATTGAAGATTGTCCCTCTCTGCAGTCTACCTGGGCACCTCCCTTCTGATCTGGCTGAACGGGGGGGGGGGGTACTTTGCTTGTGAATATCTCTTAAACCATAAAGGTTTGAGAGATAAGACTTATATCATTCTTCATGTTTTTGTAATGCCTACAAAATAAAATAAAGATAAAACGAAGTATTACTATCCCTTTAAGGATAAAAGGTGTGTGAAATCTGTGGTGAAGCAATTCATTGCACACTCCTCTTGTCCTTAAATGATTAAGATTACTATATTCAATTACCAAAGTCTGAGGTCATGTGGTTCATCTAGGAACTGTCATGGCTGCCTCTATGGGCCTTACATTGAGAACTGATTAAATAAGTTATCCCTTGGACAACAGGAAAAGTTAATAGGGGCCATTAAGATTTTCTGGCCATAGTAATGTAAGTGGAGGTTATTATTAGGATGTAGTTGTTGCCCTTTAATATGAAACATTTGGATCTACTATAAGTATGTCAATATTCATGTACTACTTTCTCACTTAAAAATACCTGGAAATTCTAAAGATAGCAGAATTATAATTTAATTATTTTCAAAGATAACTACACATTTCAAGAAAACGTAATTTTAATTAGCTGTCAAGTATAGCAAATTGCATTTTACAACTACACATTTCCCATTAGTGAATTAATTGTGTATATACTTCACAAAAAACATTAACCAAAGAATAGTATTTGAAATTACATCCTTTAGACACCATGGCTCCAACTTTGAAGTATCAATTATCAAGTAATGAAAAGTAAATGTCACAGTAAAGAATCAGTGACGTTTGTGCAAGCTGAATGGGAGGACCTTGATAGCCATAGTTCTATCACTGGGTAACCTTTGTTGACATGAAAGTTTCAGTACTACAATGTGCAATAGTGACACAATGATACATCTGTATCTGTTCCCTGTAGATCTCTTTTAAGACACTGTTATCTGTAGTTTCTTTCATCTGCTTGCTTTACCAACGGCACATATATAAATGCTAATATTGATTCCTAGATTTCGACTGCATTAATTTATTTGAATCTTTCCACTGGAAAACATAATAAACTAATCACAATTTACTTTTAAAACTGTTGAACCTTTTTGACTTTCTGCATTTTTTGCTTTTAATTAAACAATGATTATATATGCTTATTTTGTCTATCAATCTACCTATCTATCCATCATCTATTGCTCTGCTGTATGCAGGTATTCACTGATGTAAAAATAACAAATTTATCAAGGTGAGAATCTTTCTTAAAGGGATAGTAATACTTAAAATGTAAAAAAATATATTGTAGTGTTTATCCCCCTGAATAAAACAAGGCTACTTCCACTGCTGAAAGATGTTTTATTCAAAAGCTATTACAGCTCAAACTTAACATTTTTAGGTGCGGTATCTAAGTGGCCTGAAATTGTACAGCAGCGCTTTTGCTACAACATCCTATGGAGCTGTCCATATGATGGTGTAGCAACAGCACCACTCTACAATTTCAGGCCACTGTGATACTACACCTAAAAAAATCAAGTTTGAGCTGTAATAACTTTTGAATAAAACACCTTTCAGCAATGCAAGTACCTGTGTTTTACTTAGGGGGATAAACCCCACAATACATATTTTTTACATTTTAAGTATTACTATCCCTTTGAGTTCCAGAGGGGTAAGCACAGCAAAGCAATGCACTGCATACCTCTGACATTCAAAGGGTTACAACTATCATGTGAATCTTCAGAAAGATCCTTTCTGGACCAAAACGTTGAAACTTGACGTAACATGATATTTGTTATTTAGACTCAGGCATCATCTGCTAAATCCAGGGCATTTTCAATGTATTATGGATATGCAAATCCAATGCTAATTACCGTGTAAGGGGAAAAATACGGTTTCAGTGGAAGAGTACACACTGCCAATAATGTATTAAGGTGGAAGGTTCACCAAAAATCAAAATTGGAGAATGTGTTTTAACACACAAACCTAGATTAGCTCTGTTTTTTTTTTTTTTTATTCTCAATCGTCTGCTAGTGGAGATATTTAGACTTTAAAATCGGGCACTTACGCATTCTGTATGTCCCGCATGACGCCGCAGGACTTCCCAACTGCCCCAGGGAGCGCGTTCCCGCTCCCCTTCATAGCTGTATTTCTGTAGGCTAACGTTACAGCAGGCTCCGTTTACAATGATACTGAAGTTAGCCCACAGAAATACATCTACGAAGGGGAGTGGGAAAGCGCTCCCTGGGCAGCTGGGAAGTCCTGTGGCATCATGCAGGACATACAGGGTCCCTCGGAACGTGGAAGCGCCCGATTTCAAAGTCTAAATATCTCCACTAGCAGACGACTGAGAATAAAAAAAAACAATGCTAATCTTGGTTTATGTGTTAAAACACATGCTCAGAATTTGATTTTGGTGAAACTTCTGCTTTAAAGGAGCAGTAAACTTTTTTATTAAAAAAATATATATTGTATGGTGTTTCATGATGAGTAAAATAAGGGTATTACCACTGCTGAGAGATTCATATTTCTAGAGTTATTACTATTTAAACCTGTTTTTTTACATTAGCTGTGCCCTCTAGTGGTCAAATTCTAACTAGTTTTTCTGTTACATTCTAATTGAGAGGAAAGTCAGCGACTTACATTTCTCCATAGAGTGTGATAGAAACTACTGAGTAATTTCCTGTCAGAACAATCAGGAAATAAACACAGTACATTCACTTCCTGGTTATTTGAATAAAACAACTGGCAGCAGTTGGAGTGACCTTGTTTTACTCAGCAAGAAAAGTCCTATAACATGTAGGTTTTCATAAAAAAAAGTTTACTGCTCCTATAAACAAATCATTTTTTCTCAACAACAATAATACTCTATCTGATTTTTCTTAAACCCCTGAGGACCAGATAGGTGTAGAATGTATGGCTTCTCAATCTACTGCCAGCCCCTCTGGTTCTCAAGGGATAGGGCATTATTTTGCAAACAAGAGAGGAGTAACTCTGGGGAAAATGAATTACACTGAATAATAAATCCAAAAATTACTACTTATTAACAAGGGACCTCCAAACCATTGAATGTGCAATATACTGGAGAACTCTCTAGCCTCCAAAGGTTTAAAAGGCCAATTGAAATCAATATGATGCTGTTGGTTTTTTTACCTAGCATTTCTCCAGGACTGCATTGTTAAAATGGACCTGTTAGTGGCATAACTTTTTGTCTCATTAAAGGGATAGTAATACTTCGTTTTAACTTTATTTTATTTTGTAGGCAATAAAAAAACATGAAGAATGATATAAGTCTTATGTCTCAAACCTTTATGGTTTAAGAGATATTCACAAGCAAAGTTTCCCCCTCCCGTCCCTTTTTCCAGTGTAAGCCATCTCTTCTCAGATGTCAACCTGGTTGTACGACTGGACAGATAACAGAAGTGGACAATCTTCTTTGTATGAAAACAATGAAAGCCCTGCCCCCCTTGACAAGCTTTTCAGCTTTTTCCCTTATCTTAATTGAAGATTGTCCCTCTCTGCAGTCTACCTGGGCACCTCCCTTCTTATCTGGCTGAACAGGGGGGGATACTTTGCTTGTGAATATCTCTTAAACCATAAAGGTTTGAGACATAAGACTTATATCATTCTTCGTGTTTTTTTAATGCCTACAAAATAAAATAAAGTTAAAACAAAGTATTACTATCCCTTTAAACATTTCTAATTCCCTATAACTTGTGCATTTTGTTTTCCAAACAGCTTAATAGTTTTACAAATTTGTATTTAGTCATTTGGGAATATAATATCTGCAGATGTTTGTTCTATGACTTGGTCAAATAAATAGTGCATAATTAATTAATGACATGTCCATAACATCCCCTCTCTCTCCAGCGTTTTAGGATGTTCTAAAACCAGAGAGGTGGAATAGATTATTGAGGAGGAATAATCATGAAACTCCTTTTAAGATGGAACCTTCCATGGGGGAGGGGACCTGGAAAGTTGACAGGTCCTCTTTAAAAAAAACAAAAAAAATGTGTGTTTTAGAAAAATTAATTCAATGCACAGTAAAGATTTCATTTTTAATTAAAAAGCAAAAACAAGTTTTAAATATGTACCCAACTTACTACTGATAATAAATTTCCTCTAACTCCCTGGGTGATAGTACAGTTGCATTGAAGACTTTTCAATCATCCAAGTGGGTAAGACCGTCTATATACCATTCAGACAAAGAAAGTCCATGTAATGCTGCATTCTCTTTTTATGATTTTCTAGCATTTAAGCTACCAAGATAATTCCAGATGCAATGTCCCATATTTATACAGATTTGTAGAGTAAAGATGATACCTTTATTAGCTAACTGAGTGGCTCTAGGATGCAAGCTTTCACTACATTTTAAGGGTTTTCTTCAAGCATAATGAGATGTCATTCTTATTATGCCTGAAGAAGAGACCTAAGTTGTCTTGGTATCCTTTAGAAATGTTGGGCGACCAACTAAGCGGCACATTAAGCATGTTGCCAGGTTGAAAAGGGCGATATGAGAATCTTGCCCACATCAAAAGGGTAAGATTCTCATGTCACTGGCTTAAGTATCGCATTTGAGCAGCCTCATCAACTCAGACATACCTTGCTGATATTTGAGCTATATTGAACCCATGCTACAGTATGCGCACCTGTGTCTTTGCAGATATTTCACTTCTGCTCTCTCCTTTCATCACAGTCCTGCAACAATAGATTTAGCAAAAGCGAGGACACTGATGAAAGGACAGCACAGAAATTAAATATCTGCAAAGACACAGGAGAGCATTTTGTAACATGGGTTAAATATAGCTCAAATGTGATGCTTAAGCCCACAACATGAGAATCCCGCCCCTTTTGATGCAGGTGAGAATCTCATATTGCCCTTTTCAACCTGGCAACATGGTTAATGCGCCTTTTAGTTGGTCACCCAATAGTGGGCGACATTTTCAAAGTGAACCAGGTGGCGTTATTGTGGAGTAAACCAACTGCACCACAGGGGAAAATAAAAATCTCTTAAATTCCCTTGCAATTTAATAGAGCTTTTTAACACCTTGAATGCTAGAGAGGTCTAGAATACATTGCGAAGTCCTCTCTAGAATTCAAGGGGTTAAAATTTAATAGGAATTTTTATTTGTTCCCTATTTTGTGTTTGGTTTACTAGACAATAAATCTTTTGGTTCTTATGTATAATAGCAAAATGGTGCAGTCCTAGGGTAAACCATATGCAACACAGGGGATAAATAAAGTTATCCTGATTAAAATGGAGATTTTGCAATGGGGATTTTGCAATGAGCTGATGACGTCTCCAGCATTCAAAGGGCTCCCCTACTGTGAAGTTGTTTTGCTTCAGAATTTCATAACTCTGGATTTCTACATGTGGCCAAATGCTGTTTGCATGATGAAGTACATATTTTCAGTGAAGCAGTACACAACTGATATCAGTGCACTGAAGAATATGTAGTAGACACGCCTGTTCAACAGTTTAAGCCATTTCTGTTCAAAGTAAATATTTATATAAATGACCCTTATTTTCATACATTACTTTAAACTTTTTTTGCCCTTATCCTTCAAGTTGCAGGGAATGTCTTTTTTTCTTATGGTCCAGAACATCTATATAATTTTTGTGATTACTGAACCATAATTACATGCTTGAGCAATTGTATACTAAGGACCTTATTCATCAACATAAAGAGGTGTAATCCTGGAGCAAAACAACTGCTTTATGAGGTTGAAATGAAAATGTTGCCATTCTCCATTAATTTAAATTGAGCTTTTATCCCCTAGAATTCTATGGAGTCATTTTTTTAGCAGTTATATAATGGATGTTCATATGCTGTACACAGGCCCATATTTACATCTCAGATATCAATAGGCAAGTCAGATTAAATGCCTCTAGCCCCACCCTCATGGCAACACTCAACCACAATCCTTTTCTTTCTTGCTGGCTATAAGGTAGCTATATTCTGGATAGGGAAGGGGTATATATATGATGGGAAGGGAGATGCTGTTGGAGGATTTATATATCTGGGGGGGGGGGAGAACTGAGATATATTCAGGGGGGGAAAGTGAATGTGGAAGAAATGCAGGAAGATAAAATAGCATACCTCCCAAGTGTCCCTCTTTAGGAGGGATAGTCCCTCTTTGAGACCCAAATCCCTCTGTCCCTCTTTCCCACCTTGTTGTCCCTCTTTTTAGGGGTTCAGACTGTGTGGTGTGTATCACATTGCTACACAGCCATAAAACTCACATTGATGCTTGTTTAAATATGTGTTTATAAATTAGTCAGTGTAAATAAAATACGTTGGTGTTGCTCTAGATCATTTATTCAGATACACAAAGAGGTGTCAGTAGGTCATAATATCACCCAAAAATTATTGGTAATGCCCCACCCACCAGCCACACCCCCTAAAACATAAGTGTCCCCCTTTGGCCATTTGAAATGTTGGGAGGTATGAAGTAGGCTGTATGAAAAGTGGCTGGAAAGCAAGCGATGGAGGAGGGGCAAAGGGCATGAAAAGTGATAATGGGGTCAAAGGTAAAAAAGCACCATGTTTAATAGTAATACCCTCCCCTTCTACACTTCTCTAACAATATATCATGCAGCATTTATGTTTTATAGCCATATAGTCCAAGCATCACCTTCCAGGGTGTGCCTAGCATCTCTCATTCTTTCATCTCATGGCAGGTGGCATGATTCTAGCAGACAATCAGACGAGCAGCTCCAAATCTCATGAAACAGTGATATACTCACAGAGTGGAACTGGTCAGGTCTGGGGCAGGCCATAAATGTATTCATTAAGATTGATAAGTGGCATAAAGGCTGGATCTTGAAACTGTGAGTGTGAAGTGTGAGTTCATCCTACATGCAGGAAGACTGAAAATAATATAGTTTTAATTCAGGTTTTATGGGTATCTGAGTGGCAATTTATTAGGGTGGACTCAGCAGAATCAGTCAGCCAAAGGAAAGGAGAGTCATGCCATGGCAATGGTTGATTCAGAATGGAGGGTGTGGCGGAAAGTGGATGAGGTAATCATCAGTTCCTTCAGCTCTTCTGTAAAATTGACATTCTAGGCAACTGCCTACTCTGTGTAATGAGAAATCCAGCATTGACTGCACACTTTTTTCAGATGTTCTTATAGATTTAAAAAAAGTTCAATAAAGACGCTGTATAGTTTTCCTGAAAAACACAAAGGTAATCAGACTTCTGGGAGATATTTAATTCAAAAGTTATTTAAAGGACCAGTAAATTGTTGTTATGAAAAATATACATTTTAGAACTTTTTCTCTTGAGTAAAATAAGGCTACTCCTACTGCAGAGAGATGCATATTTCCAGAGTTATTACATTTTCAAGTCTTTTTACATTATCAGTGCCCTCTAGCTATCAGATTCTAATAATTTATTGTTATTCTTATTTTTGAGAGGAAAGTCACTGACAAATAGTCCTCCATAAATGTGACAGAAACTGCTGAGTCATGCTGTCTGTTAGAACTTTTGAGAAGTACATGTGGAAATTCACTTCTTGATTACTTAAATTAAAAAAATTACATCAGTGAGTACCCTTCTTTTACTCAGCAGGAAAAGCTCTATAAAATATAGTTTATCATAAAAAAAAGTTTATTGTTCCTTTAAGGTAATTTGTTTTTGTGTTTTTTTTTATTTTAATCAAACTGAAATTTGTATTATGGTAACTAGGTAGAACTGTTACTATCACTTTGTGTGTAGATTTTTAGTCTAAGACTCAAAAAAGGAATAGAAGAATACATGCATTCTAGTTACAAGTTAGTATTTTTGCTTATAGTGTTATGAAAAATACAAGTTTGAGCTGTAATAGCTTTTGAATGAACCATCCATTTGCAGTGATTTTGTTTTACTCAGAAGAAAAACCTTTACAATATCTACTTAATTGTTACCTAAGTCTGCTGCTCCTTTAGACAAACTTTATTTAATCTGTAAGTAACAAGGGTCCTCTAGTATAGGCAACAGAAGAAACAGAATGATATGGGTGTTGTAAGAGAAACGAACAAGCTGAACAAGAGTCCCAATCCCTCATGCAATTATACACTGGAAGTAATTGACCATAATTAAAACTTTTATGTTTAGCGTTTATCTAATCATTGTATATTTTAAAAGACTTAAGTACTGATTGCCCAAGCCAACAAACAGAAACACAGAAACTTCACTAATAAAAGAGGCTTTCTATGTACGATGTATGAGGAGGTCATGCAGGCACTGAATGTCACCAGATGTTGGACCACACAGATCTGCTCACTGGAAAGTGTATAAAGAAACCTTAATTTTGATTATGGCACCTATATCAGGTATTTTATACATTATTGGAATGGTTCCTGAAAGGTTAATCAGAGGTTTATATAGAATACTAAGGGCACAATGTAAAATAGAAAAAGTAGTTTTAAATTACGTTTTTACATCAAAAAGATATTTTTTTTGCTAGTTAAAGGGATAGTAATGTTTCACAAAAACAGCAGCTCCAATTAATCTTCATAATATTTGAGCCATAGAGTGTGTTATTTTAATACTGTCAGAGTTATAGTTCAAGAGTAATTGAATGATAAAGTTTCCCTCACCTGCATATTTTACCTAGTGTAAGCCACCTCTCCTCAGATGCTCACAGCAAGGGGAAATCTTCTTACTGTCAGAACAATGAAAGCCCTGCCCCCATTGTCAGGTTTTTCCCTTATGTTAATTGAAGATTGTCCCTCTCTGCAATCCACCTGGACACCACCTTTCTGTTCTGAGCTGAGCAGTGTTACATCAGTAAAAGGAGCGGGAGGGGGATACTTTATAATTCAATTACTCTTAAACTACAACTCTGACAGTATTGAAATAACACTCTCTATGGCCCAAATACTATAAAGAGTAATCGGAGCTGCTTTTATTATGAAATATTTATCCCTTTAACTCCATGAAAGACAGTTTTAGAAATATGAGGAATTATAGACAAAAGCATGATAAAGAAGTGATAAAGTGGAGATGACTTCTCTAATGATGTCACTTGTCCAGTTCCTATGTTATTCTATAACGTCTATGCCCTAAGATTTGGAGAAATCTTAGTGCATTGGCTCCATGGAATAACATATACCTTGGAGACATGATATCACTGGAAAAATCATATCCTCTGTATGACCTTGTTATCATGCCTTAGTGCATCTCCCCCAACATCTTATAAGTGGGAGTGGGCAAACTTAACATCAAAACAAACCAACTGCACCATAGGAGATAAATAAAAATCCCCCAGATTTATTGGTATTGCTATCGAAATGATTTTTAAATAAAATACATTTATATTCTTGAAATGTGTGGTTTCATAAGTGCCATGGTAGGGTTAATACAAAAAGTATTGTGTTGCAATATGTTGCACATCTCTCTGGCACTCAAATGGTGAATGCTAAAGTGTTCTTCACAATACATTAGAGAGCTTTCTAGAGGCTAGGGGCTATAAACTAAGGTGTGATAATGACCTGATAAAGTGGAGATGACTTCTCCTGTGATATCACTTATACAGTTCCTATTTTATTCTATGGAGCCAATGCACTAAGATTTCTCATGTGGGAGAGATCTTAGCGCATAGTCTCCCTAGAATATCATAGGACTTGGAGAAGTGATGTCACTGGAGAAGTCATCTCCACTTAATCACCACTTTATGACACCAATGGGACTTTTAACTGCATGGAATTATAACCTTAGTGTATAATTCCATGAGGTTAAAAGCCACATTTAGGTCAGACGTAATTGTCATTGGTTCCCTGTGGTACATTACATTTGCTTCAGTATTATGTTACTTTTTTGTACATAAGACCCAAAATCTCTATATTAAGAATGTATCTTTCCTCAGTTTTCTGACAAACCTGTGCTAAGACTATCTTATTTTAAAGCGATATTCTACATTTGAAACATACTTAAATTTATGTCAGAATTTCCAAACAGCTACTTTTGAGAATACAGCCTTAAAAAAAATAGTCACAATTGTCTCTGTCAAACGTTTGTTTTGAAGGGAAGGACTGTTTTATACTGTTGTTCTGACTAAGACAGATTTACAACAGAATGTTGTTGTAGTGAATTTATACTCTAAGAAATTGGCAAGAGAAGAATCACACTGTGTATATTAAGTGGTAAACATTAAATCCACAATATTATACACATATATATTATATACATCCATGTATATGCATACACTTAAAACTTATATATACATTTATCAAATTCTGAGAAAATGTTTAACTTGGGAAGAGTTTCTCAAATTTAATAGACTATGGAATCTAGTTATTCAACACAGACGGTCATATCTATGAATAGAAAATGGAGCAATTCTGAGGCAAAACAAGTATACATCATTTATTAAAATTAGGGCACTATTCAGGAAGCTAAAGAGGTATAATTTTGAAGTAAACCACCTTCAACGTAGGGGTCAAATAAAAAAATCCCAATTGATTTACATGGGGCTTTTAACACAGTGAATGGTAGAGAGGTCTTCAATAGATTGTTAATCAGTGTATTTGTCTCCTGTGGTACGGGTGGCTTAATTCTGAATTGCACCTCTATCTTCCTTAACCCTTAAATGACAGGTGTGTCCTTAAAGGGTTAATACCATGGATCCTAGAGAGGTCTCTAATGCATTGTTTTGCATTGGTAAACTCTTGCAGCACCTAAGGGCTTAAAGTGCACATTTAGCCCATAGAGTGCCAGAGAGGCATTCAATGCATTGCATTGGTTTTGATGTCTCTCTGGTACTCAAAGGTTCATGTTAACCCCTTAAGGACCGGGAAAATCTGAGGTCGTTTTCCCTTAAGGACCGGAGCAATTCTGACCTTTCTGACTATGTCTTTGTTCAACAGTGTTTTCCCTCTTAGGCTTTTATTCCACCCCCATAAATTATATACTGTTTTTAACAAACAAATAGGGCTTTCATTTGATACCCTATTTATATGGATAACCCACCATTCACTTTATTAAAATTAAAAAAAAAGGTTAAAAAAATGTAAAAAAAACACCATTTTTCATTTTTCTCTTGGGATCAATTGGCCACAAAGGGTTAAATTTTTATGGAGACTGCATGAAAGGTATGACTGGTCTGTCATACCTACAAAATACGCAGTTTAAAGTGGCCACTATCCCCCCCTGGGTGAAAATCCCCATGTCCCTTTTTCCCACCCTATTTTGACACTTTTTTGTCCCTGGCATTTGGTGGTGTATATAAGTGTATTACATGGCTCCACAACAATCACACTTGTAATATTGTTTAATTATATATTTTTTTTTTAAATAAAAATGTTTTTGGAAAAAAAAAAGTGTTTTTTTTTTTTGTTTTTTTTTTTTTTTTAAAACACAAGTGTAAAATTGCAGGTCAAAAATTGACCTGCATTTATCCAGCCTCCTGCACCAGCAGTGAAGGGGTTAATACCCCCAACTGCTGTATTTTTTTTAACCACTAGGTGTCTCCCGTCTACTTCTGTCTCCCTTACTTTGAGAGCAAGGGAGACAGAGGCAGAAGAGACAGGCACAGACAGCATGCTTTGCATGCTGCCTCTGTCTATCACTATGCCGGTACATGTGATCGTTGATACGGCGATCGCATGAACCGGAAGAAGGAAGAAGGGCTGAGACTGAATGCCCTGGTCTCGGAGCGCTCAGTCTCAGCCTGGATTTAATGATAGCAGCGTGCACGGTGGCACGCTGCTATCATTTAAGCCATGACAGTCCTGGACCGTCATGGGTCGTTAAGGGTATAACAACCCATGACGGTGCAGGACCGTCATGGGTCCTTAAAGGGATAGTATTACTTAAAAATTACTATAATGCATCTTGTAGCCCTTAAAAAACTGAGTAAAATGACACCAGTGGCATCTCTCAAACATTTATGGTTTGAGAGATATCCGTTTTCAAAGTTCCCTCTCCCCTTATGTCAGCATTCTAGCTGACAGAAGGGGAATCCGGTCCCGGGACCGGTGGAGGCTCTGCAGCAGTGCAGAGATCTCGTTAATAGAAAATAAATCCTTAACTTAAAAGGTCTTCTATACGTGCTTGCAAACCAAACACACGTAGAAGACCATTTTAGTAAAGGATTTCTTTTTTTTATTACAGTGATCTCTGCACTGCTGCAGAGCCGCCAGCTGATCCCAGAAGAGGATTTCCCTGCTCTCAGGTAGAACACTGACATCTGGGGAAAGCCAGAAAGAGGGAACTTTGAAAGCGGGTATCTCTCAAACCATAAAGGTTTGAGAGATGCCACTGGTGTCATTTTACTCAGTTTTTTAAGGGCTACAAGATGCAGGATAGTAATTTTTAAGTAATACTATCCCTTTAAGGGGTTAAGGGAGATTTTTGCTTGTCTTACCATTGTTAACCTCTTACTCTTATACATATCCCCCAGAAAAGTCATTGTTTCGCCCAGTGGTTCCCAACCCATGCCCTCAGCAGGGCAGGAGTTAAAGATGTCCTTGCTAGAACCCAGGTGAGTTAATTAGAGGCTGAGTTTGATTAACTTGCATGTGATCTTTAAAAGGTAATCCTCAAATCTTGGCCTGTTAGTGGGCACTGAGGGCATAGGTTGGGAACCACAGGTTTAGCCTGTTATAGAGGGAGAGATATGTACTAAGGAAGTAACACTTAACTCCAGTCTTTGGGGCATACTAACAGGTCAGACTGTAAGGATATCCCTGATAAAGCACTTGTAGATCTGTCACAAAAACTAATGCACTGACTAACACCTGGAAACCTCATGGTTCATGTGAACTAATATTGAGAAACACCACAATAAAGTTTCATATGTAAAAAAAACAGGGAAATAAACATGGTAAAAATAACACCCCATTTATCAAAGCAAAAATTGAGTAATTTGAGGGTAAAAAGTTTATATCTTATGTATTACAGAAAAGGCCCAATTTAAATCAGTGAGCTTTGGTTTATTTGATACATAAGGTACAATTGTTTTGTCACAGAATTTGCTTTAGTACACATTGATTGACCTGTCTTTGTCCCCAATTTGCACCTGAGACTTTAGTACACAGCCTTCACTAACTCGAGTGCTTTTTCTGACAGGGCATATGTTTGTTCTTGATATTAAAGGGATAGTAATGTTTCACAATAAAAGCA
Source organism: Rhinophrynus dorsalis (assembly GCA_037306005.1). Taxonomy (NCBI): domain Eukaryota; kingdom Metazoa; phylum Chordata; class Amphibia; order Anura; family Rhinophrynidae; genus Rhinophrynus; species Rhinophrynus dorsalis. Next base: position 314,015,298 of record CM074721.1, read on the forward strand.
GCTCCAATTAATCATCATGGTATTTGGGCCATGGAGAGTGTTATTTCACTGCAGTCAGAGTTGCAGTTCAAGAGTAATTGAATGATAAAGTATCCCCCTCCCATCCCTTTTATTGATGTAACACCACCTCAGAGCAGAAAAATTTTCCAAATGGATTGCAGCAAGGGACAATCTTCATTTAGCATAAGGAAAACTTGTCAAGGGGGCAGGGCTTTCATTGTTCTCACAGTAAGAAGATTGTCTCTTGTTGTGAGCTGTCTGGTCAAGTGACCAGATTCCACATCTGAGGGGAGGCGGCTTACACTAGGTAAAAGGGGCGGGAAGGGGATACTTTATTATTCAATTACTCTTGAAATCCAATTAATTGTGGCTTCTTTTTATGAAACATTACTATCCCTTTAAAGTGGATCTATCACCTTAAGATAAATGTACTTTGTTGGTGCTACACTGTGACACTTTAAACGAATACATTTCTATGCCCCACACAAAGCTTTGAGTGACTAGAGGCAGAACCCACATACTGGGACATTTCTGATAACGCTGATAATTGGCCTCAAATATAACACATTTTATAGTGTGCTGGAAAGTAGCATAAAATTCCACACCAAGACAAAGCTTAATTTCTCAAAAACTTATAGAAATAATCCAAGCATAACATATAGTCAGGTTGTAATGTTCTGTAAACCAACTGATGTTGCAGGTTCACTTTAACCACTTGGATGCAAACGATATCTCCAAATCTTTGGGAACCAATGCAACGGCAATGCTACCAGTACCTAAGAGGTAAACAGGATAATGGGATGCTACAATTAAAAAACAAAACTCTCAGTGTATTTGTAATGGTGGTGGTGGTGTGATGTGAACATAAATCCCTCTGTTTTCTAGTTCTCCTGCTAAGCACAACAAAGATTTAGGGAATTTGGGGCCTCCAAGAGCAAACTACATCCACAGGTCAGACCATAAATGATCCTCTAAGACCTCAGTAGTGAACCTTGGTCCTCCAGATATTAAAGGATACAACTCCCATCATCCCCAAGCAGTCAACTGTTGGGAACTGCATTCTCCAACTGATTGAAGCACAAAGATTGATTATTCCTCCTCTAGAACCAAAGGTAATACTTCAACCAAATACAAAACATATAGTTTAATAGTAATATATTTTTTAAAAAATCAGATAATGAACTCCAACAATCACTAAAGCACCAACACAAGACTTGTATAATATTGGTATAATAAAGAGACCAATATACTTAGCCTGTGTTAGGATATAATGTCCTTTCAGTATCTTTTGAACAGATGATAACCACGTGTATGAGTCTTCACAGGGTATTAGCCTATGATAATCACTCACACTTCCATCCATCACTGAGACAGAGCACTAGAAAGCTTTAATTAATGCTTTAAATGCCAGAGCAGTGTCCAACATATTGCAAAGGGGGAAGTACATAAATGCTTACTTGGTAGGTCTTCTGAAATTGGGATAGGGCATTATGAATAGGCATGGGCAAAACTTTTGCCCAAAAAGTGAAAAATTAATAAAACGGCATTATTCGCCGTTGTTTCACTTTTTTTGAGGCAACCCTCAGCCTTGTTTTAATGCACTAGAACCACACATGCTAACTTCCAGCCTTGTCCCTTGGTAGCTATATATATATATATATATATATATATATATATATATATATATATATATATATATATATATATATATATATATACAGATACTTGAATGGGGACAGGTTTGTGATCCCCATATGCGCATGAGGCTGGAGGTGATACTTTAGCCAACTGAAAGTGTGAGTACATATACATCTAATTACACTTTTTGGAGAACACTGTTGGATGTACTGTACATTTGGGCGCCCGCTTTGTCTTTTTGTTTCAGAACTTGCATTTTAATAGTGTAGTTGTTTTCCCCCATACCTACTCTACTTTGCCTTTATACATGACAACAGTTATTTTTAAATAAAGTTTTTGGAATGTTTCATACATTACGCTTCCTACAATGTCTGTAAATCTACAGGAAATTTACATAAATAGCTAGGTAACAAATGGAAAATTATATTTAAAGGGATAGTAATACTTAAAATGTAAAAAATATATGTTGTAGCATTTATCCCCCTCAGTAAAGAAAGAGTACTCCCCCTGCTGAGAGATGATTTATTCCAAAGTTATTACAGCTCAAAGTTGAATTTTTTAGGTGCAATATCACAGTGGCCTGAAATTGTACATTGGAGCTGTTGCTACACCATCCTATGGAGATTTATGGTCTGCGACCAAGGCTGTCCATAGGATAGTGTAACAACAGCACCACTGTACAATTTCAGACCACTGTGATATTGCACCTAAAAAAATTCAACTTTGAGAAGTAATAACTTTTGAATTAAACACCTTTCAGCAGTGAGAGTACCCTTTTTTACTCAGGGGATAAACACTACAATATATTTTTTTTTTACATTTTAAGTATTACTACCCATTTAACGAATATAATTGCATATAAGACACCACAAATACTCATTTTATGGTTGAGTTGTTCTTGGAACTAATATAGGCTACAGGTTTATATAAAATGTGCAGTATCCGGTACTTTAAATAAACTGCAAGCTTATACATAAAATGATTCAGTTTATTAAAAACTTCCATATAAGAAAACCTTGAGAACATCTCTGCTAACCTGTTTTTTTTTAAGCTCTTGGCTCCTCTAAATGGGACATTTTTGGCAGGTTAGTTGTATGCACGCCTAGAATTTTTGGCTTTACCGTGTGTTTTTACTTTTTTTGGTCACTTGCTAGAGAAATATTTTGGCATTGTGCTAAAACCAATTGATATGTGCAGAGTACAGGTAACAAACATACTATCACTTGTCACTGTTTGCAAAAGAATATTCCATTCACTAAGATTTGGAACAGTCCATGATGTGTGGAAATATTGAAAAATGTTACTTCATTCTGTGTTTTTAATTAGATGATTGTAAGAATCTCTTCATTTCTTAATGCATGTATTTATTAGTTGTGAAATAATGTCAATAGTTTGCATTTATATATTTGAGGTTGATGTAATAAGAACTAGAGTCATTTTGCAGCATCCCAACAGCACAGTAATGGACAAATAAAGATTTAAATATTTAAAATTGCCTATTTAATCCCTTAAATGTTACAGAGTAGATGGGTAAACTGAGGATCTCCGTCTGTTGATGAATACCTTTCCCATCATTGGCTAATTTGGCTGGGTAAAGATTATGAGAATTGTAGTCCTCAACAGATGGAAGGCTTCAAGTTGGCCAACTCTGCATCAGAACTCTCCAGTGTATTAAGAAGTGATGAGTTGGAGACATCTCTGAAGGGGTTAAAAGCACCAGTTAAATCAATTGAAAAATGTATTTGTCTTATATAGAGCAGTTGGTTAGCTTCAAAATTGATCCAGTTCTAACTGGAACATCAGCATCACTGTTTCTTAGTTGATATTTTGTTTTCCTTTTTAGGTAATTCAGTTTTGATGGATTAGTTCCTAGAATATTCAGTGAATCAGAGAAACATTTAGTAAACACCAGAAGAGCATTACTGTAAAACATTTAACTATATCCTATATAATAATTCGCTAATGTATGTTTGTCAGAGCTGTCATGTGCAGTACAGACAGCTGCATGCGCTGCAGTCATGCTCAGTACAGACTGCCCGTGCCACGGCTGATAACAGAGTGGGGCTCTCCAAATTCAGACCGTAGTCCTCTCTGCGCACCCAAGGAATTCAGACCGTAGTCCTCTCTGAGTACCTTGGGTGTGCAGAGAGGACTATGGTCTGAATTCGGAAAGCCCCGCTCCATTATCAACCACAGCGCGGGCAGTCTGTACTGTGCATGACTGAACCACGGCCGTTACTGCCTGCCACTGTGGCCTGTGTACAGGGGCTGTTCAACTAAATGAATAATACACAATGATCTATTCTTCAGAAATAATATCCTACAATTTGTTTAACCCTTTAGTGATGTCACTTAACGCCCGGCTAACATTTTTTTTTTTTGCCATTTGATTCCGGAGTCCACGAACGGCGTGCAGCCACGCGGAGACCCAGATTTCTGGGACGTATATGTACGTCCTCTATCACTAAGTGACATTTTCTCGGGACGTACATGTACGTTCATTGTCGGGAAGGGGTTAACCCTTTGGTGACCACACATTGTTTTATGATTTGTTGGGCACCCCACTGGCACTCCAAGTTTAAGCTATAAGTGTGTTATCATTTTTATTTGGGTATTTTATTGTGCAGGTGAAATATGTATATTGAACTTTTCACCATTTGCAAGAATTTTACCTAATGAGTTAGGAACACTTTGCAATTCAAAACCTTGCAATCTCAGTTATATGCTTATATATTATATATATATTATATAATATATATATAATATTATTTGTCTAATAATTATTACCACAAAAATAACAGTTTGTTTGAACTGATTTCTAATACCTTTACTTTGCTATGCAATATTTGTAACTATGGCATACAAATAGACAGGCATATGCTACTTGGTACTATATAAGAATTGAGCCATCTGTAGCAGCTGTTGCTCTAGCCCAGGGTTATACAGTTCAGATCCTCAAGGTTTGTAAAAGGCCATGATTTAAAGATGTGATTGTCTGAGATTAGGCACAAAATTCATCAATCGGCAGTGGCATTAGGAGAATCAGATATGCTGATCTTCACTGTGGTCACTGACAAATACCTTCATGCATTTATCAATGATCAAACATATCTGCCTTCCAGCCTTGCATATGTGAGACAGGGAAACACAGTAAAAATGGGGCAGTTCCACTGCTGTTAGCATGATACAGTATATGTATGCCTCCACAGAGATCTATGCAATTCACCAGCCTGAAGCTGGTGGATAAGAATGATCTTTCTGGCACTTGTTCACTTGCTCTTCATTTGTAATTCATCAGTGCATGTGACATATCTGGCACTTGCTCATTCATTATTGATCAAGGAAATCAGAGGGTTTCCTTGTTGCTTGCCTTGCAGACTTGAGTTCACTTGCTTTGCAAATGTAAGCTATGTAATATGAACAACAAGGATCAGAATCTTGTACACTTTCAGTTTGGTAAAAGCAGTTATGCTTATGTAAAATACATAGAACTGTACTGTATTAGGTACAGTTTAGGAGGACATAATGCTATGTAGTAAGTTTTTTTTTAAAAATGGAATAATGAAGTTTATAAAATGTGGTGCAGCGTATTTATAAAGAAACTAGTTAACAGCCCATGTACACGGGTCACAGTGCCACCCAGCAATGGCTGCGGTGCAGTCATGCACAGTAAAGACTGCCCGCGCTGCGGTTGATACGGAGCGGGGGGCTCAGAATTCAGACCGTAGTCCTCTCTGCGCACCGAACTGAATTTGGAGTCCCGCTCCGTTATCAGCCGCAGCGTGGGCAGTCTGTACTGCGCATGACTAAATCACACGCAGTTTTCAGTACTGCACAAGACAACTTCTGACAAATATACATTAGCGAATTATTATATACGATGGATGACGCTATTTGCAACAATTTAGAGACAGAATTTTCTCCAAATATTTGTTCTTATTTTTGCAGCCTCCAGATTTACACTCATTGTAAGGAATCGGGACATTTTAAGGATCACTTTTTATAAATCTCCCCCATATGGCCTTAACCACAAAAGAAGAGCCACCAATCGTCTGCACCATGCTGGACAAATAAAGATGCCTCAAATTCCCAAGGATTTAAATGGAGTTGTTAACCCCTTGAATGTTACAAAGGTCTTCAATTCATTATGAAACAGGGTGGCATAGGCCTTTTGGGCATAAGAGAGGTGAAAAATCCATTTTAATTTAATGTGAATGTTTGATTTGCCCCTATGGTGCAGATGGTTTGCTCCATAACTACACCTCTTTTTCTTTTAGTATTAGGACCTCTAGAATAAGTTAAGTGATTAAAAACATAGATATACATTTGTAAAAGTATTATAATGTTCCCCTCTACAGTAATTACATAGCTCATTTAATATCATAAGTTAATATGCTATATTAAGATTAACAGGCCTGACCAGACATGCAGAAATGTGTTTTTACCAATTTGCAGCTGACAAGGTATAAACTGCGGTATTGTTGTACAGAAAAACTTGCAGACGAATAAATCTGTACAGTTAAAACGTGCCAAGTCCTGCTTTGTATAAATCATAGTACAACAGACAGTGAAGGAGAAGGACGGTGTTATATCAGTGCTAGCCTCTTCAATCTGAAGATAAATTAAATGCCTATACTCTATAATATTTATTGTGTCCACAGCCTAGGCACATGTATTGGATACCTCTCCAGCACTCAAAGGGTTGAGCATATAACTCAAGAACACATTTTGTTTCAAAGCAAAATTACAAAACTGAAAGATATTTAATGACATACCTCCCAAGTGTCCCTCTTTGAGACTCAAATCCCTCTGTCCCTCTTTTCTACCCTTTTGTCCCTCTTTTCAGGAGATCAGAATGAGTAGTGTGCATTACATTGCTCCACAGGAATAAAACTCACATAAATTTGTAGTTAATCTTTAATATATGTGTTTACACATTAATCTGTGTAATTAAAATACTTTGGTCTTGCTCTAAATAATGTATTCAGTTTCAAAAAGAGGAGTCAATAGGTCATGAAATAGCCTAAAAATTCTTGGTAATACCCCGCCCACAAGCCTCACCCCCATATACACCACCTAAAACATAAGTGTCCCTCTTTGGCCATTTGAAATGTTGAGAGGTATGTAATGAGACAGTCGACTGAAATAAGAAAACACACATGCAATTCACTGAGCCCAATACAGTAAGAAGAACTGGGTGGAAATGCACTAAGGTGAGATAATGGTGAAGGGCTAGATTTACATCTCAGATGCTCCTAGGCAATAACCTATACGCACCCTTAGGGCCTCACAAGGCCACATCTCCCCTCCTTGCATAACCTCACCTTCAATATGTTGAAGACACCTCTAGCTTCCAAGAAGTTTAATAATAGCCAGTTAAGGGGTATTCAAAATGCTGGAGGGATGCAGAGATTCCACTGGACACACCCACTATACTGAATGTGAATGTGGCCAGCATAGCTGAGGCATCCTTCAAAACTCAGTGCTGTAGGCAGTTGCCTACTCTGCCTCATGAAGTGTGATGAAGACGAGATAACTTCTCCAGTGACAGAGGAGTAGATTTAATCCTTTCAGTGCCAGAGGGGTACGGAACCCATTGCTTTGCAATGCGTTCTGTACCCCTCTGGCACTCAAAGGGTTAAAGGCAGGCGTTAGGCTAAAAACGTGTTTTAACGTGTAGTCAGCCATTTAAAGGTCCATGTAATGAACTGCTAACGGCAGTTCAACAGCTAATACGGCCGTTACACTAACGTGTGTTTTGGCCCATTTGGCCTCAGCTTCCTGGTCATCTTCTGTCCTTTATTCTTTTCTGTCTCTTCTATCCTTCTCTTCTTTCTTCTTCCTGTAAAAAAACAAAGAGATTTAAGTATAATGTAGAAATAAGCATCACCCTAATACATACTTTAATCCCTTGAGTGCCAGAGGTATACCCAATACATTGAAAAGCAATGCGTTGCATACCTCTCTGGTGCTCAAATGGGTTAAAGTATGTATTAACACGGTATGGTTCAAAAAATATGCTGCTATTTCGTACAATATGAGATCCAAGTTGTGCCCAATAAATGTCACCATAAATAGCACGTTAAAATAATGCCATGTTAAAAATATCTCTGCAAAATACTTAGCTTGCTCAAAATTAATATTATATTGCTTCGCTGTCTCTGCTGCTGTGTGCGGCCGCTGAGACAGCATCATGCAGCACAGACCCCCCCTCCATCTTCCTCGCGGGATGATGCCCGTTACACTGTGAGGGGATTGCAGAAACACTCTTCGTCGTCTTCTTGCTGATAGATTTTATCCATCAGCTGTGATTTTTGGATACCGAGGCTTGAGCCTCACTACTCCATCTTCTCGGGTTGGGTTTTAAGTCGCAGGTTTGGATTCTTCTTGGTCTGTGTTGACTTGTCACAGTTGGGTTGGTTTCACAGGGTCTTCGCTGTGATGGGCCGCGGGTAGCGGTCAAAAGGGTTTGCAGTGGTGCCAGTGAGTTTTCTGATCAGAGGGTTCGGGTTCTGATCCAGTCCTTGGCAGAAGTTCTTACTCAGCTTCACTAGGTGTTCGTCCAACATCTCGATGTGTGAGGGGATTGGTAGCAAGCCTGCCTTTATATATGGGCAGTCTCACTTGCAATTCCCTCACAGCCATTGGCTGGGATGTGCTGACTCACATCCCAGCCAATCAGCAATGAGCAGCTGTGCTTTGAAACTGATTAGCTGGGATGTAAGTCAGCACATCCCAGTCAATGGCAGTGAGGGAATTGCAAGTGAGACTGCCCATATATAAAGGCAGACTCGCTACCAGTCCTCTCACAGTGTAACGGGCATCGGCCCGTGAGGAAGATGGGGGGGTGGGGGTCTGTCCTGCATGTCTCTGCTGCCAGACACAGCGGCGGAGATAGCAAAGCAATATAATATTAATTTTGAGCAAGCTAAGTATTTTACAGAGATATTTTTAACATGGCATTATTTTAACGTGACATATATGGCAGCATTTATTGGGCACAACTTGTATCTCATATTATGATAAATGGCAGCATATCTTTTGCACCGGACAGTGTTAATACATACTTTAACCCGTCTGAGCACCAGAGAGGTACGCAACACATTCCTTTGCAATGCGATGTGTACACCTCTGGAACTTAAAGGGGTACTCAAAGGGGTTAAAGTATGTAATAGGGTGACGCTTATTTCTACATTATGCTTAAATCTCTTTGTTTTTTTACAGGAAGAAGACTGAAGGAAGAAGAGACAGGAAAGAAAGGAGATGCTGGAGACAGACGCTGGATGACAGGTATGTGTCAGACATATCAGTTAACGATTGGTGCTTGGCAGTATGTCAAGCACTGATAGTTAATTGTTTTTTTACTGTGAAGTTCCCAATATTGCTACTTTTAGCTGGGTTTTGGGAACTAAACACACAAAACTGACGTTCAGCCACAAGACTGTTTTTGTGGCTTAACGTCCTTTGTGGTTTTAGCTGGTAGGGCAGCTGGTATTCACTTTGGCCCTATCGGCTATTTTAACACTTGCCTTTAAATCTACCCATAAACTCTTCAATTCCTATGTTATTCCATGAAACCATTGCACTAAGATCTCAAGTAAGAATTGGTGAGTTTATCACACTGCAGAAGTGATATCCTCTTGATCAGTCTTATTGGATAAGCTCCCCCCCCCCGCAGTAATTCTGGTGCAAACCCACTGCAGAGATGCTTTGGAAGTAGGGCCTGATTTCCCAACAGGCAGAGTAGGCAACTGCCTACAGATCCAAATTTTGAGGGGTGCCACAGTTGAGCTGCCATACCCACATTCTGAATTTTGGGTGTGGCCAAAGCAATCTGAATGTCCCTGCTTCAGTTCTATGCCCCTTCAGAAGATATTATGTAACCTCGATTGATGTTAGAGAGATCTCTAGCACATTGCAAAGCAATGTATCAGAGATCTCTCTAGCAACCAAGGGGTTAATACCTTTTTTCCTTGTTATAGGCCATGGGCATTTTCTGTGCCAGGAAATAATGGATGGCTCTTTGGGTGGGACCATGTGAGGAGTGGGAGTGTGGTAATGGATGGAACTAAGGGCACCTAGACTGCCTTGCCTAGGGGCACCTGGAATGTAAATCCAGGCCTGTTTGCAAGGCATTGTGTTGGAGACATAACAGCTCTCACGGGATTAAATGAACAATTTATATCAATGGCAATTTTAGGAATTTGATATGTCCCTTATGGAGCAGTTAGGTTGCTCCACACTAACTGCAATTTCTTGGTAAAGCAACCTCAATGTTTCATTTCAAGATATCCAAATATGAAACATGATTTAAACAAACCGTAAAATCTATAGCATACCACTATGGTGGTATGTAAATATGATTATTTTTTTCACAAGGATTTCTTGTTATAAATATCCCAATGCCGAGTTAGATGTTTGCTAGGGTAAAAAGTTGGAATAGGGTTAAGGGAGCCCCAGGGAGAGAATTTAGCTCATGGAGTATATTAGTGATGTTAATTCCTCCATTCCAATAGGAGATGAATACATATTTCTTTAGATAATCCATTTTACCTAAACAAATGTGCTTAAAAAGTATGTATACATATACAGATATAGTCTTGTTTCTATAGCTCCCACCATCTAAAACTGGTTCTTTATTCCCTATTAAAATATTGTGTTGTATAAATTCAGTGGTGCATAATGCAACAAGCTATGTACACAATTAAGGGACTAGCTATGCTCATGCACAGCTGTGAACACTTGCAAAGGAATTTAAAATGGAGCTGTCATTTTTTTAAAAATAGGAGATTCTGAAAGCATTTTCAAAATCAGCTATGTTAGCCAATTTTTCATTACAAACAATAGATTATGAGACATTTAACTTTATTTACTTGTCAGATTGTGCAAATAAGCTCTGACTGGCAAGGAGTGACAGCAGTGTGATTTGTTAGTCTCTACCTGGCATGTTGGTCAGTAGTCTCCAGTTTGCATAAACTGACAAATAAATAAACTAAATATCTCTTAACCTTTTGAATGCCAGAGGGATATCAAACATTTTGAATTAATACGCTCCATACCACTCTGGCACTTTTAGTAATGGTTCATATTACACATAGCTCAGAACGTTGAGCATGTGTAATATTTGTGCTCCGCAATGTACATTTGCCATATTACTTGCAACGCACTGTGTAATATAATGTTAAAGATGATCCCTCCTGCCCCTTTCCTTGATGTCATGATCTTCGTCCCAGATCAGACGGTGGATCGCTACGACAGACACTCTTCATGCAGTATTAGGAAAAACCTGCCCTCCTCAGTCAAGGAGGGCACGTTTTTCCTTATACTGAACAAGTGAAGACTGTTTCTCGTTGTGATCTGTCTGGTCATGAGAGTGCATGTGACTAATGTTTGGGCACATGCATTGAGCTAGGCATACAAAGTCAGGAACAATCCTAACACATCGTGACATATGAACAAGAAATCGGTTTGCATCTGCATATCTTAGTTGTGAAGCTTGGAGAGTTTAACCCTTTGATTGAAAATGCATTGCTCATCTCACTGACAAATCAAAGGATTAACAATGAACCCTATTGGATGCCAGAGATATCTTGAGCACATTGAGAAAACTACCTAGCATCCAGAGCATTAAAAAAAGAATCTGTCTCCCATTTAAACATGTGTGCTCAATGGAAGATTTTTTTTTATGAAATACTTTTGAAACCACTTTCCTATAATGGAAATGTTTCTATACAACTAATTGCTGATGACTGTGTCTTTCCTATTCTTCTCAACAGTGTGTTAGACAAAGGTCAAGTGTGATATAAAAAGAGAAAATGTCATTCCAGAAGGATGTTACAAGTGACTCTCCCAGAGATGCCACTGTTCATGAGCTCCCCAATAAAAGCAAATAACCTTATAAAGGTTTCATATATTTACTCTTATTATTACAATCAGGCTCCTAAGTGTAAAGTTCCATGTGTTAAATGTTTCTTCATTCCAGACTCAATATTCTGCTATCATAAAGAGTGCAGTATTAGTCACTATTACTACATAACTAGGATGTAACAGATTCTAAGAACTCCATTTATTAAAAAAACAAACAAACAAAAAAAACAGATAGCAACATTTCAATGAATTTTTGCTGGTGGTAGGCTGAGATAAGGAATATGACTCACAAGTTTTCAATTTATCTGTACTTCAGTTTCATTGAGCATATTGACCTTACAATAAGAAGAATCCTGAATACAGATATATCATAAAAGTATCATGGGAGGAAACTAAAAGCAGCGTGGATGTACTGGTGAATTTGTAGTCATTAACACCAGTGTCTGAACCCAAATATATGCACTATAGCGTGTGATGACTATATTGCATACAGGTGGGCACACTCCACTTTAATGCCAGCAATCCTCGGACAACAACCTAATATTATAAGCAGGGGAATATTATACACAGCGCCATTCCCACCATGCTCAATGAGAACATTGACCTAAGCAAGGTGTAGAGGATGGACCGTCCCAAAACATGCTGAGACTGACTTCTCATTTTCTTCCTCTTGGTAAAAGCAGCATTAACGGGAGGATTTAGACTGTAAGTAGCTTAGTAAATTAACTTTAGGCAGGCATAAGGATAGAGCACTAATCCCAGTACCTGTTATTGAGTGGAATCAGCACTGTAAATTTGCCCCAAGATTTTTTTACTCACCAAAATGCAGAAGAATTCCCATTTGAATACAACTGGAGCAATGTAACCAGCTATATACACAAGCAGATACTCAAAATGGAGTTCAATGGGAACTGAATTACATATATGTTAATAATGAATAATCATGGGATTCCTGACTCAAACACAACAAAAACTGCAATACACTGGAGATTTTTCTAGCATTTAAGTGGCTAAAAACTCCATATAAATCAAAATGAATTTGGGGACTTGTTTTCAATTCATCCCCATGGTGCATTTGGCTTGCTCCAGAACTCCTCCAGTCCTTCTATTAATACATCAGCCCCCATATGTACCAAAATAACTGGTTCAATTCTGGTCCATACCATCTGTACCATGGGGGAAAAATAGAATTCCCCATTTAAATTGGCCTTTTAAAACACAGAACAGTCACGTCAATACAAGTCACATCCAATTCGTTGATGGTATCCATGGAATAATGAAAATAGAGTAATAAAGTTTGTAAAGTGTTGCCATCATTTAACATCATAACTTCGTATTGGACCTACATGAATAGGAGAGTGTAGTGAAGTGGGATCTGTTCTTCTGCACTGTTCATCCCTGTCTCTGCCACTCTCAGGGATTTGCCAATGGGGAGTCTGCATTGGAGCCGCGCAGGCACACAGATTCCACTTCGCCAAGATGGCTGCACTCTCCTATTCATTTAGTTCTGATAAGAAGTTATCATTTTAAATGAAGCCGACATTTAAAAAACTTTATTACCTTGTTTTCATTATTCAATGGATACTATCAATGAATCTGAGGTGACTTGTATTGACATGACAGTTACGCTTTAACTGCTTCAATGCTAGAGAGCACTCCAGAACATTGATGATCAATGCACTGGAGACCTCTATCAGTCAATATCAGTCAATATGTTAAAAGCCCATTTAAATCAATGGGAATGTTTATTTGTCCCCGTGGTGCAGTTGGTATGGGCCAGGATGAATCTAGTTCGGCTTAGTACATCCCTCCCTATTAGACACTTATTCAGGTTCAGTTCCTCTTACTGAAAATGAGAAAAAAAGGCAAAGTAACTGTAGCTACATCTAGGCGTATTAGTACACCAATGTACAATTCATATAGAACTGCAATAAGCCATACTGGTATGAACAATAAAAGCCTTATGCACAATGCATGGGCAATTCTGGCACAAACCTTCAGTCCCATAGGAGATAAGTAAACATTCCCCAAATTCCCTTTCATTTAAATGGGATGTTTAACCAAATGAATGTCAGAGTGTGAAGCAATGTGTTGCAGACCTCACTAGCATTCAAACAGGTTAAGTCTCTGAGTGCCAGAGGGTTATGCAATATATTGCTTTGCAATGCATTGCATACCCCTCTGGCACTCAAAGAACCATTTCAATCAATGACAATGGTTTTCCTCAGAATGTCTGTTGCTTCCGCATAATCCTATATTATAATTTGCTAAGGATGTTTGTCAGAATTAGAGACTGCCCGAACGCATAGAATGCTGGGAGCACAGAATGTTGGGAGCACAGAAAGAATGCTAGGAGCACAGAATGCTGGGAGCACAGAAAGAATGCTGGGAGCACAGAAAGAATGCTGGGAGCACAGAATGCTGGGAGTTCTGTGCTGGGAGCATTCTGTGCTTTCGGGCAGTCTCTACAGTGTATGACTGCGTTGGTGGCAGGATGCAGAGCAGGACCGACTCTTAACCCTTTGAGTGCCAGAGGGGTACGCAACGCATTGCAAAGCAATGCGTTGCGTACCCCTCTGGCGCTCAAAGGGTGAACATCCCCCAGACTTTGGCCCGTGTACAAGGGCTTTTACACTAGTTACACATAATTGTCTTTTCAAGCTAACACATTTCAACACTCTAAGTAGCACAAACATTCTCTGACTCACTGCTTTTTCTTTTCTTCTGTAGGCGTCACATTCTATGTCTCTTGTTATTAATGAAAACTACACACTGTGAAAGGAGGTGATGTTTTCCAGCTTCTGACATACAGTAAATAACCATTTTAATTCACATCTCTAGCGTTTCAGTTTCTTACCTGTCATTATAGAAGCAAAAGGTGGTTGAGGATCAAAGGGACATTTCAGCCTTCCAGACTCCAAGTTTTGTGTATCTATTCGGAATGTTACTTCCTGCATGTAAAAGTATATGTATTAATATATTATATACACTAATGTTTCCACCTACAAAATAAACCCCAAATCTATCAACACGTTTTAACTTGATGAGCTGTAGTGCTAATTGATTTTGCATATTAGTCACTGACTGCTAGCAGTATGTTTTTTCATGGGTCCAGAAAAGGGCTAATGACATATAAGATGTAGGAATGCCAATCATTTGTTTTCAGACAAATCCTCTCTCTCTCTCTCTGGTAAATGTATCACACCAATTCCACACATCAGCATGTATTGCCACTAGCTCCTTACACCTGCCTAACTTCAGTTTTCTAAGTTATATATGTACAAAATCCTCCCCTTACTGCCATTTGCTTCAAGAGGAGGACAAATCATTGGTTGTTTTGGGAGGTCCTTTCCTTTACATCTTCCTTAGACCAATGTTCTAAAGAAGGTGTGGACAAAATGGTGTGCATGTTTGTAATTTCTTTGTGCATAATATTTGGCTGGTAACGCACTGCATTGATCACATGCTGTTGTGCATACACATTACTAATGCCAATGTGGCTGCAGTGGTAAATTTGAACATTCACCTGTCTCTCTCCCTGTCTGTGGAAGCCTGGCACTCTAGTAGCTTGTGGCTTAATACCTTGGTCCCTAAACAGCTGGTAATATTCTTTTCACATAATAGCACTCTCACATAATTTTTAAAGATACGGTTGCTATTTTTATTCAGCCAGAAAGTGTGTGTGAGAGAGAGAGAAGTAGCAAATGTTACTGTACCTTTTTCACTCTAAAATGGGCATACATTCACATTACTGTATCTTATTGTTTAGATCCCATTTTACAATGAGCCAATAGCACTGTGTTTAAATAAACTAGAGGTCACTGTGCCTGCTAAGCAAACAAACAGCATCAAAGGGACAAATACATATTCGTCAAGATTTGCACTTATTCAAATGGGGCTTTAGCCCTTGGAATGCAAGGTCTGAAATGCATTGAGAAGAGTTGATGCAAATGGTTTGCTCCAAAATTGTTACTCTTTACGCTTCCTGCATATGGCTTATTTGGTGTGCATATGGCAACATAATAAATAGACACAAGAATAGAAGCACAAAGTAAAATGAACTACTGACAAGGCATATATTATGCACTTAAATTGCAGCAACTATTTGCCATAATGGGAAAAATTGCCCTCCTAAATGGAGACACATCAGATGTGACTAAAAGAACAGAATAAAATTAACGTGATTAGATGCACAGCCAGTGGCGTAACTATAGGGGTCGCAGGGGTCGCACCTGCGACCGGGCCCGTGCACTTGGCACTCTAGTAATGCAGAGCTCTGGGAGATGACATCATCTCCTAGCGCTCTACATTACTAAGAGGACCGTGTGGGAGCTCCAGGTAGGAGATGGGGGCACTGTTGAGATTGAGGGGCATTGTGGAGGGGGTCAGTGTGGTTGAGGGGGGCCAATGTGGTAGCGGTGGTGGGGGGCCCATGGCACAATACTGAGCCAAATTCAGTGAGACTTATGCTGTAACCTATTAGGATGAAGGTGATGCTCAATGCATTGCAAGCAATGTGTTGTGCACCCCTATGATCCATAACTGGGTAAGAATAAATGGAGCAATGTTGCCGCAAACCAACTAAACCACACAGGACAAATAAAAATTCATAAAATCCACATTTAAAGGGGAACTACCACGCCGCAATAACTTAACATGAAATCAGTCTTCATCTGGCGACTAGCTGCTTAGTAGCGCTAGTCGCCAGAAATATTACCCGGTTCCAAAGATTTTGGCGTTTTTCCGAGGCTCACAGGAGCAGGACGCACGGACATCTCGTCACAGTGACATCCGTGCGCCTGCGCTGACAGTTATTGCGGGGTGGTAGTTCCCCTTTAATTAAATCTGACTTCTAACTCTTGAATTCTTTGGACTGATGACCTCTCACACATTTGAGGGGTTAAATGCTTCATTAAATAAGGATTTCTATTTAATTTATACAATTGGTTTGCTCCAGAATTGCACCAATTCTTCCTAGTACAGCAGGCTCATTTTGCTTTGGACAGGACCATAGCACTCCAAATGTTAAATCCTTCTTTGTCAACATCTCTTGCAGCAATGGTGCTAACAATTCCCACTAAAGTGTGACATTTAAATAGATCTAAAGTGTGAACAAACTCATTTCAACTGTTTTTCAAATACACTCACATTTTTATTCATGTTCTGCCAGGTCAGTGTTTAATGAAAGAAAACACCAAGAAACTGGTGATAAGTGATGTGCATTGAATGTATGCTATATTATTCTACAGATAAAATTACCTCTTTGGGAGTTCCAAGTTCAAGATATCCACACAGCGGGTGAAACGCTCCTGTGCCACATGTGTATACATGGGTTTTATTGTAGTGATGAAGGACTTTGATGAAGTTTGCACATTCTGTCTGAAATTGGTAGAGAAAATTGCTTTATATATACACCAAGTCTAAAACGTAACTAGTGTATAAAATATATATATTTATAATACAGTGTTATTCATGCCATAAATGCTGGACTATTTTAAAGAAACATTGAGGGAGATTCACTAAGCAGTGATAAAGAGGTGATAAAGAGGTGATAAAGTAGAAATGTCTTCTCCAATGTATCACTTTTCCAGTTCCTGTGTTTTTCTATGGAGCCTATTCACTAAGATCTCCAAAGTTGAAGAAATCTTAGTGCATATGATCCATAGAATAACATAGGAATTAGAGAAGTGATAAACTAGAGAAGTCATCTCCACTTTATCCCCCTTTATCATTGTTTAGTGAATCTCCACCATTATCACCCAAAAACTTTTGGTGATTTTGAAAGTGGTACACTGTAATAACCAATTTTCATTTAGAACAGTTTTATGTTGGTTACTGAGACTGCTAGACTATGCTAATTAAGGCATACAGTGCCGGCATAACTATCTTAGCCCTACATTACCTCCTCTCACTCACTGAAATAAACTATTTCAGTCTTAGGGGAGGTGGGCAAAGCATTACTGAGCAGTGTCATTTAGTACACAACTGTACTGTAGGACTAAGACATACAGTAAATGCCTGCATAGTATTCCAGCATAATCTATACATCTAAATAATGACAAAAATATTTTTCTAAATAAATCATGGCTACACAACATATAGGTGATTTTGAAAGTTCAAAATCCCAAAGGTTGCTTTTGGTTACAGAGTCCCTTTAACAGTTTTTTACAAGAAATTACTATTTTTTAAAGTGTTTAAAGGAATAATTGTGCAGCAGATTATAAATGCGGGAAGAGCAGCTTATACAATAGCCTACTCTTTGTGGCAGTAGTTGAAATATACCTGTGTATTTATCAATAACTGATCAGATCTCCACGTCTTGCATATGTGAGGCAGGAAATATGTAAAAATTGGACAGAAATCTGACGTTTCCTACAATACACACATACACATTTTTGTATAAAGTATATGTGTATGAGTGAGTCATCTCCATAGAGTTCTTTGGGATTCTCCAGCCGGAACCTGGAGGATGGGAATGGTGAAGCTATCGTACATTCACTCTTTGATGAATGAGTACGTACCAGATACAATCCACCCACTGATGAACTGGTGAATAGATCCCTATTCCTAAAACACAATCTGCTCTTTCACCATTGACAAATAATTGTATATGTGACAAAACTTTTATTTCTTGATAGAACAGAAAATAATTGCAGGTGAGGGTGCTGTTTTTCAGCACTGTGTAATGTAATTTTCTTTTGTACTCCTCACATCCTGGTGAGAGTTATAATCTTCTTTGTGAGATACAACAGGAAGAGAGACGTGCAAAGTAAAATTACTTCCTATCGCTAGCACAAAAAGGATAATGAGGTAATAAGAAAATATGGAGCAATTATGGAGCAAATCAGCTGCTCCTTAGGGTATAAAATTAAAATCCCCCTTGATTTCAATGGGGCTTTTAATCTGAATGGTAGAAAGGGTTCAGAATGTATGGGAGACCTCTCTGGCATTCAAGGGGTAAAAATTCCAATTTAAATAATGGGGAACTTAGGGAATCCATTCTTGTCCCTATGGTGCAGTTGGTTTGCTCCAGAATTGCTTGATGTCTTTTAATTGCATTACGATGAAACACACACATATATATATATATATATATATATATAAAAATAAACCAAATATATATTGGAAAAAGGCGCCAATACAACACCTCACTATGAGTTATATATATATAAATAGAAAACTTTTGCTACAATCTCCATAAATCTGATAGTGGGCAGAAATAAATGAACAAAGAAAAAGTAATATGGAGAGAGCAATCAATATACTTATACTGGGAGTCCCACGAACATTTGCATCCAGTTATCATTCTCTGTTGATATCTTTTTTAACCTCCTTTTTATGTGAATTCACATTTATTATATATAGAGTTATATTTGTTTGGGGGTATCTCTTATGTATATTGATTGCATTGTGTATTGTTGAATAAATATGTTTTCTAATTTGTAATAGAGACTAGCGCTCTCTCCATATTCATATATATATACATATATATATATGTATATACTAGTTGAAAAGCCTGTTTACACAGGCCACAATGCCACCGCTGCAGTCATGCGCAATAGAGACTGCCCATGCCACTTCTGATACGGAGCTGGGTGCTCCGAATTCAGACCGTAGTCCTCTCTGCACACCTTCCTGGGACCAGGGGGTCCCAGTTAGGGTTGCCACCTTTTCTTAAAAAAAATACCGGCCATAGACTTATCATTGGACAGAAGCCAATTTTTTACCAGCCTGTCGGTAAAATACCGGCTGGGTGGCAACCCTAGTCCCAGTAAGGTACGCAGAGAGAGGACTCTGGTCTGAATTCAGGGCACCCCATTCTGTATCAGCCGCGGCGCGGGCAGTCTCTACTGAGCATGACTGCAGCGTGCACAGCCATCTCTACTGCAAATGACGGCTTCTGGCAAACATCCTTAGCAAATTATTATATAGGATATTTGTAGATAGATATAGATAGATATATAATTTTATAAAATACTCTTTGATATAATTTTAATCTTCATTTTTGCATAATTGTGCCTTCAAGTTAATCTCTTATATAGTAAAGACTTTACCATCTGCATTGTAGGGTTGAAGGAAGTCGCTAACATTCAATTGGTTAATGGCTCACTGACACTATATTTTCCAAAGAATTAATGAATTAATAAATTAATGAA
Organism: Rhinophrynus dorsalis; assembly: GCA_037306005.1. Classification (NCBI taxonomy): domain Eukaryota; kingdom Metazoa; phylum Chordata; class Amphibia; order Anura; family Rhinophrynidae; genus Rhinophrynus; species Rhinophrynus dorsalis. The sequence goes on from CM074721.1 coordinate 314,034,959, forward strand.
TTTGTTTATTTATATAGCCCACATGTGTACACAGCACTTTACAATTGAAGTTTTTGGATAATACAGGGTGACAAGTGCTTACCAAAGTGAAACACTGGAAGTGAGGTCCCTGCTTGAAAAGCGTACACTATACAGTGGTAATGGGAGACATACAAAATACATAAAGGTCAAGTGCTGAATACAGTGCTGGCATTCTGGTTGGGATAGGGGAACATAAAAAAGTAAATACATTATAAAAGCCTTGGATGAACAGCATTAATGCCTTCTAATGCCTTCAGAAATCAGACTTATATGTACTTTTTATTCTTACAATGGTCAGGCACAATTAATGATATCACCACTCTTTGGAACCACTCCAGCATGAAATAGCCTAATCATGACAATATCTAATGTCACTTTAACTGTTTTTACAATTGAACAAAACAGAAGTATATAATACAGATAATTTTATTAATATTGTAAATGTAGGTTCAAGCAATTGAGTGAAATATAAGATAAACTGTCCTACGTTCAAGAACTTAACAGTCTATCCACTGTAATGTATAGGGTATCATACAAGCTAGAATTTTATTTGAAGGCAAAATTTGCTGGACCTGTTCCACTAGCCTGAGGTAAAGAGATAGCTACTACAAAAGAGAGTCTGTTAAGTGTCTGGCATGTGTGATTATGAATTAAAGAATTGGTTTGGGAAATAAAAAATGAAAGATAATAACATATATTATGCATAACAGAATTTAAGGTAAACTGTGTTGATCCTGAAAATGATTTATGCAGAGAAGAGAAAATACTTACACTGGAATCTTTCCCAGCAAGTTTGCAAAATTCAACTCTTTCCTTTGCTGCAGGCCAGTATATCTGAAATGATTTAAATATAAAATTAGGGTATGGGATTTTTCAAAACATTTTTTTATAATTTTGCATTTTATTACACATTGAATTGCAGAAAAAATAATTCCCTGTTAGGGTTTTATACTTTGTTCACATAGGCGGCTTCAATATGGCAGATATGTTGTTAAATTATAGCAGCCCATATTACTTACCTGTAGCTTCCTGTATTCTCCCAGTGATTGGCTGACTCATGTCAACATCAGCCATACATAATGGACTAAACATAGAAACACAGACTCTAAAGCAGACTGCTGTCTCATTGCTACATATTTATGGAATGCTCTCCCTCCCACCATGCGCCACTGCACCTCTCTGATGGCCTTCAAGTCTCACTTGAAAATGCATCTCCCAGATAAAACCTCAACATGCTAGAAGGCACTGATGTACAAATTATAAATTATAAATTATTTAATTTACTTGTGTCCCCTATGATCATCAGAACTCTAGCACTGTATTCAGCACTTGACCCTTATGTACTCTGTATGTCTCCCTTTAACACTTTAGATTGTAAGAGACCTTGCACCCAATGTTTCACTCTACAAAGCACCTGTAACCCTGTATTGTCTAAAGCCTTAAATTGTAAAGCACTGCTTTTACTTCTGGCACTATATAAACATATTCATTCATTCATGGCAGATAAGCACCATTCGGCCCATGTAGTCTGTCCATGTAAAATCCGCAAACCTCATTTGGTTCTTGGTCTTGTCTTATGTTCAGGATAGCCTTATGCATACCCTTCAATGTGTAAAGAATGGACTGCCATGTAGTTTTCCGCTGCTTCAATTACCCTGTGGTCTGTGAGTTACAGCATGCTTCATAAGCAGACAATGTCCTTCCATTAAACAGCCTGAACTGAGGCATTGTTCAGACATAATAACTGTGTTAAGGTTGCCCTTATGAACATAGCTTTATCAGGCTATTGTTGAATCACCTCTTATTCACAATGTACAAACTGTAAATAGGAATTAGTTAATCATACATACAACTTTAACCAATATACAATGTGAGGAACTGATTACCATCAGCAAACTGATCAATCACTAAGATTTGTTAAAAAATAAAACTCCCAATTTAGCAACAACGTGGAATCAAATGAGTGCCACCATGCACTGGATCCAGTACATTGAAAGGATAGTAAGCTTAAAAATATGATAAATTATATATATATATATATATATATATATATATATATATATCCTACAATATATATTGATTACATTTTTTGTGTTACTGTGTCTTTAAACCAGGAAATCCTTAAAGGGGCACTTTCACACTTTAACTAAATATAGAAAGCAGATAAAATGGGGAAATACCTTAATGCTGGTTCTATAAAATAGGAATAAATCAGACATGGGTCTGTATTCAGGAAGCAAGATGAGCAATTCTGAAGAAAACCAACTGCAGCATGATTGGGGAGAAATAAAGCAATCCTCAAAAAGGCATGTTTATTTGAAAGGAAATTTTCAGTGCTAAAGAGGTCTCCAAGGTATTGTTTCTCAGTGCTTTGGAGGCTTCTTTTAATTTAATCAGTTAAAAGCCTTATTTAAATCAATGGGACTTTTTATGGTATAATTGGTTTAGCCCATAACTGCTCATCTTTAGCTTCCTGAATATGGTCCATTGCATGTTCATGTAAAAAACAGAATAACCGATGTGTAAATTTATATTTGTACCATATATTATGTCCAGTGAAACAATATAGAAAAGTCTGCCACAACAGCATACAAATCAGTTAGCGTTGCAGAAAGACTACACATGGTATAAATATTTCGGCTTTCACAGTCCATGACTGGAAGCTCTCTGGAAACAGTAATCCAAGAACTCAAGGAGAAAAACCTAAAAAAAATACATAAAGATGAAACAAATGTAGGCAGCTTGACTTTATATATTATACACTTACAGAATATGTAAAGTCAAAACGGGGGTCAGTTTTCTCTTTAACATACAGTACAGCTGTCAATTCATGGCAATATTTCTTGCTGAACTTCAATTATAAATTATTTCTCAATCAGATTTCCCTGTAGAATAGCCATAATTTTTCCTCCACTCATCATCTAGATTGAACCCAAAACACATGCTTTTTTATTCAGTTCTTTAAGGTGAAGAAGGAATCCTGCAGCCCTTTAAAAGGTATTCCTGGGGTGGTGATATTTTCTTACCCTAATAGAAATGTTAGCTTCCCTTTCCTTCCTATTGACAGAGAAGTTCCTTCATCCTTTAGGTAAGCATGGCGGTGAATCACCATGTCTGCAGTGAGCCTGTGTTTGTAAATGAATGTGGAATGTTCTCTCTATATACACCCCTATATTTATATATTTAATTTAAAAAATAACCCTTTCATGTTCTAGTATACTTCTGAATTGTCACGGTACAATTAGGATAAGAAACACACAACACAGGTACAGGTGAATTTTAACCAGTTTATTAAGATAAAAGTACAAGAGTGAATACACTTCCCCAACCTTCCCAGGGACAGGTGTACAGTCCACTACCCAGGAGCTGACACTGAGCTAAAATCTCTGCCCACGGATCACTAAGGCAGCAAGGTGGTAGAACCAGCCTATGATTCTACTGAGCGAATACTTGCTGAAGCCTAGAGAGCTAGGGATACAGGTACAGGAGCAAGACCGGGGTGACCAGCAGGTAGTGGCCAGGAGGTAAAGCTAGTCTGGGGATGCCGGAGCGTAGACTGACCAAGCAATATCTTAGGTGAGACTAACCCTGAGACTGCCGAACGGAAGGCAGTTGCCACAGTACCAGGGAGGTACGGATACTCTTAGGCTGTAAGAAGTGAGAGACAGTGACAGCAGATTGAGAAAGAGTGGAAGTCAGACAATACCGGGGTCATGCAAGTAGTGGGTAGTCAGACAGAGCCACAAGTCAAAACCGAATCAGATAGTCAGCCAGAGCCACAAAACTCACAGAGCGGGTAGTCAGCCTGAATCAGGGTCATGCACAGAGTGGGTAGTCAGGCAAGGCCTAGGTCATACATGGAGAGGTTAGTCAGACAAGGCCTAGGTCATACATTGAGAGTATGCTTAGTATGTATATATTGAATAAATATACTAGAATAACATACATGTAATAAAAAAAAAAGTTTGTGAGGCTAATATAATTTTCTTATATTAATATAGTGTGCTGTTAAAAACATAATACAACTGTTTCTTTTTATAAAATGTTCTGGTGCTTTTAGCATTCTTCATAAATGCACACACTTAAGGGGAGGCTTTCATAAAGAACAAGTATTTATTTATTTAATAAACATGCTGTAACAACTATACTAATGTTTGGTGTTTTATTCTCTTGTTTGTAGTTTTTGCATAAGAGCCTATGATCTGCGAGACTTAGGATCTCTTATTGCCCCCCCCCACCTAGCCATTGTCTGAGCAGCTCTGTGAAGTTGCTGTAAAACCTAATATCTGTACAAGTAATGGTGGGACTGTTTTCTTTCCAAAAGGGGCGAACTGTACAAATAAATCTGAATACAAATATAATTATTACTGATATTATACAGTGTTGCATTACAGCTCAATACAACATTAGTTTGCTAATGAAGTTTCCCCTTTAATGGGGAATAAACCTAAGGTGAAACCAGAATGCTACCAATGCATTAAGTAAGGACTCATCAAGCATTATATGGCTGAATGCCAAGTAAATCCTGTGATTTCCTTGCACATTCCAGGGTGGGATCCTGTCATTTTCTTATTCATCAATCAATTCACAATCTACTCGACCCAATATACTCTGACTTTAGCACTTCTCATGCCACAGAAACTGATCTCACAACAGTGGTCAATGATCTACACATTTGCAAATCACAAGGTGACTATTCAATACTTATCCTGCTTGATATATCAGCTGCTTTTGACACTGTCAATCATGCTTTTCTCCTCCAAATTCTTCACTCCTTAGGCATCTGTATCTTAGCCCAGAATTGGCTGTCCTCTTCTCTAACTAACAGATCCTTCAGTGACTCCATTGCCATCTCTTTGTCTTCCTTGTCACCTCTCTGTTGGTGTTCCTCAAAATTCTGTTCTAGTACCATTACAGTTCTCTCTATATACAATAACACTTGTTCACTAATTCAGACTCAAATATCACCTCTGTGTAAATTGATAACCAGCTTTATCTACCTGCAACTCAACTGACATCCAATATTCCATCTAAAGACAGATTGCTTCTCTGCTATCTCAGACTGGATAGCTCAATGCTCATCCCACCTAAACATGGCCCAGTAGTGCCTTCCCAGGTGAGAGCGAATTATAATAACATAAATTCAATATCAGAAGCACAGTGCATATATATTTTTATTTTAATGAACTAGGATTTTTATAATATACACCATAGCTTTTATATAGGGTACAGATATTAGTATCTACTCTTTACAATAATCACAAATTGTCTCAAATAATTACATTTTACTAGTAAACCTATACTGTATTTGAAAGTATTATAGTCATATTCTAAGTTTAAGAAATAAATATATCTGCTTTTATAGTCATTTATGCATTGAGACACTAATAAAGAACATCTGTTTTATGAACTTTTTTGCCAATGTCTTGTTATCAGTTTAAGGCCACCATTATTAAAATATAATCCATCTTTCTGATATGTTTTTGAACCATTTTCCTGTTTATTTGTTCTAAAATCTGTATGTAGAAATTTTAAAATTGTAATGTAACAATAGATTTTAAAATGAAAGAAGACACAGGGTCAATAGAGTTTAGTTTAGTTGTCATAAGCACAGTCAAAGCTATGATGAAGGTCTAGAGAAAGTCAAAGACAGCTTTACATTGAATGTAAGAGATCCTACTTATGGGACATAATGGGGCTTTCAGATAGGAGAATTTTTGTTTAATTTACTGTATGCCACATTATATGTACTTTTTTTAAAACTTAAAATATCAGTAGAAAATCCTATTAAAAGCAACATAATAGAAAGTCTCAAGATAATACAGTTTTGGGGGAACTGAATTAATTATAAAAATGTCATTACCCTCCACAGAATAAAATATGTAATCCCATATTAAAGCTTATTTAACAATATTGTATGATATATTATGAAATATTTACAAATATATAACATAAAAACTTAAGATGAACACAAAAGATATATAGTTAAAAACAGGTCCTAAAAGATTATGTGTGCATAAGCTCCATCTCTAATGTGAATTAATTTTATGAAACATTACATAAGTCAAAAACTATGAACAAAGAGCCATGTTTGATGTAACAGAATTGTTTATTCAACAAAATGTAAATTATGCCTCCATAAAAGCGCAGTGACCAAGGTGTTGTAAATTGGAATATTTACTTTAAGATTACTAAGGAGTCGATGTTAAAATAAATATTTCAATCAGAAAGAGACTGGTAACTGTGCAGCACTTTCTCTTCAAAGTTACTTAAGAATAAACAGCGATATTGGACGATCTATGGTGCTGCATTTTTTTAACCCTTTGAGTGCCAGAAGGGTAAGCAATGCATTTCAAAGCAATGTGTTGAGTACCCTTCTGCCACTCAAAGGATTAACCCTTTGAGGATCAGAAGGGTGTGGAATGTTTTGCTATTGCAATGCATGTAGATTGCCTCTCTGGTCATTAAAGAGTTATATATTACATTTTCAGATCAGAACTTTTTTTTTACAGTTTTGCGATTTATTCTACAGTTGTCATTAACTGGAAAAATTTACCTTAAAGCGGAACTACCACCCCTTAGCAACATGGCCCCAAATAATTACCCATCTGGTGACTAGCTGCTCAGTAGCGCTAGTCGCCAGAATTATTGCCGCGTTCATGAGATTTATAGACTGCTCCGGGAATGACAGGCAGGAAACAGTGCAAACATCTTTCCTTAGTGACGTCTGTGCCCCTGCGCTGTCAGTCCCAGCTTGCTCTAAGAGGCGTTGCTAGGAGCCGTTCGGTTCCAAAAGGGACTGACAGCACAGTCGTCACTATAGAAAGATGTCTGCGCAGTTTCCTGCCTGTCATTCCCGAAGCAGTCTATAAATCTCATGAACACGGTACTGAGTAGCTAGTCGCCAGTTGGGTAATTATTTGGGGCCATGTTGCTAAGGGGTGGTAGTTCCACTTTAATGTAAAAAAAAATTAATATTTAAGGATAAATAAATGATTATTTAAAACATCATTTGATATAGGTTTATGCTGCCTTTAATATCCTTTGTCTGTAGGATTGTCTTTGCAGATAATGTATCTGTACCATTGTAGAAGGAACAGTTGCTAGCTTTTATAATAAGCTATCATTTCGAAGGGTTCAAATTCTACAGCCTTTCGTCTGTATGTGGTCGATAACAGTAACTCATTTTCTAGATTAAATTACTTCAGCTAGATTTAATTGAAATCACTCACCAGTGATTATACAGCTAAGGTTTTGTTTTACTGACTAGGCAGTTTTAGTTTCATCTCCTGTCTGTCTTATGTCAAGTTAATATCATGGAAAACAGGCTACTTTGCAAATACATTGGTTATATGTTCATTTATATATTTGTACAGTGTGGCATGTTATATATTCCACTCCATATTGTTTTCTTTCCTTTCACTGGTCCAGCAAATGGTACTTTTTCCCAGTTTGTGGATTTTTGCACTTGGATCAGAAACCAGGAACACTGCTAGTGGAGTATTGCACACTCTACATCCAATGCAGTAGCTTCCACCAGTTTTACAATGGCAATGTGCCTGCAAAGTTCTGAATTCTTAGTACATCAACACACACATACACATGGAGAATTCCCCCCATTCACACCATGCTAAAGTATAAAAAGGGGGGGGGGGTCTGTTTATGGCATGTTATCATCCTGTGCTTGGGAAAGAGAAAGAAACAAAAGTTTTGATGTTAGCTAGTATAGCTAGGTAAGCAAAGAGAAAGATGCTTTTTAGGAATATTGGTGGTAGCCACTACCAATTGTTCTGTTTTCAGTGAGAAACCAGCATTGAAAGTCATATATTAAAGACAAGACAGATGGGTATACATGAATCTTGACATACTGAGTTGCTTACACACTCATTGCTATATTCAAGAACAAGAAGGACAATCATATGCCGAGTTGTGCTGGTTCTGAACCAGCAGCAGTGTACTTAATGTTTGCAATCTGCTAATTATGTAGCTTTGTAAACATCAACACTGCAGTCATTGGGAGAGAAAGAAGCTGAAATTCTGACACTATCTATTAGTGGCATGAAAAGTTCCACCACCGTTAGAAGTACTAAATCTTTTAATGACACAAGAGATGGCAACAAGTCACATTCTAGTTTTTTTTCCATAGTTGAGGAGGAGGAATTAGCAGTGATCCCAAATGCCGAGTTAGACAGTAGCATTAACATCCAGCTGCAAACAAGTGGCCAGTGAGCTAGAAATTATTCTAAGAAGAAAGGTAAAAACAAACTTTTTCAGACTTAAAAATCTGACAAGAATGTGTAATAGGGAATTGGATGATTTTGTTGATGCTGCCATTGATGACCTAATTTTTTGATGATGAGGATAATGTGACAATGATTATGTTGTTGATTTAGGATATGTTCCTCCACTGTCCTCCCCTTCTTCTGATACAGATGAAGTAGAAAGTGAGAGGAGTGATGACATGGCCAAAAAAAAGGCTCAGTTTCCCACCACTGGAAAGCAGCAATATGCCTATTAATATATTTGTGATATTGGACAGTCTGACTGTGGGCAGGTAAACATACCTAAAAATACATGATCACCGTCCCAGTCATCATAATCAGAGTGACTGCTTCCAAGTACAGCCCCTACCCAGTACATTCATTGCTAATGACTAAGCAGCAACACAGGTCAACATCCACAACTCCAGCTATGACTGCTTCAGGTGCTGTTTGAAGTGCATCTCCACTAAATTATACTGCTAGTAGTATTTCAAAATATAACCACTGTAGTACTAGTGGTAGTCCCTCAGAAACCCTGCAATCTATGAAAACTCCAGTATGGAGATACTTCACTCATGATCCAAAAGCTAACCATACTGCCATTTATTGTCTCTAAAAATTTGTGAGCGGAAGGAAAGCTGGATCACCCGCTGTCATTGAGATGCCAGTTTAAACAAAACTACAAGTCTGACTGAGACACATCAGATGTGCTACTACTACTAGCAGTAGAAGCACTTCTTAAAGTGCAAGGTGCAAAGGGACATTTATTAGTAGTGTTGTAGATGTCTCACAGGAATGGGACATCGCTTTTCACACTAACAATAACACTCATGTTTCCTACTGGTCTGTAGTGAGGACTCCGAGTTAGTTAGAGCCTCTACCACCACCTCCACTACCACAGGTCATGTTGGTAAAACCATAAAGTTACACAGTTTTTTCTGCTCAAGACTTATTTTGCAGTAGGGCTACTCAGCCGACTAACAATTTCTTTGCATTAGCTCTACTGTATTGCCCTGTGAGGACCTTGAGGTCCTCAAAGGGTGTTACCCTTGGCTTAAATGAAAAGGTCCTCACAGGGCATTGCTGGAAGCGAGTGGCAAATGCAAGCATTCTGACCACTGTGTAGAGATCACAGCCAACTCTAGAGGTGGTAAGTGGAAGCAGGGCAAGCTGGGAGTGGATTGAGCTGGGTGGATGAAGGAAATAAGCACCAAAAACCTATTTTTTTATGAGTAGATTGGGAAAACAAGGGTGTGTATTATACATAGACACTCTTGCTTTCCCCCTAAAATCTTGGGTATAATTTACAAGTATTATACACAGGTGCCCATTTTATGTGAGATTTTACGGTAAGCCTAAACATGGCCTATATATAGGGTCAATGAAATCTGTAAAAAAACAACTGGAAAACAATATTGAAAATGCACTTTTAAGAACTAATCTCACTTAAACTAATGTGATTTTTATTCCATTTGTTTTTAGGAGTTCCTTGGAATAAGGAAGCAAAATTAAGAACTTTAACCAAATATTTAAAAAGATTTCATTGTTTTTTTATATTGGTATCAATTGGTATCAATTGTTCTTTAATGGTAGAATAGTCACATTTTGGTATCAGTCTAACATGTCAGTGTAATATATCAGTCACCATCTAGTAATAAAACCCAATGTTACAAGTAATGAAAGTCTTACATTTAACTGAGGATTAGACAAAATTTAAGTTCACTGATACATGGAAGCATAGATTATTTGATCTTAACTTTTGGTATCAGTTCAGTGAAAAAGGGAAAACAGAAGTTTAAACCTGGAAATTCTATCCCATACCCACTTAATTCTTATGTTCTATTAATATGTATTATATATCATCAATAACATGGCAATAATTATAAATATTTTCCATATTGTATCTAAACTATGCACACTCTATAGTGGGAGAACATACTGGTCAAAAACCCTTTGCTTGAGGCAGATTGGTAAATGTGTCTTAAAGACAGCACTACTAAATTTTCCAAATGTTTGTCATCCCAATTGTATTCGTCTCTCAATTTCCATCATGGTGTTTCCATTTGTGCCATTTCCTATCCAAGGTAATAATATATGTCTCTCTCTCTTCTGGTTATTTTCCATCTACTGTGACTTTACTTGGTATGGTATATATATATATATATATATATATATATATGTACAGCCATTGTCAATCCACTGTAAAATGAAGGCTTCCTCAGCAAGCTGAGGGTATGGACTATAATCTTCCACTGTGGTACAATGCAGGTTGGCAGGCAGTTTGTGCTGATATTTTGATGACTGCATACATAGCTCCTGCTGTTATATCTTATAAAACATAAAAAAGCAAAATGTTGAATTTCTAAGTAAATGCAAAGTGTACTCTGCTTTCAAAGGTAGTGATTCAACTTCTCTAAATGCCATATGTTCAAAAGAAAAGTGGAGTAATTCTGGCACTAACCATTTGTACTATAGGGGAGAACTAAAAATGTCCTTTAAATGGGGATTTTAAGCCCTTGAATGCTAAAATCTCCAACACATTTCTTCTAGCATTCAAGGGACATTCAAGGGGGTTAATTTCCCCATTTAAATTAATCTGAGTTCTTTAAATGTCTGTTTCTCCACTATAGTGCAACAGGGTTGTCCCATTATGTTTCTACTTTCTTTTTGAGACATGGCCCCAAGATTACGAAAATATCTATTATCAGATTTTGAAACTAAAATATGTAATTCTAAAGAAACTGGAACAAAGCCAACATAAATATTACTTCGTCTTAATAATGAACACATATGTGCTACATATTGCTACTGTAGAATACCTTTTTTGGATTGCCCTATTTAAACCCAGTCTGTTTTATGTTGACATAAATAGGCATGTTAAGTTATGTTATGTTATGATGTATGATGACAAACCAAGCTAGGTTTTGAAAATGTGAAAAAATCCAGATATCAATAACTGTCATAGTTTGTGCTCTTTTTAAAACTGTAAACACTTTAAGTGGCTACTCATGTAACAAAACTGAAGGCACATCATTTAAAATGCCTAAAAAAATGGAACTGGTCTGCAGAAGAAATGCATCATCTAATCACTAAGCTAGTCAAATACGTTTTTTTAGACTAGCTACATGCAACATAAATAAGTGAGCTCATAGCGGTATGTGCAGAGTGCAGACTCTGACATCACATGGCAACTCACTCATGCCTCATAGAAATTCAGTAACATTTACTGCTGACTACAACACACCTCTCTTGGCCAGAAACTGCCATTTCATCCACAGGAAAAGAAATATCAGGATAGACTAAAGTATCTGAACATATATAGCTTGGAGGAGAGAAGAGAGAGAGGGGATATGATTGAAACATTCAAATACATGAAGGGATTCAACAAAGTACAGGATGGAAGTACATTTCAAAGGAGTAAAACTGTTAGGACAAGAGGCCATAGTCTAAAAATTGAGGGACACAGGTTTAGATGTAATGTAAGAAAGTTTTACTTCACTGAGAGGGTAGTAGATAAGTGGAATAGCCTACCAGCAGAAGTGGTAGAAATTAATACAGTGACAGAATTTAAGCATGCATGGGATAGGCATAAGGCTGTCCATAACTTAAGAAAAGACCAAGGACCAAAAAAAAGATTTGGGGTTTTTACTGTAGGAAAATGGGCAGACTAGATGGGCCGAAATGGTTCTTATCTGCCGTCAAATTCTATGTTTCTATGTTTCTACTTCAGCCTCCGTCTCACATTTAATGGCAACTTTGCTGGGCTGGTTTGAGCCACTGATTCGCTCAGGGAAAATTAAAAATGAGTGCCCCCCCCTTAACCCCTGGAATTCTAGACGGAAGACAAATAAATTCTACTGTGTTGTGTGAGCGGTTGTATAACAATCATTCCAGTTTCCCCCTTCTACTACAATTTTCATCTTACCTTTACTTTCACACAGTGTTAAGTGCTTATGCCTTGCTTGACCTTTCTTCACACAATTATGAATTCACATAAGGTTTCACATATTACGCAGACTGTATTGTGTGTCTCAGATTATCAAGGTGAACAAGAGGACTATAAGCTTTCTCACAACTGAGTAAGAATGTTTCCTTGACAGTGTGGCTCAAGGTACCTGCCTTGCTGTTATAATTCACTACATGCTTTGGTTTCCCATCTAGCATGGGGTTGAGTGGAGAGATTTTAATATGGATACATTTAAAGGGATAGTAATACTTCGTTTTAATTTTATTTTATTTTATTTTGTAGGCATTAAAAAAACATGAAGAATGATATAAGTCTTATCTCTCAAACCTTTATGGTTTATGAGATATTCACAAGCAAAGTTTCCCCCTCCCGCCCCTTTTACCTACTGTAAACAATCTCTTCTCAGATGTGGAATGCAGTCCATAGACTGGACAGATAACAGAAGGGGACACTCTTATTCCTATGAAAACAATGAAATCCCTGCCCCCCTTGACAAGCTTTTCAGGTTTTTCCCGTATCTTAATTGAAGATTGTCCCTCTCTGCAGTCTACCTGGGCAGCTCCCTTCTGCCCTGGCTGAGAAGTGTTACATCAGTAAAAGGGGTGGGAGGGGGACACTTTGCTTGTGACTATCTCTTAAACCATAAAGGTTTGAGAGATAAGACTTATATCATTCTTCATGTTTTTTTAATGCCTACAAAATAAAATAAAGTCAAAACGAAGTATTACTATCCCTTTAAACTTTGCAAATTAAAGATTCTCTGTTTTGTGTTAGACAAATATACATACATATTTAAGTTAAAGTAAGCTACAGCTAAAATTGATGAAACGGTATTTTAAATTAGCATGTCACCAAGCAGAAGTGCTAGCTACAATAGAAATATTGAGCCTTATGCACAAGAGAAAAAAAACTGCACTATTGGGTACAAGGTTAAGATCCCCATTGAAATTAATGGATATTTGGGAATTGTTAATATATCACCTATGGTGCAGTTGATTTGCTCCAGATTTGCTATATTTTGTCACCCACTTTAATATTCAGTAGTTTCAGAGTTATTTTGCTATTAAGATTCCCCTCCCATCCTTACATCAGTCTAGTAATAAGAAAGTGGGTGGACCTCACTGATCTAGCAGTTACAATAGGTACCCATCCAGCCATTCACCAATACAGAGGCTTTGTCTCTCTATGAGTAGATTTAAAGGGATAGTAATACTTAAAATGTAAAAAAAAATATGTTGTAGGGGTTATCTCCCTGAGTAAAACAAGAGTATTCCCACTGCTCAAAGGTGTGTCATTCAAAAGTTATTAATTTTCAAAGTTGAATTTTTTAGGTGCAATATCACAGTGGCCTAAAATTGTACAGTGGTGCTGTTGCTACACCATCCTATGGACAGCTCTGGTCCCGGGACCATAAATCTCCATAGGATGGTGTAGCAACAGCGCCACTGTACAATTTCAGGCCACTGTGATATTGCACCTAAAAAATTCAACTTTGAAAATTAATAACTTTTGAATGAAACACCTTTCAGTAGTGGGAGTACTCTTGTTTTACTCAGGGGGATAAACCCTACAACATATTTTTTTTTACATTTTAAGTATTACTATTCCTTTAATGCCTTCATTGCACTGAGCTTTAGGGGAATCCTAATAGCTTTAAAACTCTGTAACTATTTAGTATGTGACTGACATCAGTCACACCCTTTAATTCTGTACAACACAATAATAAAAATAAAAATCTTCCATTACTACCCCTTTCAATATTTGGCTTACATATCTTAGGTTTGATATAAAATGCACTTATTTTATGCCTCTCTATATGAAAATAACTCAGACAATAGAGTCTAAAATTTGATGCCAGTCAATCAGGAAGCTGGTTGATAATGAACGCTAATAGCAACTCTAATGAAAAACACAATTAGATACAAAATTATTTATTTATTTCTCATTTCGTGCTATTATCATGGAGTTTGTTTGCTGTAAATCACTATGGTTTAACTTTAGTTGCCTAGTAACAACAACAATAATTGATCTGTATTCCACTGCTTCTATTAACAATGTGAAATATGTCTACTTAAAAACTTGAAGACTCCAATGTGTGGTCTTCAAGGAGTTAACGAAGCAGTGACTTATTTAAATTTACATAGTTACATAGTTACATAGTAATTTAGGTTGAAAAAAGACTTGCGTCCATCCAGTTCAACCCTTTTCCTATTCCTGTTTACCATCGCTGACCCAAAAGAAGGCATCTGACTCCAAATGGCAATCAGACTTCTCCCTGGATCAACAAGCCCTAACTAAATATTAATCCCAATACTAACGTGCATAGCCCTCTATATTATGCTCTTTTAAATAATTATCCAGGCCCCTTTTAAAGGCATCTAATGTATTTGATAGCACCACCTCCTCCGGAAGTGCATTCCATACCTTTATTGTCCTTACTGTAAAGAAACCCTTCCGCTGTTGTAGACTAAATCTCCTTTCCTCAAGTCTAAGCGGGTGGCCCCTTGTCCTGTGTACTGTTCTGTTAATGAACAGGTCTTTTGAAAGCCCTTTATATGGGCCTTGAACATATTTATATAGTGTTATCATATCCCCTCTAAGACGCCGTTTCTCTAGTGTGTACAAGTTTAACTTTTCTAGCCTCTCTTCATAACTAAAACATTCCATTCCCCTTACTAGTTTTGTAGCCCTCCTCTGCACTCTCTCTAGTTCCATAATGTCCTTCTTCAGAAAGGGCGCCCAGAATTGAACAGCATATTCTAGGTGGGGTCTTACCATGGACCTGTAAAGAGGCATAATTATATCTTCCTCCCTTGAGTCAATACCCCTTTTAATACATGCCAATATCTTATTGGCCTTTGCCGCTGCCAGCTGGCACTGCATGCTACTGCTAATAAAGTACAAACTGAAAACAACTCAGGATTTGTTCTGTGCTGGAACAATGGAAAATAACTGGGGGGCATATGTCCTTCCAGTCATTTTACACAAAGGATACAGCTGAGCACTTCCTAATGACAAAAACAATGATGTGGTACTTGGATTTCAGCATCATGTGTCAGGAACTACCCATAAACCTTTTGTATTTACCAAAAGGTCAAAATGTAAGCATGCTGTGTTTAAATAGCTGTCACTGTTTTAGAGGAGGAAACTGGATTTTACAGAAGAAAGACACTACACTCATATGCAACCAGATAACTTTATAACATTTCTCTATGTGTCTACAACTAATCAATGGCTATGGGCCTTATAAGCTAAGCAGGAGAAATTATGTTACAAACCAAATGTACCATGGAGGGGAGGGAAAATTCTTACTGATTTAAAAGGGGACTTTAACCCCTTCAATGCAAGAGGACTCCAACACATTTGGGGTTATGCACTAAGGAGTAATAAAGTGGAGATTACTTCTTTAGTGATATCACTTCTCCAGTTCCTATGTTATTCTATGAAGCCTATGCCCTAAGCTCTTAAAAGCTGTAGAAAGCTTATTGCGTTGGCTCTATAGAATAACACAGGAACTGGAGAAGTGATATCACTGGAGACATTATAACCACTTCATCACCTTTCTTTATATCACATCTTAGTGCACCTCCCCATTATGTTGCAATGAATTGGAGATCTTCTTATATTAAAAGGGTTAAAGGCACCATTTAAATCCTTGGGCGTATGGGAAGATTTTTATTTGCTTCCTATGGTACAGCTGGTTTGACCCAAAATTGTACCTCTTGATGAATAAGACCCTAATAGACACTTAAAGCGCTGTATGTTTAAAACAAAAGTGGAGGAGTTTTGGAAAATTAAAATTTCCATTGATTTTAACTCCTTGCATGCTAGAGAGGTCTCCAATGCATTACTTCACAATGTGATGGAGACCTCTCTAGCATCGAAAAGGTGTAAATCTCCATTTAAATGAATGGGAATTTTTAGTTCTCCCCTATAGTACATATGATTTACCCTAGGACTCCCCCAGTTTTCTATTGAACACACAGCACTTTAAAATATAAAGTAGAAAGCAACATGGCAATATGATGATTTTACTATAACAGCCTAGGAAGATGTAAACAGGAAGAAACAGCACATACAGCTCAAAATGTGTTTGACAACAGCTTTACAAGAGGACCACTGCTAAAGCTGAATTGTCATTAACCCCTTAAGGACCATTGACGTGGCAGGACCGTCACGCTGGTCCTACACTTAAGGACCAGTGACGGCCCTGGCACGTCACATACTTTTATACCGGGGACTGAAGTTGATCGCTCCAAGACCTGAGCAATCTCTTTCAGTCCCCCGTTCGGAGTGCCGCCCCACGTGATCAGTCACATGGGACGTCATGTCAAAGTTTCCTATCTGGTCCTTAAAGGGATAATAATACTTCGTTTTTATTTTATTTTATTTTGTAGGCATTAAAAGAACATGAAGAATGATATAAGTCTTATCTCTCAAACCTTTATGGTTTAAGAGATATTCACAAACAAAGTATCCCCCCCATGTTCAACCAGATCAGAAGGGAGGTGCCCAGGTAGACTGCAGAGAGGGACAATCTTCAATTAAGATAAGGGAAAAAGCTGAAAAACTTGTCAAGGTGGGAAGGGCTTTCATTGTTTTCATACAAAGAAAATTGTCCCCTTCTGTTATCTGTCCTGTCATACAACCAGATTCACATCTGAGAAGAGATGGCTTACACTAGGAAAAAGGGGCGGGAGGGGAAACTTTGCTTGTGAATATCTCATAAACCATAAAGGTTTGAGAGATAAGACTTATATCATTCTTCATGTTTTTTAATGCCTACAAAATAAAATAAAGTTAAAACGAAGTGTTACTATCCCTTTAAAGGACAGCACACTCCGGGACCGCTGGTCCTTAAGGGGTTAAAAGACAAGTTTGTCTTACACAGATTTAAAATCTGTCTGCAAGTTCTACTAGACGTTTTTCTATAAAATAAATCATTTTTGAGAACTGAACCTTCATAGTTCTATGGCACTAAGGTGTGATAAAGAAGTGATAAAGTAGAGATTTCTCCAGTTCCTGTGTTATTCTATGAAGTCAATACACAAGAATGTCTCCAACTTAGAAGATCTTACTCCATAGGCTCTATAGAATAATAGAGGAATGGGAGACGTGATATCACTGGAGAAGTCATCTCCACTTTATACCTTAGTATATAACCCCCCTTATGTTAGAAGCCAGACTTATCATGCACTGTGTGTGGGCTCTACCTAGATTCATTCATATTACACCTTATGTTAATTCTGGAGCGGCCCACAAATGATGTAGCATAAAATGCAACACTGTCGCACCAGCACCAGTGCCAAAAAGGTATCCAATGCATTGGATTCCTCTCTGGCACTCAAGGGGTTAATTTATTAAAAGCTGTTTATATTACAAACAAATATCTTGTGCAATATATAGGTAGCTTTAACTTCTTTTTGAAATTAACCCTTTCAGTGGGGTACTCAAAGCATTGCAAAGCAATGAAATTATGATTATTATTATTACAAATTAAAAAAGTGACTCATAACTGACCCTTCTGGGATGTTTGTTCAAATCAACCAGATTGAGCAGGTAAATGTAATCTTTAGCGCCAAGGAGCAACCTGCTCCTCTCCTCATCCAAAAGCAGTGTTTGAAAATCTAGGCCTTCCCCTGTTGACTCCAGGAATGGAATAAAGCTGTTTGAAAGAAGTAGGTCTGTGAGGAAAAAAAACAAAAATGAAAATGTTTAGTTATGAGTCACTTATGTTTTTTATAAATATGTTAAGCCATCACATAGAATATAGTTTGAATAATGAAAGTTCGGATATTCTGTGCCTAGCACAGTTAATTGTGCTTTAAGAACATGGAATAACCCTACTTAACCTTTTGGATTCTAGAGAGCTCTCCAATATATTGGAAAGCAATGCATTAACCCTCTGAGTGCCAGAGGGGTGCACAACGTACCCCTCTGGTACACAAAGGGGTAACCCTTTGAGTGCCAGTGGTACGGAACGCTTTGCTTTGCAATGCGTTCCGTACCCCTCTGGCACTCAAAGGGTTAACCCTTTGTGAACCAGAGGGGTACGTTGTGCACCCCTCTGGCACTCAGAGGTTTAAAGACCTCTATAGCATCCAAGGTGGTATAACATTTTCTTACATTTTTTAAATTATTATTATATCAAGATAATCAATTATTAGAATATGATATACTAGTTGAAGAGCCCGTTACATGGGCCACAGTGCCACAGCCAGCCGGTCGCGGGGCAATCATGCGCAGTAGAGACTTCCTGCACCGCGACTTATACAGAGCGGGACGCTCCTTCGGAGCGCCCCTCTCTGTATCAGCTGCGTCGAGGGCAGTCTCTACTGCGCATGACTGCAGCACTCGCAGCAGTGTGTACTGCGCATGTCGCGGCGTTACACACGATTTAGCGAATTATTATATAGGATGATGCAATGTCAAGCAGGCCACATATGACAATGTTGTGCCTATAGCACTATAGGAAATGAATGGGAAGAGTTTACCCGAAGATTAATTTCACCTCCATTTTTGGAGGAAGGTGTCCTTCATACAGCAGTCAGGCCTATCTGTCTTTTTGAATTATATCTGCTGTTTCCTATATACAGTGATCTCTTTTAAAGTTCTCACAGTAAGTGTCAACTGTATAAGTGTCAGGTTGTATACTAAAACTAGCAACAGGGATGAATGATATAAACATACACAGATATAACTGACTGCTGTTTGAATGACACCCCCTAGGTACATACCTCTGTTAAACAAATTAAGACTCACTTATCCCTAGGGATTTGTTTCCCTTTACTTCTGGCAGATATAGAGACTCTTTCTTGGATTTTTTTTATAACTCTCGAGTTACATAGACAAATAATATGTTTTACTTATGAAAATGCATAATTCTTCTTGGAAATACTTAAATTCCAACATTTAAACAATTAAAAGGCCACAGTGGAATACTTTTTTTCAAATTGTCTTTTATGCTTTTCCAATTTTTCTACAGCTACACTATTATGTACTAACTGAAGTGTTATGTTTGTACTGTTTGTACCCAACAAAAACAGTAAGAGGAATGTTCTGTTTGTTCTCTTTTTAAATATCAATACTGAGCAAGCATAAGAATGCAGATGTGATTATTCTTTTTAAATAGAAGAGCACTGTCCAGTTCTTAAGTAATCCCTACTATACCATATTAATAAAATGAACCCCGTACTGAGAACATTTCATTGATATGTTTTATTTCACAATAAATTAAGTTCAGTTTGATGACAGAACCATTCATTTTGCCAATACAAAGAGCTAGTAATTATGGATTTACGTATTTCCTGTCAACAAACGTCCTTACTGCTAGCGGCAAGCAAGGGTTGAATAAAGGATACACAGAAAAACAATGATGCAACAGCCAGTATGTTTACAGCACAAATGAGAAACAAATTGTTGAATGGAAAAGCTATTTCATTAAAGGAACACTAACACCAAAAATTATACGTGGTTATATACACTTAAATACCTTGAACTCCATGCTAGCATCTCTAAAATTATCTATTTGTTTTCTTAGGCATAAAATCTAGTCTCATATATGGTCGCTGGGGGTACCCACTCCTGCTTTTACCAGGACTCCAGAGCTCCCATTATAACAGCAATCTTGATAGGTGTCTCACAAGTCATAGTGCATTATTGTCTGCAAATGGGCTGAAATATGATAACAGTTTTTCTGTATAGATTACTAGTGGATACTTGACTCAATAAATTAACAGCATTAGCTCTGCAAAAACACATTTAGCCAAACTGTGTCTAATTCTGAAAGGCAACACATTAAAATGTTTGTTTAGAATTAGAATGGGGGATCAGTGGCCAACTAAACCGGTCTGCTGCTTCCTCCGTCAGTAGCTGTCCTTTTGATTCAGACGCCCATCAAATAGAACAACGAATGAACACACAAAAAACAAGGAGGAGTGCTAGAATGTATCATTACCTGCTACATTAGCGGAGCAAACAGATAAAGTTAACCCATAAAGTAGACCCCGTGTCTTAAAAAGAACACCAGTCTATGAGCATATGGAGCCAATTCTACCCCATCTGGGGAACAAGCTGAGAGTGGAATCGAGATGTACCCAAATGAAGAAGAGTTAATACTGTCTTCGTAAGAGCATAGTCTGGTCATCATTTTAAGATGTCGAGTCTTTTATATGGCCAAGTGTCACTACTCTTGTATGCGCTGTTGTAGTAGCTGTTAACACATCCTAGAGTTCCTTCTTGTTTTTATAGTTTGCTCTGTTCTTGAATATGTTTTCCCTTTTAATCCCTTGGATGCCAGAGATGCCATCACCACATTTCCTGAGGATATCTTTAGGTGTTAAATAACACTTTGAATAGAAAAGAATAATTACTGATGGAGTAAAATTGTTGACAAAAAGGTTTATTAGATATCATTATGGAAATGGTCTTTATACAGTTTAATTTGAGGAAATGAGCTACATTTATATTTAATATTTAACTCTCATTCTGTGATCCAGGGAATTAATTCACTTGCCCATTAACCCAATTCCGCTGTAAATGGATTCTCATCTGTGCATATCCACTTTACTATAAGTTGTCAAATACTAACTGCTAGTTTAAAGTTGGCACAAACCAGTTCACATATTTGTAGCAAATAACACATAAATTATGACTGATGGGTAAAAGTAATAATCATAGAACAAGTAGTATGAAAGCCCGTATACACGGGCTAAAGTGCACCCAGCTGCCCCAGAGCCAGGAGCAGAAACAGGACGTGAGCAGTCCGGAGCAGGGCAGCGCGTTCGGTGAGTCTGTACTGTGCATGACTGCAGTCATGCGCAGCAGAGACTCGCCGAACGCGCTGATCCTTAGAGGAGAGCTCCAGACAGCTCACAGCAATGCTCCCTGTGTGCGAAACCACACATGCACAGTAGAGACTCTCTACTGCGCATGTGCGGTTACGGCTCACAGTGAGTGACGCATTCTACCACTTTATGCAATAGGAGGATACATTACTTGTAACAATGCCCAGCAATTCATAGAAACTAATTGAGATATTGTATTTATTGTATTATTATGTATACCCCCACAGGAAAAAAAGCTTGACTTTAATTACCTCAAAATATTGTATATTTTTATCTCTGACTATTCTTTGTGTTCTGTTTATTCACCTTTCTAGAAAACACTGAGGGGTCCATATACAGCTGTGTGATTTCAAGGGGTAACTTATTTTGGCTTTGTCCATATGGGTGCCCTTTTAGTAATATTGAAAGTGTAAAAACAATTAGATGCATTGTTTATAACTGAATTGCAATTTTATTGCACTTTTCTCTGTTTTTGTTTTTTTTTTTTTCTCATATCTTGGTAGCAATATAAATAGCTTAAAATGCACTGAAAATCCAGCACCCTGCACTATTTGGGGGAAACTCAGTTATTATTCCATTAAAACCCATTAAATCCATCCTAAAAGTTGGTAGGCATATGAGCATACTGTTGATCCAAAGTTGTGGCAATCTGTGTTACCCTGGGATATTAGTGGAGAAAGTAGCTCATGTGATCATACTTATAACACAAAATGGAACATACATATAAAAGCAAAAGTAAAGCAATTCTGGCACATATCAACAGAGCTATGGGGAACAAATGACAATTCCACCAATTTCCATTGATTTATAAGTGTTATTAAACCCGTTGAATGCTAGAGAGAGAGAGCAAGTGTACTTCTCCCCATGGTGTTGGAGACCTCAGTAACATTCAAACATTTAAAAAGTGTAAAATCATACCTATAAGTTCTGAAGAAATGTTAAGTAACTGTTTCAAGAAAGTTGCACCATATAACTATATAATTGTTGGAATCTACTTAAAATCAAAATATGTCAGCATTCTGAATATCCCCCATTGTTTCTTTTGTGATTATTGTATAATCAGAGATGACTGCTCCACAGTGCAACAGTAAACAGTTCAGAAAAGAGGCCTCTAGAAATAAGTGCATGGAACAGATCACTGGCTCCATTAGCATTGACATTGCACTTTTTGGAGGTGACCCAAAGGTTATTATACTGCGTTTGCAAGCATGGAGCTGGTGATCGATTCCATGAACTTACTAGTCAAAGCACCTGGAAGACTTATTTAAAACTCTGAACTTCATCAGACCTATCCATCTACACCATATCAAGACTTCAGATCTTGTGGGAGAAGGTAAGCTGGAACACCCCATGCACTTCAGAAAAGGACATGAGAGGAGGGGGGGAATGAAAGAGGATAAAACCTTAGATGTCTCCCTGTGGAGGCACAGACAAATCAAATTAGTTCCTCCCCTGCTGGTTGACAGGGAGGCAAGAGACTTCAACAATGCATGCTTCCCTGACACCTGCTTCCAACCTCCCCATGAACTCTTTTCTGCATGGGCTGGGGGGGCACAAAAACCTTGCCAACTATAACAGTCACCAGAAGACCATAAGTAAGGCATAGGCACAAAGGGGCTGTTACACTTACAATTAACCCTTTCACTGCCAGGTGCAGGACTGCCAGACAATGTATTGTGGTTCTCTGCATATGACTAGAAAAAAAAATCAGCCCTTACAAGTGCAACAAAGCTGGCCTTGCACACTGTTCTGTGGTGCACACAGAGCCACTGACTGAATCCAGGGTGGCTTACCACACACTTTACTGTGCAACCATGCCTACCACTGCAACAAGAATATGGTGTCAGGCAGTGCATATGTGGGTACATGACTACCTGTGCACAGTACAATATCTCTCCTCTCCCCCTGCTTCTTCTTGCATGGGCAATTCCGTGCTTCTTTTGAAAATGTATTAGAAAATTCAGAAGGTTGCAACTGTACACATCAAACACAACTGTAGCAGGAAAGGATGTACATAAAAATCTAACGTATTTTTTCAAATACCCTCTACGTCTGATGCACTAAAAACTGGAGCATTTCTGGGGCAAACCAACTGCTCCACAGGGAGCAAACATATTTCTCCACATTTTCATTGCTTTAAATGGAGCTTTCAACCCTTTGAGTGCCAGAGGGGTACGCAACACATTGCAAAGCAATGCGCTGCGTACCCCTCTGGCACGCAAAGGGTTAAACACAAAGAGCACTATTTTCCTCTTTTTCAGTGCAATTTGTTTGACACAGAAATGATGCAAAAGCTTAAAGGGGAATTAATCTCTTGCAATACGTGGCTCTTACTTTGGTATTCATCTAGGTAGGTGAGTTTTAAGCAGAAGTCCTATATACCAATTTATACATTTTTTTTGCAGCTGCCTGTAGGAAGTGATCACTGTTGAAGTCAGCCTTTAGTTCACACTTTCTTACTACAATCAAATAAACTTCAATAGTGATGAACAGAGGTTTTCAGAAGATTCTGACACAGGAAGAAATGTTGACATTCAGGGCTTTCTACCTGCTGATAGAATTATAGCAGGAAAACCTTTCCAACAACCTCTGATTCATGTAAGAAATTAGTGAATGGAAGTGCGTGTGCACATGGATGTGAGTGTAAGTGATGATGACGTGTTTGTGTGCATATATTGTGAGGTACGCATTCCGGTATCATGACAGATCATTAGCATCGGAAACAAGAAATGGGAACACTGGAGCTCAGCATTGTATAGCAGAACTCTGCATGGGATTCATGCTTTTCCTCCCTACAGGAAATTCTGAGGAAAGAAATACAGCTCCCTTTCCGTGCAGATCTAAGTAGAGTGGAAACGCAAATTGGAGTTTTTTAGCCCTACATTACCTCCCCCACTCACTGACACAACCATTTCTGTGCTAGGGGAGCCAGACAATTCATTGGTGGGCAGTGTCAGTGAGTGGGGGAGGTAATGTAGGGCTAAAACAGGAAATATATACCTGGCATGCCTTAATTAGCATAATCTATATATCTAAATAAACCAACAAATAATTTTTCTAAGTAACAATAGATTCTACGACATATAGTTGATGTTGAAAGTTCTTTCAAAATCACCAAAGTTGTTTGAAGCTGCTTGGGTCTCTTGAAGAGTCACTTATTCCAAGGTCACAGTTCTACTTCTACCTAAAAATATATTTAACAGCTTAGTTTAAAGGGATACATAAAATGTAAAAAAATATATGTTGTAGGGCTTATCCCCCTTAGTAAAACAAGGATACTCCTACTGTTGAAAGATATTTTATTAAAAAATTATAACAGCTCAAACTTGAATTTTTTAGGTGCAATATCACAGTGGCCTGAAAATTTACAGTGGCGCTGTTGCTACACTATCCTATGGACTGCTCTGGTCTGTAGATCATAAATCTCCATAGGATGGTGTAGCAACAGCGCCACTATAAATTTTCAGGCCACTGTGATATTACACCTAAAAAATTAAAGTTTGACCTGTTATAATTTTTTAAAAAAATATCTCTCAGCGGTTGGGGTACCCTTGTTTTATTTGGGGACATAAACCCTACAACATATATTTTAAGTATTACTATCCCTTTAAGAGCGCCACTGCTCATTACCAGTGTCTAGTGTGATCGATTTATGAGATCAGTTCAGGAGGCTGAAGCCTTCTCCTTGTACTGAAATGCCTGCAGACATGGTAACTAAACAAAGAATATATTATTTTATACAAGATAAAGATATTGGAAAGATGTTAGTGCCCTGTAAGAGAGGAACAAATATAATACTGTATCAACTTGCATGTTTTATAGTAATTATATTGCAAGTGCATACATTTTAACCCTTTGAATGCCAGAGGAGCAAAGCTTTGCAAAGCAATGTGTTGTATACCCCTCTGGCACTCAAAGGGTTAATGTAAAAAAAAAAATATTTATATATATATACTACACCGTTAAATAATTTAAAGTATCCATTGCTAATGTTCAATCTCATTTTGTGAACTTTAACATAACATGGTACAGTAAATGGTATATCATTTTTAAACAAATTAAAATATTTGTATTTTGACAGTGTTCCATTTTCCCATATGTAAATTCTGTGAAATTCTGTGAGGCTGATGTACTAAGAATATTTAGTACAATTCTAGGGATAAACCAACTGCACCATAGGTGGCAAATACAGTACAACTTTGTATACACTCAGAATGTGTTTCTAGAGTTTTTAGGGATGTGCAGAAGATGGAATTTCACATTTGCAAGAATTTCCATGAAAAAGGAACCATATTCAACTTTTATGCATCAATTCCCATGGTGAGGAAGTGCAAGTGAAACTCATCTACAGAAGATGCAAAATCTTCATCAAGGTCTTCCAATGTCAAGTTGCATGTTCTTGCAGTAAGTTCCAAAGTTCCAGCTCTGCATGGTCACATGATGATGTCACAGTGCACCCATGATAAATGCAAACACATCATTACTCATACACATGCACACATACTCAGTCTCTATCACTGAGTGGAAGACGTTAGCAGATAGTGTGGATATTTTCCCTTTGATTTCTTTTCACTGTGAAAATACTACATATATATAAGCACAGTCTATGTGCAGAGAAACTCTGCACTTTGCAAACTGAATACCTGTTCCAAGTTTGGCAAAATGGGATGTAACTTGAGATTGTTTATGCTGGAACTGCATTGTTTTCCTTTATGTATTAATGAATACTTGCAGAAGACCAGGATAGAGAACATGCTATTGTGTGCTTTCTGAGGGGCAAGCAGCTGCTCTGTACTTGTTTTGTACAGCAGCCTCTTTGATACCATTGGCTATATTAAAACTGCAGGCGATCTCTTTATCAAATAATTTCTCTCCAAATTTCCCCATAAGCTTCAACGGGAATCTAAGATAAAACCAATAATAATATTTATCATGAGCAGTGAAATTCAGCCCCAGAATATTTTGTGAGATAAAAGATAATCCTGGTTGTTTGTATAAAACACTCTGTGGAGAGGTTCTCACATACATCTTCACAATGCATCAGATACCTCTTTTTTAGCATTCAAGGAGTTAAAAGCTAAACTTCCTGAACACATGGAAACAATAAAAATGATTGTGTGTTTGTTTCATTCATGGACCCCCTGTACTGCAAATACTTTTCCATATCTGGCGCCCATGTGATTATGGCACCACTGGGCTAATTACTAAGATGGGAGCAACTCTGGGGCAAACCAATACCACTGTAGAGGACAAATGCAAACTCCCATTTCCCATTGATTTAATGTGACAGTCAACCTCATTTTTTTACTTTACATATTCTGTGAATGTATAATATCTTAAGCTAAATTGCATATGCCTTTTATTATTTGTTTTACTTTTCATCTTCATCTATTTTTTTAACATCTTTATGTCCCTACAGTGAACTCTTTGAATGCAAAGGATTCAGTGCTGCAGGGATAGTGTTACATGTTTCACTATCCCTGTTTTCACAGTTACTCACAGGAAGCTCTCTGAAAACAAATTCAGAGTTCACTGTCAAAGACATAAAGCTGATTAAAAAGAAAATAAAGAAAGTGTTGACGGCTTGACTTTACATATTATATACTGTAGAATATATTAACCCTTTGAGTGCCAGAGGTACACAAAGCCATGTGTTGTGTAACCCTCTGGCACTCAACGCCATGAGTTGCGTACCCCTCTGGCACTCAAAGGGTTAAGTGAAAAAAGGAGGATGATGTCACTTTAAATTGGGCTTTTAAACCCTTGACTGCTAGTTAGATATCCAATACATTGCTTAGTCAACCTCTTTTTTCATTGAATATATTCTGCAGTATATATAATACTAGTTTTAAAGCCCGTTTACATGGGCCAACACTGACGACGCTGCAGTCATGCGCAGTACTGACTGCCCGAACAAGCCGCAGCTGATACAGGATGGAGCTCACCGAATTCAGACCGGAATCCTCTCTGTGCACCTTCCTGGGACCAATCGGTCCCAGGAAGCTGCGCAGAGAGGACTCTGGTCTGAATTCGGAGCGCCCCACTTCGTATCAGCCATGGTGCAGGCAGTCTGTACTGCGCATGACTGCAGAGCGTGCAGCCGTCTCCATTGAGCATGACGGCTTCTGACAAACATCCCTAGCGAATTATAATATAGGATGTAAATTCAAAGCACAGATCCATGGGCTTCTGAAAGTATTCATTAATACATAAGGGCAAACAATGAACTGGAGATCTTTAGCATTTAAGGGGTTAAAATGCCCATATGAATAACAGGCAATCTGGGAAGAATTTTTATTTTTCTCCTATCGTGTCATCAGTTTGCTGCAGAACTGATTAATTTCATCCTATTACATCAGCCCTGATGAGTTCGATATTGTGGCAGCACATTTTATGGGGAAGAGAACTAGAGAACTTCACAGCTTATTGAGACAGATGAATACACACACACAGGGCCTTATTTATCAAAGAAAAGATGAGCAATTCTGAAGAGCAACCTGCACCAGGCTGGGGGGGGGGTGACAATTCAGTAACTGCCTAAGAATTTAAAAGGTGCTTTTAACCTCTCGAATGCTTGAGAAATCTCCAGTGCATAGTTTCTGAATGTATTTAAGTACTCTCGAGCATTAGAAAGATTAAAATCCCAATAAAAATCCATGGAAATTTTCATGCCTCCCCCTCAGTGGTTCAGTTGGATCCTTCCAGTACAGCTAATGCTTGATAAATAAGGCCCATAATGAGAACTTTCCAATATTCTGTTTCCCCAGTGTTTATGAGGAGAACAGAATTCACAGAATATACTAGAACAAGACATGCTCTGAATTTGGAGACTAGAAATCTAGGGGAGGTATGAGGAAATACTACAAAAATGTTAGTGGCGTCATGCATCAGCCGTGCAGTGGGGAAAGAAGAATATAATCCGTGAATTCAAATTAACAGTAATGTATGAGGCGAAGTTCAAATAAGGGAAAGCATAGAGAGTGAGGCTGATGTACTAAACAGGAACTGGAGCAATTCTGGGGTAAAGCATTATACTAGATAGCTGGTGATATAGCTCTGAATAGGCTATGGAGCCTATTCCAACTGCAAGGTTACAGGTTCGAGTCCCAGCAGGGTCAACTCAGCCCTTCCTCCTTCCGTGGTCAATAAATGAGTACCATTGATTGGGTAATAATAACATCTATTATTTCAGCTGCCGATTTGGTTAATTCCGAGAGCATGCGCTGAAAGTGCTTTGAGTGCCACTGAGAGAAAGGTGCTATATAAATATTAGTTATTATTATTATGGATAATTAAAAATTATGAAACAATGCATTGTCCACCTCTCTAGCATTAAAGAGGTTAAAATCCACATTTAAGTCAATACGAACTTTGAAAAAAATGTGTGTCCCATAACGAAGTTTGTTTCATACTTGCTCCAGTTCTCTTCAGTACATAGTACATCATATTCTATGTATGCTATGTTATTTCTAATATCCGTAGATTGAAGAACTGCCAAGGGTTCTATTTAGCACACAGTGTAAAGCTAAACAAACAAATAAATATGACTGCATTTCTGGGTGTAAAAGCTCAGTAATAGAGGTGACATTATCCCAGTCATAACCATGAGCTGTAAAAACTCATGAGTTATATATCATATACTCATATGTTACTGTTGCCATGGGCTACTATTACAGCACATGTTACAAGCTGACACAGAATGATGCAACTTTCTTGCAATATTATTATAATACCTACAAATTTATAGTATGGGTTTCAGTGGAATCTCAATGGAATCACTGGCAATTTTTTTTGTGTTTTACATGAAATTTTGCGGTTTATTTATTCCCACGGTCAGTTGCGTGCACAGAAAATACATAAAAATTATGTCTGATTTTTTGCAGCCATCAAAGAAATTCATGTATGAACTTTGCCAATTTCCTGCTATGTTTCTACGACAGTGAAAATTCCTGCTGTAATAATACTACTTTAGGTCAGATGGAACACATTGACTACAATGGATGGGTTAATGGTGGGCCCAGTTAGGCTGGTGGGGGTGTCGGTGTAATGTATGTCTATTTTTTAGGCACTTAACTCCTCTGAAACCAGACAGATTACAACACACTGAAAAGCAATGCATAGAAATCTCCCTGACATCAGAGGGGATAAGGTGCATTTGTGTGAGTGTGGAGAGGGTGGTTGGGCTTAGATAGGCATGCTGTGGTGAATGTGTTGGTATTTTTCTGCCAAGCCTAGGAAGGCATGTCCAGCTGGAACAGGACAGTGTAACGGCAGGAAGATCACCTGAAATGCTTTTTTGAGCTGTTTTAGCATGCACATTGAATTGAAAAATCCTGTATGCATTCCGCTACAATGAAAGGGTAGAAATAGGAAAAAGGCTTGAAAAAAAAACAAACCTTTTCCTACTCTTTTTCCTAGATGAAGTTCCATTCTGATGGAATCCAGTCTTGGTCTCTACATATTGAGTTGAAAGAGATGCAAATAAATATACCTGGATATGCTTATTATGCAACAGTATGAGCAGTTTGATAAATCAAATATATATTAATAGGTCTCTGTAATTACATTTGTTTTGCAATATTTTCACAGCTCATGTGTCCTTAATTTAAAAAACAGTATTATTCATTGCAAGGGATGAAATAAATCCAACATTCTTCATTATCCTCGGACTGCTGAATAAACTTTCATATAAAATATCTGAATTCCAGTCTAAGCAAATTTTAATTATACATGTTCTAAAGTGAGCTTGAGAGACCATAAGGTATTTATTAGGTCAAACGAAAACCTGTATCTCTTAAATTTTCAGACAAAGCTATCTAATGAAGAAAAGATTAATACCAGATCAATAAATGCCTATGCATAATAATAAGATAGGATAAGCCTATAAATTTGCTTTATTTCATCTGGGTTTCATCTGCTATAGTATATCAAAGATTAAAGGATGATCAAAGGTCTGGATGAAACTAGGACTATATCAAACAGGGTTCGTTCTCAATTAACAGAAGATGCACATGTGAAAACAGAGCTGTTTTTCAGGGCTTTGATGTGTCATTCCTTAGTTAAACAATTGTTTAATGGTATGAATGAATGTACACTTAATTAATGTGAAGTTATTCATTAAATGTTAAGGTTGCCCAATGTCCTTGCAATTGTGTATTTGTGCTATTCGCCAAAGTAAACAGGCAAGAATCCATCAAAACAGATTGTAAAATGTGCAGCTTCACTGAAAACGAACGATATGAAGTGTCTGACTGGAGATACCTACTGTAGATCTTAAAAATACTGTAATCTATAGGAAGCTCAGGTGGACTGGTACATATTCCACTGCTTGTGTTCATTTTAACACAATGGGGGTTATGCACTAAAGTGTGACAAAGAGGTGATAATGTGGAGATAACTTGTCCAGTGATATCGCTTCTCCAGTTCCTATGTTATTCTATGTAGCCAATGCACTAAGATTTCTCCAGCTTAGTGTATAGGCTCTAGAGAACAACATAGGCACTGGAGAAGTGATATCACTGGATACATTATCTCCATGTTATAACCTCTTTATCAAGCTTTAGTGCATAACCTCTATTGTGTTAAACATGAACACAAGCAGTGGAATGTACATATCCACCAGAGCTTCCTATATGTTACAAATACTGTAAATCCTGCACTTAAACCTAATTTAATGTATAAATGTGTTTAGTGTACATTAGCACACAACTCCTCCAGCTTCTCTAATGGGAAAAACCATTTCCAACTCTTATAGTATGCACAGGAAAATGGAGGAATGTTAACCCTTTGAGTGCCAGATGGATACGCAAACTGATTTTCTCTACATCTTGTCAGTTCATGGTCAGTTCGTGGTATTAAACAATGCACACAGGAAAGCTACACCCCTAAACTCACAAAATCCACCCTCCCTTGGCCCTAGAGGGTTAAAGATGACCCACTATTGTGTGAATAATTAAGTAGGTGTTAGGCAAGTACAGTACCCAAATATCCGTCCTTGCGCTGATTTTAGAGCAGAATCATATTCATGTATTCTACCAAGTATTTTTTGTGAAATAGTAATCACAGAACGTATATCTGTGTATAAGTATATGCATTGAATTTTCTGATCTGCATTTCAGGTCTACATTTAGTTAAGGTTTGCAAACACAGACCTCTAAATGTAATAGTATGGTCATATATCACCACTCTCCTTGCTTCTCATTACTACTCACAGGAAGCTGAGGCCATTTCATGAGCTTCACCAATAGATTTATTATTTTTGTTATGTATCTTTATTTAGTTAACAACTCCTTCCAAGAGACAATATAATTCAGGAGTCCATATGAATTAAGCCATAAAAAAGGTGTTGCCCACATTCAGAGGGACCATTTAACCCTTTGAGTGCCAGAGGGGTACACAACACATTGCTCAGCAATACGCTGAGTACACTCAGTGGGTTAAAAATGATCAGTTAGTATAGACTGCTTTACTGATCAAGACACAGCAGGGAGAAAGGAGTGAAACAATACACAGTTTTTTTTTGTTCTTTTTAACTGTTTAATTTCATGTTTTTGTAAGACAGGCAGATTGTTCTCACCTATTTTTGAGTATAGACTTATTATCCAAATCTTGCTACTTGATTAATCATGTGCTCTATATATGTTTGTATTAAACAGATTTGTTGTTGGTGGTGTCATGTGTTGTCTTACTCAGATGCATACGTAGCAAAAATACACACCTGGAAGTGTATAATAGGAAGAAATCAGAAATGGTCTGCTTACTGGTACCTTCACTGTTGTCTCTGGTATCTCCTGTGTGTATCATGAATGCATTTCATTGCTGTCATGATATTGATGCAATCAGAGGGAATATCTAGTAAGGTCCCTGATAACTATTTATACCTTCTCTGAGATCTGAGAGCTGTTATCTGGCATATTAAAGTCATGAAGGTGTTTAGCCTGAATCTTGTCACCTTTCTTAATGACATAGATTCAGTTCTATGGATATGAACCACATATATCAGGATATTTGTATAAAATAAACTTATTGTAAATACAGGCACTACTCTCTTTATAGATTGTCCAGTGAGTTGATTTCTTACAAATTCCTCATTAACTCAGCACCACAATGTCTAGTGGGATAATTATGCATGTATCTACATTAGACTACTATCTGTCATTTACAAAATGTGCATAATATCATGGGTATCAGTCAAACATTACAGAGGTTTCCAAAATCCCTGTAAAAGATGTTGCTAGGAAAAAAGATCTAATAAAACAAGTACAAAAAAACCTACTTTAGTTCAAAATATAACTAATCATTCTTAATGTTTGGCTGTGTGTTTGCAATCCTATAATCCGTAAACTAGTTTCTCAATTATGTTTTACCACATTATTTACTGTAAGCACTTTGTTCCATAAATATTTATTGTATCCCAGTCACACGTTCTGTTCTCTGTTTTGTAAAATAAATATTTTTCTTAGTAAAATGGAATCTGTTATAGACTTACATTTTAAATAATCTGTTATCTATAATTTTATTGGTGGATTGGTTTATGTCATGATCTTGGCTCTTTAACACGCCACAACTACTCCTGGCTTGTGTGGGTATGGAACACTGACCTCCTTTCTCACCTGTTGCTTGGTCTCTGAGTCCAGTTTCCCATAAGCCACATTATTCCTTCATTTGATCTCCATTGTGACCTTAGTCTGTTTTACTTTCTCTTCCAGTTGCTGTTCTGGTAACACTCCTGTCTGTTGATTATCCAGTTTGACCCTTTGGCACCCCATTGACTTGGTCTATCCTTTTCTGCTGATTTTTGCGTCTGGTGCTTGGCTTCTTCCCGTTGTTTATCTCCTCAGTGCCTGCGACTCTGAATCTGAGTCATGGCTGAGGCGTCTGCCATCAGCTGTTCCCACTCCACTTCCCAGCTGTTCTCCAGTCTTCAGCCTCACAGGCCTCTCTAATCTTTCTGCAACTCATCTCTGTCTGGGAACAGTTTACGTGCTCTCTCCTGCGCTATCTCAGATCAGCATCACCTGCCTGGTTTGACTTAAAAGGTACAGTGTTCCTGTCTCTTATTAAAGGAACCACATCCAGTTATTCTTAAAGGTAAAGCAATTAGTTTATCCTGAGGACCATGAGTTCTTTGGTTATCTGCATGTGCCAGAATTTAGTGGTTTTCTCAGCCAATACCATGTCTGCTCAGAAGATCCCTTCTATTGTTTTGGAGTACAACACTTTTTACCGGTTCCCAAGAGTGTACACCCTGATGTGGCCGTGGCTCAACATGGGCCAGATATTTGAACTTGCAATCAGCACCTTTAACTCCTGGCATTTGTGACAGCAAGGACAGTCTTGGGGGTTACAATGCTCTCAAACCGCACAACCCGTTCTTCGCTCCCCAGTTCAGAAAGGGTTGCATTCCAGGCATGGCATTTTATTGCAAACATTTTTTTCACTGTAGGTGGATATATATTTTGTTGCATGTGATAAATATTTTCATTTAATACTGGAAAATGTAGCTTATACAACTTAACAATTTGAGACAAAACAAAGGAGCAAATTAGGCACTACAAAAAATAGTGCTATTAAACCTATAAGGATATATGGATGCAAAGGAATTACTAACCCAGTTTGGATTGAAAGGCGTAATACCACAGTCCGCGGCCCGCTATACTTAGCCCCTGCCTGCCTGATTAGTTCAACATTACTAAACAATGTGGTTTGATGTCTCAGCTCCTGACTCCTCTGAATCCTTGGAATGATATCATGAATAAGTAGAGGAGTCAAGCAGCATTTTGCCAAGTGGTGGATGTGACAGAAGAAAACAGAAATGTCAAGCTCAGCTGACTTGTCAAGACAACATCAAGTAATTATATAGCAAAAAGGAAAACTTGACCCACTAAAGGAATGCAAACACGTGTATGCTCATATTGTTACGTACTGGTTCAGGAAGACTAAAACTCCATGTCTACTGATTAATGCCCAAGATCTTGTTGCCAGCTTAGTCAAAAAGTAATGGTGCAGCTGAGTGAAATGCATTTGACTGACCCAAGCCCCCCCACCCCCTTTTACATATGTGTGTGTGTCCCATCCAACTCGCGGACAGAAGCTGTATGCAGAGGTGTTGATCTCTTACAATATTATCTATTAAAGTTCTGCCTAATGAATATTTCCCAAATTGCTTGTTTTAAAAAAAATGTGGGATTTGTTTAATGTTTTATACTATTGATAAAGCACTTTTATTGTAAAGTAACATAGTTGATGAGGCTGAAAAAAGACATGGTCCATCAAGTCCAGCCCAGGGTTTAGAGAATACTCTAATTATTTAACCTATGTGAATTCAGTTTCACAGTAAATCACATAAAACAGCTGCACAAACAGAAGTATATAATATTTGTTTATTGTAATCCCAATTTATTAAACCATAACAAGTGACTTCATGCTTTCAGTCACAGTGAGAACTTATATACAAAACACAATGAAAAAATAAATAATCCTATACATTAAAAATAGAGATATACTTTTTTGTTTGGAAGAACCAGAATCTAAACATACCCTAATAAGGAAGGAGATCCCTAACCCTATTTCTTGGTTTAAAGACTCTTCACAGTGCTGAAGAATATTCCATTCCAGTGTCATGTAATGGGTTACAAATCACTCCAGTGAAAAACAGGTAGAGCATACTTACATGTCTAACAAAAGCATCTGCATACGTAGGAGCAAATGATATAGCCGTCACGTAAATGTATATATTTTGTACAGTATCTGTAATCACCTGTATATGCTGTGCACCATTGTAGGTCGATATTTAGTTTTCTCCACATACCATGGCCAAAGTGGGACACTTGTGATTTAGGTGGTGTTTCCGGGGGGCATGATTTGTGGGGAGGCATTGCTGAGAATGTTTAGGTTATTTTATTTATTTATTACCTATTGACACCTCTTTGTGTAGATGAATAAATGACTTAGAGCTAGACCAAAGTAATTTATTTACACTGATTAATTTTTAAACATATAGTCTGAAGTTTACACAAACATTAATGTGAGTTTTATTGCTGTGGAGCAATGTAATACACTTATATACACACCACATAGTCAGATCTCATAAAAAGAGGGACACAGGGTGTGAAAGAGGGAGAGAGGGATTTGGTTCTCAAAGAGGGACTGTTCCTCCTAAAGAGAAACACTTGGGAGGTACACACCACACAATAACATGTTATCAGTCTTAATGATATTAGCCTTAGACTATGACCTGCAACACTGATTCTAAATGACTTCTTGAGGAAGTAATGCGCCCTTGTTCATTTACAGTCTACAGCAGTGGCTCTCTATGTTAGTCTTCAGGAGGACACAATAACAGGTCAAGTTTTCAACAAATGCCTGCTTGCTCACAGGTCAGTGGATCAGTCATTTTGATTGCAGTATCTGTGCTTAATAAAGGAGCATAGTTACCTTTTAACTGTATCTCAGGTCACATTGATTTAAATGGGGAATTTAACCCATTGAGTGCCAGTGGTGTGTCCAATGTATTGGGAACCCCTCTGGCACTCAAACGGTTAACGCTTTGAATGTTAACATGCTCTTGAAGGCACTGCAAAGAAATACCTTGGAGAACTTCTCATGCACTCAAGGGTTTGATGCCCTAATTAAATCAATTTTGCTTTACATTTATCACTTGAAATGCATATAGTTTTCCTACAAAATTGCTCCAGTTCATCTTAGTACATCAGCCCCCTCCTCTTTCTCTATCCACTGCAAAAATCCTCTCTAACAAGTAAATACTACATTTCTGGAAATATTTGGCAACATGTTTTTTTTCACAACATAATTGTCTTTAATATGTACCTATCTCTCTCTCTCTATACATATATATTTAAATATTATATATATACATACACACTCACACACATGAAGTCCACATGACCAGGGCCGGCACTACCATTAAGGCAGCACAAGCAGCTGCCTAAGGGCACCGCAACGGAGGGGCGCCGGAAAGGGAGAAGCTGAGAATTTTTTTTTTTTTTTTTAAATATATCTGCCGCTAGGGAGCACTCATTTACACGACCAAGCGCTCCCTCGCAGCGGTAATAATTATATCTAAAATCGACTCATTTCTACGTTTTAGAAGCCTCATATCACTTAATTGTTTTAATAAATAATAGCAGCAGTAGGTTGATTACTTCAGTGTGTCTTTTAATTATCTATTCAACACTAATCACACAATAAGGATAAATCACGAGTTTGATAATGTAGCTAATCAAAAGTTACATATTAAAATACTGTTGATCAGGTGTTAACATGGGCTAAACAAGTAAAAAAATGAATGCACTCATAGGATAAATATCACAAAAATTATATTATATCCAAGATCACATGAAAATATAACAGGAACGTTTCGGTCCTCTACACGGGGCCTTCATCAAGACACTCCTGTCACATTTTGAAGAGTTTTATGTTTTTTATCAACAGTATGATGATTCCAATGACGTCATTGGGCCCCATTACTTCCCATAATAATGTCATTTGAATACTGAATCCATATACCTCAGGCATAAAGCCTGATTACTTCATCTGCTTCATTACATGGAATGGGTGCGGTTAATAACTTTGGATATTTGACCCAGGAAACTTTTCAGGAATATTTATATAACACATTTTAAATACCAAATTTTCCTTTCATTTAACTTCTCATTTAAATAGATCACTTCTCCAGAAAACTTTGGAAATGACAAGAGCCCAGATGTTTATGTACGACAGGGGAATGTAGGGTGTGTAGGGGATGTTTAAAGTATAAAAGTGGTCTATGTGAAAGATAAAATATCATTTTTACATTAACCTTTTGAGTGGCAATGCGTTGTGTACCCCACTGGCTCTCAAAGGGTTAAGACAACTCTTATGGAATAGTTGTCATTAGACATTTGCAAAAACTACAAATATGGGTGTTGTATAATGTTATTTATGTGGACAGTTTGGTGAGTTTTGCCTCACGGATTATGGATATCTAATTTCTTATATTAATTATCACTAATCATTAACCTTTTAAGCACCAGAGACGTGTATACCACATTGCAAAGCAAGGTGTTGCATATCTCTCTGGTCCTTAACCCTTTGAGTGCCAGAGTGGTACGGAATGCATTGCAAAGCAATGCATTCCGTACTACTCTGGCACTCAAAGGGTTAAACCTTTGAGTGCCAGAGGGGTATCCACGCATTGCAGAGCAATGCACTGCGTACCCCTCTGATACTCAAAGGGTTAAATGGTTTACTCAGTTCTCTATCGCTGCAAGATAACCATAAGACGCTAACTAGAAAATTGAAAATATCTTCCTCTCAAATTGTGTTACTTTTATGGATAACAGGGAAGATGACGAAACAGGTGTCCATAAAATGTAATTTATTAAGGGCATAATGAAGGGTACAATACACAAATATACATATTGTACATATTGTGCATATTAATTTCTATAAATCTTTATTTAGAGGTCCATTTTAGTTAGTCTTTATAGAAAATATGGGGCACCCTAAGCTGAGGTTGCACCCTGGTTGAGAATCACTGCACTTAAACTTATGAAATGTTAGTGAATTTGCTCCATAGAATAACATAGGAACTGGAGAAGGGATATCACTGGAGAAGTCATCTCCACTTTATAACCTCTTTATCATAGCTCAGTGAATGCAAAATCAAGCTTCCATGGCAGATATGCTCCTAGACGAGCATAACTACCTACCGACTACCTACGTTAAAGCTTCCCATTAATTGTATGAGTTTTCTTTAAATGGGTAATGTTTGGTTAGGTAAGAGTTTGTATGGTGACTGGTAGAAAAGATTTTAGGCATGGAGTCTATTACAGCTGACATCTTTAACCCCTTAGGGACCCTTGACGTACCAGGACCGTCAAGGGTAAACTTGCTTGAAAGACCCTTGACGGTCCTGGTACGTCACGTACATTTTACTTACAGCGCTCTACCGGGAGCGCTGTAAGTAAAAATGGGGCATGAAATAGACCGCTCCAAGATCGGAGCGATCTATTTCAAGCCCCATAATGACGCGCCGATACACGTGACAGGTCACGTGTACCGGCCCGTCAACGTGCCCCTATGCGGACGTTATGGGACGGAAATGTCCCATAATGTCCGGTCCTTAAGGGGTTAAAGGGATAGTAATGTTTCATAATAAAAGAAGCTCTAATTAATCTTCATAGTATTTGGGCCTTAGAGTGTTATTTCAATTTTCAGTTGTAGTTCAAGAGT
Organism: Rhinophrynus dorsalis; assembly: GCA_037306005.1. Lineage (NCBI taxonomy): Eukaryota > Metazoa > Chordata > Amphibia > Anura > Rhinophrynidae > Rhinophrynus > Rhinophrynus dorsalis. Next base: position 314,073,289 of record CM074721.1, read on the forward strand.
AATTGAATGATACAGTATCCCTCTCCCTCCCCTTTTACTGATGTAACACTATTCAGCTTAGAGCAGCAGAGAGTGTCCAGGTAGATTGCAGAGAGGGACAATCTTCAATTAAGATAAGGGAAAAAGCTAAAAAAAAACCTGTCAAGGGGGGCAGGGCTTTCATTGTGAATATTGACCCTTGAAGTGAGCGTCTGGTCTATGGACTGGATTCCTCATCTGAGGAGTGGGGGCTTATACTAGGTAAAAGGGGAGGGAGGGGGATACTTTATCATTCAATTACTCTTGAACTACAACGCTCACAGTAATGAAATAACACTCTCTATGTCTCAAATACTATGAAGATTAATTGGAGCTGCTGTTTTTGTGAAACATTACTATCACTTTAACAAGCGTTTCAACTAAGAATTTCTCCAAAAACTTCAATTGTAATGTGTTAGATAAAACTAGTGATACCACTTATCAAAAAAATGTAATCTATTCCTTGGTTTGGTGGCTCATTTCCTGTCCATTTTTTTCCATCTTGGCAAACAGAAAGTCATCCGTTCTCAATCCCTCATTAACTTCCTCCAATATTTTGGTTTCTTTAGTGAGAAACTGCATGAGGGCTGGTTATTTAGTTCAGGTTTAGTTGCACTATTATTGTTTCTATATAAAAAAAAGTTTGTTATTATTAGCTTTGAAGTTATCCTGGTGTGGGCCAATATGTGAATATTTTCTCAACCTTGTTAAATGGATCTGTTTTAGGGATGCTTTAGACTGAACTGCTTATAAAATATAAGGTAGTAGTGATACAGCCTGTGTACATATTGTTCCCGTTTCCCTTCTCACAAGATAATTTGATAAATAGTCAATAAAATCTCTTGCCAGTTCTCTATATTTAATGTTCTTCTTTTGGGTGCTGTACTATATAAAACAACCTTCAAGCTGAATTACAGTCTCTGTCTTTCTACTCTTTTGATTATGGGCTTATTATTACTAGTATAAATACAGATCTGCCATTATTGTCATATACATAAAGATCTGCTAGGGAATAATTTATGTTAGCTATTCTGAGATTCTGCTATCGCTTTTGTATCAGTTGTGATTGCCAACACTTGGAAAATTAAATTAAAAGCTTAGAGTTTTAACCCTTTGGGTGCCAGAGAGGTACACAATGTATTGATTTGCAATGTGTTGCGTACCTCACTGGCACTCAGGGGTTATCAGAGATGACTCCAGTGTATTAGGAAACAATGCACTTTAGATGTATCTATCAGACAAGTGTAGTTCTCAGTGTTAACCCTTTGGGTGACATTGAGCCCTCTTGGTATCAGTGCCATGCTCTGCAGTAAATTGGACACTGAACTAGCACAAATGGTTAATTCACTTTGCTGAATATAGCAATTAATGAGTATGTTTCAGACACAATTTTCAAGAAACACATTTTCAACCCCATGCATAGATCAATAGTAATTAGACAACCCTCAGCTTCATTGAGAAATCCTATCTGAGTCCCTGGGTTGAATGGAATTTCCCTGATTCTCTTTCTTCCTGTAATTAAATGATCTTACAAAGGTTTTTTTATTATGTTTTGCATGGAAACATTGTGCTGCTTTGTAGTGTTAACTGCACGCAGAGAAGAACAAAGCTCAAGAAAATGGCATGTTGCAATGCCAGGATAACATGCCAAAATGTCTTTACGTTAAACGTTAATAAAACTTAATGCAGATATTCACAGAAAAAAAAAAAAGGTCTAAGGTATATTATTTATTTTCACTCACAATCATTACACAAGGGTCTGCCTTAAAGGGACTCTGTCAAGTAAAAACTACTGTAGTGATTATGAAAGAGTTGCTTGTTTTACTAGCTGTGTTTTTAAGAAAACAAGGGGGAGATTCACTAAGCAGTGATAAAGAGGTGATAAAGTGGAGATGACTTCTCCAGTGATATCATTCTCCGGTTCTTATGTTAGTCTATGGAGCCTATGCACTAAGATTTCTTCAACTATATAGATCTTATTGCATATGCTCTGTAGAATAACATAGGAACTGGAGAAGTGATATCACTGGAGAAGTCATCTCCACTTTATCACCTTTTTATCACCGCTTAATGAATCCCCCCCCCCCCAGTTTTGTATGTAATTTAGATTTATAAACTATTCTAATTAATCAATTAATTAATTGAGTTATGTGGTAAAGACATTTCCTGTTTTGGCCCTACAATATCTTCGCCACTCTCTGAACACTTAACCCTTTTGGGCGCAATGGGAGGTGGGCATTGTCAAGTAGCGCTGAGAGAATGTGCCTGCATGACATGACTTAATTAGTATACAATCTAAATAAATCTAAATAAATTAAAAAATTGCTACTAAAACATACAGGTGATTTTGAAAACTTTTTCAAAGTCACCAAACTAGTTTTAGGTGATAGTTTCCCTTTAATAAGGTGTAAAGAAGATAGCTTATATAAAAACATATCACAAGTTACTGTAATTTGTTTTGTTATTACTAATGTTATTTTTAATTATTTAAAATTTCTTAACCCCTTAATGACCGGCCACACAGCCACGTGGCCAGCAATTAAGGACCACAGGGAATTTTTTTTTTTTGGCCCAATAGATTCAGGGGTCCCCGAAAGGCGTGCAGCCTTGTGGGGACCCCTGAATTCCATGACATGCCATGGGTCCTGAATGCAAGTTTTCCCATGATGATCCTGGCACTTCATGGGCCCTTATGGGGTTAACCCTTTCAGTGCCAGAGGGGTTCCAAAGCATTACAAAGCAATTTGTTGCATACACATCTGGCACAGAAAGGGTTAATGACTGTACTGCACATTTTAACAGGAAACATAATACATCATTAAACTCCACTGCAAGTGGCGGATGCCTATGTGCATACATATAGCTAGTTCAGTTTGTCATACAGAACCAACATGGTACAATATAAAAATGAAGAATCACTGGAAGATTTCTGAGGAAAAACCTAAGGTAACACAAGCTACATCTATATTTTAATTTAAGGACATCCTCTATTTAACAATACTCTGCCAATAAAAAGTAACATCCTCTGACTGACAAACCACAAAACACAGATCTCTCAAGCATTCAAGGGGTTAAACCCCCCTTTAAATAATTGGAAATATTGGAAATATTTATTTGTCCCGTATGATGTGCTTGGTTTACCCCAGAATTGTTCTTCATTCCTTTTGTGAATACAGTCCACTGTGTGCCAGAAGGACGAGCAATAGAATTTCTTTGATCTCCCCACTGGCAAACAAAGACTTGGAAGCTGGCCTCTACTGGCTCTTGACGAATGGAGGTATATGTTTACATTAAACATCACAAATTGAAAAAACATTTCAGTATATTACAGTTCAAGCAGACATTAGAATCCTTTGTGTGATATTAGGTACAGTGGAAAAGGTTGTGTGTGGAAAATATGCAGGCAGAAAGGGGTCTAATCTGTTTTTAATGATACAGGTTACCTTTTTTATGTCAGGTTTTCCATTTCAGAATTAATACTTAGAAATCTATGATGAATCCTGCCAAAAAATGTTAATTCCTAGTCAAGCATACATAGAATTAATCTAAGAAGTAGAAAGTGATGATAGAAATACATTTAAAAGTTTGTATATTCGAAAACTATATTTAGGGCTGGAGACACTAGTCAAGGCATCACAGATGCACCTGCTGCTGCTCATGGCTGCACCTCCACTCCTCACATGACCCCTACCCTAGGCCCATCCACTCTTATCTGTTACGCAAAATACCTCTAGATAAAAACATACAAACACAAAAAAGCTTTTAAATAAATTGGCATGTACAAAAATAAAAATTACTTTTCAAACTGGTATATAAACTGGACATTATAGAAGCTTATTTCAGATGTGTACTATTAAGGTTCTAATGTTATAACACTACAAATGCCATAAGTAGAACTTTACTTGTCCTTTAAACACCTAGAGTAACATGCAAACGGTGTATGTTATGGTAATAGTAGGAGGCCTTGTTTTACTTTGGTAATATATAGTGGAGAATAGTTTTTGAGATAAGGACATAATCCTACAAGAAAAAAAAGCCTGTGGAAGAAATTTCTGGGGAACCATGGATGAATGGGTTGCCCTTCCTTCTGGTTATAAAGTTTTTATCAGTTGTCTAAAATGTAACACTTCATTTGAATCATAAGACACTCAATTGTTTTCTGTTTTGTTTTTATTCAATTTGCTAAACTTTCACAAGGTAGCAATGGTAATGTTTTTATGGAGCAACTATGATCATATAACCATTTTGTCAGATCTGCTCCACTGGGAGCAAACTTGGTATTTAAGTCAGGTCTACAAAATGAGCCCTGGGAATCCAACATGGGAGCAGAGCAGTCTGAAAATAGCCCCCGATTCTCCCACAGTATATCTATGATAATATAACACAGGATAGTTATTGTCCCATGTGATACAATTCCCCATACATCCACTGTATCAGCTTTGAAAGCCAGACACAACAGGTCTATGGGGACTGCACAGATAAGCCTGGAGATTGCATCCAAGACCCACAAATTTCCAGTTTGCTCTGTCACCAAAGCGGTTAGTTTGACTTCCAAGCAGGTTGACAGGAGCTTTTTTGAGGCTGAGCAAAGCAGCCAAAGGCTTATTTAGTACATCTTCTCCAAATGGCACAAAATAATATGTGATGTCCATCTGATGCTACAATATAACTTATCTGGACTGTAATAAATCAGCTGTGATGAGATTGAAGTTCACTTCCATCGAATGTTAGAAGTTGGCAGCCTACCATAACCTACATAACCTAACCTCTTCAGCACATGTGCTCCAATTATGCAATTAACATGTTATTTACATGAATTCTCTTGTTTTTTTGAAATGCTAATATTTTTGGTTCCATTTATCTGAGTTACTAGCTTTAACTAAATCTCAGTACACATTAGGGCCCTTCTCCCTGCAAATTTTTATGAGAATCTATAGGCTAGTTTGAGCTCTAGGTTTGACTAAATTTCCTCATTCCACTAAATGGGAAAAAATTATTTTTAAGCACTTTGGTACTTGGAAACTACACAACCAATTTATATGAAAATTGAAGGTATGAAAGGACTAACAATCAGACCTGGAATATAAAATGTCAGCCAATTTTTCAGTAATCAAACATTATGGCCCAAATAAAAATGTCTAGTAACAAAGACAATTTTGTTTAAACTGAACTATAGTTTGATATTCTATATTATATTGAATTTATATACATAGTTATAAATATTTATGACAATTAAACATGTAAAGTGTCCCATTGTAACCCTTTAAAGTGGATGTATCACCTTACTACAAGTTTCCTTAATATCTTTCTTTTACCTACTCTAACAATGCTCTGTAGTTGTTTTTGTTTTTTGTTTTTTTTAAATGCTATAGAAATGGAGTTTGACAGCTTACTTTTTCCATATCTAGCCAATGAGAGTGCTGCAGCTTACAGACAGACAAACGGGGAGGAGGATCTCTCCTGTATTCTCATCGGCACTCGTGGTGCCGATCAGAATGAGGAGACAACAAAGTAAACTGTCAAACTCCATTTCTATAGCATTTTTTTTTTAAACAGAGCATTGTTAGAGTAGGTAAAAGAAAAATATTAAGGCAAACTTGTAGTAAGGTGATACATCCCCTTTAAAGAACAATGCGTTGCAAATACCTCTGCTCTTTAAAGGGTTAAATAGTCCATATTATTAGTGTTTTAACCCTGCTTTGATGGCCCAAAACTTTAAGAAAACAGGTGTTATTTCCAGTTTGGGGCATGTAATGGCACCAGTCTACATTAAAGGGAAACTATACATTTGAAATATGTGGTTTTTCATATGTTTAATATAATGGCTTGCTAAGGAATGTTTCTTTCATACAGTAGTAAGGGATATCTATTTACTGTTTTATGCAACTGAACTCTTCTGTTGTCTGTAACTGAATAAGGACACATTACTACACTGAGAAGCAGGTCATATCCCATTAGAATCATGGGTGAGGTTCTCCATTTTTACATTGTTAAAGTCTACTGTTTATTGTGTAGAGGGGAAAACTAATTACAGACATAAAATGTTGGCCAGCAAGTATGGGCAAACTGTACCTACTATACAAAAATAAATATACCTGACTTCCATATAAAGGCTTTCTAAATAGGTAAGCAACGGAATAAGAGCCACATTTAAAGGAATAGTAATACTTTAAGTTCCCCCTGCCTCTCCCTTTCCTTGAAGTCAGTGTTGTACTGACTGCAGGATTTATTTTTAATCAGACGGCTCTGCAGCAGAGCCGCGATCGAGTTAGTAAAAAAAATTCACTGAAACTATGCACATGTAGAAGACTGTTTCAGTGAAATAATTCTTTTTCACTAACGCGATCTCGGTTCAGCTGCAGAGCCGCAAGCTTGTCGTACGACTTCCTCTGCAATCAGTACAACGCTGACTTCAGGGAAGGGGGAGAGAGCGGGGAACTTTGCTTACGGTTTTCTCTAAAAACCATAAAGGTTTGAGAGATGAACCTGGGGGCAATTTAATTATTTTTTTTAAAGAGCTACACCATGGGGTAGTAAATTATTACTACCCCTTTAAGTGTAGTTCCATATTAAGTAAATATGAAATTGGGCTTCAAAGTGCATAAACAATTAGGTTGTCCAACATAGTAGATATTTTGGGGGAAGCCCTTGGGCTTCTGGGAATCTAGCAAATCCCCTGGAATGAAGAAACAAATCCATCCAAAATTATTCATGAGGCCTACTCTGACAACATGACAATTACTACTTTATCCACTTCTAACTTTTATATTACACTATTATGATGTGTTTACAATGGCATAAGTAATGATCTTCAGTCATGAACATCTACACTTATGGCTACATGGCTTTGTTTCAAAGCTCATAATTGGATTAACACTTTAAAGGTCAGAGTGGTGGGTAATGCATTGGGATGCAAATTGTAGTCAACCCCTCTGGTCCTCAAAGGGATAAAAACACTTGGTTGAAAGAGTCCATGCCTAAGAAATGTCAAACGTCCCTTCAGTTGGTAAACATGTTGTTAAATCGTTTTAAGGACCAGAGGGGTACATAATGCATTTCAAAGCAAAACATTTAGTCCTTAAATGGTTAACAGATGAACTTCCCTGTTCTAAGAAGAGCAACAAAAAGAAAGTGAATTTTATGTTGAGGGAAAAAAGTAATTAAAAAAGTGTAATACCACAGACGTTTTTATATTAAACAAATGGTCTAGCTTTAAAAAGTCAGCTGGCTTGGAGGTCCTCATTTAGCAAATTGTTTTGTGTGTGTGTGTGCCTCCCTGTGCATCGAAACTGCTAGAAAAACATACTGCAGTGATGCTTTGTGACCCCAAGGTCATTGTAAGACTATATTAAAGGAGTTGAACAGTAGCTATACAACTCTCTAATACAGTAGCCTGTTTACAACACGAGCCAGATATACACTTGAAAGGTTTATTTAAGAGAACAGAAAAAACTAACAGATAAATAATTTGACAGTAAACAGCCACTATACAATTTCAGTTTACATTGTTTAAACTGTCTTATAAAAATGTAAAAATGCCTGAATATTTTGAAATAGGTATGTGTATTTAGCCTTATTTGTTTTTGACCAATCTGGTTTTTCACCCTTATTTTTTCACTATTAATTAATGGAATCAGGTCCTCAGCCTGTGTTGGTTTTGTGTATTTTTTTGTGTATTTGTGTCTTGGCCAGGTGGTAAATCCTCATGTTCTGGATGTGGGAGTTGTACAACAGAAACAACTTGGGGCTCAGTTCAATTAGAGCTGGTAAAATATACATAGGGCCAAAATGAGAACCGGCTGGTACACACATAGTTGTACCATCAGAATTCAATTGCCCTACCAACATGAATTACAAAGAGCTTTATTCACCCAATGTTCATCACAGCTTTTTATTCCCACAATGCACAATAAATAGAGTGAATAATGGGAACATCAAAGGAAACCAACTAATGCTCAATGTTTGACACAAATATCACACATCAAGAGCTAATAATACAGTCATCCTACCCCTACCCTCCTAAACACTAGCCCTAATACTACCCTGCTGGCCCTACACTACACCTATCATTAACAATAAAGTTAAAAAATACTAGACTTAACACTATCCCATGACCCATACCCCTTAGCTGTAACACTTACCTTGAAGTCGGAGGTCCAGAATGGTCTTCTGCACCCTGGTCTTCCTATTTAATTTGTCTTTAACTCTTCTTCTCTAAGCTTCTTCTTCCTTCTTCATCTTCAAAGTTCTCTTTTGTCTCTGTAAAACAGCAATAATAAATGTAATTCAATGCCCTGTATACGCTCTCAACCGCCAGAACAAAAAAAAAATCCCTGTTACTGTAGCTTTCGGGCTGTTGTCCGAGCCAAACTGAGGGAAATCTGAACAACAGAGACTGGCTTTTATATGGCCAGTCTCTGTTCAAATTTGTTCCCATGTTCCCATTGAAATTATACAGGGAACGGAACATGCCCTGCAGTCACCACACCTCCCAACCAAGCAGCTTCAAGCTGGAGGGGTCACAAATGTGCATTTCATCATCTCTCCAGCTAGCCAATCATTGAATAGCTGAAGGGATGAAGAATTTGTGACCCCTCAAGCTAGATTGGCTGGGAGGTGTGGTTACTGCAGGGCACTTTCCCATTCCAGCCAATGGGAGCTTGGGAACAAATTTGAGCAGAGACTGGCCATATAAAAGCCAGTGAGACTTCCCTCAGTTTTGTTCAGCAACGGCCCGAAAGGGTACAGAAATGGGGATTTTTTTTTTTTTTTTCTAATGGCGAAGAGTGTTTACGGGCCATTGAATTATAATTGTTGTTTTACAGAGACAGAAGAGAACTTTGAAGAAGAAGAATAAGAAAGAAGTAGAAAGAAGCTTCTTCCTAGAGAAGATCAATAATGCAGTCAATGGGCACTTCGGGTGTTCCTTTCTTCTATACCTTGTATAGTGCCATGTAGTAAATGAAGAGCAGAGAAATTAGTGTGACTTTATTCCATTTTCCTGGACATGCCATGGAGCAGGTGTCTTAGCAATGGATGAGTGTGTCTTCAGTATACATTACAGTAATCATACGCTCTATTGCATACCCCTAAGTACTATCATAGGTGTTGGAGGTTAATGCTAGTAGACCTATGATGGTGGATTCATATCTTCAGCCCAGATTGGAAATCATTTACGAAAGGGTAAATTGGAAACAAAGTATATTTAAAACACGAGAGAAATGTCTCATCCATGTGTTGCTATATGAAATCAATAACCAACATGAAAGATTTATGATAAAATATTAAGGTAATTTAAATAGCTCATCCTGTCCCTCATTTATTTGAAGACATCAAAAGAGTTAAAGGGACAGTAAAGAGTCAAAATAAAATCCTTTTAAACTAGTGGCAGTGCCCTCACAGCTATGGGAAACTAACTCCCATAGCTTAGAACACATTCATTTTTTTCTCTCAGCTTCTCCTGCAGATCATGGGAATCTGCAGGGCTGGGTGTCATCAGCACCTCATTTAACACTTATGGAAGATATCTGTTCTCTCCATGGAAGCTCAATTATGGTATATTCTCTGACACTGGGTTTTTATTCAGAGATTAGAAATCTTGTTCCCTCTCCCATAAGCACTGAGGGAGGCTCTGACATCACCCAGCCTAACATATATCTATGATCTGCAGTGCAAAAGGAGAGAGAATGGGTGAGTTCTTCGCTATGGGAACTTGGCTGTGAGCGTACTCTCAATATGTAAGTATGTATGTAATTTTAGTTATATAGTGTCATACATTTGCTTTAAACAGTAATAATACAATAGAAAAATACAGGACAGTGATAACAGAATCAGTCTAAAGGGCAATTATTGCATTATTAGTAGAGGATAAAATCAACAAAGTGAATCATACATTGGGAAAGGAATCTGGCCCCAAAGAGCTTACAATCTAATTAGTAAGTGCGCCAACATACAAAGACAGTAGGTAGAGGAGGATAAGTGCAGGTAGATGCTTTTGTAAATGAAAAGTGTAGAATGACCTTCAATTGAATGTCAACTATTTCAGCTGAGAGATAGATCAAGTTCTGTAAGAAGAGGACATAAAGAAAGCTTTGCAATGTGTTGAATACCACTCTTGCACTCAAAGTGTTAAACAAGGCTAGACGAAAGGATGTCCCAAAATATCCATAGACTATCCTGTTATTCCTTGGTGCAAGCAACGTTAATGGGAGGATTTTGGGTAGAAGTTGCTTAGTAAATTGGCTTTATGTAACATAGGACTAGAAAATTGATTGTTACCCCATTTAGCAAGGAGTTGTATTCATACATTTGCCTCAGTGTCTCTGAAACTAGAAGTCACATTTTACTTCTCTCCCATAATAATATCTTTAGTGATTTTATGAGGCTGATGAAGTGTACCAGCTGTATTGTATCAATGTATCACTGATATTGGGATTTTTAACCTCTTGAATACTAGAGAAGTCTCCAATGCTTTCTTTACCAAAGCACTGGAGGCTCTTTTAGTTTTTAAAGGGTTAAAAAGCCAATATCAATCCAGAATTACACTAGTGCTTCTTAGTACATCAGTCTCCTAATTGATGTAACATATAGTGAATGTGCATTTCATCCAAGATCCAGACTGAGCAGGAAAGAATGTGAGATTCTTTTCCTTCTGGAAACGTGGTAGGGATATGAAAAAAAATGTTCATCTACCTTTACAGAGGATTGATGGAAATGATTCTTAATTGGTCAGGAAACCAATGCAGTCAAGTGTTTACCTTCTGGTTGATTACATTTTACCCCTGCTTGCACTGTTGTTTACAAAATAGTTGTTTTGAAAGTTAAGAGGCCCTTCATTATACTAAAAGTGTTTTTGTCAGGGTTGATATGGCATGAATCCCAATCATAGCCCTAGGACATACTCCAAGCTACAATTTAGAGAAAACTAGCAGGAAAAAATTTTGTTAGGTATGTTGTTTCTGGAAAGGTCATGGGAGGTTTAACACATCGAATGCCAGGGTGATATTAAATAGCTACATTAAGGGTCTTATCCACAAAAGAAAAGAGGTGCAATTTTGGAGCAAATGACTGCACCAAAATTGAATTGGTTAAAACGGGGTATTTTTTATATTTTATATTAATTAGAATGCATAAGTGTACAGGTTCACCAGAATACAGTAAAATATTATGACGTATACACTGCGTATATTGTGAGAGCAACACTGACATATATTATATTCACAAGAAAGAAAGAAAGAAAGATAGATAGATAGATAGATAGATAGATAGATAGATAGATAGATAGATCGATCGATCACGGGTGCCATATTGACCTGAACTTGTTAGCCTTTAAATTTGATGTGTGTGATGCAGGTGTGGATTAACATCTGTCCATCTTAATATGGGGCGAAGTCAGTTTTTAGCTATAGTGAGTCATGTTGCCATGCAAGCGTAATTTACCAAGTGCTGTTCAAAGCTTGAAAAGTTATGAACCATCCTTCCAAGTAGGGTTATCCAAGGACCTAATCTGAATGCTTAGATTGCTTGGTTAACTTGCATATGGCAAAGAGTCAATAGTCAAAGGGATAGTAACACTTAACATATAGTAAAAATTATGTTGTACGGTTTCCCCCCGAGTAAAACAAGGCAACTCCCACAGCTGATAAGTGTTTTATTCAAAAGTTATTGTAGCTCAAACATGTATTTTTTAGGTGCAGTATCTCAATGGCCTGAAATTGTACAGTGGTGCTGTTGCTACACCACCTATGTAAGTTTATGATCAATTGATCAGAGCTGTCCATAGGATGGTGTAGCAACAGTGCCACTGTACCATTTAAGGCCATTGAGATACTGTGCATACAAAAATAAAGTTTGAGCGGCATTAACCTTTGAATGAACCATCTCTCAGCAGTGGGAGTTCCCTTGTTCTAACAATTGCAAAAGATGCGGCTCCAATGACGTAAAAGACTACACGTGAACACCTTAAGCACTCAACACAAGGGGCAAAAAAAGTATGCATTTATTCTGACAGTGTGCAGATCGGAATATCTCTTATTACATAGAAACATAGAATTTGACGGCAGACAAGAACCACTTCGGCTCATCTAGTCTGCCCATTTTCCTACAGAACGAATAACAAAAACCAAACAAAATCTGCACTACTTGTTCCCTTGTTTTATTCAGGAAGATAAACCCATCAGTATATATATATTATATATTAAGTGATATTATCCCTTTAAAATGAAACATTCTAATATATAATGTTGCTGTTATGTTTGTAGTTGCCTGTCTGTTTTGCTCACATTTTTTGCCTATGAGTCAGTGCTTACAATACTAAACAATCAATTCACAGCTCTGTGGGTGTAAGACTTTTATATTCATTCACCTACACATTCTACCTTCCAGTATGCTGTAAAATATTGGCTAGAGTTCAAAGAATGTTCATACTAGCTCATTGTTGTTAAGTGTATAACTAAAGCGGTTTTTCTGTATAGAAATTATACATATTCCTTTTACCCATCTTAAAGTTCGTTTGGGGTTTGGGATATATTTGTACAATTGAATAATACTATATGTAATATGACTTGTATTGCTATTGCAATATCGCATTCTATTTGATTTTTGAAAAATAGCAGTGTTTTGATTTTTGAAAAATACATTGGGGTTATGCACTAATATATGATACATAGGTGACAAAGTGGAGATAATGTTTCCTGTGATATAACTTCTCTAGCTCCTATGTTATTTTATGGGACCTATGCAATAAGATCAATCAAGTTGGAGAAATTACTTCTCCAGATCTTATTTGATACAATGAAGCCAATACACTAATATTTCTCCAACTTGATTGATCTTATTGCCTAGGTCCCATAAAATAAGATAGGAACTAGAGAAGTGATATCACTGAAGAAATCATCTCCATTTTCTCACCTCTTTATCACACCATAGTGCTGTTCCCCGTTTAGGTTTCTTTCTCGTTCAATTCATTGTTCTAACTAAATCTGCTTTTGATGTGTAGACATTATGTAGGCCCAAAACAGAACTCCCAAATAGTTATTGTGAACTTCAAATCATTGCTTTCATCCTCAAAAAACAGTCTTTGTAAGCTAAAAACTGGGAGACTCCACTTTGATGCACTTTTCCCCACAAGTTGGCCTTATTCATAAAATTATGCAATTCTGGGGCAAACCAGCATTACCATATGAAAGGAAATGAAAATACAGGAAAATTCCAACTGTTTAGAAAGGGGCTTTTAACCCCAAATACTAGAGAGATCTCAGATGCAATCGCCACAGGGTGTCACTTCTCCTTTAAGTTAGAAAATGTCATACAAAAATGACAAAAATGTCAGTGAAGTTGTGGCAGTGGCTTTACCTGTGCTTGGTCAATTTGTATTTCTCGGGTGAGGAAATTATTGTAAACATTAGTTTTAGCATCACAGAATATCTGCATGTTGTATTCACAACAATATGTTCAATGATTTGTTATTAACCCCTTAAGGTCCAAGGACATACATGTACGTCATGGGTCCAATGTGCGATAAGGACCCATGCCGTACATGTACATCATGGATTTCAGGGCTCCCTGCGTGGCTGCATGCCATTCTAGGAGCCCTGAATTGGACTGCAAAAAAAAATAGATAAATACATGCTCCTTGGCCCTTAAGTGCCGGCAGCGTGCATGAGCACCGTTCCTTAAGGGGTTAAAAATGTGAAATGTTACCCAGGGCTCAATAAAGTCATACTAATTTTAAAACTTCATTATCCATTGAGGTGTCAAGGGGTGTACTATGCACTGTGATGTAATATATTGGAGATCTTGCTAGCATTCAAAAGTCTAACCCCTTAAAGTGATAGTAATACTTTAATAAAAGTATTTTGAATTCTGTAGGTATTAAAAAACTAAATTAATTCCAACCGGTCCTATTACTATCACTTTAACGACGGGGCGATCCAGGGGTGGCCGCCCTAGAGGACAGCAATGAATTCTGGGATCAGCATTCAGCTGTGATGTGATCCCAGGACTCCATGAAGTGCCAAGAACATCACTGATCCTTAACCCCTTAAGGACCACGGAGCATTTTCTTTTTTTTCGGTAATTGAATTCAGGGGTCTCTGAGCTGTCTGCAACCAACTGGGGACCCCTGAATTCCATGACATGCCAGGCCTGACATAGGTCCTTAACGGTCCTGGCATGTTATGGGTCCTTAAGGGGTTGACGTCTGGACTGGCATAACAGTCCTGGCAAGTCATACATAGTTAAGGTGTTAAGATGGATGATTTGATCATTATTTTTAATTCCTATCGTACTGAAAAATAACAAAATGGTAAACATATGTTTAATAAATACAAGTAGCTCATATTTGGGTATCAAATATTGATAACTATAATTTTTATTAATAACTACTTAATGTTTATTATTTTAAAATAAATGAATCATATGCTCATAAAAATATGCCTATCCCTAAAGGATTAAAAACAATAAGAATTGTTCACAAAGTATAAATGGTCCACTTGTATTTAAAGGGATAGTAATACTTCGTTTTATCTGTATTTTGTTTTGTAGGCATTAAAAAAACATGAAGAACGATGTAAGTCTTATCTCTCAAACCTTTATGGTTTAAGAGATATTCACAAGCAAAGTACCCCCCCCCCCCGTTCAGCCAGATCAGAAGGGAGGTGCCCAGGTAGACTGCAGAGAGGGACAATCTTCAATTAAGATAAGGGAAAAAGCTGAAAAACTTGTCAAGGGGGGCAGGGATTTCATTGTTTTCATACAAAGAAGATTGTCCCCTGCTGTTATCTGTCTGGTCTTACAACCAGACTCACATCTGAGAAGAGATGGCTTACACTAGGAAAAAGGGGCGGGAGGGGGAAACTTTGCTTGTGAATATCTCTTAAACCATAAAGGTTTGAGAGATAAGACTTATATCGTTCTTCAGGTTTTCTAATGCCTACAAAACAAAATAAAGATAAAACGAAGTATTACTATCCCTTTAACAATGAGATACCTCAGGCACTGGTATTCTATAATCATTTTATAGCACTGGTTTTGATGTGCAACTTGTTGTTTGAAATATGTAGCATAAATAAGCAGTTGTCCTTCAACCAGCAGTCATTTATAAATGTCTGTTGTTTATTTATTTATATATTTTTAAACTCTGCTGTAGTATATAACTGAACAGAAACATTTACCATTTTTAGAATGCTTACTTGGTGCTTTAGAAGCATGGGGAGAACCCCCTTCTCTCTCTCTCTCTCTCTCTCTCACACACACACACATTCTCTCTCTCCCCCACTCTCTCTTTCTCCCTATCTCTCGCTCTCTCTATCTCCCTCTTTCCTTCTCTCTCTCTTCCAGGGGGACAAGAATTCCTAAAATCCTCACCAATCCAAATGGGGTTTTTAACCTCTTGATTGCTAGAGAAATCTCCAATGCATTCTTAGCAATGCACTGGAGTCCTCTTTAGAATCCAATGGATTCAAAGCCCCATTTAAATCACTGGAAGTATTTATTGTCCCCTATGAAGCAGTTAGTTTGCTTCAGAATTGTCCAAGTTGTACTTAGTATATCAGCCTCCCTAAATCATACCTCCCACGTGTCCCTCCTTTGGACCCAAATCCCTCTGTCCCTCTTTCCCACCCTGGTGTCCCTCTTTTTAGGAGATCGGATTGCATGATGTATATATATAAGTGTATTACATTGCTCTACAGCAATAACATTCACATTATTGTTTGTTTAAATGTCAGTATATGTGTTTCTAAATTATTCTGTGTAAATAAAATACTTAGATCTTGTTATAAGTCATTTATTAGGTTAAACAACGAGGTAATAGCCTAAAAATTCTTGGTAACGTCCCACCCACCAGCCACGCCCCCAGCAACACCCCCTAAAACAAAAGTGTCCCTCTTTGGCAATTTGAAATGTTGGGAGGGTACACTAAATGTATGAACTAGACATTCCAGCCAGACACAGATTAAATATTACACAGTTGGAAACAACTTATTTTTACCTTTGTAAGAAAGCTTAAGTCTCGGAATATTCTGTTTCATGCTGTCAGTTGTTGGCAGAAACATAAGGATAATCACTGATAACATTGTGGAGGAATGTTGTGGTTTACGCCATCTGCTGAGACATTTCTGATGCATCTCTTTCATGGTACTCGGTGTGGCACCTCCTTTCTGACGACGCCAGGCTGACAAAAAAAACAACAAAACCTTATTATGACTTGCTTCAGGAAGACGATACAGAGTGACTTATAGATATTGAAATTAATTTCTCTCGAGGATTACATTTATCTATAATGTCTGCAATATGTAAAATAGTACATGAATAACTGTTGTCCAATACAAATAAATAGTAATAGATATACACATTCATGGGTTTACTCAATGTTCTCCAAGGAGCTGGTTTTGTTTCTTTTGGCTATAGTCTTAATTGCCATCAATAGGATGTTTTGTGAACAATGCAAACTGTTCCCTTTTTAAGCCTGGTCTTTTTCAAAGGTTACTTATGAAAAAATGTACATATGGATGAGAAAGGATGATGGTAGCTGGATTCTGTTTGGTTGTTTGTCTGATAATGTGGTCATGTAATGATATTATTAACAGTTTCCTCTACAGAGAAAAGGCAGACAAAGAGAGAGAAAGAGAGAGAGAAAGGCTCAAACACTAACATAAGGGTACTGCTTCATTTGTCATTTTATAACTAATGATAATGGAAATGCTTAACCCTTCAAGGACCAGAGGGATATGCAATTCATAGCAAAAAAGTAATTTCTGAACCCCTTTGGGCCACTTTGAGTGCCAGAGAGGTAGCCAACGCATTGCGTTGCAATGCGTTGGCTACCTCTCTGGCACTCAAAGGGTTATAACAAGATGCTCCCAATTAAAAAGGAGCACTATTTAAAGATATTTAGGCAACATGTTCCATTTGTTGTAAGTGCATTAGATATGTGAAATAGCAGTGGCTTTTTTTCAGCAGGTTAGGGAAACATTTTTCCTGTTTGATCAGTGACAAGGTGTTGATAATGTAACACAACATGAACTAAGAGCAAGGTATGTTCTATAGAATACAGCAAACATGTTTCTGTATTAGGGGTATGTGTGAATGCACCAGCTCATTTTTTGGGCTGAGAGGTTCGCTTCCTACTCCTGTGACTGCACTTTGGGGTATGCACTAAAGTGTAAGATTGCTTTGCCACACACACTACACCCTTTTTAAGACTTTAATGCAAGCAAGCCAAAAAATAAGAAAATAAGTAAAGTTACAGCACCTTCTTCTGTAGTTTGTTAGTACATAGCATTGAAGCAGGCATAGCAGAAAGGAATGCCCGTAACACACATACGCTTCCCCACTGTCCTTTGCTTGGTAGCACAAGTGGCATTAAGGGGAAGATTTTCTGTGTGAGTAGCTTAGTACACTGCCATTAGTCAGGTATAGAACTAAGAAATCAGGTCCACTGTCTAGGCATACCTCCCAAGTGTCCCTCTTTAGGAGGGACAGTCCCTCTTTGAGACTCAAATCCCTCTGTCCCTCTTTCCCACCTTGGTGTCCCTCTTTTTAGGAGATCAGACTGTGTGGTGTGTATATAAGTGTATCACATTGCTCCACAGTAATAAATCTCACATTAATGTTTGTTTAAACGTGAGTATATGTGTTTAGAAATTAGTCGATGTAAATAAAATACTTTGGTCTTGTCTAAATCATTTATTCAGTTACACAAAAAAGGTGTCAATAAGTCATGAAAAATTCCTTGGTAGTGCCCCGCCCACCAACCAAGCCCCCAGCAACATCCCCTAAAACAAAAGTGTTCCTCTTTGGCCATCTGAAATGTTGGGAGGTCAGAGTGAGACTGTATTGGTACAATCCTCTAACATGTCTCTGAGATATTGAAAAGACAGGAAATGTGTTTGCAACTTGTTAAAGAATACAGTATGCTCTTATTAACTACTTTACTGCTAAGGCATTTCACTCCCTTGTGTTAAGCATGTTTTAGCACTTTTGTTGCTGTTCAAAATCAAACAGAGAACAACACACACATGCCATATGTATGTTTGTTTAGTTTTATTTGTTTTTTCCCCATCAGACCATGCTATTTAAAAAAAATGATTTGTGGATAACCCCTAACATGGACAAAAAAGTACCCAGATTGCCACAAAAAGTTTTAATCAAAATCCCATACCTCCCAACATTTAAAATGGCCAAAGAGGGACACTTGTGTTTTAGGTGGTATTTCTGGGGGTGTGGCTTGTGCAGGGGCATTACTGAAAATGTTTAGTTTACTGTGTGACCTATCTGCACCTCTTTTTGTAACTGAATAGGATTTAGAGCAAGACCAAAGTATTTTATTTACACAGATTAATTTACAAACACATATACTGAAGATTAACTAAACATTTCTGTGAGTTTCATTGCTGTGGAGCAATGTGATAGATTAATATACACAACATTCACTCCGATATCCTAAAAAGAGGGATACCAGGGTAGAAAAGAGGGATGGGGGGATTTGGGTCTCAAAGAGGGACACTTGGGAGGTATGAAATCCAATCAAGTTTAACTGCATTATGAATTATGACAAAGTGTTTTGGACTAATGCTCTTCATGTTGCTGTCATGAGTTTTATTGACGATGCCTTCCATCTACAGTGTGATAATTTACAAGAGATACATTGCTGTAATGTTCTGCATGGAACAAAGCACCATGTTGGTGTAATATTCTGCAGGGGGCTGTCATGGGATGTGTTGGTGTCATGTACTGAAGAGAGCTGATAGTAGATCTATTATGTGTTGTTCTGCAAGTAGCCAATAGAAGATGTAATGCTCTGAAGAGAGTACATGTCTGTGGGTAAAGATCTACAAGCAGTTGACATGAAATGTACTGGTGCATTTTGTATGGTATTTTGTGCAATGCTTTTGTAGGGAGTGTGGTCCCACTTGTATGAGCTTTGCCCAGGGCCCACTGGTGTTTTAAAGCAGCCCTGCTCATCATCACACAAAAGACTGGTAAAATCACTTGGATGCAAGAGGACTACATATCACTACATGATAGTTATATGGAGACCTCTCTAGTATCCAAGGGTTTAAAAGAAACAGCGCTGTGAAGTGAAATTGTTGAGAAATGTTTTTCATCTCTCCAGTGTTTACACAGAGGCACACAATAGTACATTAATTCTACATATTGAAGCAGTTTCTGTTTTCTATGAACTGTTTCAATCTGTGTCCTTTGTATATGTGGCAAGAAAAAAACCACTAGTAAAAAAAAAGCTATACAAAAAACATATGATTTATTTATTTAATCTGGAAAAGGAGTTGCTTGCAGCTTCTTCAAGCTCAAACTGAGTCCTTGGACATATTCTGCCAAAAAAGAAACTAGGGAGAAAATAATAGGAATGTGGGTTTTGCATTGCTAACTGGCTTTCATTTACTTATCAAACTGAATGTATCTATCAAACGATGCTTTATAAGCTACCAACAACAACTGCAACTATTGTCTTTGTTTCAAACCCAATAATTATATTTGCTTTCTGCGTGTTTGTGCTTGTATGTATGTGTGTCTGTGTGAGTGATTGTGTGTGCGTGCGTACATCTGTGTGTGCCACTGTGTGTGTATGTTTGTGTATATATCTGTGTGTCTGTGTGATTTATATTTGCTTCTGTGTGTGTGCGTGTGTGTGTGTGTGTGTGTGTGTGTGTGTGTGTGTCTGTGTGTGCATATGTCTGTGTGTGCATGTGTCTTATATGTGTGCGTGTGTTAGAGGGCAACTTTGCCAAGTCTGCTTATTTAGAATCTGATTCAATGACTAGTGGTGAGTGAAAATTATTTTCATTTTCTGGAATTTCTTTGGAAAAAAAAACATGATTTTTCTCTTTTTTTTGGAAATACACACGGATAGAAAATACATTAAAATGTGTTCCATTTTGCTACGGCCAGTTAAATTCCCATGTAAATTTGCCACTTTTCACCTATGTTCTCTATGGACATAACAATTCTGCTGAAATACTATAAAAATCCAGAACTTCTCGTTGTACTGCAAGATTTTACTTGATAGTCAGTGAAAGTGGTGATAATGGAGAGAACGAGAGAGTGCAAAAACACAGGAGGAGTTGTAGTAATTACTACCACCTGTGTTGCTGATAGCACTTGCTGAACTCTGTTTAAAATAAGTAAGACGAGATGGAAGGCTGCTGCTGCTGAAGAGGATACAATCCATAGTTGAAAGTAACAGTACAAGCAGCAGTAGTGATATTATTGATAGTCCAGCACCAAAAGATAATACTGCTGTCACCACATTTTCTGGAGCATGGGGTCTATTCCTAAACAAACCACAGTATATGCTTGTCCCTTTCGTTATTGTCTTTATGGATACTGGAATGATTGTGTGTGTCTTTTCTTGAGTGTATGATATATTATTTCTGTCTATGTAGTATCTCTCAGTCTCAGTCTCGGGTGAGTTTCAGCCCAGAAAGGATCACCTGCCTCTGACTTATCAAGCAAAAATTGTTTATTTCTTTTAGCTCTCCATTTCCCCTTCACACAGACCATGCACCTCACCTGTCCAGAGTACAACTAGCTACCACCAGCGCTCCTTAAATCAAGCTAATCCAGCTCCCTCACTTTGTCTAGCTGCCTTCACTAACTTGCATTAAAATTTCAGCAGCTCTCTCTCTGTCTCTCTTGCTCTCTTCCCTAAGCACAGAATGACAACATGTGGTAAACTAACACCCCCTTTATATTCGTCAAAATTCATGGGGAAACTATTTATGTGGGGGACATAACAATATTTTCACTGATTTCAATACATGAAAAAAACAGATAAAGTGCACTTTTTTCAGGAATTCTGTAGAAGAAATGAAGTGTCATATTCATTCATTCATTCATTCATACTGAATTATAGCCAGAATCTCACATCTACCTTAGATTGCAATAAAATAAATGCAAGGGCACTAGGGAGGGTAATGTTCTAAGGTGTGATAAAGAGGGGATAAAGTTGAGATCACTTCTCTGGTAATCTCACTTCTGCAGATCATAATACTATAGCGCCAATGTACTAACATACCTCCAATCTGAGAGATTGTAGTGCACAGAATAAAACTGAATTGCAGAAGTGGCTTACTAACCCTTGAATAAAGCAGCTCGCAGGTTTTACCTCATTTAACTCAAAAGGAAAAGACCCACAATATTTTCCTACATAATAAAGAATTACTGCTCCTTTAATCATGAACATTCAACTCAAAACAGTATAAACAATCAAAGAAGGTTCCTCAAAAAATAAAATATAACCCTTGTATTTGTAAAGTTATAATGTATGTCATATTGGGATTTGTTTAGAATTATTCTCCAGCATGATGTTGCCATTGGAAACCATAACAAAACAAGATGCCATTGCACTACATGATTTATAAGTAAATATTTCAGTGACGGTACTTTTTGAATCATCTGGCTATGAATGTAGTCACTAATACAATTACAGGTTCCTGAATAGCATTGAATTTCATTCTTAGGTGGGATCTTTTGAAGTAAAAACAAAGCTTAATGCGTAAAATTCCATAACAATCCCTCCCAGCTGCTGCTATCTACAGCTGCATTTGAAAATCCTGTGTCATCAGTATAATTTACATTCCCATAAGAATTAAATCATTCCTAAGAAACTTTCAAAGGGCACTTTTCAATTTACGTTTGCATGAAAACAAGAATTAGTCTTTTCTAAGCATTAGGATAATGATATCGGATTTTGCAACTTGCAGTATGAACCTGAACTGTCAAAGTTCCCTGCACACATTCCTGTGCATCCTTTAATTTTTATTTGAAGCCCATTAATATCCTGATTTGTCTACATCCCCAGGAATGTAAAGACTTGACCTGTAGCCAACTCCTTTAGTCTAATACAGATGTCATTGAGGAAACTGTTTTTAATTGCTAAGAAATGGTTCTAATTATACTTACTTATTCGAAACTGAGAAACAATAGTATTAATTACATTTCTAACTATTAAAGACCATACAAGCTTGCCTTTAGGAAATATAAAGAACACAATTTTATTATATAACTGAATAATAGTATAACAGCATAACTAGTACCTTGTTAATATTTCATTTTCCCAAGCAGTATTCACAATTTATTAAAAATGCTAGGCATATTATTAAGCAATATGGAACATAATTTGAATCCCTTAGCGACCAGCCACACAGCATGTGGACAGCATGTGCTTTTTAATTTGTTTATTAATGATCTAGAAGTGGGAATTGAAAGTAGCATCTCAATCTAAATCTTTGCTGTTGACACTAAGCTATGTAAGGAAATACATAGAGAGCTAGATGTTTTTTCTCTGCAGAAGGATATAGATAAACTAAGTGAATGGGCAGAAAAGTGGCAGATGTCACTTAATGTAGATAAATGTAAAGGTATGCATTTTGACTGTAAAAACAAATTTGCAACATATACTCTAAATGGGAAACAACTTGGGGAATCCTCATTAGAGAAAGATTTAGGAGTACTGATAGACAATAGACTTCACAGCAGTGTGCAGAGTCACTCAGCTGCTGCAAGAGCAAATAGGGTACTAGCCTGCATAAAAAGAGGTGTAGAAGCAAACTGCTAAAGGGATTGGAGGATCTGAGTTATAGAGAGAGACTAGTCAAATTGGGTTTGTTTACATTAGAGAAGAGACGTCTAAGGGGTGATATGATTACTATTTACAAATACATTCAAGGTCAGTCCTAAGAACTATCCAATGAATTATTTACACAAAGGGCTGAGCTACGAACAAGAGGTCATCCATTAAGACTAGAGGAAAGGAGCTTTCGACTAAAACAAAGTCAGGGATTCTTCAGTAAGGGCAATAAGGCTATGGAATTCTTTGCTTCGGGATGTTGTGCTTGCAGACAATGCAACTGCATTCCAAAAAGCAATGGATGCCTATCTAGCACAGCACAGTATTGAAAATTATTACAGATGGCTTCAAAGCAGATAGGATATTGATCCGGGGAATTATTTGACTACCAATTGGAGTAAGAAAGGACTACATCCCCCCATGTTACTATAATTACTTCATTGGAACGGTCTACAAAGTTTGCCTGGTTTGCAAGCACACACTGGGGGAAATTCACTAAGTGGTGATAAAGAGGTGATAAAGTAGAGATGAAATCTCTAGTTTATCACTTCTCCAATTCCTGTTATTCTATGCAGCATATGCTTTTGGAGATCTTAGTGAATAGGCTCCTTAGAATAACATGGGAACTGAAGAAGTGATAAACTGGAGAAGTCATCTACACTTTATCACCTCTTTATCACCGCTTAGTGAATTTCCCCCACTGTAGACCGTTCCAATGAAGTATTTCTTTTTAAATATCGCTACTTCGGCTCTGCTGAAGAGCCTCCTCGAGTCAGCTGACACAGATCTCCTTCTGTCAGTTTTACAGCTGACATGAAGAAGTGGGGAATTTTAGCGGCGGATGTCTCTCAAACAGTAAAGGTTTGAGAGATGGGACTTTCTCTGGATGCTTTATTTTTTTTAACATCTACAGTATTGATTCAACTTAAATATGGACATTACTAACCTTTTAATAGTGTGTGTGTTATGGAAACTATTTTATGTATTTAATGTTGCAGATGGTTTAATAAATATACACCTTCAATTATTCATGCTAAGTTAAATTAACCACTTCGGTGCTAGAGAGTTCTCAAAAGCATTGCAAAGCATAACACTGGAGACCTATCTAGTAACCACGGACACACCATTACCTGCCAGAGAAGGCAGCCAATATATTTAATTTGGCTAATAACACCTTTTAGCTGCTTATTAAACATGTCAGTGGTATGCATTTGGCAGTAATTTGCTCTAGGTTCATCTAAAGTGTTAGATATTTAAACTGTTATTGCTCTTTAGAATGTTGCTATATTTCACAATTTTCAGGATTTTTAATTTTCCATATATTAATTAATAGTCCTGAATGAATAGTCATTTGACTTTGGTTTCACTTAATGGGGTATTGGGCAGATGCTATAGGCCTATCAGTGATGCAGTTCCATCAGAGCACTTCTTTTTCACCAATATACAAGTTTGATATTTTCATCACCCAAACATATATTGTGTGCAAGGCACTAATGCAGTGATGGACAACCTTAGGCCTGCCAGCTGTTCTGGACTATAATTCCCATAATCTCAGCCAGCTAGTCTGTGTGTGTGATTGTGTATGTGTGTCTGTGCGTGTGTCTGCGTATGTTGGGAACCATGGCATTTCCAGCAGATTTTAACTTATGTCCCTGCTTCACATATGCAATGCTGGGAAATATAATCAATCATTGATACATACTGAATGTATTGGTCAATGATCTTGAAGAAATCAGAATATTTACCTCTACTTAATCAATTCTAGTTTAAATCTTGGTTTCCACCCATTGGTGTGCATGTCATTATTTTAGGTGTAGAACATTGACATTGTTCATTATAACCAAAAGAGGTTGACAGTCCATGAAAATATATATTTTGGAGACCCAATCCATTCAGACGTGATTGTCCAGATTAACATAAATAGGGTTTTATTACTAGTATTAAATGTGTCAAGAACCCCACAGATCTGCAAATATGCATACTCACAAACAGTAGTAACTCTAAATGACTGTATCCATAAAGGAGCATACATTAATTCATGATTAATTACGTTTTCAATGTGACTGCAGATGAAACATTTTGTTCATGGTATTGTTTCTCTTCCCCATCCATGCTTCTGTTGCACTTCCTGTTCACCACTCTTTATCCACTGTTCACCATTCCTAGTTCCCTTGTGCAATACTTCTAGTCCACTATCTACCTCCTTCTTATATGCATTGTGTTCTGATTCTCTGTCTAGATCCAGGTGGTTGCAGATCACCCTGGTTAAACACCCTGAGTTTAAAGTGTTCCACTTTTGCTCAAAAGACCCTTCCCCAGTATCAGTGCATGCTCTGGAGCTTAAAGGGATAGTAATACTTCGTTTTAACTTTATTTTATTTTGTAGGCATTAAAAAACATGAAGAATGATATAAGTCTTATGTCTCAAACCTTTATGGTTTAAGATATATTCACAAGCAAAGTTTCCCCCTCCCGCCCCTTTTTCCTAGTGTAAGCCATCTCTTCTCAGATGTGGAATGCAGTCTATAGACCAGACAGATAACAGAAGGGGACACTCTTATTCCTATGAGAACAATGAAAGCCCTGCCCACCTTGACAAGTTTTTCAGGTTTTTCCCTTATCTTAATTGAAGATTGTCCCTCTCTGCAGTCTACCTGGGCACCTCCCTTCTGCTCGAGCTGAACAGTGTTACATCAGTAAAAGGGGTAGGAGGGGGATACTTTGTCATTGAATTACTCTTGAACTACAACTCTGACAGAATTGAAATAACACTCTCCAAAGTCCAAATACTATGATGATTAATTAGAGCTGCTTTTATTATGAAACATTACTATCCCTTTAATCTGTGCTGCCAGATGGTTCTCAATATCCACTCCTGCCAGAGAGTTACTGAAACACACAAACATACACAAAGTGAAGAGCTCTCTGGTGGATGTAAGTAACAAAGCCCCATATGGAGTCACAGACTGAGTACTGGAGACTGCACTGATGCTTGGGAAGAGTCTTCATATCAAGAAAAGCAGAACACAGTTAACCCTTTTAGTGACGGAAAGATGAGTTTTGCTCTGAATTTACCTGCCCACCCCTCTGGCACTGAAAGGTTTATTAGAAACATTCTGGATCTAGCATAGATGATCAGAATAAATAGTAGGTTCCTCCTTAACTCATTATCCCCTCTCATGTCTCTCTCCCCATGTCTCTCTTCCAACCTCTCCTCCATGTCTCACTTTCAATCCCTCCTCCATGTCTCACAGGCCCCTTCTTTGCTCTTTATAAATCACAGCCTCCATTTTCCTACATGTCTCTCACCCCACTCCATTCCTTTGAACTCTCTAATCTGGGACATAAGTAGATTATCTGGTAATTGTCCCCATTTTATGATCAATTGCACCCATTTCCAGGGCAAATCCCACCTTTTTCCTCCCAGTACCACTCACCTAATTAAGCACTATTCACATTATGGTCCAAATTACATAATCTGGCCACTCCCACCATACAGTCTTCCATCATGTCTCTCTCTCTCTTTAACTATCACTCCTCCATGACTGTCTGACATCCCTCCTCAAACTCTCTCATCCCCCTAAAACATTGTATTTGTGGGTTTGTGACTTCCAGTGGACAGTGGCACACAAAAGTGGATAGTGGAACAAGGCTAGTGAAGCGGACAGTATATGTGTAGTTTTGTGGCTGAAGTTTATATTGACAATGTTAAACCATCACCCTAGAAATCAGGTGTTGTCATTGTGCCCCATGATCATCTCAAACAATGATAACTATTGACATGCCCCAAAATGACACAAGGAAATGTCTTTTCAGACACCCCCCCCCCACAAGACCAGAATGATATCAATATCAACATCTTCCTCCCCTTCTAATAGGGCCCAAATATCCCAAATGTTCCTTCAGCTCCTTTTTGGTCCACCCCAGCTCTGAGATTGTCATTACCAGTACCACTAGCAGACAGTGATTTTGCATATGTGAGACTATGACAAATTGCACATTGTCTGGTGCAATGGCCATACACAACAATGTGGTGGAATCTAATACAATGCAGGGTATAAAGAAACATCTATAGAATACTCATTGCAGGGAAGGTCACTTATTTTTATTAGCTCATTTTGTAATGAGTCATAGCTCATGGGAAATCAACCACCCATCCACTACCAACAGTGACTTGTTAGTTTCCACTTTATCAGCCCACTGCTACCAGGAATAATGCATTAAGGTTCTCTATCACTGAATTAAAAGCCCAATTTAGATAAGAAGAGATTTGAGGAATATTAATTTGTATCCTGTGGTGCAGCTGGTTTTCACAAGAATTATTCCAGTTGCACTTTGAATTTAGGCCCATTGATGAGTGATTCTGTAACAAAATCCAGCCCACAGAACAAACATATGACTCTAACCCATATCATTGTAAAGCTTTGGGGCTTACGTTTCCATGATGAAATGACTGACCTGAAAGCTTAGTAGAAGAGATAACTTACACAGAGGGTAAATAATCTGAAATAGTTGAAACTTTGTCAGGCTATTTTTTGGCATGTGTCTTTTATTGTAAGCCTAGGAACAAATGCTTGGCAACAGGAGAAGTGCAGAAAGAACATTTTGATTGTGTTTCTAATCTACCTCATATCTTATTTCACTGCAAAATCAAAATAATTTTCAGTTGTCACCAGCCTTATATAACTACATGTATGTGATACCTCAGTGGCAGTGCACAGCTTATAATAAAACAAACTTTTTTCCTGCAACTAAATGGTTATGTTAGCTTACTTCTTGTATTTAGCAACTATGGGGATGATGTACCAATAGAAACCGAGTAATTCTGGAGTACACCAACTGCACAATAGTGGACAACTAAACTTTCCCAAAATCCCAATGGATTTAAACTGGTTATTATTTTGTATATATTATTAATGTCAACATCTGGAATTTTGGACAAGAAGAGCGAGCACATCCTGACCTCTTATTAGTAAAGCTTAAGTCCAAGCATATTTTTTTATCCAGGTGTCTGCATTGGTGAGATTTTAAGCCATCCTTTTGCTGGCTACATACAGTAATTAAGTCTACTTCAAGGTGGAAACCTAGTTCAGTTCCCTATTTTGACTCCTTGGGGGTAGTACTTGGAGCCTGACTTCAGAAGCTTTTTGATTACCTGGGCTGAGATACACCAAAGTTATGATAAGGGCTCAGGATGGCAATGATATATATTGGATCTGCGTCGAAGGCACAACATGCACTAACATGTCTTTCCCATTGTATCTCCTTCAATCTGTCACCAATCCAAGGTCATCAACATGAATCCAACATGCCTTCAACAGGTTTATGATTTTCCACTTAATACTTCGCCGATGGCTCATTTATATATGGAAATGCATGTTAATGAGCCACTGTCTTATTCATGTGGGTGTCTTTACATGCTAATGGGGGACTTTTCCAAATACACTAAGCTACAATAGCAGCATTTGCTGCTGGAGTCCACAGTCCCAAAACATCACTTGTCTGAGGTTGGCAAAATTGGGCTCTCCCTGTAGCTTTCTATGCAGTTACAGCATGGTCACAACCACACTCAGTCATTTGAGGGACAGTGGGGTAGGTAATGCTTTGCATTGCAATGTATTGGATACTTCTCTGGCACTCAAAGGATTAATGTAGTAATAGAACAAAAAGAAGTCTTCCAAGTGCATTCAAATTCCCCCTGGTACTGTATACAACTTCCCCCTAATTTACAGTATATACTATAAATAGGCAAACAGAAGGCTCACCGAACACCCTTGAAGTATGAAGATTCAAATTAAATGAATCCCAAAGAACCCTTAAATGTCTCAACAGAAAAGTGATGCTCCGTAGTGTTATTTTAATTTTCATACATGGCTTAGTAAAAACAGCAGTGGTGCCTAATTAGACACTAATGCCTAAAGTCAGTGTATATTACAAATTCCTAGTATCATACTAATTGATCAAATTCATACAGTATGTAGGCCACTCATTTTTCAAACTGACAACTCCCTTATCGCTCAACAGTTTAAGCTTTAGGATGCTAATCAGAACTGAATCAAGACAGAAAGATTCTATTTAACCCATGCTTTTCTGCCCCAAAAGTAAACTACAAAAATCTGGATCTAACATCTGTACTGATAACACACACATGCTTCATATTGCTAACAGTGTTAGGCACACTGTGCAAGGTCAGTGGTGCTAAGCACCACTGGTCTTGCATAGACTGTCTGGTGATTTGTGCGGATGTGACTTTGCCAAGGAGCATCGCTGGCATCTGCTTGTGAGTGAATGCCAGTGGTGCTGCATGGCAAAGTCACCACTGCTGATTTTACCAAGCCATATAGTAAAATGGAACCATGGAGCATCACATTTCTGATGAGACTAGGATTAGGCGCACCTTCCTATTTACTCATTTATATTATATATTTTAACTTAGGGGTAAAGTAGAAGATAGCACCAAAGAGAATTTTACTGCACTTGGAGGACCTTTGGTTTATAGCCTTCTTTTTTTTCAATTACTATATTAACCCTTGGAGTGTCAGAGTGGTATCCATTGCATTGCAATGCAATGTGATGTTATCCTAATCCCACTAGCACTCAAATGATTGAGTGGTGGCTGCTGTTCTTCGTGCAGAAGTCTCTCTTCATTCTCTAAGTTCCCTCTCTTTCCTCCCCAACACTTCTACACCTTTACACCAGGATGATAATGCTCTACCCTTTCATCTCTAATTCTTAGTGCATATGATGATGTGTGTCTCTATAGCAGAAGCAATGTACTCACCACACATCGACAGACACTTCGCCGTAGCATCGAACCTTAATGCATCTTCCCCCTTGGATCCTTCACTGATCATGGCTAAAGATGCTTTGCCCAGATGGAGTTTTTGTGGCCTACACTTCAGGAGAGGTACAGCATCAGGCACTATCTATACCGGACCATTTGCTATTCAGGTTTGTGTTTGTCTTTTCATTTAGAGGTTTAGGGGATGGATTCAAATGCAGGTGCTAATTTTATCTCTGCTTTTATCTCCAGGTTTCTCCATAAACTTCAATAGGAAAAGGAATGATAAAACAGGAGGTAACATTTATCTCCTGAATTTGAATCCCGCCCTAGGATGGATGTATGTCTCCATATTTTTTCCTGATTCCAGGTGGAGAAAGATCAGTCCTTCACAAAATGTATGTGAAGCCCTTTCGTCAGATTTTCAAAGTGAGGACAAGGACTTTCAGAGCGTCTATTCCTTGTCCATCAGTTTTTTGGTTGTCGCTAAAGGGAAGAGCGTTTATAGGCGAGTTTGCCAGCTGGATAAGGATATGCATTGAGAAACCTATAATTCCCAGGATCTAGACCCTCCAGAAGTTATAGTTAAACTTAAAAAATATGGGTGCCTGTTGTATTCATAAAGGTTGCTATCGTATCTCAACCCATTCATAGATAATTCTGAAAAATCAATGGGATCCCTGGAAAAGTCAGGAATATCTGATCCTTTAGAATATTCATAAGACTAGATCTTAGGCCTCATAAACTTAAGAGGGAATTTTGAAGTATGGGGTATTTAAGTATATATAACCACAATTTACTTGTAGGAGTTAGTGCTCCTTTAAATGGCCTTGCTTTCGCTATTAGCAGTGAGAAGAAGGGAAATTAGTGCAGGAAGGAGGAAGACCACATGAGCTTACCAGACTCAAAAAAATTAAAGAAGGGTAAAATATCAAAAGCTAACTGCATATTTTAAAGTTATGTGGCACCAGTTGTGTCAACTATACTGTCCGTTATACTTTATATTATAAGAAGACTTTTTTCTGAGTAGGAGGAATTGTCCCATAGATGGCTTGAACAGGCAAAACTTGGACGTTAAAATGTGATGTAGATCAAGGTCTTACATCTAATGAATATTATATATGCTTAACATTGTTGAATGTATATATACATTTGTATTAATAACCTTTAATGGTTATTCCATTGCTTTCAATGATTATTTATTGTGCTTAATATGCAGACCACATGCTTCAGACTGGTTTGCCTCAGTCAGCTGTAGTGCAGGTGTTATCCAACAAACTATTTGAAGTTATTGCTGACCTAGTAAAATGAGACATTTGGACTGTAGTGCTCACCAGTTTAGACTTTTAACACATTAAAATCACATTAAAACAGGCAATAAAAATGCTTTGAACTATTCATATACTGGCCTTCACATACAATCATATGTACTTTACAGTTTAGTGCACATGACTTTCAATTCTTCAGCCTTTTTGATTCTTATTGATGATTATGCAAACTTGCTTCTGTGCTGGAAACATCCCTACACATGGTATATATTTTCCAATTACAGTATATGTAAATATGCAGTGAATGGAAACATCATTTAAAAACGTCTTCCAAAATTTGGCATCTGGAAGGTATAGTTTTATGTGGCACAGAAGCAGTGTGGCTAGACAATGGTTTTTATCCTTAGAAATGCATATCCACAGAACAAAGTCCAATATAACTCAGCTAGCACAGTAGTAAAAGCTACTTGTAAAGTATGTTTTTCTGTGTCACATCTTCTAACGAGGTCTAAAGCACTGTTAGTAAATCTCTAAGCCTGCTCCAGAAACGCACTCATTCATTTCATTTTCACTAAATAATTGTATGTACATATAGTTAATGTATAATTGAACATATTCTGTTTTTTTTGCCAACAATTGTTATCTCTTAAATTCTTTAGTCAGGAACAAAGAATCCATTACCTATTGGCATTGCTGGGAACTCTACAGATTTGCCCTAGAGACTATGATTTGTGCTGCTAATTACCAGGTCTCCAGGGCAGAGGCTGATTCTCCGGATTTGGGGAATTTCTAATGAATCTCTGCCCAAGTTTTAGAATCTCCACTCCCACTCATGATTAAGCCACACCCCCTTTTAATGCAAATCACATCATTTATTTTCCCCTGTGGCACCACAGGACTTCCCTCTCCTGGGTGTCCACAAGAAAAAGTTCCCAGGTATGTCTTTTGGTTATGCTATATATGAACTGTATATTTGTCCTAACACTTTAAGGCAGTGGTTCTCAACTCCTGTCCTCAGGACCCACTAACAGGCCAGGATGTGATGATTTCCTTGTTAGAACACAGGTGAGTTAATCAATGTGAATGAGCCTCTGATTACCACACCTGTGCACTAGCAGAGAAATCCCTAAGTCCTGGCCTGTTAGTGGGTCACGAGGACCGGAGTTGAGAACCACTGCTTTAAGGAATAGACGGGTTTCAGTTCATTGCTTTGCAATGTATTGTGCACTGCTCTGGTTCATAAAGTGTTAAATGGGAATAGGAAATATTGCAAGCAGTACCTTTGACATTTGGTTATGTACCTGACAAGGATGCCCATGTGTACATTTTCTGTGAGGGCATTAAATAAAAACATATTTTCAGTATTTAATAATGATACAAATATTGTGCTTAAAGCATTTGCATTGTTATATTAAAAAGGAACTGCCCATAGAAAAAAAGTCCATTGCGTCTAAAATGTGTACGTGCCTCCGTGCACGCTGCTATCATTAATTCCAGGCTGAGACTGAACGCTCCGAGACCGGGGCGTTCAGTCTCAGCCCTTCTTGCTTGTGCCGGTTCATGTGATCTCCGTAGCAGCGATCACATGTACTGGCATAGTGAGAGACAGAGGCAGCACAGAAAGCATGCTGTCTCTGCACGTCTCTTCTGCCTCTGTCTCCCTTGCTATCAAAGTAAGGGAGAAAGAAGTAGAGAGGAGACATCTAGTGGCAAATGAAAATACAGCAGCTGGGGGTACTAACCCCTTCACTGCTGGTGCTGGAGGCTTGCTAAATGCAGGTCAATTTCTGACCTGCAGTGATACTTTTTTTTTTTTTTTTTTTTTTTTACAAAAAGATATTTTATTAAAAAAAAAATCTCATTAAACAATTTTGGAAGTGTGATTGTTGTGGAGCTATGTAATACACTTATACACACCACCAAATGTCACGGATAAAAAAGTGTCAAAATAGGGTGGGAAAGAGGGACATGGGTATTTTCAGCAAGGGGGGACAGTGGCCACTTTAAACTGCACATTTTGTAGGTATGACTGACCGGTCATACCTTTCATGCATTCGCCATAAAAATTTAACCCTTTGTGCCCAATAGATCCCAAGAGAAAAAACAAAAATGGTGGGTTTTTTTTACTTTTTTTTTTACCTTTTTTTTTTAATTTTAATAAAGTAAATGGTGGGTTATCCGTATAAGTAGGGTATCAAATGAAAGACCTATTTTGTGCTTAAAAAAACAGTATATAATTTATGGGGGTGGAATAAAAGCCTAAGAGGGAAAACACCGTTGAACAAAGACATAGTCAAAAAGGTCAGCATTGCTCTGGTCCTTAAGAGAAAAACGACCTCAGATTTTCACGGTCCTTAAGGGGTTAAGGACCGTGGGACATTTTTATTTTCGCAATTCCATTGAGGGCTCCCCGAATGGCGTGCAGCCATGCGGGGAGCCCTAAATTCCATAACATGCCAGGGCCGTCATGGGTCCTTATGGCAGGTTTACCCTTGACAGTCCTGGCACGTCATGGTTCCTTAAGGGATTAATCAGTGTTGGGGGATCAGGTAGGACAGCAGTTTATCTCCTAAAATGGGAGAAATGGGATGAGAAATGGACAAAACAAGAGGATTACCAGGAAACTCCCCCAGTCAGAGAAAGAGCATCTGTACCTGGTAATGAACACTGGAAGCAGTTCCCTATTATCATACCTGGGAACTTGACAGGCAGGGCTACCCGGAGTCTCGGGGGCAAAACCACAGAGTTCCTAGGTATACCTACTATATGTATATCAAAATAAAACAAGCTTTCTAAACGTCTGTCACTCTATCCAATATTTGCATATGTCACGTATAGAAGTTGTAATGTAGTATTTCTATGGCTACCTGCTCCAGGCCCGGATTTGTCAATAGGCAGACAAGGCACTTGCCTAGGGCGCCGGATTTTCAGGGGCACCTGGCAAAGGCCTTGTCACGCCCACATTCCACCCCAAAGTGCATAATAAATAATGCTGTGCCACACTGCCACTTAATTTAAAAGTAACTATGCTGTGAGCAGTCACCTGTGCTCGCTCGCCCTTCAGGGCACATGTGCACATGAGACAGTAACATGTTCCCCATTGTACAGGTGGCTGTGCCCATGCTGCCGGGCAATCCCACTGCTGCTCCTGCGTGCCACTGCCTCCAGACTCCATAGGTCTTGCTGCCCGCCGGGACCCCCTGTGACATCATCACTATGCTGCCGGGCAAAGGTGGGGCTAGGGGCGCCGGAGGGTATTGTGCCTAGGGGTGCCTGAGATGTAAATCCAGCCCTGACCTGCTCATAAGCTGGGGTTTACTTTTAAATGGTTGCATGTGAAAGAACGTGTGACCATTTGAGCAATTTCACATGTCGCTTGAATAAAAATGTCGGCATGACAATCTTGCGCTGCATGACAGAGCGAGACTGTCATGTCACATATTTAAAGGACACAGTACAAATGCCTGGAGCTGGATGAAGCATCTCCTCCGTGACCCGCATTATTGTTGCCCAGGCAAAGTCTACTGCTCCCTCCTCCATGATGGAGCACAACAGGGACAAGGAGGCAGGACCCAGGAAGGGAGTCATCCCGGATAGGTCATTGTTAAAAATAAATAAATAAATAAATAAGAACAATAATGCAGAACGTTCACAAGCAGTACAACATTGTCACGGAGGAGGGAGCAGTAAATGTGTGTATATGTGTGTGGTAGGATTGAGAGTGAGTAAGGGTGAGACGGCAAGGCTGAGAGTAAAAGTAAGGGAGAGGGGCAAAGAGACAGAACATCTGTGGTGTGACAGTGACAGTGTAAGAAGCAGAGAGAGAGAGGATAACCTGTCATTACCAAGACCTAATACAATGCAGTGGTACTTTAATAAAGTACCAGGCAGTCAATAGAAGAAGACTTAGTAAATGAAGTGGAGACATCCAGGGAATAGACAGTCACTCACCCTTCATTCCTTCAATGCTGAGTCCTTTTGGGATGTGTAGCCCTTCCCTGTGCCACATAAATATTAACGCACTGAGCACCAGAGAGGAATCCAATGCATACCTCTCTGGCACTCAAAGGCTTAAACTTCCTATTGTGCTCCCAATACACTGTAATAGAGGAAGGTAGCCGGAGTAGCTACACAAGTTGCCTGTGACATTCTGATCTCCTAGAAAGAGGTACGATTGGGAGGTTTTTGTATCTTGTAAGAATTTATTGTAACAATTTCTTGGGCACGTTGTAAATTGGTGCATCCTTTCAAATGCGACATGACAATCTCGAGCTGTCATGCAGAGCAAAATTGTCATTCCGACATTTTTATTCAGGCGACTTGTTAAATGCCTCATTTGGTTGCATGTTCTTTCTCGCGCAACCATTTAAATGGATACCTAAGTGGGTACATTACATTAATTAGAGAAAGCCATATGTCTCCATACACGTGCATAACGTTCTCTACTACTCACTCAGCTTCGTCAGCTGGGGAATAATATGCTTCTTTTAAGTCATGTTGCACTTTGTACAGGTTTTACTTTATAGTAATGTCTATCCCATAGCAATAAGCTATCGCCCTGGAGGTTTAAGGGTAAAACAATTACATTTAAAATGTCTATTTACACTATCCCCACTCATGAGTCTATTCATTCATGAGGACTAAAAAAGTAAATAGAAAAAAACATCAACTTAATTGAGATGCATTAGCCTA
The DNA here is from genome assembly GCA_037306005.1 of Rhinophrynus dorsalis. Lineage (NCBI taxonomy): Eukaryota > Metazoa > Chordata > Amphibia > Anura > Rhinophrynidae > Rhinophrynus > Rhinophrynus dorsalis. Next base: position 314,108,639 of record CM074721.1, read on the forward strand.
TTTGCAATCATTAAGTCACAATAGGGCCATAAATCAAAATAAAGTTTAAAGGAAGAACACCTAAAATTTACTGAGGTTATACATTGTACTCCAGGCTAACCTCAGTAAAAATTATCTGTTTATTTTCTGTGACCTAAGGTCTACTCTCTTATATATGCTCATACCTGTGAACTTTCAGAATTAGCTGACCCTGAGATTTTATAGATATTAACCCTCAACATTGGTTCTAATGGATAGGTGCTTCAATTGGTCCTCAAGGAACCACTGACATGCAACAAATTAGATATATCACTACTTGGACACACATACAAGATAAACAGGACTTATGCCGCTGCCTTTTATAAGTGGTACCAGTTTAGGGCCTTATGAAGCAGTTAACAGGAGCAGATTAGATAATAGGTAGCACTGGACTGTCTCACCCTGAGAATTTGGCTCTTTACCCTGAGACACTGAGATTGGAGTCAAACCCTGAGAGTTCTCAGGTATGCATATTCTCTTTGGGGGCTCCCAAATCTGCTTTTTTCAAGGGCACCCCTCTGGCATTACAAGGGTTAAAAGGTAACACCAAAATATAGATCTATTGTCTGTATTCAAGAAGCTAAAGACAAGCAGTACTAAAGCAAACCAGCTTCACTACTGAGCAAATACAGTTTCAACAATGACAGTTGACTTAAATGCTAGAGAAATCACCAATTCAGTGCTTCACAAAGTAATGGAGACCTCACTAGCATTCAAGGGGTTAAAGTGCCCATTTAAAACTATGGGGATTTTTATTTATCCCATTTAATGCAGTTGGTTTCATCCAGCATTGCTCATCTTTAGTTTTGTGAATACAGCCCCGTGTTTCTTCAAACCACAGATCATTTTGTTTGTGCAAATGAAGGCACGTGTACTAATGAAACCTGAGAGCAGTCAGAAAGGCAGCAGTAAAATCTGCAAAAGGCTCTTTCCAGCTCATCAGCCACAGGACACTCAGGCTCCTGGCTTTATATACCTCACACACCACACTGAGTCACTCAGGTTCTTATAATGCTTTGAAAGTGTTTAACTACTTTTAGGCTGACCCAGAATGACTCAGTACAAGGGAAGTCAAATTTAATTGAATCTTAAACTTGTTATTAAATTCTTTAAGCAATGATGAGGAAATCTGACAGTATATTACTAGAGATTTTATTCCATTGCTTCTTTTGGAACAACCTCTGCTTTATTTTTTCCATTTCTAATGCAGAAAACTTGAATACTTTAACAACATTTATAATAGAGATCATCTGCTCTGCAGCCACGAAAAGAAAGATTTAGCAATTAAGGCTAATCTACCAGGGAAGAAAGTGTAGGTTCATTTTAAGGTCTACACTGTATTACTCTGCGAGGACATATGAAGGTCACAGAGTGCACTTTTGAGGGGTACAAATGGCCATACCTGGGAACTTTTGAAACAGGGATACCCGGAGGGTAACCCTGTCAGTGCCCAGGGGGAGAAAAATGACGCAAATTGCGTCATAAAAGGGGCGGGGCTTAGTCTCGTGGGGCAAAAAAAAACAAAACACAAAACCACTGCAAAATGGCTGTAAGAGGGTGGGGAGTGGGAGGAACCGGGCGGGATGGAGCACAAGTGGGCAGAGTTTCTACTTAAACTCTGCCCACCCAGTGATTCACACATTGCCCCGGAGACCCGGTAATTCACTTTGAAATCCAGAGTCTCCGGGGCAAAATCGGAGAGTTCCCAGGTATGCAAATGGCTTTTTTAGTGCTTTGCATCCTGCTAACTAACTCCTGAATGCTTAACCTTTCACACAAAAAGTGGTTGCATTGCTCCACCTGCACCAAGCTGTGGGCGAAATGGGAGTGTACGGACATTTCAGGAAATTATGGCCCATCTTTATAAAAACAAATAGGAGATATAAAGGAGTAAACCAAATGCACTTCAGGGGACAAAATTAATCCTGTTAAAATAAATGTTGTTTTTTAAAACATTGAATGCTATAGAGGTCTCCAATTCATTGCATCTAATGCATTAGAGACATCTCTAGAATTCAAGGGATTAAAAAACTCTATTCAAGGGCATTGGAATTTGGGAGTTTTTATTTGTTCCCTACGGTGCAGTTAGTTGGTTTACTCAAGAACAACTCTAGTTTCTAGTATGGGCCTATGTTCTTCTGCTCACTGTTTATCACAATAAGATAATAGGCTGAAGAGGAGATCATCTCAAATGTTTCCTGTTTCTTACAATTGATATAATGGTGGTGGTATTAGGCCTTGCTCACATCAAAGCAGGACTATTCCCTTGAAATAAGTAGCTGTTAATTTATTTGACAGAAAAATGTACTTCAGTCTTTGTTCTTCATATATCAGTCAGATATATCTATTTACAGTTTTTGTTTTTGTTTGTTTTTGGACTCCACTGTAGTATATAGATGAACAGGGATATATTATCAAATGGAGAAGGTTTTTATGACTCAGAATCAGATTCATGGGTGGGGCTCACTCTCTTACTCTCTGGCTAATCTCATTCAGACTGATACACTCTTTTGTTTATAAAGGAACAGGGATGTATTATCACACTGAGAAGGTTTTTAGGACTCAGAATCAGATTTATGGGTGGGGATCACTCTCTGGCTAATCTCACTCAGACTGATAAATTCTATTGTTTATTATGCTGAGGTGAACACTAACTACAGGCCTAAAATGGTGCACAACAAATAAAAGCAACTGCAAAATACATACATAGTAACATAGTAAATTAGGTTGAAAAAATACTCCCGTCCATCAAGTTCAACCTTTGCCTCATAACCCAGAAAAATTATAAAAGCTTTCCTGCTGCCAAATAAGTTAGTCTTTATCTGAACTTCCTGTTTTGCCTACTAATACACAGTATAACCCTGTATGTTCCCTCTTGATATAAATGTATCTAATATTCTCAGAAATATATCCATTGTATCTGCCATTACCTCATCCTTGGGCATGGAATTCCACAATATAACAGAACTTACTGAAAAAAACCCTTCCTCTGCTGAATTTGAAGCCTCCTTTCCTTTAAACTCAAGGGGTAGCCCCTGGTTATTTGATATGGCCTTAGAATGAATAGCTCACCTCATAACTAAAAATACCTAATAGCTGTATAAACTACCTAGGTAAGTTTTTCTGTTAAACAAATTAAGAGGAACTTATTCCTATAGTTATAGTTTACCTTTAAATTGTTGTGTTACTAAAGTTGTGTACATCTGTACATATACATGCATGTGATTTGCATGTCTAGGTACTAGCACAGCAGATGATGTTCTGCACTGGCAGAGTCATACATTCTCTTCACTGAAGTAAAAAAATATCCATATCCCTTAGCACTAGTACATGTTTTTCACTACATGTGCTGGGTGTACTTGCCAAAAATATGGATTCAGTATTGAGTTGCTGAAATTCTGTCAACTAATTCTGCTAATTTCCTGTTCATATCAGATAATAAATTCACTGTATTACTTATAACTCCAATATTACTAGACATCCCATAAAATCAGGATGAACTTTATTGCATGATTTAGACAAGTCATCTTATACTCCAAACTCTTCTCTAATAAAGAAACATCTGAAAATGGAAAGAAATTGGGCTGAAAAACTGGAGCACACATTGTTTACCTTTTTTATACATGATATGGTTTAAATTTCTTCCAGTTATAGATGTAGCCAATAAAAAATAAAAAACAAAGCATCCAAAAATTATTTATATTTAGAGATAATTCAATCAAAATGTATAATCCAACAATTGTATTGCCTTATCTAAAATACTTAAAGGGACATCATCACCTAAAATGAGATGGTACCAACTCTCATCTGTTATTAAAATGAGAAAAGGCTTCATATCAATTAAAATATTGTATACTCCAAGCCAGCTTTTTTTAATTGCTTTTGGTAGACATGAACAGTCTAAAACCCATCATCAGTGAACGCATAAGGTGGCTTTACTTTTCAAACAATTGCCTATCAAGCTTGTTGAAAAAAAACAAAACAAAACAAAAAAGAACAAACCTAAAACATAGATAACTGAATGAAGATTGTAACTTTTAAATGTTCAGTTCAGAGAACCTTATCTCTTGGTTGTGAATTTACCTTAATCATGATATACAATGATATTATATTATTTGGATAATTAGGATCAAATGGTCATGTTTAGTTGTCTATACATCCATATCAGAGCATTATGATTAGCAATATATAATATTTAAAAAGTATGAACTATATTTTAAGTAATATTGTGCATTTAACTAAAAATACAGAAAATTCTAATTATTAAAGAACATGATGATATTTATATATGTATAGGATTTTTATTTGAAGAACATAGTAAACAATTAAATTGTCCTTTGCAAACTTTGGTGTTGATTAACTTAACAATCTATAAACTACATTCCTAACCTCTTAGCAGCTTGCCTGACATACAAGCTTCCATTTTCTTTGAAGCTTGTATTCTAAAGCCACTTACTCTACCATTCTCCTGCAGATTCTCCCAGACATCTTACTCATTTGGGATCTGGTACTATGGGGGAGATGTACATACCTGGGAACTTTCAGTTGAGGGCTACCCTGTTCAGCAGGGGGTAACAAAATTGACGCTAATCGCATCGAAAAGGGGCGGGGCTTAACACGAGTGTTGGGGGATTTAACCCTTTGAGTGCCAGAGTGGTACGGAATGCATTGCAAAGCAATGCATTCCGTACCACTCTGGCACTCAGAGGGTTAAATGTGTCACACAGAAGGCTGGGGACGGAGGCACAACGGGAGAAAAAACAGATGTGGCAGAGTTTCAATAGAAACTCTCCACATCCGGAGGAATCTGCCTCTGCCCCGGAGACCCGGTAAAGCTGTGTCAGAACCGGAGTCTCCAGGGCAAATCCAGAGAGTTCCCAGGTATGGAGATGTATAAGACTGGCGTGATAAAGAAAGTGTCTGTAAAAGTTTCTCAAAGCGCAAAGTGTATGTATAATAAACATCTAGTGCTAACTCCATTTAGTTGACTTTTTTGTTGAGTCGAAATGGTCTTGGCCAAATAACAATTGTGTCCCAATGTATTTCTAAAGAAATTCACTAATTGCGCCAAAAATAAAGGCAGTTTTAGTGATTAAATCTTAACGGTAGGTATAACTTGTTCTTAAAGGGATAGTAATGTTTCATAATAAAAGCAGCTCTAAATAATCATCATAGTATTTGGACTTTGGAGAGTGTTATTTCAATTCCGTCAGAGTTGTAGTTAAGGAGTAATTCAATGACAAAATATCCCCCTCCCGCCCCTTTTACTGATATGACACTGCTCAGCCAGAGCAGAAGGGAGGTGCCCAGGTAGATTGCAGAAAGGGACAATCTTCAATTAAGATAAGGGAAAAACCTGAAAAGCTTGTCAAGGGGGGCAGGGCTTTCATTGTTTTCACTGTAAGAAGATTGTCCCCTGCTGTTATCTGTCTAGTCTTACAACCAGATTCACATCTGAGAAGAGATGGCTTACACTAGGTAAAAGGGGCGGGAGGGGGAAACTTTGCTTGTGAATATCTCTTAAACCATAAAGGTTTGAGAGATAAGACTTATATCATTCTTCATGTTTTTTTAATGCCTACAAAATAAAATAAAGTTAAAACGAAGTATTACTATCCCTTTAATGGAAGTATATAATGACAGTTATGTGTGTGAAAATATATTTGCAGATGCGGATTTTCTCAGAATATTCTCACATAGATATATTTATAAAAGTGACTTTACTTCTTTATAAATACGACCAGGCGTTGTGAATTTTAGTGACAATTCTTAAGTATACACTAAGAAGGCTTTTTATACACCTACCTGGGAACTCTCCGGTTTTGCCCCGGAGACTCCGGATTTCAAACTGAATTACCGGGTCTCCGAGGTAACGTGTGAATCACCGGGTGGGCAGAGTTTAAGTAGAAACTCTGCCCACTTGTGCTCCATCCTGCTTGGTTCCTCCCACTCCCCGCCCTCTTACCTTCATTTTGCAGAGTTTTTTTGTGCCCCCCCTCCCCGCGACTAAGCCCCGCCCCTTTTATGATGCAAATTGCGTCATTTTCGGCACCGATAGGGTTACCCTCCGGGTAGCCCTGCTTGAAAAGTTCCCAGGTATGTTTATACATCTTCCCTATGTCCTTTCATGAATGCTAACTCAGGCACTACATTCTATCTTTTGAAACCTATAAATACACTATTGCATGTATTTTGCAACTAGTGAATAAAATGAGTTAATCTTTTCTTGTCATAGAGATGTAGCTGTCCATAACTGCTGTTTTTCTGATCTGATAAGCAGCTCCATTAAATTGTATAGGGATCTTTGCTTACGTAAAACAGAAAGTTACATATGAGAGAGGAATATCGTGAACAATAAGAAGGGCCACATCTGTGTATCAGAAAAATTAAATATATATAACCATGTATTGTAAATGGCTCATCTCAGAAGGATTTTGCTAAATGTTATACAGTTACATTGTGTCATTGATAACCTTTAGTGCAATGCCGTAGGTGATATCTTTGCCAGAATTAGAACATATAGAGCATTTTTTCCCTAGTGTTCTTTCATGTTTCTATTTTATATATTAAAAAACATGATATATCAAATAGGTTGTGCCATATATATATTATATATCTAAATATATAATATCAGTATCTATAGCTATATGTATAATAATAGTAACAATACCAGTATTCATACTCACTACTGTTCCAGATTTCTGTTCTTATAAATCTGGTACATTTTGAACTGAAGTATGCCTACTGGACTGAAATACTGTTGGCTAATATTTTTGGCCTTTTTGTATCTATTACCATGCTTTCATTTTTAGAATTCTGACAAATATGTTTTTACACAGGCACTTGTCTTTAAACTGTTCTCTCAACATTAAATACATATAATTATCAGAAATATACCATTATACGTCAAACTCTCCACACAGCACTGAGCAGGAGTAAAGTATTTGAACTGTGTCTTCAATAAAGGCCACTCTTACATATTGTATAGTACATTCAAGCATGGAATTTGATGCTGGATAAAGTCAAAATGCTGTATAAAGGCAAAAGTTTAACCAAACAATTGTATGATACATAGAAAAAATATGTTTTATCAATTAGATCATTTCCAGCTAGAACATTAGGAAGGAATTTTGGAAATGGCTTCAAGGTTTTGTTTGGTTTGGGTTTTTTTCCCTCTTCTTCATCAATAAAAGCAGGACTATTTGGCAAAGGTTGAATATGATGCATGCATTTTGGTTTTTCAACAATATTAACTTATGTTGTTATCTTCAGGTTTTATTATTGTGGTTTGGGTCAAGATTACTAATTAATATATAAAACTTTGAGCCAGTAGGATATAGTCATACTTATGATCATTTCATTGTCTTGCACAGAGATACTTGATCAAAATATAAATGAGCTATTGGCATAGCACCCAACACCAACCACTGTATAAATATAAATCCTTCAATGTTGTGACAAAACAGAAATTAATAAAATATTAATTCTAAAGCAATGTTTTGGAAGCTGTATCTTTGATTAAAGTTGAAGTAACACATTATAACAACCTAGGAAAATAGAAAGAAATGTTAAAATAACCTGCATTTTTATATAGTTTGAAAGAATTTACTGATACGAGACAATTCTATCTAGCATACCAGCCTGATACTAACATGCTGTTCTACTCCCCCTCTTACCTACCACTCCCTGTTGACTAGTATTATCTAATTTGCACACACTGACAAAGATATTTAAAAATCTTGTAATCTATTGCTTTAAAAAAAAAGCCTAACATAACATATACCTGTAGGTGATTTGGAACCTAATAGGATTACTGTATCAACAAGATAAATAGAAGTCTTGTTTAGCAAAAATACTAATGTTAACAATTAGAAAGTAGTTTAAGGCATCTGTCTAGCAAGATCATGTAAATACACTATGAATGTATATTTTAGCATTTGATAATTTCAGTAACATTACCACTGGAAACAACATAATAATGACTATTTCTGAAATATTAACAAATTAAATCACAAAATATTTACTTTTCCTCACTATTATTTTAAAAGTATTATCAATATTATGAAACTGAAATCAAAATGGCTGTCATGGACTCCTCTGAAAGACCCACAGCCACAGGGTGAGCCATAAGTGGGCCACCCAATTAGGAAGCAGGCACATCCACACTGTGGAAAGGATCTTTATTTTATTGAATAAGCACTTTAATAATCAAAACCCCAGTATGTCTAGTACCTACTCATGTAAAAAAAAGCTATTATAGCTAGCTAAAAATGGTTTTCAGAACATATTCTGTAACTAATTTAACTATAATATTGCTGATTTTTAGAAATATTGGAGTTGAATATAAAAACTAAGTATCTGCTGAGCTAATAGTAACAGAAAGATTAAAGTCTGACAGCTATCCAGATTGTAAACAAAACTGATATTTTTTTACTATTTCAAATTATCTTCCCTAACAATAAACACTAAAATTACATTCATATATACATGGGGCCAGATTTACAACCCTTAGTTTATAATACGCAAGCACAAGAAGAAGGAAAAAAAAAGCTTTTAACCCATTCGACACCAGAGAGATGTCCATACCTGGGAACTTCCAGTTGAGGGATTCCCAGAGGGGAGTCCTCTGTTCAGCAAGGGGTGACAAAAATGACGCCAATCGCGTCAAAAAGGGGTGGGGCTTGACGTGAGAGGGGGGCAGGGCATAAAGGGGTCACACAGAAGGCTGGGGACGGAGGAAAAGCGGGAGAAAAAGTAGATGTGGCAGAGTTTCAATAGAAACTCCCCACATCCGGAGGAATCAGCCTCTGCCCCGGAAACCCGGCAAAGCTCTGTCAAAACCAGAGTCTCCAGGGCAAATGCGGAGAGTTCCCAGGTATGGAGATGTCCAAAACATTGCTTTGTAATGCACTGGCAAGCTCTTGAACAATGAAAGGGGTTTAATAATAGGCAGTAATCTAATGCAGGGACACTGAGATTGTACTGGACACTTGTACAATTCAAAATATAGGCATGACCAGCGAGACACACCTGGATATTTTGCACTCAAGGCCACTGGCTATATTGCTTAATGGGAAATCCAGTCCTGATTGAATTAAATATGGACATTTTGCTATTTATCTGTTTGACAAATCCAGCAGATCTTATGATTTCCTACAGAATGCTCAAATGTTCCTTTTTTGTTTTTTTTAAATAGTGTCAATATAAAGACTGTTGCTTAATAAAACAAGAACATGTTGGGACACAGTTAACGGTTATTAAGATGTACTGTACTTATATGTTTCCCAAACCCTATTCAATGACTGAAGAAAATCCACATAGAAACATACCGAATATTTGCAACAGCTGAATTTTATCACCATAATCAGAATATGATATATAACAAAAACATTCTGGAAATAAAAATAATAATATTTTTACTCCCACAAATCTGTATGCATGTAGATTTCTAACTACTGTAATTGCATGTTAGTTCACATAAGTAACTAAAATAAAAATAAGGATGATTAAAAATTGTTAGAGTACATCTCTGCTGTAGCAGTAGGAGCCATTAAAAACAAAACAGCCGTGATTTGTGCTACACAATCACTTTTCTCCTAATGAAGAATAATGTCTTAATTCCCATGTAAAATATATTTTTGTGTTATTATGTCAAATATGCTTATAGACTGTAAAAGGCTTGAAAACAAATACAGTCTGAGAATTTAGAGTCTATAGAGACTCTATAGAGGCTATGTTCACAATGGCATCGTGAAAATCACTGAATTACACTTGTTTCATTTGCTGATGCTCTCTCTGGAGGTTGCAGCAGAGATGACTAATGACTGATCCACATGGGCATCAGCCATATATGACTGGCAGAGGTCCAGTCATCTAAACAATTTGCATGGTGGCCGTATAGGCACACTGACTTTCCTAGGTAGGTGTTCATTATACAGTAGTCAGATATACATCCTATATAATATTTCGCTAAAACGTGTGTAATGACGCAGTCATGCGCAGTAGAGACTGCTGCGCGTACTGCAGTCATGTGCAGTAGAGACTGCCCGCGCCGCGGCTGATACAGAGCTGGACGCTCCTTCGGACCATCCAGCTCTGTATCAGCCGTGACGCAGGCAGTCTCTACTGCGCATGACTGTCCCACAATGGGCTGGTAGTGGCACTGTAGCCCGTGTAACGGGCACTTCAACTAGTATCTATATATTTTGCATTATATCTGCAGTTTCTTGTATATAGTGATATCTTTGGAAATCTACTTATAGGCTATATCTCCTCACAGTAAGTAATAGGCATCAGTAGATTTCATTAATCTTAAAGGACATAACTTATTATTGGAATAAAACTGAAACAAGCAGTAAACAAAAACAGAGATCAAATACAAGCAAACATAACTGGATAAATAACTGTTCACTTTCAATCTCACTAGATTTCTGTGTCAGTGTGTGGAGTGTGTGTGTGTAATTAACAAGTGATGGAACGACTTCATTTCTGTAAGTTAATTTTCCAATGTCATTCTATAGATTAATATATGCTATTACATTTTCTCAGTTAAGAGGTGCAGATCATGTAGTAGTTAACACTGGACTGTCTAACCATGAGTTGTTGTGGTAGGTTTATATTGAAGGGGTTTACATGTTCTCCAGATAATCATGGAGATGCTATTCACTCTACTAGCAGTATAGGAGGTATGACACTATTACAAATACAAAAACAGACTATGATGGCATCAGTACAAAAATCTATGCATATCCTCACTGTCTAATCAGTGCACTCTGGAGTGGTAATATGAATATTTAAAACAGTATATTCTACTGTGTATTAGTATCTCAGTTGTACCAAGATTATTTTCATTATATTGAACCACAAGAAAATAAGATTTGAAATATAAATATTGGAGGATCAAGTCTAACATTATTTTTGAACCAATAAGGTTATGAATAGAATCCCAAGAAGTTCGTTCTCCAATCTCTGTCACGGGACTCTTTCAACTCTTCTGGCATTCCTGTTTGGGGTGTGGTGCTCATGCAGCAAAATAGAAATGTGATGTAGAAATATGAAACACATAGGGCATATTGCTGTTTTATTGTTTTAAATACTGTATCAAAATACCATTAAATGGAGCCTTTTAAAATACAAATAAGCCAAGGTACTATTTATACAATTTGCCCTCATCTCTCTGATCAGGAAACTGCTATTAGAGTTACGGGAGCAGTACTTCTTTGGATATTTTGTGCACATCAACCCGGAGGAGGGAGAATCCTCTGTTTCTAGTGAGTAGAACTTGAAGGGGACCAAAGTCTACATCTAGAAAGCTACTCTTATAGGCACTTTTAATGCTGGTGTTTTCCTTGTTTATGTCTTCAGAAGTTTCAGCAGTGCAGCTAGTGCAAGGATTCATTGTGGCAATAGGGGTAGTACAGCTCTGCAGGGCTTGACAGGCCCCACTATAGCTAAAGTTCATGTACCTTTATCATCTGTGCCCTTGCCATTTAATTAGACTTCAAGAGGTCCTCACAGATGATCCAATGCAGAAAGTTTGAATTTGCCATCCTGCCTGGATCTCTATTTCTATGACACCTGATTAAATGTGCTGAAGCTTATGGCTACTAGACAATCTGATGTATGGTCATAAATTGAATCCTGGAGGGAAGGTAAATACAGACTTGCCCCATCAGATCTGCTCTGTACATCTCTTTCCCTGAAGCAAATTCCTTGCCTCTTCAGACATAAGCAATTAGCTCAGATTAGGTGCAAGCTGGGAAGAAGTATAGAGGTAAAGACCTGGAAATGAAGAATATTGTATGAGGTGGAGTCCTTGACCCTGGAACTCTGGATCCTGCAGTCCCTAACTCCTTGAGTGCAAAAACACATTCTAACACTCATAGGGTTAAAAATGAAATACAGAGGGGCAATTCTGGAGCAAATCAACTGCGCTAAAGTGGAGAAATAAAAAAATCCAAGATTTACATGTACCCTGAATTACAGATGGTTTGCTAAAGAATTGTTCCTCTTTTCTTCTGTGCATAGAGCTTATAAGGTTAACCCCATATTCTAATTGCTTGCCAATGAAAGGTTAATAAGTCAGAGGACCATAACTAGGGGGGGTACAGAGGGTGAGGTTTATGACAGGGGCCCGACATTCAAGGTGGCCTTGAATCCCCCTAGGAGAATGTTTTTATGTTAGGGAGTTATGCCACTGATTTACTCCTCAGTGAACAAAGTTCTAGTAGCAAACAGATTACTACTGGGAGTAAGACATAACTGTCAAGCAATTCATAAATGAGTCTGTGGAGGTCACAAGACTATTTCCGATAGAGTTTTAGTGTGAAGGAAACACAACCTTCTAGTTGACCCACCTGTGCTTAGAAAGGGATATCAAAGTAAATCTTAATTTTATTGACTTTTTAAGGATTTCATTGTCCTGACTTAAAGGTCTTTTCAAGCCTTAATTGCATTCATATGGTATCATGCTTTTCACTCATGAGAATTTTAAATACTTGCATATAGAATTTGCCTTAAATATGAACGCTTATTTTCAGTTAGGTGGTCACAGACAACCAAGAAAAGAAAGCATATGTCTGTAAATAACTATTTGAAAAATGAAGCTTCATATTGAGGCAGGTTGATAGAAAAATAAAGTATAGGTGATGTATAAAGCCCATTTTTATTAATCCTTTGAAAACCAGAACGGAGTGCAATGCCTTTCACATTAATGTGTTACACGCTCCTCTAGTCCTCAAGGAATTGATAGCACTGTTTACAATACTTTGTGTACTTAGAGCTTGTTTATTTTGGAATGACTGTATTTTGATAGAGATAGATAGATAGATAGATAGATAGATAGATAGATAGATAGATAGATCATTGTTACATATATAAACAGAGCACTATGAAGGTAGCTGCTTGGTATATAACTGGCACCATGCAGGGAGTTTCCACAGGTTGTAGTCATCTAAGAGGTACTGGTAGGATCCTCCCTAATAATTGAGATTAAATTCCTGCCTCTAGGATACATTATTCTAAGACCAAAATTACTGTCACAGAGATGTTCTCAGCCAGAGCAGGCCCTGTAGTAGGATAATTAATGGTACTTTATAAATTCGCTACTGGCAGCCACATTATTTCTTTACCTTTGTATAACCAGTCTCTTAGCCATTTAAGACGTGTGTGTGTATCACACTGCTTCACAATGTATTACACACCCCACGTCCTTAAAGGATTAATAAATATCCCAGTCTGATAACGAGAGACCTTCACGGTTTCTTCTTTATCCTGTTAGTTATTCTCCTGGTGCCGAAAAGGTTAAACCAAGCTGGCTTCATGATGCTGTAGTGATGCTGGCTAAAATGTGGATGTTAACTAATAATAAATGTTGTAAAATAAAGGTTATTAACCTTTGAGTACCAGAGGGGTACACAACGCATTACAAAGCTGTAGAGTCTATTTAGTAATTAACCCTTTGAGTGCCAGAAAGGTACTCATGAGGGGGGGGGGTTCTGTTAACCCTTTGAGTGCCAGAGAATTGTCAGTTAATTGTTGGGCAATATATTGCCCATCTCTGTGCTACTCAAAGGGTAACTGGGTAACGTGAAATCTCACCAAGTAATGTGTCATGGGCTGAATTACATTGCAGGTTATATCTTTATCACTTGATTTTTCTCCAGTTATACCCAAAGACGTTAAAAGTAATCTGTGAGAGATATATAACATGTTATCAGCTGCAATGGAATCCAGCTCCGTGTTAAATTAAATAGATTCATAGGCAAAACTCAAAAGAGGATCAACTCCAGTTCAAACCAACTACGCCATAGGGGACACATAAAAAGTCCCATTGATTTAAAATGGGGAGTTTAACCCTTGAATGCTAAAGAGGGTCCCCGAAGAATTGGAAAGCAATGTGTTGGAAACCTCTCTAGCACTCAAGATGTCAAAAATCCCATTTAAATCAATGGTGATCTGGGGAATTTGTATTTAATTCCCTATAGTGCATTTGATTTGCTCTCTAGATTTGTTACCCTTTTGAGTTCTCATATGTCTTATCATGTTAATGACAGTTGCACTATACTTATATATTATTGCTCATTTAGAGAGTAACTAAAGCTGTATTGTCTCCAGTCTAATTGGTATCTCCATCTAGATTGTCAGTTGTGTGCTTTCCATCTGAAGCCAACACCATTAAGTCAGGCTCCTTAAGTTTTATACCTAGTCATTGAAAATCTTATCTATGTTTCATGGACATCTCCCTGGCTCCATTGCCTTTGTTTCTTCTCACTCAGGAATGAACCCCCTCTGGCTAATATGCTATGGTTTCGTACAAATTCTATTCTAAGGTGAATTTAGAGACTAATCCTTTGTTAAAATAAGTGATAACATTTTATAGCACGTAATAACAATTATATATAGTTAATTAAAATTTAGTGGCATGCTTTATGTAAAATTTGCATGGTGACCTCAAGGGCAAATTCAGGGCATTCACAATGGCTTTTCACATTTTAAATACCACAGACCTTATTGCAGTCAGTTGTATCTATCTCCTCTGCAGCGAGTTAAATAGTAACCAGCTGAAGTAATTTTACATCCCAATGTCATGGTAGCTTTCTGTGCACATAAACATTTGTATCTGTCCAATCTGTCATAAAAGATTCAACATTTACACACACAATTACTGAATGAGAGACATGAAGGCTGATGTTCCAGTGACTACTTTAGCTTAGAATTAGTACATCTACCCTAGTAAATGTAGTGACTGATGTAATCAGAATCGGAGCAAATCTGGAGAAAACCAATCATGTTATAGGGAACAAATACACATTACTCATTGACTTATATGGGTCTTTTAGCCATTTGAATCCCAGGGAGATATCAAACACATTGTTTCACAATGTATTGGGGTCTCTATAGCATTCAAGTGGCTACAAATGCCCCATTTAAATCAGTGTGTATTTGCAGAATTTGTATTTGTCCCCTATGGTGCAGTTGGTTTACCTCAGAATTGTTCCAATTCTTCTTAAACTCTTGAGGACCAGAGGAGTGTGAAACTCATTGCTTTACAATGTGTTATATTAACCCCTTGAGGACCAGAGAGGAATGTATCAGTCACTATATGTATTAGGGGGTATACTAATATAATTTCATGCTAATATAGGCACTGGAACCGATTTCTAAGAACTATTAATACGTAACGTCAAATTATTAAGCTACTTAGACTAAACAATTTCCTCTCCATGGCATTTGCATTAAAGAGAGAAAAGTGGGGAGGAAAGTGGACATCTTCTTGCATATGTATGACAGAGATGTTTAAGGCCTACTCACATTTAATCCTGAAAATCAGCAGGATGTGTACATGGGTATGAACTATGTGATCCTATGTTCTGCCGCATACTTCAAAGCACTGTCTTATGAGTGGGAAGCCAATGTCCGACTCCTAGCTCCAGGAGACTTGTACATTCAACCCACTCAGCAGTGACACAGAATAAGATGTCTCTCATTGAAAAGGTTCTTAAATTCTCATAAATATTTAGAGCAGAGCACAACTTCCTGTGTTTGATTTTCTAAAATATAAATCAGTGGGAGTGGGTTTATTTATCCTCTATGTTGCAACTGTTTTTACCAGAATTGCTTCAGTTATTCAGCATTATTTCAATGGATCCAATCAAAACCCACCAATTGGAGATACAGTTGTAGTGTCATGCATTAACCCTTTAACAACAGATGGGATTGCAATGTATTGTTTATATACTTAATGTTGTAGCATTATGAATAGATTGGATAGCTGAGGATGATCGGAGTTGTAATGCAACAACAGATACACTGGTTTCCATTTCTCTTCTAGTAGATTAACCTTAAATGTAATCTCAAATCTCCATAAGTGACAACACAGTCATATACCAGTAAACAGATCTCCTGACTTTTCAAGCTGAAAACATTCCTAAAGGGAGTATCATATCATGAGTTATGTGTTAAAAGGGTAAGTACATTTCAGTATGTGTGGGGAGTAAATATTCATATACTGTAATTTCCAAAACATGTAGGATGTTTTTACTCACAATTATGTACACTTTTGATAACAAAATTATGTTCTTTACAGTAACAATACAATAACAAATAAACAGTCAGAATTTACTAGAATTAACCATTTTTTCCCAATATGAAAAAGAGTGGAACATATAACTTCTCAATGACAGAGTACTTTTGCTTATCTTATTAGAACCACATTAATTATAATAAATATAATATAAACCCTTTGGGAGCCAATAAAGGGAGTGCTCCCCTCATTTGACCCTTAAAGGCTTAAAGCTAAAAGGAATTGTTACATCATTAACTAACACATGTAGCCATACCATTGATACACAAGTCTTCCCATTAGCAACAGTATTACATATATTTTGGAATAAACAACATAATTTTATTAGCTGTTGTAAAAACGAAGTCACCCCAAGCTGCCTCTTTCTTGGAATTCAACATTGAGCACTTCTCTGAAGTTCACATGCAACAAATCCCTGAGCAGATAAAAGTGTAAGTTAGCCAGCCCTGGTTATCAGTATTAAGATTTACATTGATTTACAATGTGTGTAATCAATCATGGATTGAAAAGTTGAATAAATTCTTCACATTTTTATTTTGGGCATGTAATTAATACAGTGCAGGCACTAAATTAATATTTCTCCTTGTTTTCATTTCTTGCTTTTGAAACAGTGAGGCTAGTGTACTAAGCAAACCGATGTAGTTCTGAATCAAACCAGCTTCTTCATAGGAAACACATTAACATACACATTGATTTAAATGGTGCTTTTAACCCTTTGCATGTTAGAGATGCCTCCAGGGAGTTGGAGACCTCTGTAGTATTCAGTAACCTATTGAATTGGTGAATATGGTGTGTATAAAATGTCACTTGCGTCAAAATGACTTTTAAAAATGTCGCTGTTTAAAATGTTGCCTTAAAGGGATATAGAAATGTTTCACAAAAACAGCAGCTCCAATTGATTTTCATAGTATTTGGGCCATGGAGAGTGCTATTTCAAAAGTGTCAGAGATGTAGTTCAAGAGTAATTGAATTGTAAAGTATCCCTCTCCCACCCCTTTTACCTAGTGTAAGCCAACTCCCCTCAGATGTGGAATCTGCTCTCTTGACTGGACAGATCACTGCAAGGGACAATCTTCCTACTGTGATATAAGAAAACCCTGCCCCCTTGACAGGTTTTTCAGGTTTTTCCTTATGCTCACTGAGGATTGTCCCTCTCTGCAATCCATCCAGACAGTCTTGCTGTTCTGAGCTGAGCAGTGTTACATCAGTAAAAGAGGAGGGAGGGGGATAATTTATCATTTAATTACTCTCAAACATTACTATCCCTTTAATAGTTTGGGGGTACAATTGTTAGGGTTTTGGGTGGCTTTGGTTTGGGATAGGGTTGGGATAAGAGAGATTAGGGTAATTAGGTTAGGGCAGGTTAAGGTAGTTTTGGGGTACAGTTATTACAGTTATTGGGAAGTGGCTTTGGTTTGGTGTAAGGTAGTATTAGAATGGATTAGGGGAGTTTGGGGGTACAGTTGTTAGGATTTTGACGGTAGCTTTGGTTTGGGTTAGGGTTATGGTAGGGTAGGTTATGGCAGTTTGGAGGTACAGCTGTTAGGGTTTGGGAGGTGGCTTTGGTTTGGATTAGGGTAGTGTTAGGGTAGGTATGAGATATATGGGTAGGTTAGGGTAGGGTTGGGGTAGGTTAGTTAGGTAGGTTTGTTTTAATAAGGCAGCATTTTAAATGAGCCATAATGTTCTATGCTGTATTAGTAAATTTGCATTTTAATGCAAGTGTTAAAGCGTTATCATGATGCTAGCTCACAAATCCTTGACATTTTGATACTGAACCCTAACATTCAAGAGGTTAAAATTACCATTTAAATCAACGGGCATTGGGTCAATTTTTATGCTCGTTATGGTGCCTTGGTTTCCCATCGAACTCCACAATTTTCTTTAGTACATTAGCTTCAGTGAGTCCCAGAATAAAAATAATTTTATTTTTCACAAAAGGATTGTAAATGAATATATGTGGAAATGTTTATTAATACCATGAAAAACCAAAAAATATTGCCAACGTAAAGAAAAAGAAAACTAATTTTAAGGGCAATAAATAATTATTTGCTTCTGGAACCTCTGTTGGCAGATACTATAGATATTTTAAAAATTGTATTTGATACCTATTTAGCTAAGAAAAATATTGAGAATTATGACAGTTGGTTTCAACAGTGGTAGCATGTTCATTGCCATTTGGAGTCAGGACATATTTTTTTTACCTGTGTGGGGCCTAATTGGAAATGGTTTCAATGTGGTTTTTGTTTTACTTCTTCTAAATCAACAAAGGATATCTGGTAAAGGTTGAACTTGATGGACTCATGTATTTTTTTAACCATATCAATTATGTGACTATGTAAATATATATATTATCCAAACACATATGTCAAAGGCAACTGCTACTGAGTTCTGTGACAGCATTCTCTGTTTCACTGTCGTATTGGATAAGTGCTCTTGAAATTAGCACATTTCGTCTCACTGAACACCTTTCATCTTACATACTAGATAAATCTCCACAACACACTAGAGATGTTGTTAGCATTTAAGGGGTTACAGTGTAATCCCTTACGTAGTGTTTATACAGCAATCCATTAACCTCTTGAATGCCAGATGGTAAGCAATGCTCTCAAAAGGTTAATTACTAATTCTAATGGATTGGTTCCCATGCCACATGTATTTGTTTAAAGGAACACCAACACATAGAAATGATCTGGGGATTTATACATTTAAATACCATGTACTTAAAGGGATAGTAATGTTTCACAAAAACAGTTCCAATTAATCAATTAATCTTCATAGTATTTGAGCCATAGATAGTGTTATTTCAATATTGTCAGAGTTGCAGTTCAAGAGTAATTGAATGATAAAATATCCCCCTCCCGCCCCTTTTACCTATTGTAAGCCACCTCCCCTCAGACGTGGAATCTGGTCTTGAGACCAGACAGCTCACAGCAAGGGACAATCGTCTTATTCTGAGCATAAGTAAAAAACTCTGCCCCTCTTGACAGGTTTTTCAGGTTTTTCCTTATGTTCACTGAAGACTGTCCCTCCTTACTTTCCATCCGGACAGTTTTGCTGCTCTGAGGTGAGCAGTAGCCAATTGGCTCCAAAAGGGACTGACAGCGAAGGCGCACAGACGTCACTATGACGAGATGTCCGTGCTTCCTGCTACTGTGAGCCTCCGAAAAAGTGGAATATCTTGTAAACCGGGTAATATTTCTGGCGACTAGCGCTACTAAGCAGCTAGTCGCCAGATGAAGAATTGAATAATGTGAACGTAATGCGGGGTGGTAGTTCCACTTTAATGCTAACGTCTGTAAACATTCTCTATTCACTGACTCCCAGGCTTTTTGTTGTGACTCCCACTTTTGTTTTTTTTTTAACCAGAACTCGATATTCCCTTTTCTATTTAAAAAACTAACCATTTGCACACATATTTATATTATTAACTTATTTGTAACATGCTTTAAAGAGGTAAATTAATTATATATAAACACTTCTTTGCCAGTTATATATATATATATATATATAATGTATCACAAGTACAAAACAATAGACTGTGCTGTTCTTTGAATCAGCCTTTCTCAACCTTCTAACCATCATGGATTTTTTACAATACACAAAATAATGTAATGTTGCATAACTACTCAGTATTTTGAAGCTGAAATAAAGCCTCTTGCACCCCCCCCTCCCAAAAAGTGCCTTATCCCTCCCTAGGGGTACATTCTCTTTGAGCAGTGATCTCCTTGAGTGTACATGTGCTCTGTGGAAGCAGGCGTCCCTGCCTTTTCCAGGGCTCACTGATTCCAGTTATCACATCAATCTATGAATCACATAATTTGGAAATTCCCACCCCCCTGCTCTACTTGTTACTACAGAGAACAGAGATAACAAGGATCCCTTACCAGTTAAGCTGCTGTAATAAGGAAGAGTAGTGCTATTCTAGGGCAAACTAATCACACTGCAGGGAGCACATATTCATACCCATTGACTTAAATGAAGCTCTTAACCACTTGAAGGTAAGAAAGTCTCTAAAACATTGCTTTGCAAATGCATTTGGAGACCTCGCTATAATGCAAGACCTTAAACTCCCCAATTTATACAGTGGGAATTCAGTGAATTATTTTTTATTCTCTATGGTACATCTGGTTATACCAGAATTGCACCCCATTCTTAGTACACCAACCTCAGTGATAACAAACATAAGCATTTTTTAAACATTATTTTCTGTGTGATAATTTCATCACTGCAAAATCTAACGAGGGTTGGAAAAAATATAAAAACCTTTGGTGCCAGACAAAGATTTTAGGAAGCAATTTAGAGATTTAGGAGCCAGTAAAGTGGTACATACACCTAGATGGATATACATTACCCTTAAAATTAAGGAGTCAAAAGTAACATTGAGGAGTCTGGGCTTCTAGACTCCTGAGAGTTTTCCACCCCTGGTTCTAACTGTACCAAATAATCTGCAGACAGGATTTTTTACCAAATATAAGCAAAATGAACACGATACATACTAACATAAATGCTTCACATATTATTGCAAAATTCCGAGAGAGTGAACAATTGTTGTTTGTTAAGAACTGTGAGACTGCTTCACTAAGATAAGGAAGCATTAGAATGGCATGGCCTGTAGTTGTAAAAATGTCATGTCAAGAAAGAAGAAAAACCATGACACGCCAAATTAACTGCCACATACCACTGAGACTGAAATACTATTTCATTCAGCACAGTAATTCCAGGTATTTTTATAACTGAATTAAAAAAAAAAGAAAATTAATTCCTGAAAGCAGAATTAAAACTATCAGGATTTCAGATGGGAACTGATTCATCTTACTGGAATGGACAGGACTACTAAATAAGGCATCATTCACATACACTTGAAAAGAAGCTGTTCTGTTCCATTTCAAGTTACTTGCATTGTTTAAAGTCAACAATGTACCACAGACATGTCCGCATTTTTTTTCAACAGTGTTCTTCAAATCACTAAAGGATAAATCATTGTATTTTGTCATGGTCTGATCTCCTTAGTTTTGGAAAGAACTCTACAAAGAAGTCTCTGAAACAGAGAAGGGTTGAATTTCTCTTAAGGTAAAGAAAGTGACTGCCTAATAGCGGTAGTAGTGCTGACCACACTCAGTGAATGAAGCAAGGATGTGGTAAGCACAATCAAAATGCTCCCTAACTGCGGCCTGTGATGAATTGCAAAGCAATGCATTACTCGTTTCTCTTGTCATTAAAAGGGTTGATATCAATTTTAAATATTGGTGCAATGTATAGTTCATATATAATAATTTGGACAGTTTACATAACATTTATATACCCCTGAAGTGGTCAGTTTTGGTATATTAAGGAACAGACGTGAGCCAACACTACTAACGTGCTTGAAAATGTGATCAAAAATAAAATAATAGCACTGAATGCTCTTAATGTACTTATATGCATGTAGCAATGGCCATGATTTTGTTATTGCAATCAAAAATATGGAGTGTTCCATGTGAAAGTAGGAATGTGTGAAACTTCAGCTATCTTGAAACATTTTTTTGGTATTGCTATTTATTGTTAGAAGCAATGCAACCTTTTCTATGTGCACAAAAGCAATCAAAATAACTGTTTCTTACATGCTGCTTTTAAAGGGATAGTAATACTTCATTTTATCTTTATTTTATTTTGTAGGCATTAAAAAACATGAAGAAAGATATGTCTTCTCTCTCAAGCCTTTATGGGTTGAGAGATATTCACAAGCAAAGTTTCCCCCTCCCACCCCTTTTACCTAGTGTAAACAATCTCTTCTCAGATGTGGAATCCAGTCCATAGACCGGACAGATAACAGAAGGGGATACTCTTATTCCTATGAGAACAATGAAAGCCCTGCCCCCCTTGACAAGTTTTTCATGTTTTTCCCTTATATTAATTGAAGATTGTCCCTCTCTGCAGTCTACCTGGGCACCTCTCTTCTGCTCTGGCTGAACAGTGTTACATCAGTAAAAGGGGCGGGAGGGGGATACTTTGACATTGAATTATTCTTGAACTACAACTCTTGACAGAATTGAAATAACACTTTCCAAAGTCCAAATACTATGATGATTAATTAGAGCTGCTTTTATTATGAAACATTACTATCCCTTTAACTTGCTATTTTATTCAACTAAATGGACAACAACAGAAGAGGCTGAGAGCAAGGGGGAGATGCACTAAGGTTCACTATAAGGGGTCAGGTTGGTGACATTGTGGAATATTTTCACCAATTTCCTCTCACCATATGCACTAAGGTGTCTTTGTCTTTCATATCCATGTGAACAAGCCGCAAATGTGCCAACATTATAGTTATGCTGTGACAACTTCAACAATGGTTCATTTGCATATTGAAATGCAGCTTAACCCCTTAAGGACCAATGACATGGCAGGACCGTCACGCTGGTCCGGCACTTAAGGACCAGTGACGGTCCTGGCACGTCACGTACTTTTAGTAACTGGGACTGAAGTTGATTGCTCCAAGACTGGAGCGATCTCTATCAGTCCCCCGTTCGGCGTGCTGCCCCACGTTATCAGTCACGTGGGGCGGCACGTCAAAGTTTCCTATCTGGTCCTTATAGGACCGCAGACCCCGGGACCGTTGGTCCTTAAGGGGTTAATGAGCCATTATCGTATTACTGTGGGTGTGTTTATTTGGTAGTGTGGCACGTCAACACATATACTAAGCTACCTATGCTATAAAAGGTCACCATTCCAACTCCTTAAACTGAGATGGCAGACTTAAGATCTTCACGTAGTTTTCTATAGAGCCAGAAAACAGTTTGTTGTCTCTAATGGAGAGCAGAGACTGCAGCTGCTCTCCCTTAATCCTTCAAATGCCATAGGGATGTACATTGCTTCACTGCTCATTCAGTAATTCAGAGAACCATTAAAGCAGCTGTTACAAATAACAGCTTCTTTGGCAGTTCTATATTAACATGAAACAGCTGATTAGCCGCTTCTAGTCCACACCAGACTATCTACCAGTCAGCCAGACACATATTAACAGAGGACTAGAAAGGCACTCTGTTTTCCTTGCTATGCACATCACTATGGCACTCACAGGGTTAAAGGAGCTCTGATGGTGTTCTTGGAGCAGAACTCTGAGCACATCCCTTCCACTCACCTGTTTTATATGCTCTATGGTAATATTGTAAAGTGATTGCCACACATCACCAGACACTAGGGTTGCCACCTTTTCTTCAAAAGAATACCGGCCAAGGCATTCCTTTCATAGAATTAACATTGGAAAGAAGCCAATTTTTTACCGGCCTGCAAGTAAAATACCATCTGGGTGGCAACCCTACCAGACACACTTTACCATTGCGTTGATCCTTAGTGCATCTCCCCCCAAGATCACTTGAGGAGGGATAGTAAAGTCATGGGAAGTGGTAAAAGTACCTAAGGTGCCTTACTTATGATGCCTGTGATCTAAAGCAGAGTCTGACATACTCCCAAACTATCTCAGTATTCTTTTATATTCTTTTATGAATAGGTTTGACTTAGAACTTTCAAAATCACTTGAAATCTACCTGTTTCTCAGCTATATCAAATAGTAACACTGAGAAACCAGTTACAGAGCTCTCTGTGGTCTGGCTACAACTTACACACTAACTGTTAACCTTGAACAATGAACTTAGGCAATCGGCTCATGTCACTGGTTCATATGTATAAAAGCAAACATGGAGCAATTCTGGAACTAACCAACTGTGCCACGAGAAACAAATACAAATTCCCCAAATTTTCTTTGGTATAAATTGGGATCTTAACACCTTAAGGATAGAGAGGTCTCTAATGCATTACAAAGCCATAGAATTGCTTGACTTTTCTTTTATACATATGGCCCATGATTGCAGAGTTTTCATATGAGATTTACTAGGTCTTAAAATGGAGTAACTGTTGTATTGTTGATCAAAAAAACAAATAAAATGCAATGACCTTTCCAATTCATGCATTAAGGGCAATTTCACATAGTTATCCATAGCACATCTTTTTGTAGCACAACTTCTTGTAGCAACTAAAAATGTTGATATGTTTTTAGTGCTACAGTATAGAACTATTTCCTCATCATCTTACTCTCTCAATAGAAAAAAAAGTAATAAAATTACATGGAAAACACAGCTACCTCCAATAGTTGTGTGATTTTAATGTGGATTAAATGCAATTCCATTAAAATCAATACTAAAGATTGCAGCTGTATTATCATACTGTCTGGAGGAAGTTGCAGCATGCTGTGTATGTCTACAACTATCACAGTGCATGTTGCCTGTGTAAAATATCAATAGGACACAGTGGGGAAGGTGCACAAAGGCTTGATAAAGAGGGGATGATTTCTCCAGTGATATAACTTCTCCAAGTCCTATTTTATTCTATGGAGCCAATGCACTAAGATTTCTACAGCTTTGGAGATCTTAGTGCACAGGCTCTTTAGAATAACATAGGAACTGGAGAAGTAATATCCACGTTATGATGCCTTAGTACATAACCCCTATCACTCACAACTTTTTGTACCAGAATCATGATCATTGCATTGCTTGGGTTAAGGAGTTAAATAGAGCTATATTTTGCATGAAACAATCTATAGCAGACACAATGAGAACATATTCATTTACAAAAGAATGTTCTACTGTGCATTATATTAAAAAGTGATAGTCAAATGACAATACAGTTGACCTAGAAAAATTGAATTACTATAGAATGTATACAATAAGGTAGGAAATTGCTGTGAGAACATCTTTGCAAGTCAGTAGTATCGTTTCCATTAGGCACCGTATATAAGTGAAAACTGCTGATACAAAGCAGAAACTGGTGAATCCCAATACTCCCAGCAATATCCTGTTTGGACAATATCAGACTTCCAGTAATAGTTTAGCATGCATAAAGCAGCACAGTCCCACAGATTCCACCCTTGTCTTAAATGGTAGGCAGAACAGGATCTCTGTCTGTGGTATGACAAATGCAGTCAAATCATTAGTTAATCTCTCCCATTATGTATTTATCTTGACTTTTCCTGTTTCTTTTATACATGTCCATAAAAGTATTAGGAGACAATTCTATGAATTAGAATGATACTGCATAACAATGCAACTGACTTGATACAATTAGTCAACTGAGCATATTTCCAGTGCCCTATTAAAAGAGGAGTGGGCGATCAAAGGTTCTCCAGCTGTTGAGGACAAAAGCTCCCACCATCTCTGGACTAAGGTATGTCTTAATCTGGACCAAAGGGGTATGAACCTGCAACCTCTCTGGTCTTTTTTGCAGGATGTTATCACAACTTTTTTCATATTATACATAACAAATTCTGATTATTTTATTGTGCTGTATAGGTCCCATTTTGCTATGCACCAAGAGCACTCTAGTGCAAATGTAGAAATTCATCCATGCAGCTACACAGGTATTAGTCACTAACGCCAATGGTTGCACTACAGGGTATGCACTATAGTGTATGTTCACTGGGGACACAATCTCTCAATGTTAGGACTTTATGCCAGCATGCCCCACACACCAGTCCCATAGAATGATCAGGGGCATAGTATACACAATGCCATTTCCTCTATGCATTGATAAGTAAATAGACCTAAGAAAGGAGTAGAGAAAAGAATGACCCAAAATGCAATCAGACTACTCCCCTTCACCCAAGCAACATTAAGCTGAGGATTTTGAGCATAAATAGCTTAGAAAAGTGACATTAACCCTTTGTGTTGCAATGCATTGTATACTTCTCTGGCAGTCAGAACATTTTAGCAGGCATTAGAACAGAAAGACAGTTCTGCAATACCGTACAGAAATTACACAGTGCATTCGCCCCTCTGTGCACCTAATTGGTGGCATTTTCATTAACAACAAAGACGTTAACAGGAGTGTAGAGCACACTAACTACCTGATTAAGTTCTAGCTGAAAAAAGTGCATATTTGGAACAAACCAACTGGACCATACGGGTAAATTAAAATTTCCTTTGTGAAGCAATGCATTGGAGATCTCTCTAGCATTCAAGGGTTTAAATGCCCTATTTAAATCAATGGTAATCTGCTGAATTTTTATTGTAACCCTATGGTGCAATTGGTTTGCTCTAGAACTGTACCTCTTTGGCTTGGTGAATAAGGCACTGTGCAGCTAATCAGGCAAGCGCAGTTCTCAGATTGATGAGACAGAACAGGAGCAAGAATCACTTTACTGGTGCTACACCTGTCTTTCACTCACGTACTAAGCTATATGTTCTGAAAATTCTCCAGTTTACACCACTTGTGCCAAGGAGACTGCAGTGTGGGAGTTTGAGTATTTTGGGGCATTGTGGTCAACTATAACTTAACCCTTTGAGTGCCAGAGGGGTGTGCAATGCTTTGCAAATCAATGCATTGCATACCCCTCTGGCACTCAAAGGGTTAATACCATGTACTAACAAGCTGCAGCGAAATCGTCACAACAGTATCATCATCAACAGGTCAATGTACCCTTGCTAAATCACAGGTAAGTGATCAGTGGTTCAGTTATCCTGTTTGATCTGTCTGTGCTTAAATAGGAAAATCCTGAGCTGTTATGCCCCAAAGACTTGAGCTGAGAATAATTGCTCTAGTAAGTAACCCAAAGTGTAGACCCATGGTTTGGATGCGTACATTTCAGTGCAAAAAAAAAAACTGATTTGTACATTTCCCCTAGTGTGTAACTGAAAAGCTGAACACTTCTTTTGTGACTCCTCTCATTACTGCACCTTGCAGGTAATGAGAAATTTCCTAACCCTTTGATTGCCAGAGAGGTAGCCAAGGCACTGTTAAATAGATGCAATCATGTTTGCTGCTGGTGCTGTATTTGAGAATGTTTGTTTAGTAATACAAATAAGCCCAAGATTTTGCAGTATTATTCAGGATAACTTCAAAGCTATTACGCAATTAGTCTTTATATAACTTCATGAACAGCTGAACAGGAAGGAAGATTCACTAGGAGGTAGAGGGAGGATATTATACAAAGCGTTAACCTCTTCTTAGTTTTAAACAGAAAATGACAGGTCAAGGAAGAAGGTTTTTAAAGAGACAGGAAAGAATTACAAGAAGTACATATATATCCCTTTGTGCAACGGTTGGGTGCAACACATTTCTTTGCAATGCAGTGCAATGCACAACCATCTAGTGCTTAACCACTTAAGTGTCAGAGGGGTACCCAATACACTGCTATGCAATAATCTGGATACCTTTGAAGCACTCAAAATGTTAACCCTTTGAGTGCTGGAGATGTACACACCATGTAATCTCAGGAACTCAAAGGGTTAAAGGGATGATAATAATAATAATAAATGGCAGGTTTCTACTTTATATTGTCTCTTTAACCCTTTGAATTCTAGAGGTCTCCAACACATTGCAGAACATATCTAGAATCCAAAGGGTTACAAAAAGAGCCTATATGCTATACTTAATAAAAATAAATAAAAAGATTAATCATGCCTTTTTCCTTTCACCCCTTATAGTGGCAATATAACTCAGTCTATTTGGACAACTCATATTATTAACCTTTTGAATGGCAGAGGGGTACGCAACGCATTGCTCTGCAGTGTGTTGCGTATCCCTCTGGCACTCAAACGGTTAATAAGAAAGTAAAAACTCTTTCAATTAGTGATAAATAAAGAGGAAAATGGATATTAGATATGGGTGCCCTTTTACATTAATATTTATGGCTGCAGCAAATTTAAAAAAAATAAAAAAAAAAATCAATCACATCCTTAGGCTCACATAAGTTAGTGCCTGAGTCCCCATCTGCAGCAGTGCATTTCCATTTGACATTTTAAAAGGTTTTTTCAACTAACAAGATAGCTGCCAATATTTCCAAAATAATCCTGCAGTGCAATTGAGTGACCATCTGCCCAAGGATAGCTTTAAATACCAAGAGTATCTACCTTTTATACATACATATATATATATATATATATATATATAATATATATATATATATATATATATATATATATATATACACACACACACTATCTGCGTTATATAATAGGCCATCAATATAGAAAATATAGTTAAAATGTAATTATTTTAAACATAGTACATCTTACGATACACCTGGACTGGAATTCTATATGTAATAATTAGCTAATATAGCCTACTATATAAAAATCTATATAAAAAATCAACCATACCATATGAGTAAGCCAACAAAATGTCTAATTTGTATCACTGAAATAATTTTTTAATACTGTACACCATTTACAGTATTTCTCTCCCATGGAATAGCACCTAGTGTAAGAAGTCTACAACAGTAATTAGACAGATAGACAGACAGACAGATAGATACCAGTCATAATTTTGATTACAAAACAAAAATTTATGTACAGATTCCTGAAATTATTTTCCAAGTTATGTGTAACAAATCACTTTCCAACACCAGTCACCAGAAATCTTAACCCTTTGAGTGCCAGAGGGTACGCAACGCATTGCTTTGCAATGCGTTGCGTACCGCTCTGGCACTCAAAGGGTTAACCATTTCAGTTCCAGTTGCACTCCCCTCTGGCACTCAGAAGGTTAAGTATAGTTCAACCATAAACCCTAATGCCTCTGAAGTCAAATAAGAGAACAGACACGTTACCTATTTATCTCTGTAGAAAATAGAAGTGTGTTCCAAGGAGATAGAATAGAAAGTTTCTAGATAAGAGAATCTTCAAGCAGTCAGCCACAGTTCCCCTTCCAAGGAGAGGATGATGAGCACTAAAGGGAGAAGCAGCGTGTTCTGCTAAGGCACTTTTACACAGAGTGCAGTCACGCCTAATAAATCCACTCCAATGATTCCCAGGATAGAAGTAAAGTGCACGGCTCTATCGAAGCGCATTAAGCGAAGCTTGCTCATTAGTCCGGACTAGGCTTGTGTGCTGCTGCGCTCTGCGTCCACCTCCCTCTCTTCATCTGATGGTTTGTGGATAATGTCAGAGATAGGAGCTGGAGTTCATCCACTCATTCATGCACTTTGTCAACAAACCATCCAGCTCTGTGTGTGAGTGACTCCAATTACAGCCCTGTACTGTGCAGCAGGATGGGAGGATACCAATACACAGACACACGCAAAGCCTTTTAACCACTCTGCAAGTCAACCACTTGCTGCATTGGCAGAGCTTGTGATAACTTGGGTGGGAGCGTCTAAACCCTTAAAGGCACACTAACCTTTTAATATTAACTTTACATATTGTACAAGTGCATAAGATGTAAATTCAGATTGTCTACACTTTTTATTTATTTAGTTATTATTCAATCATTTGTTTTCACGTTTTATGTCACTACAAGTGAGGTTCCTAGATCCGTTTATAGAGAGCTGTCTGTCAAGAACTGCTAAAGCAGGTACAGCCTAGGGATACAATGTAAAAAATATAGCATACAGAGCACTCAGTTCTGCGGGGATACTGCTACATTGTATACTTTACTCTGACCAGAACGCTCTAGAAAGAAAAATGCAGGGAGCTCACGGACAGGTATATAAATGTGTATAAAAATGAAGTTACAAAAAAATATTTATTATATTTAACCCACTGAGTGCCAGTGGGATTAGCAAAGCAATGCTTTGCACAGCATTCAAAGAGTTAACGCAAGAGCTGCAAACTCACTGCACTAGATATTATCTATGCCAAATATTACACAGATGCAATGCTCAAGCCTCCCTAATTTTTTCTCTATCTCTGGTATGAATAATCCTTTGCCAAGAGTTAATGAACTGCACAAAGCTGGGCTTCCCTGACGATAGTGACTGCCAGTCCTATCAGATACGCATTTAACCCTATGAGTACCAGAGAAGATGCGTTGCTCTGCAATGTGTCGCACAGCCCTCTGACTCACAAAGGGTTAATTTTGAGTGCCAGGGATGTGTGGTTGTACACACACATACCAAATAACGTTTGAAAGGTTAAGGCTGTCCTTAAAATTGACGTGTTTAGGGATTATAATAATGGCATTTATTATGTATGCCTTTTTCTGTGCTTCAAGAATTTCCGTGTCGTATTGGTAATAAAATGGGTAATCCTTTGGGTTCCAGACAGGTATCTAGCTTACTGCGTTAATGCGTTGGTTTTAGTGATAACAACATCACATCACTCTATATATAAAATCATTATTTTTATTATTACTCAAAACACAAAAGTCCGCTTACATCAATGCTGGTACAAAGGATTGTATTCATAGAGTTAGACAGGGGCAATTCTCGAGTCAACCAACTACATCATAGGGGAAAATGAAAACTATAATTCATTTTAAATTGTGCTTTTAATCCCTTGAATACTAGTGTGGCCTAATGCGTTGGAAACATCAATAGAATTCAAGGGGTTAAAAGCTCCTTTTAAATCAATAGCAATCTGAAGACTATTCATTTCAATATTATGTCGCAGTAGGCTTGATCCAGAAATACACCTCTCTAGATGGATGACTACAGGGCCACACAAAGTGGAGATATTCTGCGGCAAATAATGTGCTACAGTAAGAGCAAATAACTTTGGTTTAAATAGGGCTTTATCAAATGCTAGATATGCCTCATTCAATGGAAATTTGGAAAATATTTATTAGTAACCATCCCCTATGTTGCAGTTCTATTGAATCAGAATTGCTCTCCATTTCTGCAATCCTGCTGAAAACAGTGCGCGCAGTTCAGCTCTCTTAACCCTCTGAGCGCCAGAGTGGTATCTAAATTTGATTAAAATTAGGGAGTTTTTTTAACCCTTTGAGTGCAAAGCAATGCGTTGTGTACCCCTCTGGCACTCAAAGGGTGGATATAAATATGATTGCTAGAAGATACCCTTTCAAAAAATAGCAATAGTTTTAAAGATTTTATTTCAATTTCTCAATTTAACTCCTTGAGTGCTAGAGACATTGAAGATGGAGATGTCTCTAGCAATCAAAGGGTTAAATACAGAGGGAAAACTGTATGAACAGAGCTCTACTGACAGATAAGCATAAAGAACTGCATTTGTGGGTAGGCAGCACCTGCCTAGGTACAAAGCAATTCACTCATTTAAAATGACCATTTGGCCCAAGGGGAATGCAGTGTGGGAGCATATGGATATTTTGAATCATGCCTTACTTCTGCACCTTGCCCACTCCATGTTTTAACATAGTGCGGAGAACATCAGAGCAACATTTTCCAATTCCTTCTGTTACCTGTTAAGGTGGCATTAAAGGGGCAGTACACCTTTTTAATTAAAAAAGCATACATTTCTAGACTTTCACTGTGGAATAAAACAAGGACACTCATACCGCTGGGAAATGCTTCTTTTCTGAGTTAAAGGGATAGTAATGTTTCAAAATAAAATCAGAGGTCCTGGGACCAGACAGCTCACAGCAAGGGGCAATCTTCTTACTGTGAACATAAGGAAAACCCTGCCCCCTTGACAGGCTTTCCTTATGCTGATTGAAGATTGTCCCTCTCTGAGATCCATCTGGACAGCCTTGCTGCTCTGAAGTGAGCAGTGTTACATCAGTAAAAGGGGTGGGATGGGATACATTATCATTCAATTACTCTTGAACTACAACTCTGATAGTGTTGAAATAACGCTCTCTATGACCCAAATACTATGGAGATTAATTGGAGCTATTTTTATTTTGAAACATTACTATCCCTTTAATACAGTTTAACATCTTATGTTTTTTTTTACATCAGCATTTCCCTCTAGTGGACAGTTTTCAGAAAGTCATCCTGTTGCATTCTATGGAAAAGGGGCATCTCTGACAACAGCCCTGCATAGAATATGACAATAACTGTTGTATCAGTAAGGGCCCTGGATCTCTGTATCCAGAGAGAATAACAATTTGAACAATTATAACTTTTGAACAGAACATCTCTCAGCAGTGTGAGTACCAGTGTTTTCATCATTAGGCGAAGAGTTGTACCATATAGGTTTTCATAAAAGTTTACTTTTCCTTTAAGGGCTTGTTCATATAGACATTATGCTCCAGAATGTACTAATGTACTAATAAGTCTGTACATAACCACATCAGAATATACTCGATAAACTCAATTATCCAACCTCTGTATCAGTGCAGCTCATACAGTGAGCTGGCAGATAAGTACATTCCCCTGACAATGTTTTATCTCCAGCTGAAAAATGATATAACATATAACTAGTTTTAATCAGTCTCAGCAGATTAGCTGGACAGCATACTTGCCAACTGTGCTAGATTTCTAGAGACAGCCTCTACTTTTGGCTTCCTGCCTCAGGATCCTGCTGTCCACATTTTTCCAAGGTTTTAATCTTGAATGTTAATCCCATATTCCATGTGGGTAGTCCTCTGAAGTTGTACATTTTGTACATATCATTAAGGGCTTCGAAAGCTGTGTGCTTCTGATTTCTGGTATGATTTCATGTAGTATATTAGTGTAAATAAAGAAGCTCATGTGCTAAGAGGTACTGGAGCAATTCTAATGCAAACCAAGTGCACTACAGAAACAAATAACAATTCCAAAACACCTATCGATTTCACTGGGACTTTCAACTGACTAAATGCTAGAGAAGTAATAGTTGGAGAACTCTCTAGCATTTAACGCCTTGAGGACCAGAGGGGGTGAACAACATGTTGTGAAATAATGTGTTAAAGGTTCTCAGTGGGTTAAGGGGTTAAAAGTTCCATTCAAAATAATATTTTTTTTTTTCAGTTTATTGAGGTTGAGTGTACAACCCACAAATATTCTAGATGGCAGACACATTCTTCCAAGTTCCATTCCAGCCAATGGGGCCAGTGTTCTAACACCCCCTCCCCCTGACTGGTGGATAGGAACCTTTCTGGTGCAACTGTTCATTGCTGTATTAAGAGTGGTATGGCAGCCTTGCCTTTGAATTGTCTGTATCAGTGGTTCTCAACCCTTGCCCTCAGTGGCCACTAACAGGCCAGGATTTGATGATTTCCTTGTGAAAGCACAGGTGAGTTAATCAATGTAAATGAGCCTCTGATCAACAAACTTGTGCTCTAGCAGAGAAATCCCTAAGTCCTGGCCTGTTAGTGGCCACTGAGGGCATGGGTTGAGAACCCCTGGTCTATATTCAATAAACAAAAGAGGTTCAGTTCTGGAGCAAATCAACTGCACTGTAGTGGAGAAATGAAAACTGCCAAATGATTTATATTTGCCTTTTAACCTTTTGAATGCTAGAGAAGTCTCCATTATATTGTTTTTCAATACTTTGGAGACCTCTGTAGCATTTAAAGGGTTTAACTGTTCTGAGTGCCACAGAGATTTCCAGTGCATTGAAACGCAACAGGGGAGATTCACTAAGAGGCGATAAAAAGATGATCAAGTGGAGATGACTTCTCCAGTTTATCACTTCTCCATTTCCCATGTTATTCTATGGAGCCTGTGCACTATGATCTCCAAAGATGAAGAATTCTTAGTGTATAGGCTTAACAGAATAACATAGGAATTGGAGAAGTGATAAACTGAAGAAGTCATCTCCACTTTATCACCTCGTTATCACCGCTTAGTGAATCTCCCCAATGTGCTGGACACCTCTTTTGCATTCAAAGGGTCCTAGCCATTTATAAATCAACTAGTGTAAAAGCCCTTGTACACAGGCCAAGATCCGGGTAATGTTAACCCTTTGAGTGCCAGAGGGGTACAATACCCCTCTGGCACTCAAAGGGTTAAGAGGCCAGTCCTGCTCTGCGTCCTGCTGCCGACACAGTCATGCACTGTAGAGACTGCCCAAAAGCACAAAATGTTCCCAGCACAGAACTCCCAGCATTCTGTGCGTTCAGGCAGTCTCTACTGCACATGACGGCTTCTGACAAACATCCTAGCGAATTATTATATAGGATTGGAATTTTGGACATTTTAATTGTCCCCCGCGATGCAGATGGTTTGCCCCTTTTTTTCCTTAACTTTGAGTGCCAGAGGGTTGTGTAAGGCATTGCAAAGAAATGCCTTACACTCTCCTCTGGCACTCAGATGATTAATACGCCAGCCTCACGGTTTTTGCAACATAATGTTTTCACACTGTAGAGCCATCAGAGGCTTTTATTCTGAAATCTGACATTTTGCTTTAACACCAGCAGGAGTGCTCTGTGACCAGGGGAGGGCTGGTAACTTGTGGCCTGGGGGGCAAATACAATCTACTTGCCCATTTCTTCAGTCGCTCCAGTCCAATGTCCCAGCCCATCCCCTTTGTTACTTTTAATATTGGTATTAATGCTAAGTAAGGTAAACTAGACCACATAGCTTACAGTTGAAATGCGGCTACTCTAGTGATACCATAGAGCTTACAATTTAAGTACAGCAACATGACTGATACCATAGAGCTTACAAGGGAAATGGGTTATGCTGTTAGTGTAGCTCTATTTGGATTGTAGCTCTGTGGTATCATTTATGTAGTTCCATTTCAATTGTAAGCTCTGTGGTATCACTAGTGTAGCTCCATTTACAGCAGCAAATGGGAGATTGAGTGAGGCAGTGGCCCACTGGCCCAGACATCTGACCAGCCCAGGGGGCAATTGCCCCTCTGCCCCCCAGGCCAGCCCTCCCCTGTCTGTGACCTTGGCAAGTCACTCTACGTCCCAGCACTATTCCAAATTACACACTAAGCTCTTGGTGACAGAAATTGTTATTCCTTTACGGTTCTCACAAGAAAAAAACTGTGTATACTGTGTGCACAGATGTCTTTATCCTTTGATAATATATTTTTTATTGTATATGTATACCATTTGTCTTTTTGAGGTCCATATGGTAACAAAATACATGATTTATTGCTAGTTTGTGTATGAGAGAAACAGAAAAATTATTTTCTATACCAGGCAGTTCCTGCTACTTTGGCTGTAACTGACTGAAAGAATGCAAGGAGTATCTCATTAAAAACCTTTTGGTGCCATTCACTCTCATCTCTGTTCTAATCTGAAATCAGGTTCAACACAGTGTTTATTTACAGCAAGTACTAAACTTATATAACCCCTTGAATACTGAAAGCCTTTCTAGCATACAGTAGGGTAAATCCCTCATCACCTCAGTCCTCTTGTTCATATTATGTGTTTAGTTACAATTTACAGTTAATAATAAAAGCAGGGTCCAATTTGCATTTTTAGTTGTAAATCACAACAGCTTTTTACTGAGCCTCAAAAGTATCCATGATGCTAATTACATTTAAAGGGTGAGTTAACATTTCTTATTAGAAAATATGTTATATGGCTTTTCCTGTTGAGTAAAAGATGCCTTCCACTGCTGGCAGTTGTTTTATTAAAACGTTATAACTGTTTGAACTGTTACAACGAGATGGAACTATTACTATTGCATTCTATGGAGAACTGTAGTCAGTGACAACTTCTCCTATAGAATAAAATAGAAAACTTGTCTGAACACCAGTTGAACTGCAGTTGAACTATCTAGACACCAAGGGGGTTATGCACTAAGATGTGATAAGAGGTGATAATGTAGAGATGAATTCTCCAGTGATATTACCTCTTCAGTTCCAATATTATTCTATGGAGCCTATGCACTAACATACCTCCCAAGTGTTCCTCTTTAGGAGGGACAGTCCCTCTTTTAGACTCAAATCCATCTGTCCCTCTTTCCCACCCTGATGTCCCTCTTTTTAGGAGATAAGACTGTGTGATGTATATATAAGTGTATCACATTGCTCTACAGCAATAAAATTCACATTAATGTTTGTTGAAATATCAGTACGTGTTTATAAATTAGTCTGCGTAAATAAAACACTTTGGTTTTGTTATAAATCATTTATTAGGTTACACAAGGAGGTGTCAATAGGTCATGAAATAGTGTAAAATCTTCGGTAGTGCCCCGCCCACCAGCCACGTCCCCAGAAACACCCCCTAAAACACAAGTGTCCCTCTTTTTCAATTTGAAATGTTGGGAGGTATGCACTAAGATCTCCTAAGCTGGAGAAATCTTAGTGCATTGGCTCTATGGAATAACATAGGACATACAAGAAGTGATATCATCACAGCTTTATCACTTCTTTATCACATCTTAGTGAATCTCCCCCCAGATGTCAACGGAAACTCTTGTTTTAGTCAAGGAAATCTCGGTAATATATATTTTTTCATTTAAAAAATATACTCAACCTTTAATAATCCACTTTTGTTCATTGCTATTTAAAGTGTTAGTAATGTCCAAACATTTTGTAATAGATTTGTAGCGGCTAAAAAAAGAATCACATTGCCACAAACCCCATCTCTCAAACCACTATGGTTTGAGAGATATTGGCAATCACAGTTCCCCCCTCCCTCCCCTTCTCTTGATGTCAGCTGTAAAGCTGACAGAAGGTGATCCGTGTCAGCCGACAAGATGAGGCTCTTCAGCAGAGACGAAATCCCGTTGTTAAAAGAGAACTGCTTCATGGGAATGGTCTACAAAGTGTGCTTGCAAACTAGGCACACTTTATAGACCTTTCCAATGAAGTAAATCTTTTCTAATAATGGGATTTCAGCTCTGCTGCAGAGCCGCCAGCTGATCCCCGGACTGGGATCTCCTGCTGTCAGCTAGATGCTGACGTCAGGAGAAGGGGAGGGAAGGGAGAACTTTGATTGCGAATATCTCTCAAACCGTAAAGTTTTGAGAGATGGAGTTTGTTTCTACAAATCTATTAAAAACATTTTTTTGGACATTACTAACACTTTAACCCTTTGGCTACTAGAGAGATCTCTTGCTTCACATTCTTTTTGAATTGTCTCTAATCTCCAAAGGGTTAAAGGTCAACTGACAATACATCATAAATCATATACAGTATGTTAAAACCCAATATTTTATTAGTTAATCAGTGCTACACCCACCTTTGGTGCTTGTTCTAAAATATAGGTTGCTCCTAAGCTTGTTATCCCCAGTACTGTTGTTGTCATCTCTAGTGAGGCAGCAGAGGATTCTTCTTGGCTCCTATGACATCATACCATCCTATGCAGGCAATAAGAATGATGCTGCCACTGGCAGGGATACGGAGACGATGGGTAAAGCTATAGAATTTGAGATGTAGATTCTCATAGAGGTGTGACTAGCAGAGATTAACTAAGAAAACACAGAGATATAAGATTTATTTATTTTCAAAGACAGTGCCCTTTATTTAAGAAATTCTCTGCAGGTATATGTATAAATAAAATGAATTATACACCAGGTATGAATTGAGCAGTATCTGTGAAGAGTTACTTTTTGTGTCTATAGCCTCCTTTCATGCAAGGCATATACCTGAATTTACCATAGCGTAACGGTGGATTATGAATCTAGTCAACACACAAGTGAAGAACCGTGAAAACTGTCTGGCTTGGCTCATAAATTTGTTAGGAAATCATATGTAATATTTCACGTGCAACATCTATTATGCACTTATAGGGCACTTTCTGTTTAAGTAAATCCTTACCAATGTTTGTCTTTATTTCTCTTGATTGTACACCTTATAGAACATGTTGATTTATGAATTATATACATTTAATTTATACAATAATAATAATTAAAACATATTTTCCTCTCAGCAGTAAACTCTCAGCAAACTAAATGGGGAAAGTACAATAAAATGTCCACCTGTGTTTGTATATCATTTTCTACAGAAGTTAACATTTCTTCCAGATAAAACAAAAATAAGTCATGCATTTTATAATAACACCTACTATGAGAAGTTTAGTAGGTCTATTACATACTAACAATGTTGCTGAAATTGGAAAAAGTCGTAGGTCCAACAGCCTTTGCATACCACTCTTGTTTATCCAGAGGAAGGAAATATATATATATATATATATATATATATAGTACTGTGCATATATATTTAAGCTATTTACAATTAAGCATCAGGTAGGTAAAAAAAATAATCTGAAACCAGCAATCATAATTCTCAATATTTTTCTGAGCTAGAAAAGTATCCGCTACTTTTTTGAAAGCATCAGAGGCAAAGAATTCTACAAACTTACTGCCCTTAATGAAAAAAATCCTGCCTTTGTTTTTGCCTTTAACCCAGATACCTAGGTTAGTTTGTCTTATTTGTCATCTGCACTTCATGCCTGTGCCTTGTCAGGTGACTCCAGCTTGACACCATTTGTAGGAGCACCCATAGATTGCATGCTTTTACCATGTTTTTGAAGACTACAGCTGGTCAGAGATGGATTAATGTGTTAGTAATGTCTAAAAAAAGTTTTTTGCATTTAGAAGAGCTTAAAAAGCTGAGCTAAATGCAAAAAAAAGTATCTCTCAAACCGCTATGGTTTAAGAGATACAGGCGTTTGAAGTTTGATCTCTCCTACTGACAGCTGTAAAGCTGTCAGCAGGAGATTCGTGTCGGTCGACACGAAGGCGCTTGAGAAGTGCCGAGATCTCGTTACTTACAAGGAATTGCTTCATTGGAATGGTCTAAAACGAGTGCCTGAACACCAGGCACATGTTTTAGACCATTCCAGTGAAGGGATTCCTTGTAAGTAACGAGATCTCGGCACTTCTCAAGCGCCTCCGTGTCGACCGACACGAATCTCCTGCTGACAGCTTTACAGCTGTCAGTAGGAGAGATCAAACTTCAAACGCCTGTATCTCTTAAACCATAGCGGTTTGAGAGATACTTTTTTTTGCATTTAGCTCAGCTTTTTAAGCTCTTCTAAATGCAAAAAACTTTTTTTAGACATTACTAACACTTTAAGGCTCCATATGGCCATAGGCAAGGTACCAATTTGGGGCTCCACGTCTCTCAATCAGGTGCTGCTAGCAGGTACTGGCATTGTGTCTCAAATATTAGAAAGGATGTGGAAGCAAATGGGTGCTGTTGGTGTCTTTAAAAAATAAAAAAGGATGTCTGACACAAGATGTTAGTGGCAGCAACATCAGGACCTTTGTCTGTAACCCATGATATGAAGCCAGGGCCCCTCTTATTGCCATGGGCCCTAGGCAGTAGCCTAGATTGCCATAAATGGATGATCCATCTCTGCAGCTGGTGACTCCTTCTGCTTCTCTACTCCTAAGGTAAAAGGCAGCCTTACGCCATCCTCACTAGTCCCCTCCTTTGGCAAACCCTGTCTTGGACCACATTCTCCTTCTCTGCTTTCAGGCAGTTCCTTGAACTATTTTGATCCCAAAATTCACATGATGTCTCTGCCTTGCAAAATGTCTTGGCCCTTATGCCAAGGAGAATCCTCCATTTCTTGTGGACCAATTTCTGTTGGCCCACCAAGGAATGCACCGACTTTGGATTCTGTTGTAATCCCTTTACTAGGGAAACATTCCTCTTCACCCACCTGCTCCAGATTTCAGGCAACCCACTCCTCTAGATTCCTCCCTTACTATCTAAACTGCAGAAAAAAAACAAAGGGAAACCTAACAAAGAGAATGAGTATGAAATAACTACCCCCTGGGGGTAGTCATGTACTTTTTCTGCATATGGAAGACACTTGCAAGAACTGCAGAGCTATATATATATATATTTGTCTAGCTTAAAAAGGGGTGCAAATAATTACCAAAAATATATAGTATTCCTAATATTGGGATCTGTAAAAAATAATTTACTGTATGCATTAAAATGTAAAGTACAGCACAAAATAGCACACATAGTTAAAAAAAATAATTAGACCAATTCTGGAGCAAACCAATTGCTCCATAAGGACAAATCAAATATAAACCATATGCTTACAACTTTAAATGGATAATTATGCCCTAGGAATAACCGTGCTGTTAAAAACAACTGAACATAATACATAAGTATAGTTGACTGCTGATTTAAGGATATCTACCTTGGTAAGACATTTGTTTAAATTAACAACACACTTATTCCTATGCCACAATTCCCCATTTAAAGTTGTTCTTATCTGAAATTTGTTTACCTCAAAAATGTCATATATTTAACTTATCACTTAGTATGAGCTTGTTTAAACAAACAGAGGTCAGATGGTCATGCATAGCTTTGTAAATATCCATAGGAAAAGTATGTCTAACACATATTTTGGGGTTAACTTTTACAAATGCTGGCTTGCAATATATGGTACTTAATACTGTAACACAGCAAATCTGGTCAGTTGTTCCATGGGGCTTTTAAGGGGACATATACCTTAGAAATCAATACCTAGGTAGATGTCCTTCAAACAACAGTCAGATATGTTTATATAATATGTTTTACTGTTTTCAATCTCTCTTGAAGTCCATGCAAATTGTATGTTTAAAAACAGATAATATATTGCACTCCCTATAATCCATGCTATGGTCTATGAAGCATATTGTTTGTTGTGTGTAGGTGTGCTCAAGAAACAGACTTGAAAAGATGTCGCCATATACAGGAATTTTTTTTTTTTCAAATATATTTTATTATCAGATCGCTCCATACACATCTCATATACAGAAAAATACATGTAAAATCATACAAAACAGCAAAGATATGTGGACATTTGTAACAATGAAAAGAACATATGCATATCAAGTGGGTGTACAGAGTCAACCTGAGGTTTTTATTGTTATTCCAACCTCCAATAACCAAAACTCCCAGAATCTAACTTAACTTAAATTATGCTATACTCCCCTACCCCGATTCCAGTTCCTCTCTCTCCTGAACCCGCAGCACGCCCACCCCCACCCGCCCACCAGCCAGCAATATCACAAGATCTCAATATGCACAGGGTTCATACACAACGTCACACATTAATCATGCACCACAGCCATCCACGCAACAAGCAGGTATGACCTCAATCAACCATCAACAACAATCTGCATGTCAACAAGCGCCTCGTTATTATCCGCTCTATGCGTCCACCAGTTCTGCCATCATCCCCAGATCATGTCAAACTTATTCGGATTACCCCGGTGCAAGCACACCAGCTTATAATGTGGAATACACTGTAAAACTCGGTTTATCCATGCCCTGCAATTGGGAACTCTGTTTGACATCCAGATACAGGAAGTTACATATATAACACAGATGAAAACCAAGAGATATGCTTGACTGCTGTGTCAAGCACATCTAAGTTAATGTGTTAAACACATTAAGATCCATTTATTCTTAAAGTATAGTTTCCCTTTAAATTGGAACTATTCCTGTTGGAACTGGTGACTCTTAATATGTTGAGTAGAAAGGAGGAATCCTTCATACAGATATTAGATATAGCTATGTATATACAGTATTGGTTACAAAATATATGAAGTTGTCTGTACTTGCTCGGAACAATTTTAGGTTGGCATGTATTTAAATTTCATCTCCACATAACAAACAATATATATTTTCATTATGAGCCAGTTATTTCAAAGGTATAGTTTCCATTTAAGCAATGAAATGCATGGTGAACTGCTGATATTTGTCCATTAAATACCAGTATCCCAGAATATGTCACAACAGTTTCAATGAGGAACAGAACTTTTTCTGAAATATTGATGTTCATGGCCAGAATTCAGAGGTTCACACTGAAGATCACTTCCAGCTTCGACTACATGTCAGTTATGGCCTTGAAGTATTGCTTCATGAAGATAAAGGTTTGTGTCCATTACATGTGTGCGGAAATTGCATTAAAGAAGCTGCAATATGTTGCCTGTAGTGTAAATGTTGCATTGCTGTCCTACTCTCTTATACTCTGCCTGAGCGTCTCAACTTTCAAGAATTCCATTGCTACTAATGTCTTAAGTGATTTCTATCTTCAAACTTCATAACATTTTCCTTATTCTGCTTAGTAATTCCTCTTAATTTTGTTTGACCAAAAGCTAAACAGCCGTACCTTTCATGGAAGTCCTAACCTCATCCTTGGTATTCCCTTTCTTCAAGCAATTCCTCCAGTCCTCCATGTTATTATTATTATTATTATCCTTTTTTTTTAAGAACCAACATAGTCCACTGTGCTGTATAACACAGGGGCGAGAACATACAATGATATGAAGAACCAGAAAAAAAACAAAGTAGTGAGGGCCATGTCTGCTCCCCTTGTTTATTTCATGAGCAGGGCCATTTCTCTGTTTGTTTTGGGCTGTACATGAATGGCAATTTGTTTGCATTTATTTATTACACAAATGTTGTACAATCCCAATGACTTGGTACCATATATAATAATATAGTGAAGAAACAGCCCTAAACTGTTAGTTTCTTGAAAATATCTGCAAATGACCTGATTCCTGCCCCTTCCAACTAGTAGCCAGGAGCTGTGAGAAGGATAGACAATGTAGAACATTCCTAATAAGCCTATGTAAAGAAGTGCTGCTTCAAGGTAAATGGAACAAACACTGAACACATTATTACAGTTATTGATAGCATATATAAAACATTAAATCTTGGTGATACTGTTCTGCCTTTGTATTCTCTTGGAGATACCTCCAGCACACTGGGATTTTCTGATTTGCTCACTTGTCAGAGTGTAAAAAATGTATTGGTCTTACTTATATGATCAATGATCAAAAGTCTTCCCTTAGCCTGAATGGGTGAAAACAATGTACTTGTATGGGGAAATATACACATTAAGGGGATGCACTAACACAATTGTATGCTGAACTAAGCACTGGAACTGATTTCTTAGATTGCCTAAATCCAATTTACTAATCCACTTTCAATGAAAAATCTCCACTTAACTACACTTGCATCATGGGGATTGCACTGGTGAAGTGCATGACCTCTTTGTGCCATTTCTTTCTTCATCTTATATTAGACAAAGCACCAAGGAAATGGTGTAACTTTACTCACTGTGCATGCTAGAGGTGCAGGCCAGGCATTGGAGGCTAACTCTATTCTGGTGCATTTGTGCATTGTGTATGAACATGTTTTTTTCTCAGTGTATTTAGTAGGATTTTACTGAGAGTAAATTACTACTGACAAAAATTTCTTGTGCACTATGTTGCATTTCTTCTACACATTGAGGTATATGTATAAAGTCAAAATTGCAGCAGTTTTGGAGCAAAATATCTGTACAATTTTTAGCACCCTTGGATGATACAGAGTTTTCCAGTGCATGACTAAGCAATATTTAGAAGTCCAATTAAAATAGGGATTAAAAGCCCCATTTAAATCAAAGGGAACTTTTATCATGATGTTAGATTGCCCAGAACTGCACCACCTTTCTCTCCGTGTAATGACTAAATCTTTAATAAATTCAGTTAGTATTTATGTAACAATGGGGTTTGATAGCAGCATATTTGGAATGTAGCTGTCTCTGATTTTCAATAAATAAACACTCTTAGGAAAATATGTTCAAAAAGTCATCATAATGAAAAAATTGTTGGATGAAGAGTTGTGGGCAAAAAAAATATTTTCAGAAGTAAATCCATCATGTTTGAAAATGTGTTATAAAGAATGAAAAATGGCAGTAAAATGAGCTTGATGAATATTGATCCATACTACTGCTTCTCATTCCTATCTGCTAATAGTACTTTAATTTGTCTTGTCTAAGTCTGGACCATTTTTATTTTGTCTGGAAAAAAATGACATTAACCAGACAAAAAAAATAATCTGAAAATACCTTACATTATGAGGTTAGATTAAACCACACCAACGTTTAAGAGTTCTTCCCTTTGAGAAAAATGGTGGAAATTATCATACCTGGGAACTCTCCAGATCTGTCCCAGAGACACATAAGTTTCTTATGAAAGTCTGCCCACTTCTCCTCCTCCCTACCCTTTTTCTCCCACTATCCCACCACTTCTTCTCATTCCTACCCTATTCCTCCCACGGCCCATCCACTTTACATCATAGATTTTAAACCCCGTCCCACTCATTATTAAGCCCCACCCTTTTTGTGAAGTGAATTGCATCATTTATATCCCCCCAAAGCACCAGATAAACCCTCTCTGGGGGCACAAGAAGCACAATTTCCCAGAAATTATGTAAAAAATTATGGTAATATGACTAAGAATTGACAGCGTAGGGAGAGAGAACTTTTTTCATTCTGATTACAGACCACTTCAATTAACACAACTTTTTGAACATCTTGCCCCAAGTCGTGCATTATGAAAGTGTCTCTTGCTTGACCCACACTATCGTGTTCTCATCCTTTTCCATTTGTTACCCTCTCTTTGTCCTGAATACTTGTAACACCATTAAGTTCCCCTGCTTCACTGGTGTTAGATGACCCATTTAGAGTCTGCCATTCCACAGTATAATATGAAATAATAGCCTCAAGCCATTCAGTCTTCTCTTCTGAAAACATCGCAGGCTTCCAGCAACTTAGGAGGTAAAATTGCCCAAAGCCAGAAAAAATGCTGTTTATATTTTCGTGTGGATAGCTGCTACTGACTTCAATATTTTGTTAACATGAGCTTCCTGCAAGGGAACAAAAACACTTCCCTACTTATGCAACTTGGCCAGTAGCAGGTAACCACTTCATCACAACAAACCTTTGAAATGACAAGTGAGGGGCAATGATTTTTTTGTTATTGGATCTGCAATCAACTTAAAGTGATTGTGTATCAGTTGCACCAATTATAATACTTTATTTCATGCTGCTAACATTTCTGAAATGTAAT
This sequence comes from Rhinophrynus dorsalis, assembly GCA_037306005.1. Taxonomy (NCBI): domain Eukaryota; kingdom Metazoa; phylum Chordata; class Amphibia; order Anura; family Rhinophrynidae; genus Rhinophrynus; species Rhinophrynus dorsalis. The sequence continues at coordinate 314,153,089 of CM074721.1, forward strand.
TCTTTTCATAAACAATAAAAACGTATGGTTTTAATTAGAGTGTAATTAAGATTGTAGACTTATTTTAAATAGGAATATAATTGTGCATTTAAGGATAGGTTTGTACTCAGTTGCAAGGCATCTCCTCATGAAACTGTTAGACCTTAACCTTTTAAGCACCAGAAAGGTGTGCAATGGCTTTCAAAGCAATGCTCGAACATCCTCCAAGTCCTTAAAACGATAGTAACAGCCCTTTTTCATCTCAATTTAGCGTGTGGAAAACGTCTTCTAAACAAGCAGAAAATAGTCTGTCAGTCTTTTGTTAATCATGAATCCAATTCATCCATATTGTCCATAATTGGTTCCTTTATAGTATAGTCAGTATCCATCTTCTAATTTGACTAAATCTTCATATTTTTCATGAGTCTCACATAAGCCATTAATGTTCCCATTGATATTAATCAGTTATACTAGTTCCTCTAAGTGTGAAACCATACTTGTATGAGTCATAGATTGGATGTTAAGAGTTCCAATGTCTAAAGACCAAAGGCAGCCTGATAGAACCCGGTGATTCTAAATACCCTCTACCACTGAACTGGTCTTCCCACTGCCATAGGAAGTAGATCACAAGCCTCCAGGGAGTGAGGGAAATTTTTTTGGTTGGGAAGACAGTGTGCACAAATACATACACACTAGGATAGCCTTGTTAGTCCAGTGGTGTAAATGTGAATTAGTATTGCAGTATGTAATAATACCTTTTTTTATTGGACTAATATTACAATTTTGGTACAAGCTTTCGAGAGGAACAAGCTCCTCTTACCAAGTCAAAAGCATACTACATATATATATATATATATATATATATATATATATATATATATATATATATACACACACACACATATATATTAAGTGCTACTATCTCTTTAAAGGGCTTATGGACCAGGACTGATCTACAAGCATCTCCTCATAAAACAGACGTTATGTAAAATTTGCTAATGAGGGAAACTAGGGCAAACCCATTGCTTGTTTTATTCAAAAGTTATAGCTGTTAAATGTAACAGATTGAAGGAGCTGCTGTTAACATGTTCTCTGGAGAATTATAGCCAATGACTCCCCTCTAACATAAAATGCAATAGAATACCTAAATGAACACCCAGTGAGCTGTAGGTGAACTGTGTGAACACCAGATGGCATTGTTAAAGGGATAGTAATGTTTCACAAAAACAGCAGCTCCAATTAATCTTCATAGTATTTGAGCCATAGAAAGCGTTATTTCAATACTGTCAGAGATGTAGTTCAAGAGTAATTGAATGTTAAAGTATCCACCTCCCGCCCCTTTACCTAGTGTAAGCCACCTCCCCTCAGATGTAGAATCTGATCCACAGACCAGAGACCTCATAGCAAGGGACAATCTTCTTACTGTGAGAACAATGATAGCCCTGCCCCCGTGGACAGGTTTTTCAGGTTTTCCTCTAATGTTAATTGAAGATTGTCCCTCTCTGCAATCCAACTGGACACCACCCTGCTGCTCTGAAGTGAGCAGTGTTACATTAGTAAAAGGGGAGGGAGGGGTACTTTATCATTCAATTACTCTTGAACTACAGCTCTAACAGTACTGAAATAGCACTCTCCTTGGCCCAAATACTATGATGATTAATTTGAGCCGCTTTTATTATGAAACATTACTATCCCTTTAATGTTAAAGATCATCATGTTAAGCTGTAACTGATTAAGAACAACTCATTTACCAACAGTGGGAGTATTATTATTTTTTCATCCGAAAAAAAAGACTACAAAGATTTTTTTTTTTCATAAAAAAAGCTTATTTCTCCCTTAACTGGGAAAGTCAAAAGTTATTTAACCCTTTGAGTGCCAGAGGGGTACGCAAAACATTGAAGAGCAATGCATTGCGTACCCCACTGGCACTCAAAGGGTTAATAAAAATATTTACCTGAATCAAGTGTATATGACAAAAGGCCAGGTGTATACAACTAAAAGTGACTCCAATGCAAAATCAGTGGTTCTTTGGCAATTTGTATTTGTTCCATATCGTGTCATTGGTTTGCTCCAGAACTGATCCTCTTTTTTGCTGAAGACCCAATATGTGTCACTAAAATCAACTGGCTTCAGAATTTACCCTTAAGTACCAAAGGTATGCAATGCATTGCATGGCACATCCTTATGTCCTTATGGCTTTAGACTGACAGGTGTGCTCTTTGTTTTATTTGCATAAGCCTGCTGACAACAATAGTTTTCCTGTCCCTTTGAAGCAGTATTTTGTGGTCTAGAAGAGCAAAGACAGTGTTTATTTGGTTGGTTTTCAGCAGGAAATTTCAATAGACTGACAAGGCATTAAAAGTGGCAATTCAGTTTGAGGACCAAAGAGTACTAATGGAAATGACGCATGAATGGGCTTACATGTGGCTAACTAATGTCTTTTCTGACATAAGCTGCTACATATAAGTGATTTTAAATATCTTGTAAAGTAGTTACCTAAACGTTTAGCATTTTTAAAACAAGTGAAGTGCTATCAGACTTTAGTCACTGAGTAAAAATCCAAACTGCTAAGATATTGTGTTAAAAAAGCAGGAAGTCATCAAGTTGTCTGAGTCTACAACTACAAGCAGAAACAAAATGTTACTAGAATCAGGTTTATTAGATGACCATTTTCTATAAGCAAGCAAAGAAACAAAAAACACTAACTCTACAATGCTATGTTATCACTGGGAAGTAGGATGTTGGGGGATTTCCCTTCTTTATTACCTTTTACTAATACTATTTTATTTTATGGATTTAAGGAATTTGAGGGAGATGTATAAAGCTGGAGTTATAAAGTGTCTGTAAAATTGTCCCAAAGTGACATAAGTATATGCAGAGGCGTAACTAGAAGCCTCCGGACCCTGGTACAAGAAGTGCCACGGGCCCCCCACCACACTGGCCCCCCTCGACCACACTGACCCCCTCCACAATGCCCCTCAATCTCCACAATGCCCCATCTCCTACCTGGAGCTCCCGTGCGGTCCTCTTAGTAATGCAAAGTGCTGAGAGATGATGTCATCTCCCAGCGCTCTGCATTACTAGAGCACCGGCGGGAGATTGCGGGCACCAGGCGGAGGGGTCGCAGGGGAAGGCCGGGGTCCCTGGAGTGCAGGGGCCTGGTCGCAGGTGCGACCCCTATAGTTACGCCACTGAGTACATGTATAAACATCTAATGACATTTTGCTAAGTGCTAACTCCAGTTAGTTGACTTTTTTGAAAAGTGGAGTAGAAATGGTCTTGGCCAAATAAGAATTATGTCCCAGTGCATTTATAAAGAAATTTGCTAATTGCTCCAAAAATAAAGCCAGTTTTAAGAATTAAATCATAACGCCAGGTAAAACCTGTTCTTATTGGAAGTATATAATACCGCTATGTGTGCGAATATATATTCGCAGGTGTAAATATTCTCAGAATATTCTCAGATAGACATATTTATAAACGTGACTTTATTTCTTTATAAATATGACCAGGCTTTGTGAATTTTAGGGACAATTCTTAAGAATACACTAAGGCTTTTTATACATCACTCCCTATGTTTCTTAAATGTATAATTCCACAGAGCTCTGGAAAAAAATGCAAGCAATTTTAAAATCATACTGCAGGGAAATGATTTTGATAGCATGCTGCTTTTTTTGGCTCCTGGAAGTGACCTGTAACACGTCACAGCTGATGTAACTGCACTTAGCTGATGGTTGTGACTGCAATGAACTTGTATGTACCACTAGATTGTATTGTGTAACATCACAGTAGCGCTCTGATATCACGCACTGGAAACCAAGAACGAGAGTGACAAAGAGCTGTGGTGGGTATGGGGTGAATGTATGAAAAGTATAATTTCATGCTAAATCAGGCATTGGAACTGATTTTCAGATCCTACACCTACCTAACACCAATATGCCAGCATTTCTCCCTTTAATGCCACTTGCACCTAGGATAGGACAATAGGGCAATATATGAATATTTCAGAGCATTATGTTCCTCTATTCCTTGTTAAATGCTATGTACTAAATACAGTATAGAAGAAATGGCATAATTTAACACCATTACCCTTCTGATATTATGAGGCTGGAATGGAGGGCTTCCTGGCATTAAAGTCCTAAAGATGGTGAAATATGTCTTTTGTTATGCACTACAGCGATAATACGCTATAGTTCATATGCTGAAATATACCCAGGCTAGCACCAGTTGAGCTGCACTGAGGAATTTGCACATTCATCATATTGTTAACAAAAATGGACCAAAAAAGATGTTTAAAATTCAGTAGCTTTCTTATAAAACATTTCTAGGAGGTAGGATCCAAATTTGTTTCAATATTTAATGCATCAAATATTATGTTTGTTTTTTCTATGCTATAATCAATTTAAACCATATGTGTTGCAGGAGATTGCACAACCCTAAAACCCTGCTTGTTTCTACTCCAAATATGTTTATTATTAACTGATTGCTTGGCAAGCACCAGCAGAGGTCTTCTGGCAACATAATATTTGGTTTTAAACAGTGAGACTGTAAAATGAAACAATTAGTAAATTATTTACAAAACATTACTCTTTAATTTTACTGTGAACCTATACCTTCAATGGTGACTCTAATTATCTAATTTATACTAATACCATGTTATTTGTCTCTAATTATACTTAAAGGGATAGTAATGTTTCACAATAAAAGTAGCTCCAATAAATCTTCATAGTATTTGGGCCATGGAGAGTGTTATTTCAATACTGTTAGAGTTGTAGTTCAAGAGTAATTGAATGATAAAGTATCCCCCTCCCACCCCTTTTACTGATGTAACACTGCTCACTTCAAAGTAGCAAGGCTTTCCAGATGGATCACAGCAAGAGACAATCTTTAGTTAGCATAAGGGGAAAACCTGAAAAACCTGTCAAGGAGGGCAGGGTTTTCCTTATACTCACAGTAAGACGATTGTCCCTTGCTGTGAGTTATCTGGTCTGTGGACCAGATTCCACATCTCAGGGGAGGTGGCTTACACTAGGTAAAAGGGGCAGGAGGGGGATATTTTATCATTCAGTTACTCTTAAACTACAACTCTGACAGTATTGAAATAATACTCTCCATGGCACAAATACTATGAAGATTAATTGGAGCTGTTTTTGTAAAACATTACTATCCCTTTAAATGTCTATTGTATGTTGCTATACATACATTTTCAGAGCATTGCAGTTCTAGAAAAAAAACTCCAGGGGTCACCCTATCTGAATAACATATCATCAAAATCTACTACAACATCGTATACTGTTTCAACTCTAAGAGATGGTTCCATCAACATGAAAAAACAAGAACCCACATTCCATGTTTGTAGTTAGGAAAGTTTTCCTCTCCGCAAGCATGATTGATTTTTGTTTTTGAATGCTGACTAAAGATCAAGTTTAAAATAATTTCCAGTCACCTAACACAAGATCTTTTAAGTTGCCTTGTGTGATAGGCTTAACCTTTCTGTGAGACTAACATTATTCAAAAGGTCATGTCAGGTAGCTTGATTCATTTTACACATGCTTCTTATTTCTGGGAGGTCAATAAAATAAATTAACTATAACAATCTGTAACTGATGTGTTGTTTTTATAATTACATTGGCTATAAATGGGTCTTATTCTATTGCGTGAGATTATTTGATCATAGGTGTTAGCCACACATTTCCTTGTAGACTATAATACACATTTTAAGTGAAAATCCAGGTCTAACTTTTTACAGATAGTTGAATCTAAGACCAGAATGCTATCTACCATAATATAATGTATTAATATAGAGATAGATTTTCAATAAACAATATTTAATACCTACCCTATCAATGTTAATTAAAGGTTTAAAGGGTGAGGGTAAAGGGTTTTGCAACTCTAGGTATTAATTCAGTGAAAAGCTATGGGAATAGAGCTCCAATAGCTTAAAACTCATCAATTGTGTCTCAGATCATCTTACATATACCCCATGATCTGCAAGGCAGGGTGACATCAAGATCATATAGGATATTTATTTCCTCCCCATTTTGGTGAATTCTCTGACATGGGGCTTCAGTGGCTAGGATAACGCTGTTACTGCCTGTTCCATAGGTGCCAAAGTGAAGTAATGATATCATTCGTTCCTGCAAATAATGGAGAACTAAAGGGTAATTGTAGAGTGAACATAGCTTTCAGGACATTATCCCCAGATGCCAATTATTTACCTGCATGGATAAGGGAGAGACAGCGCAAGTGTATCTTACTGTAGTAAGTTTATTCACAATAAAACTTCACATAGTGAAATAGAGAAATAAGCAAATGCACTGATGCATAAAAAATAAAAGCATACAGAAAAAATATCTCACAGTTCGCAATACATATATAGTGTTGATAAATAAGAATAAAAACTGGAAGTAAAATAAAATAAGAAATAAAATTCAAATTCAAATAAAATGAAGTGAACCCCCAATAATAGAGGGAATAATAGCCTATTGGCCCCAAGCCACGTGGAAGTACGGCACGCCAGATGAAGCTACGGGAGAAGAACCTGAAACAAACGGAGGAAGAGAGAGGAGAAAGGGAGGAGTGACACGGAGTGATACGGCAGAGGGAGAATGCTTTAATATATGCCTAGACTCTTCATAGAAACAAAGTTAGGGGCCAACCACACAGGATCGAGTGACAGAAGCTCAGCTCTACTTTGGATACACTGTCAACTCTCCAGTAAGGGGCCATCTTTTACTTACATTTCTGATGTCTTATTACCAACTGGTCTAAGATACCCATAAGCCAACCAATCACTCTAGCCTCATAGATATAAGTGGGCAACACCATCCATACCATACATTCTTCTCCCCATTGCTACCCGTTACCACCACTTATCTAGCCTATAATTCTACCGCAGACTCTCATTTTTAGGGCCAATAGGCTATTATTCCCTCTATCATCGGGGGTTCACTTCATTTTATTTGAATTTTATCTCTTATTTTACTTGCATTTTTTATTATTATTTATCAACACTATATATGTATTGTGAACTGTGAGATATTTTTTCTGTATGCTTTTATTTTTATGCACCAGTACATTTGCTTATTTCTCTATTTTACAATGTGAAGTTTTATTGTGAATAAACTTACTACACTTAGATGCACTTGCACTGTCACTCCCTTATCCCTACTCTTTTGCATGTGAATCCCATCTTGGATTGTGAATCTCATCATGTTTTTTTGAGACCAGCAGCAGAGAATGTGTCTGGGAGCCTGATATAAGAACATTTCTTAGGGACAGTATCTTTAGTATTGTGTCTTAGGGGCTTAACCCTGTTCCCCCTCCTTTGCAGTGACTTTTTGATTCTAGAACTCTTATGAACATTAGAATAATATTATAATTAGAATTAATTCTTATCACTTTAATCTAAATACTGTCAGTACAATACCACAGATATACTTATATCCAGTACACATTTTAGATATCAACAAGGGTATAACACTATTCTGGGTGGCACTGTGTTCTTCTTCTCTATCTATACCTGTACCATTTTGCTGCCCTTTAAAGAATGACAATGTAAATTCCCATGCATAGAAACCACAATACATTTCTGCCTTTTTCACTAATCCCAAAAAAATGAATGCAAGAACTTTGCCAGTTTCCGCCTATGCTCAAGATATCCCACTGGGATTCAGGCCTAGCATGTGTAGTTCTATTCCTTTCAGCATAGTGGGAGAACAATGCAGGGATGCAGAGGTCAGTATGAGTGGTTCTATGGCTGTCAGTGCACTGGGACATGTCTGGGGTGTCAGTATGTGTTATTCTACAGTTTCAGTGAATAATTCTGGGAGACACTATATGTGATTCTATGGCTATCATTGCAGTGGGAAAAGGCCTGAGGGTCAGTATGTGTCGTTCAGTGGCTACAGAGGGATAATGCTGGGAGACAGTATGTATCTACTAGTGTACAGGGCAAGGGTCAGAATGTGTGGTCCTATTGCAATAGTGGGCAACATGAGGCCAAGCATTGCCATTGGCTATCAGAGTATGATGGGAGTAGTCTGGCAGCAACTGGAGGCCTCACAGTCTCCATCCCTTTAACGATCATTGATGAGGAACAAGGCTTGGGGCCAGTATATGTTGTTCTATGAGTAATGTGAGATAAGTAGGGGTGGGTAAAAAGTCAGAAAATTGCCAATGATTTTTCACTTTTTTTTGCAAACATTTTCTCATTTTCGCCACTGACAATACATTTTTCGTTTTTGTTTCCTATGACTGCAAAATTTCCCACCACAATATTACTTTTTCTGAGGGCTAAAGTAGAGAAATAAATAGCTGAAAATCAGAATTGTGAGCCCTACAACAACATATGTCTTGAAAACGTTATTAACAGGCTTAGTGCCTTTGTCTTTTTCCCCACAACAAAGGACTTCCGTAACATTGGCACAACCATCTTGAAAAATAACTGTGACGGGATATTACAACAGGGTGCAGCACATGACATAAGTTCTTTAAAGCCTCTGTTTTCAACAAAAGAAAAGGGCAGTATGTCAACCACCAACAGTTTGGCAAGTTTACTATTCCATAGGTGTACTTTTGCATTATGTATGTGCAGGTTTTGACTTATTTCTAAGAAGTCAAAACCATGCCTGGTTCCCCTGACTGCTGGTAGTCACAGATCTTCTCAAACACTGTCTGACCCCAACCATGGTTCCATTGCACACTGATTTTTACAGATCACCACATACTCTGTCTGACCCTCAGTATGATTTCACTGCCCACTGATAGTCTCATATCCCCACATATAGTGTATAACTCCCCCAGCCTGCTTCCGCTTGTAGTCACAAATCCCCACATACACTGTCTAGACCTGCAGTCTGGTTCCACCTCTCACTGGCAGTCACGGATCCCCACATATACTCTCTGACCCCCCACTGTCTAACTCTCAGCCTTGTTCCACTGACCATTATAGTCAAGGATTCCCACATACACTGCCTGATCGCCCAGCCTGGTTCTACTTCTCACTGGTAGTCATAGATGCCCACATACACTGACTGACCCCCAACATGGTTCCACTGCTCACTGCTAGTCACAGATCCCCACATACAATGTTTGACCCCCAAACTTGGTTCTCCTGTCAACTGGTAGTCATAGCTCCCAACATCCACTGTCTAACCGCCAGGCTTGTTCCCCTGATCATTATTAGTCAAGGATCCCCATATGCATTGCCTGATCGCTCAGCCTAATTCTATTGCTCATTGGCAGTTATAGATGATTTTTCTTTCTTTTCTTCATTTCTGTAGTTGTTATAAAAAGTTTTCTACAAATTTACAAAATTCACATTTGAATAATATATGAAAAATTATAGATTGTATTTAGTTTAGCTTTGTGCTTCTGCCACCCCCTACAGTATGTCAGCTCATACCAATGTGGTGCCATTTTTCTCAGAAGTGAAGTAGCTAATTAATTAGGGGTAGAGACTAGCCAGTAACCCCTCATTGGATACAGTGGGGTATATCTACTTTGAGGGAATGTATTTTTTTAGTTGGTTATTTTGATATTATGGGGTAAATATGCCATTTAACTGTGTTATGGCCTGTTACCAATTTGGGGCCCCAAGAAATGACATATATTTTTGAAATTATACATACAGTATCAGTGTAGTCAGGAGATATGTGATATTCATATTTTATATTGTTTGTTACGCTAAGCTTGTTTGAGATGTTGTACAGTAAATTGTGACTTTAGTGCAAATTTTTGAAACCTTTCTCAAAGCCCCTATTTTTTAAAAGCATTGCCTTGCATCTTCTCTCTGTATTGGAAAACACCTAAACCATTTTCTGATCCATAAATTAACCTCCTTGCAGGAAATAAATGCTTTTATTTAGTTATTGAGCTTATAAGGTAATGTTACCATGTAACCAATATAATGTGCATTTGTAGTTTTAAAGCTGAAAATAGATAGATAGATAGATAGATAGATAGATAGATAGATAGATAGATAGATAGATATGATACACACACACACACACACACACACATATATATATATATATATATATGTAAACTAAATAGTTGAAAATGTAATAATCACTTGGTACTTGGTCCTCAGTTTTTCCTGCAAAGCTAATGTGTATGTTATAGTAGTTGTTGAATAATTTTAAATGAAGTGAATACGTAGTGAGAGGGGCCTGTAGGAAGCCTTGGAGCACTGCAGCAACTACTGTCATTTTTTTTTAACTCAAGTTTTCAGTTTTTATGAAAATCAATCAAGTAGAAATGAAACGCTGATTATGACATGGATTAAAAGTGATTTCTGCCTCCGGACATCTTATTATAATGGTAATATGAGATTTGGAGATTTGTAAAATAAGAAAAGCAAGACAAAATAACAAATGCAAGGTTTTTACTTCACAAGAAAGAACTTGTTTATATTGAAATGTTTCTGTAGTTTAACCTTTTGAGTACCAGAGGGGTACACAATGCATTGCTTCTCAATGCGTTGCATACCCCTCTGGCACTCAAAGGGTTAAAATGATTGCTGACCTCTCACAAAAACAGAGGTGCATGTTTCTTGCGTGTAGTTTTTTAAGCAGCTTTACTTTTGAGTGTACATAAACATACTTCTCCAGACCAAGCACACATAGAAGACCGTTTCAGTGAACAAATTCTTTTTTACTAATGCGATCTCGGCTCAGCTGCAGAGCTACCTGATGAAAATCAGACCAGATATTCCTGCAGTCAGTACAACGCTGACTTCAGGGAAGGTGGAGGGAGGGGGGAACTTTGCTTTTGGTTATCTCTCAAACCATAAAGGTTTGAGAGATGAACCTGGGGGCAATTCAATTCTTTTTCAAATGTCTACAATATGGGGAATAGTAATATTAAAGTTTTACTATCCCTTTAACTGTCTTATTGATACTTTTATATCATACATTTGTTATGTGCAGGCGCCCCTTGCTCAACCCACATCATATTGTTGCAGGGCCCCTTCTACTGTCTTTGGTTGTCAAAAAATACTCTCACAGTGCCATTATAAACAATAGTCCTCCTGGCAAAAAACACAATTCCATAGAAGGGTTTGGAAAACATAGCAGGAATCTGATACTTCAGCCTTCATGGGGGTTGGCTTGGAGTATTCCCTGCTGTGTAATCCTCAATCACCACATCTAGGGACTCAGGACTTTCTACTGCATTATCTTAGTTTCCTGCTGCTTTTCATTTACTAGCTACAAACAAAAGTAAGATTCTCACACCTCCATTTGAGTAATATATATATATAATCCTTATTTTCTGACATTTCCAAAACATACCCACTTCTATAGAACCTGTCTTTTGCTGCAGTAGGCCTGGAGCAATGACAGCTGTCACTATGACTAGCAGAAGTCTCTGAGGCAGCATCATGAGAAGTCCTGTGCGGATCACCTTCTGTATGTCCCTAGAAGGGAAGTCCAGTTTGCTGCATATAAGCTGAAATGACTGCAGCTGATTAACCCCTTAATGACTGGAGGGGTTTGCAGTGCATTGTTTCACAACCTGTTGCACACCCATCTGGACCATAAATTGCTAAGAAAAACATATAGATGTGTTTTAATTTACTATATCCATCCATTTTATTATTCGTTTCCATCTTCTAAAACATTTATTTCTGCTAGAAGCATTTATTTATCAAATTAGCTGACATATTAGTTTAAAAGAGTCATTTTCCAGATACATATATTCTAACATAGATTGTGTATTTGCTTATATGGGATTCACTGAGGCTGTTGAACTAAGGTGAATGGAGCAGTTCTAGAGTGAAGCCACTGAACAATAGGGATCAAGCACAAAGGGCCATATGGTCCAAAACAAAATGGAGGAGTTCTGACACAAACTATTTGCACTATACTTGAGAACTAAACATTCCACAAATTCCCACTGATTTAACCCCTTAAGGGCCAGAGGTCTAGGGAAGTTACATTCCCTTAAGGGCCGCCTTGATCCCTTCCGACGCCCTGGTACACATGACCTGTTACGTGTACCGGCGTGCCATTTTGGGGCTGAGAGAGTACATTTCAGACCCTGGAGGAGCGCTGTAAGTAAAATGTCCATGACGTGCTATGACCGTCACCAGTCCTTAAGGGTCATAACACGTCATGTGGTCCTTAAGGGATTAAATGGGGATTTTAACCCCTTGAATGCTAGTAAAGTCTCCAAAGCTTTTCAAAACAATGAGCTGAAGACGTCTCTAGCATTCAAGGGGTTAAAATCCCCATTTCGGTCAATGGGGATTTTTAGTTCTCCCCTTGCATGCAAATAGTTTGCTCCAGAACTCCTCCACTTTTCTTTTGAACATACACACAGAAATGTTAACGTCTCCACGTTTCCACTGATTTAAGTAGGGCTTTTAATTGCATATAACACAGTTTAAAAAAGGTATTTTGTTTGTATCCTATAGTGTAGTTGGTTTTCTCCACTCCCCACTGTGGCTTCATTCTTTTGTTGCATTGTTACGTTTCACGCCACCAACTGATGTGTCTTTAGGATGGTCATTTTGCTTGATTGGCTTATGGTTACCATTGATTATATATTGATTTGTAGCTATACCAACATCTAGATGAATTCACTGTTGTTTTTAATTTTAACAGCATTGCATAACAAATACTTTGCCCTTCTTTTTACCCATGTTTCATATCTAGTTGACTCAGACTATTATTTAAATAGCCATAGATCTAATTCCAAGAATTCCTAAATTAATTTACTGGTTTGGCCTCAATGACTTCTACCATTTCTTTCTCACCCAATTCTACTATTTTAACAGTTTAAGAGAAAAATCTGAACTTCAAGTTCAAGCTCCAGCTTGCCTTTCATTCAATATACCTCTTTTGGTGGTAGGTGGGAGGCTATGACTGTATACAGAGAGATTAAGCGATAGCTACATTGACATGACAGGAAATGCAAGAAATCTTGTGCACTCTACATTCTCTCCTGAGTATCCCAAACACACACAAAAATGTGAACATTCTAATTAAAATTATACTAGTTGAAGAGCCAGTTGCACGGACCAAAGTGCCGGCTGATCGCGGTGCAGTCATACACAGTAGAGACTGCCCGCGCTGCGGCTGATGGGTAGTCTTTACTGCTTATGACTGCACCGCGTGCAGCCGTCTCTACTGCGCCTGACGCTTCTGACAAACTTTAGCGAATTATTATATAGGATATGCTTTTTATATATGATTTGAATACATATTATTTATGTTGCTGTTACATTTGCTAGTTCCTTTTCTCAATTGAACTGCTACAATTTGTATGTACAGTGCCATTTTCAAAAACTGCTAACCCTTTGAGTGCCAGAGGGGTACTCAACACATTGCATTGCATACCCCTCTGGCACTCAAAGGATTAATAATTATAGCTGCTGATAGAGAACCTTGAGTGGAAGTGTAAACCTCCCTGTAGACTATTATATTCTAAAATTTGGAACTAATGTAAACAGTTATAAGAAAATGCAAGATTCAGTGCATGGTGTCAAGAGATTTGAGAATAATTCATTTGAAATAGACCCATTATGTAACTCCTATTTAATTTTTTTTAGCACATTTAGTTTTTAATATTTTAAATTGACTCCTAAATTTCAAGTATCTGATATAATAAGACAGAATGGATATGAAGTATGCCAGTATGCTCTCTATGAAGGTAACAATAATATTACCGATTGAGGATTAAGATGATTCTGGAATCTTCACAGTTTTATTACATAGTTAACAAGGAAGTAACTATCTCTGAGTAGTGCACAATAATACTTTTAGCATAGCAAAATATGCTACAGATCACGTTAAGAGATTTTACCATGCAGGTGGTAATAAAATAGTATATACACATATTTGTTTCAGTGAAGCACAGTATGGGGTCACAGAGATGTTGAAACATTTTCATTTGCTTTAGCTGCATATTTCAATGACTGTGTACTATTAAGAAAGAACCACTGCCTGAAGCAAATTGGCTATAAATAAAAAGTACTATACAACTTGTCTAAACATAATAAAGCTTTCATAAACGTGAAATGTTGCAATCTTTAAAGTGGACCTATCACTTTAGAAAAACCTTTGCCTATTTTTTTCTAGAATGCACTATTTTCTTTATTTTTGTTTAAAGGGATAGTAATGTTTCATAATAAAAGCAGCTCTAATTAATCATCATTGTATTTGGACTTGTGTTATTTCAATTCTGTCAGAGTTGTAGTTCAAGAGTAATTCAATGACAAAGTATACCCCTCCCGCCAATTTTACTGATGTAACACTGCTCAGCCAGAGCAGAAGGGAGGTGCTCAGGTAGATTGCAGAGAGGGACAATCTTCAATTAAGATAAGGGAAAAACCTGAAAAACTTGTCAAGGGGGGCAGGGCTTTCATTGTTCTCATAAGAAGAAGATTGTCCCCTGCTGTTATCTGTCTGGTCTATAGACTGCATTCCACATCTGAGAATAGATGGCTTACACTAGGCAAAAGGGGCAGGAGAGGAAACTTTGCTTGTGAATATCTCCCAAACCATAAAGGTTTGAGAGATAAGACTTATATCGTTCGTCATGTTTTTTTTAATGCCTACAAAATAAAATAAAGATAAAATTAAGTATTACTGTCCCTTTAACTTCGGAGGTTGAACTTAGCTGAACTTTTGTATGGTCATCAGAAACAATAGGTGTCTTAGTAAAAGCACAATAAGTGTGTGTGTGTGTGTTTTTGTTTGTGTGTGTGTGTGAGGGAGAGAGAGAGAAAGTATGTGTGTGTTGATTAACCCCGTTAGTTCCAGTGGGCATCATTTCTCACCCGGAAGTCGAAGAGCAGAGGGTCCCTTCTCCCTACCAATGACAAATGATTTGACTGTAAGATAGATGTGCAACACATAGTATAATAATACTTTTCTTAATCCTATGACGCTCAAGCTGCATTATGAATACAGTCCTCCAGGTACTGCTATCAGTTCAATGGGTCCACTAGTAACAACAAAACCTTTAATCTGGCAACCCAGTCCTCCCCATGACATAAGGGAATAGAAATGGCATGTGGTAATATAATCCACAATAAATAGCCATACTGAATAAAATAAATACTAACTTTTTTATATTTTAAATGAAAAGTTTAATAAGATACATTAAACACGTCTCTCCTTTTCCTTATCTGTTACTGTAATGCTCCTATCATTTCCCAACTCTAGTTCAGTGTTGGCCAACTTGAGGCCCTCTAGCTTTTGAGAACTACAATGCCCATCATTGGCTGATGGAGGATAATGATAATTTTAATTCTCGGTCCACCAATGCTCCACTGGGAAAGTGATAGTCAGGTTAATGAAGATCTGGATGTATAACTGCACCCAACCTTTAACCACTTACGCTATAAGACTCTCTATCTCAGCCCAATGAAGTAGAGAATAATTCTACATAAAGGCGAGAGAATACTGAGCTGGAGAATACTAATTACTATTGTAAGTAGATAATTACACTTTC
This sequence comes from Rhinophrynus dorsalis, assembly GCA_037306005.1. Classification (NCBI taxonomy): domain Eukaryota; kingdom Metazoa; phylum Chordata; class Amphibia; order Anura; family Rhinophrynidae; genus Rhinophrynus; species Rhinophrynus dorsalis. The sequence goes on from CM074721.1 coordinate 314,168,530, forward strand.
ATATTAACTGGCTAATACTGAGGTATAACTTTTACATCTCTTATTCGCATATGGTCATTGTGGAAGAATACGTCTGACCGACGATTTCTACATACCAAAGGAAGGGTAAATAGAGACAGAAAGAGGTGAATTTTGAGAAAATAGTTCTACGTGTGATAAAAAGAATTTAACCAGTGAGTAGATGCTTAAATTGGAAATACATTTTAATGTGACTTGTTACTGACAATATTTTACATATATCATTGCATATTGCACCGGAGTGGAATCATAAGGCATGAAAGGAATATAAGAAGGATTCAGAATTTCTTGTGACCAATTGGGAGAATCCCTATGACTACAAAGTGGGACTGTTATATTGAACAAAAAACTCTGAGATAATTTAATTGTGTTTACATATATCTATTTAAGAGCAAAAAGCAATTTAGGGATTTATTGAAATTTGTTGAATGTGTAAATTGTAAGATTCGCCTCAGTTTCATTGTTGTATGTAACAGTAGTTGCTAAACTTTATCTTCCTTATTACTCTTACTCTTGTATAAGAACTAATGTAGGGAGGAAAAGTTAAAATTGTCCTGAGAAATGTATCCTGATGACGCTGATATGCATAAGGTCATTGTTTTTCAAAAATATATGTCTCCGTGTTGCTATTTCCTTCATTTTATATTTGTTCCTTCCTGATTTGTATTTTTACTGAGGCTAGCATAACTAGAAGCTGAATGGACAGTTATGCAAAGCATTCCAGTGAGGTCTGTCATCTGTCTTTAAACAATGTGACCTTAAAAGCTAAATTACAAACATTACAACTTCCACTACAATACATCTTTATTTTTTCTGAGCTGGTGGGCTTTTAAATGAACCCTAACACCTAGAAAGCAAAACTGGTTATACAATGTGAATATCATGTATTTCCAGCACAGTATCTATAAAAAATAGCTGTTTTATATTAGATCCCTAAAATCTAATCCAAAACTTGCATTATCCATATTAAATGGATATGGAAACTTCCCTATATTACAGCATTTGGTAAATTTTGTTTGTGATATTTGTAATTAGAGACATGTGCTCAGGTAGTTAATTTATAAAGATTAGAACCCATTACTCTTGTATTCAAAATGTCTGTCTGGTACCTTAGTTCAGCTCATTTACAGAAAATACAACAGCCTGGGAAGATGCTCTAAGGTGTCCTAAATAGGTGATAAACAGGAGATGAAGTGGAGATGACTTCTCCAGTGTTCTAAACGCTCCAAGCCCTGTGTTATTCTTTTGAGCCTATGCACTAAGATTTGTCCAACTTTAGAGCTCATAGTGCATTGACTCCATAGAATAACATAGGAACTGGAGAAGAGATATCACTGGAGAAGTCATCTACACATTAGCATCAACTTATCACATCTAACACCTTAGTGCATAACCCTCTGTAACTTCTGAAACACCTCTCAGAATGTCAATTGGAGTAAGCTCTCTTGAAAAAGCATTAATGATCGCCCCCAGATTAATTAGTTTATATGTATATATGTGTGTGTGTGTGTGTGTGTGTGTGTGTGTGTGTGTGTAACAGACCCCCCACCATACATGAATTCAGGTTGAATACCTATTGCTTTCATGCAATCCAGAGGTAAGCAGCAGACATAAACACCTACTTTGAGCCAAGCAACTAAAACTTTTATCTTTCCACAAGGACTGTTTTGCAATGCTGGTTTCAAAGCGAGGAGCTTGACAGGCAAAATGGATGTATGCTTATTTCTCATTTCCATACATTCAGCACACAACAGTTTGCTGTTCTGTATTAATCCCATTTCTTACTGACTGTGCCTCTTCAGAGTTCACTGCATGGCCTTGAATCAAGATACCCTGCTAAAACAGTCTTTAGGGCAAAAATGTCGACCGGTACACACACCTTTTTCTCTGGAGCTATTCAATTGCCCTACCAACTAAAACAGCAACGAACATCGGGCCAAAGAACCTGACTTTTGACCAAATGCCTGTTGTGTGTTTTAAGATCCCAAAACTCACACTAAATAGAAAGAGTAATGGGAAGATCAAAGGAAAAGGGTTAACTATTGTTGCTTGACACACTGTTAGCTCAACACACAGTCACCCTCCCTGGGCCCCATATCAATACATCCTATATCAATATATCCTCAGGTCACTTAGGTTGTTTTTTTTGTTTTTTCTTTTTTTCTTTTTTAGCTCTTTAATTTCTGCAGCACAGGATTAACATGTATTAGGGGACTCTGCTCCCACAAAAACTGGGTGTAGATTTTCACCTGTTAAAGTGGGTCCTTTAATGCATCTTAATGCCTAACGCATGGAATTGAATTGGAATAGAAGACTAATTTTAATGGGTTTCAGTGGATGTTGGGCTGGATTCTATTGCAGGTGATAAATGTTAACACCCGTTTTATCAGACATTTTCATATTGAAGTCTATGGGGAAACCTGGAGATAAAAGCAGTGATAAAATTACCACCTCCAATAGAATCTAGCCCATTAAGTTTAGCGCTCAATGTGCTTTTTTTTTGTAGCAGGTATTTTTTCATAGCAGAGGTAATTTAATTGGATACCGTGCTTGAAAAAATGCTGGTGCCTGTTTTTTGGCAACAGGGCAATTGAATCGAGGCCCATGCCTCTGATGGATACATTCTCCTACATCACTGCTTCTTTTTTTATGAGACCTACCTGCTAAACATTTTTCAATAGAAATTTGCTTTCTAGGGAGCCATACGTGTCCTTGAATCACTTCAAACGCCTGACAAAGCAGTACTGAGGTGTGTAGGTCACCTGCTTGATAGCGGAACCACAGAGGAAAAAGCTTGTGCTCTTAATTTTTTTTATCCCACATCCATACCCTAACCTCTCCGAGGGACCTGTATCAGGCTTCATATGAATTTAAAATTACTCCTTCTTGCAAAGCAAACACCTATTTTTCAAATATGCCATATTAGTCCTCTATGGCACAAATGTTTAACAGGTTAGCCTTGCATTTATGGAAACCAGCATAGAACAAATGCTAATTTATGTCAAGACAAAATTGGTTTTCGGTTTCTGCAGTTTACCAATTTGAAATAAATAATAATAATTGTAATATACCATACAGTTCTTCCATTACTTAAAGTAATATTATTGCTATAGCATTTTGCACTAAGAACATTAAAACAATTTCTATTGAGACACAGGTGGATGCATCTCACATTGACACATGCATCTATCATAAAATATGTTTGACATTTTTTAGCAGTAATAGATCATATGGCATTTTCCTATAAACAATATTTCTATAATTTCTTATTTTACTGATGTTAAATTTTAGTAGACTGATTTTTACAACTATATTTTACTAGGAATCTCTCAAAACACATTGCTTAAAGGGATAGTAATGTTTCTAATAAAAGCAGCTCTAATTAATCATCATAGTATTTGGACCTTGGAGAGTGTTATTTTAATTCTGTCAGAGTTGTAGTTCAAGAGTAATTCAATGACAAAGTATCCCCCTCCCGCCCCTTTTACTGATGTAACACTGCTCAGACAGAGCAGAAGGGAGGTGCCCAGGTAGATTGCAGAGAGGGACAATCTTCAATTAAGATAAGGGAAAAACCTGAAAAAACTTGTCAAGGGGGGCAGGGCTTTCATTGTTCTCACAGTAAGGAGATTGTCCCCTAGGTAAAATGGGCGGGAGGGGGAAACTTTATCCTTCAATTATTCTTGAACCACAACTCGGACAGTATTGGTATAACACTCTCCATGGCCCAAATACTATGAAGATTCATTGGAGCTGCTGTTTATGTGAAACATTACTATACCTTTGAGCCTGTACATAATACAAAAATGAAGGCCTCATCTTTTACCCGTTTCTTTTAATATATGGGGCAATCAGAAACATACATCACATGTTTTTACTAAGCTGAGATATGAGCAGAAATCCTAGAAACTAATCGCACTGAGCATGCAGAATTTTTAATAACTAGACAAAAATAAGGATTGATACAACGATGATTTATGCACTCAATTTCCATGCATAGAAGGCCTATAGTAAATACTGATGCAGATAATTATATTTTTTATAAAATTGTGGCATTATACTGAGTATAAAAGAATCTCATCAACTACCACTTGAAAGATAGAAGAAAACATTCCATCTAGTAGCTGAGATGTTACTTCTAAAGAGAAGAAACACTTTAAACTTGCAGATTCTTTAAAACCATTGACCTTTGTTTCAGATATCAATGAGAGAAGTATTTGTGATAATGTCAGATTTGCTTTCAAAAGATGGTCTCACATACTCTGCAAATTATTCTAAAAATTGTCAAGTATGTAAGACTGGTTCTTTAACCATAGCCACATGTCATTCCTGTCTTTTATAATGAGTATCTTGCCTTCCTCACTTTAAGAATATATTGCAGATGAGTCATTTTGTGGTGGATAAAAAAAAAAAATCTGCCTAGTTTTCTAGTTATTGCCAACAAACCAGTATGGTTTTTATTTGTAGGGATCCTTATAATTTATTACATACCACAAATGTTCCAGTTTTCATATAGCAGTAAGATGTGTTGAGATCAGTCTGCAGGTGCAGTCTGTCATAAAATAGAAATGGATCTGCTGTCTTTGCACAAAAGATCAGAGATATGTATACACAAATTTATGCTATTGATTATATATTTTTTTTTGTTTGGGAAAATTCTAAATAAAAAAGAAAATCAATGGACATTAACATTTTGAGGTAGCTAAATTATATTAGAAGGATTCAAAATGCTTTAAAACAATGGATGTAAGTATTTTAATTACATTTAGAAGTTACCAAAAGCTTATTTAAATATCTAATACTAGTGTAAAAGCCCGTGTACATGGGCCAAGGTCCGGGTGATGTTAACCCTTTGAGTGCAATGCGTTGCATACCCCTCTGGCACTCAAAGGGTTAAGAGGCCGGTCCTACTCTGCGTCCTGCCGCTGACACAATCATGCACTGTAGATACTGCCCGAAAGCACAGACTGCTCCCAGCACAGAACTCCCAGCATTCTGTGTGTTCGGGCAGTCTCTACTGCGCATGACGGCTTCTGACAAACATCCTAGCAAATTATTATAAAGGATATATAAACATATCTGAATGTTATTTTCATAGTTAGAAAAAGAGAACATAACATGTCCAAGTGTAGACTCTCAAAATCATTACAGTTATGTACGTAGACCATCAGCAGTAGTGACTCATTCACTGTGGCTGGTTTATAAGTACAGGGATATCTTATTGCTTACTATTTTTACATGGTTGCTAAAGGAAAATTATTATTTTAATAAGCAGGACTAGTAATAAATGAAACCACAGAAAGGAAAGGAAAAGGAAGCAAAGAAAATGACAAATACAGCTTGGATAAAAGTGGTAGTTGAAAATATACCATGCATGGTATTTTCAAGAGAACGTCATTTGTATGTATAGAAAGGAAAATATGTGTTACATTGAAAAAATAATACCACTCGGGTTCTTTCTTTCAGGGATCATCTCAGTAAAGAAGATATTTTGAGTACAAACAATTACTCCCACCTGTTTTTATATTTAATTTACTCCCACACCTGAACCACATACAGTAAAAACATAAACAGGATAGTATTTTCCAAGGCAAATGTAAAACAAGTTGTGTAAAAAAACAACTGTGCCAAGTGTGCAAAACATTTTTTTTTCTTCTTTGGGACATTTGGATCTGTTACTTTAAACCAGAAGTGCTCCACATTTCCTTGATATAGTGAGATGACTGTAGTAAGATACCGGGAGCAAATCTATTGCAACCCAAACGTAGTATAGGAAACCAATGAAATATCTACTGATTTAAATGGGGCTTCTAACCCCTTGAATACTAGAAAGGTAATCAATGCATTGCCTCTCTAACATTCAGTGGGTTCAAATTCCATTGAAAATACTGTGATTTTGTGGAATTTTTATTTGATGCTATGAAGCAGTTTGTTTGCTCCCAAATTGTTCCAGTTCTTCTGTGCATATCAGGTTCACTAGGGCTCATGTATCAGTACAAAGATTTAATAAAAGTAGAGCAAGTTTTTTTAAAGGGCTAGAAATGTTTCACAAAAACAGCAGCTCCAATTAATCTTCATAGTATTTGGGCCATGGAGAGTGTTATATCAATACTGTCAGAGTTGTAGTTCAAGAGTAATTGAAGGATAACGCACCTTTTACCTAGTGTAATCCATCTCTTCTCAGATGTGGAATCTGGTTGTAAGACCAGACAGATAACAGCAGGGGACAATCTTCTTCCTGTGAGAACAATGAAAGCCCTACCCCCCTTGACAAGTTTTTCAGGTTTTTCCCTTATCTTAATTGAAGATTGTCCCTCTCTGCAATCTACTTGGGCACCTCCCTTCTGATCTGGCTGAGCAGTGTTACATCAGTAAAAGGGGTGGGAGGGGGACACTTTGTCATTGTATTACTCTTGAACTACATCTCTGACAGAAATGAAATAACACTCTCCAATGTCCAAATACTATGATGATTAATTAGAGCTGCTTTATTATGAAACATTACTATCCCTTTAATCTTAATTCTAAGTTTACCTTTCTAGAGTAACTGGCTTAATTCTCAAGAAAAAAAAGTTTGTTTCTTTACCATTTCTTTGCAGTTGTTGTTGTCTCCTCCGGCCTTCAAATGGTTAATATTTCCCCATCACATCACTTTTTGTTAGTTTAAATGTATCTTGAAAAGCATTGCAAATGAAAGAAGTGTATTTGCATCTTATCGCCCAATAATTAACATGGGATAGATGTGAGAGGAAATAGTCAATGGTGTATTCCAAAATGCAGAAAATGGAAATCAATCCAAGAATCATCCAAAATATGAAATTCATCCCTTGGTCTCGTTGACTGGGATAAAATATTTTCAGGAAAAAACACAGAAGGAAAGTGGAATGCCTTCAAAATAACATTGCAAAAATACACATATAAATTTATCCCTGTTGGAAACAAATACAAAAGAAGCAAATTAAAACCAATGTGGCTAACCAGTAAAGTAATTCATGAAATAAATAACAAGAAAGCGGCATTTAAACATTACAAAGCTGAGGGATCAGCAGAGGCATTTGCAGAATACAAAAATGTCAACAAAACCTGTAAAAAGGCTATTAAATTAGCTAGATTGGAGAATGAAAAAAATATTGCTAAGGAGAGCAAAAGCAACCCAAAACAATTCTTTAAATACATAAATGGCAAAAAATTAAAGTCTGATAATGTTGGGTCCTTGTTATCTGAAACGGGTGAGATGGTCAAAGGGGACAGAGAGAAGGCAGATATTTTAAATAATTTCTTTTCTTCTGTTTTTACCAAGGAAGACCCATTGGACAAGAATCTGCAAACTACTTTTACAGAACAGGCACAGCAAGTATGGGACTGGCTATCACAAGAAAAAGTATTAAAACAATTGAATGGTGTCAAGGTAGACAAAGCTCCAGGGCCAGATGGTATACACCCACGGGTACTTAAAGAGCTAAGCCAGACCCTGGCCAGACCGATATATCTGATTTTCAGGGATTCTTTTATTTCTGGTATGGTGCCCATGGATTGGCGTAAAGCAGATGTGGTGCCCATATTTAAAAAGGGATCAAAGTCACAGCCAGGAAACTACAGACCCGTAAGCTTGACATCTGTGGTAGGGAAGCTGTTTGAAAGATTGCTAAGGGAATATATTCAAGAATTCTGCTGGAACAGGAATATGATTAGCAATAGCCAACATGGCTTTGTGAAAGATAGGTCTTGTCAAACGAACTTGATCGAATTTTATGAAAAAGTAAGTAATAATATAGATGAGGGAGCGGCGGTTGACGTGATCTATTTAGACTTTGCCAAGGCATTTGATACAGTTCCGCACAAGAGGTTACTGTACAAATTTAATGAAATAGGACTAGGGGAAAATGTTTGTGTGTGGATTGGAAATTGGCTGAAAGATAGAATGCAAAGAGTGGTAGTAAATGGCAAGTTCTCCAGTTGGATAAACGTGATAAGTGGAGTGCCTCAGGGATCTGTCCTGGGTCCTCTTCTTTTTAATTTGTTTATTAATGACCTCCCAGAGGGCATAGGAAGCCATGTATCAGTGTTTGCCGATGACACAAAATTAAGTAAGGTAATAAAGTCTGAACTCGATGTGTCTTCATTACAAGAGGATTTGGACAAATTGAGTAACTGGGCAGGCAAATGGCAAATGAGATTCAATATAGACAAGTGTAAAGTTATGCATTTTGGGTATAATAATAAAAATGCAACATATAGTTTAAATGGTGTTTCTCTGGGGAAATCTACTAATGAAAAGGATTTAGGAGTAATGGTAGACAATAGACTTAGCAGTAGCATGCAGTGCCAGCTGGCAGCTGCCAAGGCCAATAAGATATTGCCATGTATTAAAAGGGGTATTGACTCAAGGGAGGAAGATATAATTATGCCTCTTTACAGGTCCATGGTAAGACCCCACCTAGAATATGCTGTTCAATTCTGGGCGCCCTTTCTGAAGAAGGACATTATGGAACTAGAGAGAGTGCAGAGGAGGGCTACAAAACTAGTAAGGGGAATGGAAAGTTTTAGCTATGAAGAGAGACTAGAAAAGTTAAACTTGTACACACTAGAGAAACGGCGTCTTAGAGGGGATATGATAACACTATATAAATATGTTCAAGGCCCATATAAAGGGCTTTCAAAAGACCTGTTCATTAACAGAACAGTACACAGGACAAGGGGCCACCCGCTTAGACTTGAGGAAAGGAGATTTAATCTACAGCAGCGGAAGGGTTTCTTTACAGTAAGGACAATAAAGGTATGGAATGCACTTCCGGAGGAGGTGGTGCTATCAAATACATTAGATGCCTTTAAAAGGGGCCTGGATACTTATTTAAAAGAGCATAATATAGAGGGCTATGCACGTTAGTATTGGGATTAATATTTAGTTAGGGCTTGTTGATCCAGGGAGAAATCTGATTGCCATTTGGAGTCAGATGCCTTCTTTTGGGTCAGCGATGGTAAACAGGAATAGGAAAAGGGTTGAACTGGATGGACGCAAGTCTTTTTTCAACCTAAATTACTATGTAACTATGTAACTATGTAACTACTATGTAACTATGTAACTATGTAACTATGAAATAAGAAACAAATTGTTTTCTCACTGCTATTTCATGAAAAAGGCCAGTATCATAAATTTTGGTCATTATCTAGATAAACAATTGAGCTAGAGAATAAGGGTATCCCTGCAACATTTCAATCACCCCTGAAATCAACTTCTTTTGAGTTTTCCTGTCCTTCATTGGAGGCTGAGATGAGCATTGTCATCTCCAATAAAGCTCATGTGTAAGATCTGCTAGTAGTCCCATAGGCTGTGGTGCAGATCAACCATGCTGCAGCTTTATTGTTTTCCAGCAGCAATACAGTTATGGTGCAGCATGCTGGATATTTGTGCATGAGGTTATAGGCTCCTAGATGAAAAGCAGTGAATGCCATAAACATATCTTTCTGCACAACTGACATTGTTTATGCACCATCACTAGGTGGATTTTGCCCATGTGAAAGGGATTGAAATATCTTTAAATTACTAGTAAATAGCAAGCAAAAATTAGCTGTTTTTTTGTCTCATTAGGAAAACTATTCTATATTTATTCAAAAACTGACAGTACTCATGTAAGGTTAAACACAAGTTCATTCAAATGTTAATTATGCCAGTTTCTAAGAAGCCCTGAGTTTTCCACATGATGCTTAAAAAAGAAACTGTTTCTGCATATCTCAATGGTAGATGTGTTCACTCCATAAGTAAAGTGGAAAGAAAATGTGATATGTTCAAAAGATGCTAGATGACTGTGTAAGCAGCGTGTTGACAGCTCGATGGCACATCTAACACAGTTGTGGTAAAATCTGAGCTCCAGTATTTTGCAAGCAAACAAACAGACATCAGACAACCAGACAGTAAATACTGAGGTCTCCTTATAATATTAGTTCTGGTTTCTATTAACTCTTTAAATAACTAAATTATTTAGTAACTTTTAAAATTACTGTATGAATAAAGATGTCTTTGAAGAAAATATGAAATTATTGATAATTGTTATTTTTATAATTATGTTCCCAATGACTTTTACATGTTCATGTTCTATATTTAATTAAATTCCATTTATTTGCTAACTTGTAAGGACTGTATGCAACTCATTGTTTTACAATATTTTGTACACCCCTAGTTCTTAAAGGGTTACACACAAATAACTGGAATTTAAACAAATATGGAACACAAACATGAAACATTTATTGGGAACAAACTTTTTAAACAGAACAATTATCAATGGTTTTACATTCTCATAGAAATGTTTATAAATATAATAGTGTTAAAACATCTACTACACAAAGGGGGGTTATGCATTAAGGAATGAGAAATCGGTGATACATTAGATATTACTTCTCCAGTGATATCACTTCTCCAATTGCTGTGTTATTCTATGGAGCCTATTCAGTAAGATCTCCAAAGTTGGAGAATCTTAGTGCATCCTTTCCATAAAATAACAAAGAAATTGGAGAAGTGATTTCACATTCTTATAACACCTTTGTGCATCTCCCCCAAGCATCTCCCCAAAAATGTGGTTGGTTTACTTGGATAAAATGGAGATATCCTGATATAAACCAACTGCACCATAAGGTATTATGGTACGATGACAAATCCCCAAATTCCAATTCATTTAACAGGCTTGTAACCCTTTGAATGCTAAAGATGTCTATAAGGCATTGCAAATGAATACTTTGGAGATTTCTAGCATTCAAGGGGATTAAAAGCTCAATTTAAATAAATGGTGAGTTGATAAATGTTTATTTGTTCCCTGTGATACAGATGGTTTGACCCAGTCTTAACTCCTGTTTAGGGATGGGCAAAAACTTCACCTCAAACCAGAACTGGCAAAAAATTTCCCCACCACATGAAAGTTTTCACTACTTTTCTACAGCCATATAAAAGGCTGTCAGGCTCTCACAGCAGCCATTCTGTGTTTGTGAGAGGAGGAAGCAGAATGTTTTTGAGCTAGAGGAGATAGGTAAATAAATGGGAACTGAAGCTTAGTTTTGGGAGTCATATAGGTAGGACATTTGTTCTCTGTATTAGGAGAGTATGGGGGGCACTCTGAGGAGAGGAAAGGAAGAAGGAGGTTGACCCCAAATATTCCAAAATTTGGTATGACTGACTGGCAAGACACAGGCAGCTGGGGTCCAGTTTACCTGCTGATTTTACTTTTATTGTCTCTGTGCTGGGGAAGTCTGGGGAAAGAAATTGTTGATTTTTTTTTTTTTAGTTATATATATTATTTGGACTAACTGTGATAAGTTAGGGTGGACAACTTAATAAAAATAAATTAAAGAAAACATAAATAATTAAACAAATAAATATATTACATGACAGTCAGCTGACTGGGAGCGCTAGCGTAACAATAGGGGTTGCACCTGTGACCGGGCCCATCACTCCAGGGACCCGGCCTCCCCCTGCGACCCTGTCACCCGCAACAAGCAGCTGAAGTCTGTGACTTCTTCGGCACAGACTTCTAGCAGCTGAGCTTCCTCTTTAGCACTCTAGTAATGCAGAGCACTGGGAGATAACGTCATCTCCCAGTGCTCTGCATTACTGAAGAGAAGACCACGTGGGAGCTGTATAGAGGTCTGTGCAGAAGAAGGCACAGTCCTCTCCTGCCATGCCGCTGGACCACCAGGGAGATAGGAGATGGACACTGGGGGTCAACAGGGTAAAAGTGGAGGCAAGGTGGAGATTGAGGGCAATGTGGAGATTGGGGGCAATGTGGAAGCAATGTGGAGATTGGGGGCAATGTGGAGGCAATGTGGAGATGAGGGGGAATGGGGGAGCAATGTGGAGATTGGGGGCAATGGGGGGGTGCAATGTTGTCAGGGAGGCCCATAGCAATTTTTACACCAGGGCCTGGTGGCTTCTAGTTACACCTCTGACTGGGAGCCTGATTTGAGCTCTGTGAGGTGACTAGGTAGCACACAACATTGAGAATTTTGTTGAAGGCCAAGGCAATACATCACACTCCATCAGTTGTGTACTGTAGAGAGTAAAAACTCACACAGTAGTTGAGTAATGTCTAGCAAATGCACAAGGGGGAGAGGGGTAAGGTAGAACAGTGCAGGGAAGTGGGGGTAAAGTGATAGTTCAAAAACTGCAGCATGTGCAACAAATGATGATGATCCCTCTCCTCCTGGGGTGGATGCAGTTTGTTGAGGTACTACCAATCACACCACGCCAGTCCACCACCACCATTACCATGCACATCTGCAACATTTTTGTTTGTACTTTAATTTTTTTTTTATCACTTGACATCATCATGAATATGTGCCTGTGTCACTTAAGCAAGAAGTAAGTGTTGTGGGGAAAGGACAAATGCACTCTTCGTGTTAAAAAAAAATGTTCAAGGTATGTGTTGAAGTAGGACTCCGGACTTTGACTTTCCACTACTTATTTCTCCACTACAGCCCTCAGAAGAAATAATATTGTGCTGTGACATGTTGCACCATAGGAAACATAGGAAAAATGTGTTAGAACAGGGAAAAATGTGTTGGAAAAGCAAAACATTTGCTGGAATAGGCAAAAAGGAGGAAAATTTTGCACTGGAGAAAAGGAGACAACTTTCACAAACAAAGAGAAAAATCATTTGTTTTTTGTGAAAAGTCATGCGGGAAATTTTTCTCCCTCTTTGCTCACCCCTACTCCAGTTCTTTGTAGTATATCACACTTACATAGGAGCATGAGCTATGAATATATATACTTTTCCGACTGAGGAAGGATTTTGACCTCTTTCTGGTGCTCTTAGTTCATAGATGACATTCAACAGGGAGCAGATGAAGGGCATGCTGCAAGATACCCATACACATCCACACTACTGTCCCTTGGAGCATCCATCATGTCATGCAAACACTTTTGGAAAAATACTTATGCTCACCTTGAAGAGTAATTTTTGTTTGTGTTACTGTGCTGATGCTTATAAATGGAGTTGTAGTACCACCAATCTAAGCAAATCACATGACACACACTTCTTGCAGTAAAAAAATGAAGATTTAGTCATACACAATTGTCAGTGTTTAGATAGATAGCATGTATAACACCCCTTAGCCCTCTTTGATTCTGCCAGCAGATAGGGGGCTAGTGGAGTAGAGGGGACACCACAATACATATATTTTGGGGAAAGGGGAGGGTTTGGGATCACTTTCCTGGGGGAACACTTTGGGACCAGTTCTCCCTCACGGTATTTTGAATTGACCCCATGTTTGACATATTTGAAAGAAGTGTATTGTATTTTTACGAGGAGGGTTTTATTACACAATTACATTTATTTATTTATAATTTTAAACAAGTACAGTCTAGGCATTGAAATTTGAAGCACACATTCTATTATAGAGGCTAATGTTTTCCCACAACCTACAGAGGCAATGTGTGTTCATCCAATATACTTTTGAAGGCTCATGAGAGATATTTGGGGGGTTTAGAGAAGAAGAAAGTACTGTGTAGGAAATGATACATTGTCTCAAAGTACTTTCAAGTGTAGAAAAAAATAATAAACTATTTTTTTATGCAAGGTGATATAATTTGTCACTAGGGATGAGCTAAATCATTTGTGTCAAAAGAGAAAAGTGCAAAAAATGGCACTTTTCTCTTTCGTGGGAATTTCTGTGAAAAGTGTTGTTTTTCTGCTTTTTTTGCAGTTCACACATTGATCACACTGTCTTGTTCCATGGCATTGGAAGCCATAAAACCACACATACTGATCCCTAGCCATGTCACACAGTAGCCATAGAAGCATACATATTGACACCCCCAGTGTTGTCCCATTACTTTCATTGGTAGCCATAAAAAAACAACTTAATGACCCCCAGCTTTGTCCCACACTAGCAATAAAAGCACAGATACTACCTTTCTGACTTATCCTCCACCACTGGTAGCAATAGAATTAGCTTTGTTGCATGGTAGCCACAGAAAGATATAAACTAAACTCCCCCAGCATAGACACATGTTAGCCACAGAACCACACATACTGACTCCCCCAGTTTAATCAGAACCCTGGTGGGATGTGTCAGACATAGGTGGAACTAACAATGTTCTGGCAAGAAATGTATCTGCACATGGGAGCTTCGGGGGAAAAAACGGCAAATTCTCATCTCTGTTTGACGCAGTGCATCAAAAGAAAGAAAGAAGAAAGGAAAAAATAGTAATACATTTATCACCTGTCCAACCCTTAATTTGGTTTGAAAACTTGTTAAATCATTGGTTGTTTCTCAGTGTGTTGGTCACCTGTCTAACATCTCTCAATAGGTCCATAAATGTCATCATAGTTGCAATTATGGAATCTTACGTGGTGTTATTCTGGGGTAAACCAACTGCACCATGTGTGACAAGTAAACACTCCTAAAATGTTCATTGATTAAAATGGGGCTACATGCACATTAATATGTTATTGAAAACGTGCACCTATTTCTTTTGACTTTTCCTCAATTATGTGGTAACTGGGGAAACTTAGGTAAGAGAAAGAGTGTAGTAGTAGGTCCCAGTTTTCCTGAGCTCTCAGTTCAGGCTGGAAGACAAACATGCAAAGAGAGAATAGCAGGGTTCAGAAGAGAGAAGGGGAGAGAGATGAGATGATGGAAAAGAGAGAAGTGCAGAGAGATTGGAGCATGATGGAGGACAGAGAAAAGCCCTGTAAGAAGAAATGGTGAAGTAGTAGGAGATAAAAGGAATTATTTATAATAGTAATACAGAGAGAAATCAAGTTTTACATATAGTTTTATTAAAATCAATGCAACTCTTTGAGTGCTACAGGGCCGTATATATATCACACTATTTTGAACTGTGTTTCATATCCCTTAAGTCTTAAAAGGTTAAAATGCTTAACACCTCTGGGAAGACAGCACATTAATTTGCCTCCAAAACCCTGCTCTCCATGAGCAGAAGTATTGTGGATTTTTTTTTTGGTGGGGGCAGCAAACTTGCAAAATTATCTAAGTTGGTTGCATAGCTTAGTGTTGACAGGTGGCATTTTCAAAGATAGACCCCTGTCTCTTTCCTGCTGTATTATTTTCTTGTCTTTTGAGATCAGGGCATGTTTAAAATTGGCACACAAACTGGAGAAAATAAACAGCATGCACCCCTGCTTCTGTCACTGAATTAATTTGGGCAGGGGACAGGAACAAACATGAAAATATAAAAAGATGAGCATAGTTAGTTGAGGGGACAGGTCACATTATAACAGAGTTTAACAGAGTCTTAATAATTCTGGGGGGGGATTTTTTCACTCATATACCCCCCATTCCTACAACTATGCTGAAAAGTGACCCCTGATGACCCCCAGTGCATTTATGCTGCAACGCATAAGACGGTCTCCTTGATAGCCTGACACTGTGAGTTTATGTGGCTATGCACAACAGCCCTGAAGTTGCTTCTGGTTTGCATTCCAAGTGAGAGAGTTAGTTTTCTTACCACCCCCACCCCAACCCCTTCATATAATGGTTGAGAGTTGTTTGGAGGCTGTACAGTATAGCCCACAGATTTTTAATACATCTGTTCCCATTGGAGCAGACTTAGAAAAACAGAATTACTGTCCTTTAACCACTTCACTGTTAAGCCTTTTAACCCCCAGTGCTAAGCATGTTTTCCCACTTTTGCTGTAGTTTACAGTCAAAAGTTTGGTGTCCTTCTATGAAAAACCCACAAATGTAATACACTGTTATTTGTTGTTTTTTTAGCACAGCATGCACTTTCAAAAGATAATATTGGTTTGTGGATTTCTCCTAACATGACCAAACATTTTACCCAGAATGCAATTTTTTTTACATTTGACATTCCAATAAAGAGAATGACAAACAACTGTCATCGAGTGTGTATTTTTCCATTGTCACTAGTAAATGCTTGTGTTTTAGGTTTAGAATTCACTTGCCTTTCTAAAACACCAAAATGTATCTTTTTGTGAGTCTGTTTACCTACAAAGTTAGCAATTGAAAAAAGGTGTCACATTCTGTTGTTTTGTTCTTTCTCGTTTTCTCACCATTCAGAATTTCAAGAACAAAAATAATAAGAAATAAACAATGTAAATATACATGCTCTATGCTTAAAAAGCATAGAGCATGTATATTTACATTGTTTATTTCTAAACTAAATTCTAGTTTCCCAAACTGGTCATTTTTGTTTCTATCTCAATGCTGGTTTGGCATGAAATCTGCAGATCATCCAACATGCACTGTATCAATACTCTGAGTGCTAGATGGACAAGCAATGCATTATGAAGCAATACATTGCTCACCCCCTGACAATCAAAGGGCTAGAGTATACCCTTGAATGGAAGATGAACACCCACTCTTTCATAAAGTGGCACTTATCATTTTAGAGCAAAATGAGGTGAGACTGAAGCTCTCTTTAGATCTGTGTTCAAACAAGGGTAGTCCCAAATTTGTAGGTTCCAGGATGGCCAAGATTGGAGCTCATTAAGAGTACCTCCCCCCCCCCAATTCTATACTGTTATATGATACCTGTGATTGTGATATCATCCAAAATTAAGATACACAAGAGTACCCTCTTTTAAAATACGTTTATTTTGTTGTTGTTGAAAGTATGTTACCAGGAAGGAAACACTGAGATTGTATCTAGTTTTCAGGAATGTCCTGGGTACTCATTGAATCTACCTCAGAAGAGTGAAAGGCTGAGTTAATCTTGCCAGAACTAGACCCTGGGACCCTGAAGTGTGAACAGATACTTGAGCTGGTGCCTTAACCAAATAAGCTATCTCACCCTTCTTTCCCTTCTTTCAAAAGAGTGTGTAGTGTGCCAGTTTGGGGCAGGAGGACTGAGTTGTAGGCTCTTAAAAACACGTAAACCTGCTCCTGTGTAAAATAAAATCACCTGGCATCTAATAGATCTGGTGCTTAAATTACTTCATAATGCTTGTGTGTGATGATGTGCCTGGGATTGCCCCAATGAGGAATGAAAGTTCAGTCACTGTTAATAATTACCCCTTCAATGCAGGACTGCAGAAGACATGGCTGTCCACATACTTAGCAGTTTTAGGGTAGCTTCTGAGAATGTGGAAAGTCACATCCTTAGCAGTGAAGTAGTAAAAGCCCAATACCTATGATTTAATTGGTTTTCTCCTGAACTGCACCTCTTTATCTTCCAGAACTGCACCTCTAATGTAACCGTCAATGAAAAGTGCTAAACAAACCTCAGTGCTATGGTGTATTTTTACTGCTGGCTTGCAGCTGGAAGACTGTTAAATTACCCACATTGCTTTTAAATACATGCATGAATGGAATTCACACATGACTAATTAAGAGGTCATAGTGAAAAGGTTTTCATGTTTTGCAATGTCTACTTTTTAAGTACAAGATTTATATCAATTTCTTTCACAAATAGTGCTTTCACTAATGTAAATAAGGGTAGTTCTTCTGTAAAGATTATACATTAGACATAGTTACACCTACATGAAACCTTACTTTCTCCTTCAAGAAAAAATGTTAAGGTAGATTTATTTTCGATGTGTCTATTTACCAGAGGTCACATGAACAGAAGCCATAAATTAACTGGATAGAGACAGAAAACAGAGGAAGCATGAACATGTTTTCAGCTGTGAGGCTGAAGTTTATTCTTCTAAAAGGAACAATAGATTCAACGAGTATGTATTATTATGTTGTAATTATTTTCCCCTTAACCCTTTGATTGACAGTGGGGTACTGAATGCATTGCAAAGCATTCCTGGTTGGTCACAGGTGAGATAATCAAAATGATCAAACTTCTTATTAGCCCATGTGTGCTCAACCAGCAAAGCCCTCAGATCATTAGGGAAGATGCACAAGGAAATCACTCCTCCATTGTGATAAAGGGTCTAGAGCCAATGCACTAGGATTTCACCAATTTAGAGATATTTTTTATAGACTCCAGAATAACATAGGACTTGGAGAATTGATACACCTTAGTGCAAACAAATGGAATATGAATTTTAATGTGGGAAAGTGTAAAGTCATACATTTGGGAGTAAATAATCCCAAGGCTACTTATGACCTTAATGGAATCATTTTAGGGGACTCATTGCTAGAAAAAGATCTGGGTATCCTTGTCAACTACAAACTTGGAAACAGTGACCAGTGTCAAATAGCAGTAGCAAAGGCAAACAAAGTCCTGTCTTGCATAAAAAGGTGTATTGACGCAAGACCTAACCTTGACTATGCAGTGCAGTTTTGGGCACCAGTTCTGAAAAAGGATATACTAGAACTAGAAAGGGTACAGCGAAGAGCAACAAAATTAAATAAGAGAATGGAGGACTTGATGTATGAGGAGAGACTAGATAAACTTGGTTTATTTACTATAGAGAAAAGACGACTAAGAGAAGATCTTATCACATTGTACAAGTATATGAGAGGTT
This sequence comes from Rhinophrynus dorsalis, assembly GCA_037306005.1. Lineage (NCBI taxonomy): Eukaryota > Metazoa > Chordata > Amphibia > Anura > Rhinophrynidae > Rhinophrynus > Rhinophrynus dorsalis. Next base: position 314,186,937 of record CM074721.1, read on the forward strand.
AATACAAGGATCTCTGTGATGAGCTATTCATTCATTTGTGTGATTGGACATTTTGTGGAGTACCTTGAGGACCAGATACTTAATTTACACTTTACATATGAATATAATGAGATACAGGTGAATTATTTGGACCTGGTACTCCGAGGAGATACTTTAACAGGAGAGATTTTGCCGGAAGTGTACCGTAAACCTATAGTGGGCAATAGTCTACTCAGGGCAGATAGCTGCCATCCTAGACATACCGTAAAATGAATCCTGGTTGGGCAGTACAGCTTAGAATTTGAGACGATAAGGAAAATATTGATGAAACATATTCCTGTGTTTAATGGGGATGAGAGATTGCAAGGAGTGGTGTCCAATGGCTTCAGGTTTGTCCCAAGAAGAGGACCTACTTTGGGGAGCCTTTTATTGCCTAGTATGTGCATTGTAGACAGGAGAATAGTACCAAAGACATGGTTAACTACTAAGGGGTCTTATCGATGTGGCAGCAATAGATGTAACTGTTGTAAGCACATTAAAGTGACAGAGGACTTTACCGCTATGTTACTAAAAAAGAATTTAAACTGAACACTATATTAATTGTGCTACCAGGGGTGTTGTCTATTTGCTGTCATGTCGCAACTGTAACCTCCAGTATATAGGAAGGACAATACGTTCTTTGAGGGAGCGTTACAATGAGCATAGAATAATGAACTCAGGGAATATTCAAACAGCTTGATTAATTTGATTATTGAGTACAAGCAAGAAATATTGGAACAGCTACAAAGAGACATCAAGGAGAAACAATAAACAGTAATGTGATAATTAAAAAGGATGATTTGAATTTTGATATTCTAGATGCAGAATTGGCAATACATTTTGAAAAATTAGAATCTTCTATAATAGATACAAAAAAGATTAAGTATCAACGGTATAAAGAAGACTACGAAAATAGGAGAGTATACAAATGGAATAAACAATTTCATTCAAATTATTCTAAAATAAATCAAAGATCTATATTAAAGCCAAGGAATAAAAGGATGAGCTTTAACAGTATGGAGGCAGACACTATAGAAGGAGGATTTGAAGAGACAACTTATGCTTCCGTAGGAAATATAGAGGCGGCTGCTTCATCTTCTTTTGCATCTCCAAGAAGGGAGGACAGGATGGCTACTGTTTTTTTGGAAACAACGGACGACAGACCATCTCTGAGGAGGACATCCTCCAGGTCGAAGTTGCCCAAAACCCAAAAGGAAGAACAAGGAGAGGGGGTAGAAAACATAGAAAAGAACATCGAGAAGCACCGCAAGAAGAAAAACAAACAGAAGAAATAAAATCTATAATAAATTTATCACATAATAAACTCTCCTTGATGGACTTGAAGGTTTTGGAGCGGGGTTTGAATTTTGTACCCACCAGACACTTTAATCTCTTTGACACTATAGTCGATGTGAATAAATTTGTAAGAAAGATAACTTTGAGGACATTTTTTCATTTAGAAACTAGTGATAATGAGTCTGTAATTTCGGATCGACACAGTGTCGAAGAGAATATACACGACATGCAGGGTGGGATGGAGGGTGCAACTTTCAAAGACCTTTATTGCCTGTCAGATCTGATGCAGTTGGGTGACCGTCTAGGAGGCAATGTGAATAAAGACACTTCAGTTAATAAACTTGAAGTTGTGCTGACAAATAAGTCTTATTTTTACCCTGTAGGCTGTAGGGGTGCCATGCTTGATAATTTTCATATTTTAGTAGAATGAGATTTAACAGCATTGAGTCAAAGTATACAGGGTAAAAATATTGTCTCAGACTTGAGTAAGGAGGAACAGCTATCAGTGAAACATTTAAGTGGTTTAGATGAAGTGGTCATCAAGAGTGCTCACAAGGGGGATCAGTAGTGGTGGTAGATGTGGAATATTATAGACAGGAAGCAATAAGACAACTGGGAGACAGCGCTGCTTATGATAGACTAGCCCGGGACCCAACCAGGGACTTCAAGAGGCAGATCTTTTCTCTGATAGACGAGGGGGTTGCCTTGGGGGTGATGAAAAAGAAGGATGCTGAAATCATATAGGTAGAAATACCGGTAATACCTATATTTCATCACCTTCCAAAGGTACACAAGTCCCTCACGCATGTGAGGGGAGGACTCATTGTGTCGGGGTGGATCAACATTTTAAGCCTCTTGTGTCCAGATTGTTTAGCTTCGTCAAAGATACCCCAAATGTTTTATAAATTCTTAATAGGTTGAAATGATCCCCTGATTTTATTTGGCTAACTTGTGATGTTAGTTCACTTTATTCATCTATTTGACATGCTTTTGGTTTACAAGCTTTAAAATACCATCTAGATAAATATAGTAGTTATAGTTCAGAACTCAAGGATTATATTTTAAGTGTCACCCCATATCTCTTGACCCACAACTACTTTCTCTTTGATGGGGAGTTTTACCTCCACAGACACAGGACTTCGATGGGTGCAAAATTTGCATCCGCTTACACCAACCTGTTTATGGGTTGGTGGGAGGAGTCTCTCGTCTTTGAATGTGATAACCCCTTTAGGAGTAATATCGCCATGTACATTAGATACATTGACAATCTCCTGTTCATATGGAGAGGGGGTAGTTATGTGATTGGAAATTTTGTGGATTACCTTGAGAACCAGATGCTTAATTTACACTTTACATATGAATATAACGAGATACAGGTGAATTATTTGGACCTGGTACTCCGAGGGATATTTTAACAGGAGAGATTTTGACAGAGGAGTACCGAAACCTATAGCGGGCAACAGTCTACTCAGGGCAGATAGTTGCCATCCTAGACATACCATAAAGGGAATCCTGGATGGGAAGTTTAAGAGGTTGAGAAGGAACTGCTCAACCCAGGATTCCTTTGAAGACCAGTCGTGAAGACTCTATAATAGATTTTTACAACAAGGTTATCCAAGATGGATGATAAACAGGGCTTACCATATTGCTAAAAACAGTAAGAGAGATGATCTGTTGTCCTGTCATTCAGGGAATAAAGGGAATAAGGAAACATCTAATAAATCTAAAGTAGTTTTCTCTATGGAGTACAGCTTAGAATTTGAGAAGAAAAGAACAGTATTAATGAAGCATATTCCTGTGTTGAATAGGGATGAGAGATTGCAAGCAGTGGTGTCCAGTGGCTTCAGGTTTGTCCGCAGAAGAGGATGTACTTTGGGGAACCTTTTGTTGCCTAGTATGTACATTGTAGACAGGAGAATAGCCCCAAAGACATGGTTAACTACTAAGGGGTCTTATCGATGTGGCAGCAATAGATGTAACTGTTGTAAGCACATTAAAGTGACAGAGGTCTTTACCTCTAATGTTACTAAAAACGAATTTAAACTGAACACTTATGTTAATTGTGTGACCAGGGGTGTCGTCTATTTGCTGTCATGTCGTAACTGTAACCTACAGTATATAGGGAAGACAATAGAATCTTTGAGGTAGCCTCTCAATGAGCATTTAAGCGACATAAGGAGCCCCTTATTTAAATCCTTTGTGGCTAGCCATTTTAAAGAAGTACACAAAGGGGATACAGGTATGCTAACAGTACAGAGGATAGAGAAAGTAGTCCTTGGGGCCAGAGGAAGGGATTTGGATGCTAAACGTTTGAAACGTGAGGCATACTGAATCTTTACAATGGAAACGAGATATCCTTATGGCTTAAATAAGAGCTACAATGTAACGTGCTATATTTGATCCATGCATTTTCGCTCCAGTGTGGATTGATCCTTGAGTACTACAAGTGGGGGTAGGTATTTTTATACATGTCCTTGCAATGATTATTTCTTCTATTTTGGCCACCTTAGGCTTTTTCTTTGTGTAGTTGGTTGTCCCTTTGAACTAATAGTATGAGGTGAGTTACTACCATTTATGGGAAGCTATAAAATGGGGGTATGTACCTCCCTCATATAAGTATTGTTTGGAGCTTTTCTAGTCATCAAAAGTTTATAGTCTAGATGTGTTTTTATTATTATTTTAATTAGTGCTTTTGGGCTATAAATCAATGGTGTCTTAGTTTATTTAACTCTCTAGAAACCATTCCATGGATTTTTGATTCACTGATGCCAGTTTAAATATAAATAATGGCAATAACAACATTTTGTTTAATCTATTAGATGTTAGTCAACTGAATTGCGGCAATACGGATATCTGGTTACCGGTATTGGAGATTTCATATGTTTTCTAATGGTTAATTGCTTCAACAATGGGATTGGCTCGAGAGTTTTAAATGGGCGGAAGTCATCATTGTTTGAACTGGTGATTAAGACTAAGTGTCTCCGACGCGAAACACGTTGATCGAGTTCATGCACCTGCAGAAATAACACCTGTAGTGAGAATGCCCAGCCATACAGCCCACTACCCTTTTGAAATGAGGATCTTTTAACTTGAAGCGATAAAGGTAATTTTTGATTTTAGAGTCGCTTGTAAGTTGACGTCTGTGGATGGTGCGGTCAAAAAGTTTGTTCTCTGCTATTCATTCCAAGGCCTGATCAGGTGACCAGGGGACACCCCTTGAGATTAGAGGTAAGGAGGTTTAGACTTCAGCAGAGGAAGGGTTTTTTTACAGTAAAGTCTGTTAAATTGTGGAATTCCTTGCCCAAGGAGGTAGTTATGGCAGATACAATGAATACATTTAAGAGAAGATTAGATACATTTCTTTCAAAAGGGAACATACAGGGTTATATTTTATATTAGTAGGCAAATCAGGAAGGTCTGATAAAGACTAACTTATTTGGTAGCAGGAAAGCTATACAGTTCTCATGTTACTAGGATATGAGGCAAAGGTTGAACTTAATGGACTTGTGTCTTTATTAAACCTAATTTACTATGTTATTCATTTACTATGGTACTAAGACAAAACCAAAGCAGCATTGACTGGGTATGGGAAAGGGATGACATAGTTAATTATTTGGAAATTATGACTGTTGTTTTTTACTTCGTGTAAACATTTTTCTCATTATTATTTATTTTGACTTCACTCATACCATATGTTGAATATATCACTTATTAGGAGCTGGGGCTTATTCTCTTAATACTTTAATTTTAAGTCATAACCAATTGAACTGGAGGGAAATAATACAAATTCCCCATTGTATCTCTTTGAATGCCAGAGAAGTCTCCAGCATATTCCAAAGCACTAGACAATTGTCTAGCATTCAGGGGGATACAAATACCATTTAAATCAGTGAGAATTTGTATGGTGTACTTGGTTTACCCCAGTAATGCACCATTTTCTTAGTATATTTGCCTAGTTTAGTGTATCAGTCCAAACAGTTACTTGTATTAGCTCAGTTTACTTTTAGAGGTATCAGATGTTTGTGTTGGTAGGTGAGACAGAAAAAAAAAGATGTAGATGGGATTCAGAGTAGCAAAAAACTCACAAGAGTGATATAAAGGTGATACCTTTTATTGGCTAACTAAGGGCATAGCAAGTGCAAGCTTTCAGGACACTAAGGTCCGTTCTTCAGGCATGGGTTAACAAATAAAGCTAGAATAACACTGCATTTATATTTATAGAGTATGACATACATTTGAAAGAAATGATATGAGTAGGGTCAATTAACTTAGCAAACAAGCCATCTGTATAGATATGAAATTATATGCATAGGGGTTTAGCTTTATTAGTTAACCCATGCCTGAAGAAGGGGCCTTAGTGTATCAAAAGCTTGCACTTGATAAGTCCTCAGTTAGCCATTAAAAGATATCACTTTTATATCACTCTCGTGAGTTTTTTGCTACACTGAATCCCATTTGTTGGTAGGTAAAAACAGTCTGGTGAATGTACTGTGGGGATTCTGTGCTAAATCAGGTGCCAGAATGGTTTTGTAGCCCCATTCCTGCATAACTGGGCTTCCATATCCTTCATTCCTCACATCCAATCAATCTCCAAATCATGCCGCCTCCACTTCCGCAACATCTCTAGAATATGACCCTTTCTCACACAAGACACTACCAAAATTCTAATCCAAAACACTCATCATGTCCCATCTTGATTACTGTAACTCATTACTAATTGGCTTTCCTCTCACCCGACTAACCCCACTACAGTCCATAATGAACTTTGCTGCATAACTAATCTACCTCACTCATCGCTTCTCTGACATCACACCCCTCTGTCAGTCCCTACACTGGCTCTTATTAGCATACAGAATTAAGTTAAAAATTCTGGTGCTATCTTATAGAGCCCTCAAAAGCACCGCACCACCCTATATTTCATCTCTCATTTCCAAATGCACTCCCTTTCGCCATCTTTGCTCTGCACGCAGCCTTCTACTCTCCACAGCTCTTATCACATCCTCCCACTCCCGCCTACAGGACTTCTCCTGTGCTGCACCTCAACTCTGGAACTTCCTCCCCCACCCAATCAGATTCTCCCCTAGCCTTCAGATCTTCAGACACTCACTGAAAACTCACCTCTTCAGGAAAGCCTATCAACTACATCCATAAACTTTCACCAAGAATCACCCCTTACCTGGACCACTGTACTCAACAGCACTTCTCACTCCCACCCACTGACTGGCAGTTCATGTGGCAGGAGGCACTTAAACCCAATAGCACTTACTCCTTCTGTGTCAAACCTACCTTCCTCTGGACTGTAAGCTCTAAGGGCCCTCTGATCCTTCTGTTCTCCACAGTTGATAGCACTATTTAATACCTCATGTCAACATGAACACTGTCAATTCATCATCAGCAGCACTGAAGGTGATTTAGGGTGGGATGTTATTGTAGTTGGGAACTTTATACCTTTACCTCCAAATGTCACCATAGACTTTAATAGAAATGCCTGAACTAAAACCAGTGCTAACTAGTGAATGGTAAGAACTCAATTTCATTTCATGTGAATCATAATTGTTCTCTTTTTTAATGTAAATTTCCATGAATATAAAATCCATTCAAATTTTCACCTTTTTCATCTTTCACCTTTTCAACTTTTCTCTATTCCCATGAGAACTCCTGTCATTGTCAGTGTCACTGTCTGGAAATAACACCCACACTCTCTGCAACTAATACCCTTAAATCAAGCAGTACCAGCTGCCCCTCTTTACCTATCAGCGGCTTTCTCTATTTCTCTGAAGGACTGCTGTAAAGTACAAGATAGACCTGTTGGTTCCATCCTACCACAGTATACTTGTCTCTCGTGTACATACCTGTGTGGATGTATGAGTTAGTGAGTATATGTGTGTGTATGTATGGAAAACAGTATGTCAGGATGTACCTGCTGTATGTGTAGTATCTGTCACTCTCAGTGTCAGTCAAAAAGTTTTTTTTTTAATTTTTTATAAACTCTCTTTTTCTTCCTTCACAGTCATACACCCCTCACCCCACTTATTCATAGAAAAATTGGCTACCAACCATACTGCTTAAATTATACAACTCCAACTCCCTATATTTACGTCTGCCTCTACAATAGTAACCATTAGAAATGCTACAGATTTCTCTATCTTTCTTACAATCACAACATGCAGTGAACTAACACCCCTATTTATACTGGAGCATTAGCACAGCTGGGATACTTTAGGGAAATTACATTATTATCATTGATTTCAATGCAATGATAAAAAGAAAAAAATCATTATCAAAGGAATTCCCATGGAAGGTAGGAAGTACCAATTTTTGCATGTTTAGTTTTTGAGGTTAAAACTTTCACCCACACCTAGTGAAAACATTTATCATCTGCAATGGAATTCACCTCTTAATCAGAATAACTGGACCAATTCTCGGGGAAAACAGAAGTGCCACATGGGAGTAATTAAAATAATCCCCAAATCCTCATTGATTTAAAAGGGTCTTTTGCCCCTTAAATGCTAGAGATTTATTGTGAAACAGGCATTGAAACCTCTGATGCATTTAATTGGTTAAAATTCCCAATGATAGACTGAAAGATGCCATTTACACTCATCAACATTTTTCCTTTTTATGCTGGAATTCATCAAGGTGTGAATGGCTCAATGTGCAATCAATTGCCGATGGTATCTGACCATTGGTTATTCATCAATAAGTGATGGCCTGATATTTCTGGCAATTTAATTTTCCCATTTCAATCTGTGGAGCTAACACATGCATACACATTTGTGGGTATATCGCTGGATGGACCCATTTGTGCAATTTTCTCTGCTTCACATATACAAGGCAGTGAAATGTGATAGATTATTGATGAATACCCAAAGGTATCCATCAATGATCGTAGCAAAGTGATGGTGAAGAGCAGTTATTTGAGATGCTGCTTTTCTCTCACTTTGAGGAATTTCAGTCTACATGTGTCAAATTAAAACAGATAGGTTGCGACTTAAATTTAATTGATTCTCTAGCCATTTGTTTGTAATATAATTAGTTTTTGATAAATCAATCTTTATTTATTAGTGGAAAAGTGTGGCAATTTATTCTAAATTAGTTTCTATGTTGGGCCCAATATTATCACACACTGTGTTATGAATGAAACTAGACAGAGTCCAGACATTGGAAACATTTCTAATAGCACAATAATTGGAAAACTTGCCCTTAAACATAACTAATAGACTACTCAGATAATTAGAACAAATGCCACACTGTGTCACAAAACATAGAGAAAGATTTCTCATAAAGTATTTATTTTAAAGAAAAATTGCTAGTACAACATATAGGCAGATTTGAATTCTCTGTTAAACAAAGAAACTTGCTATAAGATGACAGGTCTGCTGTAACTGTTTCGTTAAATACTTATTTTCTGCAAACTGTTGTTGAAAATGCAACCTAAACAACTTGACATCTTTTTTGTTTTTCATGGCATTCAGATGTTTTTAGGTCTTATAAACATCACCATTGCATTACTTCATAATGCACTGGAGACATATATAATATCAAGTAGTAAAAAAAAAATATCAATGTAAAGTGTAAATATAGATAAACTAATACCTCAGTTTTAACAATCGTTTGGGTAAATAGTAAATGCTGAGTGAAGTAGTCTTTAACCCCTTAAGTACCATTGCCGTGCCAGGACCGTCACGGCGGTCCAGCACTTAATGACCAATGACGGTCCTGGCACGGCATGGAGTTCAGGGCTCCTGTCGCGGCTGCACGCCGCTCCGGAAGTCCTGAACCGGAAAAGCTAATAAAAAAAAAATGCCCCGTGGTCTGCAAATGCCGGCCGCATGTGCGCTCGCCGGTCCTTAAGTGGTTAATAACTTTAAAAAATTCTAATATATTAATGAACCATCATGATATTGTATTAATTAGACATTTCTAAACACCATAGTATTTCAGGTACTACATTTGATGGAATAGAAAGTTAAATTTCACTTTCTATGACTTTCTTAATGATTATTTAATGTAAAATTGGTTTGTGCTTATTTTGTTAGCCATAACATTTGGTTAATCATGAAACTGGTGAATACTAGGTACAACAAAGCTTTATAAGTACTCAAATCCAAAATCATTAAATTGGAAACTTTGGTTAGAAAAGAATAATTGATTTTGATTGAAACGTTATTTTAGCTTGTCAACATGAATTCACATATTTTGAACCTGAAAACTTTAATTGCTTTCACATTGCATGTACATAAGAATATATAGTACCAAAAAAGTAATAGGTACATGACAGGCTGCAAGTGTAATATTACAGGGATCACACATAGTGCGACTCTTGAACATATAATGATTTAAAGAAAATAACACATATATTGGGGTAAGTAACTATACTGTATATACCTATACTGCATATACCTATACTATACTGTATATATCTGAAATCCTATCTTCTGGAGCACTAGGATCATGCACTAACTTTGGCCAAACTCAGCAATTGTAATCTCAACACTTGACATCCTCATACCCTGTTGTCTGTCTCCTATTACCCATTTAGACTGTATGCTCCTTGGGGCAGGGACCTCTCTCCTATTCTTTCTATGATTGTGGCACTTATTTTATCCCCTCTTATTTATTGTAACATACATCTATTGTAAGGCGCTGTGTACAATGTGTGGCACCATATAAATAAAGATATACATAAATACATATAAAACATATAAATGTATCTCTGTTTCTAAAGAGCTGCCTGTCAATCATTGTCTCTCTATTATATGTATGTAGCCCACACTGGCCCATTCACATTGCTTACGTGCTGGGGATTTCCACTGGTTCTGTGCCATGAGGGTAAGACAGAGTAACTTTTGAAAGGGTCACTGATATTCAGTATCATTGGATGCCTCTATCTTGCTGCACATTTTGTAATGCCAAGAGGTATCACTTGGCATTCACTAAGATGCTTAAACATTTTTTTCAGTCTCTTTGATTTGAGATGAGATACTAAGTGCTCAGGGCAAGTTTATACATCAAAATCCATATCATTGAGCGAGAGCTAAGATTAAATAAAGGTGTAGGTAATGTGATGGAACATACAACTTTCCAGAGAGTAAATGCAACACTAGTCAAAGTTAAACTAATTGATTCCAAGAGTGCAAGTGGTGCTAGGTAGACTAGGGCCATGCAAAAGACAAATAGCTTTAGCAAAGCCCATAGTAGTTAGTTATAAATAATGTTCCTGTAATAAGGCAGCATAGCATAATATTGGAGGGATAAACTTAATAGGCTCTTGAGGTGGTGCATGGAGACTGTCCCAAAAAGTTATAGTAGGAGATATCACAAGCAAGGACTCCAACAGCACTGGCACATCCGTATAAAGATACACACCATATTTAGGGTGGGTGTAGACATTGTTGGGAAGGTTATTTTAGACAAATTAATTGTTATATAGCATTTGCATATCTATTTTGTACCACATTATTGCATTACATGTATATAAACTACTATCTTTGTAATATTAGGCTCCTATGTATATTGTTCTTGGTAGTTAGGAAAATTAGCTGTTGTTAAATGCTACCAATTTATGCAGAGCAACTGCATCTAGAGAGTTAATTACATACTTGGAGACAGCCAGTAAGTGGCCCTGTCACCTTAAGAAAAGTGCAGTTAATGTTAAAGAGGATTAAACATTGGCTATATGTTACAATATCAATGTGTAATTAGTTGTAATTCGTTTTTTAATTATAATTAGTTGTTGATAAATTAACCTTTATTTGCATGTGACACCATGTGGTACTTTATACTAATTTGTTTACATGCAAGGACTAATGTTATCACATATTGTGCCATGAATGAATCTAGGCAGATGCCACACACACTGGGGTAATTTGTAATAATGTAGAGCAATACATTTAGCCTCAAACTTAACTAATTATCATACTGTGTAGGGAATTAGCATAAAGTGCCGTGCCATGTTCTGCTGCTAAAATGTAAAAATGTGTTGCTCCAAAATTATTTATTTTACTGAAAAATTACCAATACAACACATACTAATATTCTCTGTTAAAAAAACTAAACTTGATTTTGAGTAGCAGGTCCACTTTAAGATCCTGGAATCATGCAGTGACAGCCCAAAGTTGAGTAGAAACTCTCGTTAATATAATAGTGTTACATAAAGAATACATATTTATAATTGTTATCAGTTTCTAGGAGAAAAAAAGAATAATAATTCCAGCGGTGTATGTTTTTGCAAGACATTGTATGCAGAAAGAGGACTTTTAAACTCATAAAGGATTTTAAAATCAATAAAACCTAGTCAATTTTTGTTGATTTGTCCATTTAACCATTATTTCTGTTATTTGGAATTACAGTCTTCTGGCCTCTCTTTCGAGAGACAAAGAAAAATACCTTATGGGAGTATCCATTTCTCTAAAATCAGAGAGCACGGGTTATTAGTATATCAAGTATATAATATCACTGTGAAACTCATGATTAGGGAGGAGTGACAGCTTATGAAGCAGCCTGTTTCACAAGAACCAAAGGACTTCTTGCAAAACAGGTTTAATTTTTCCATTTTGTTTAAGATTCAAGCCAATCTGAAAGCTGGAAATGCTACCATGTGGTGTTGATTAGAAAGAAACAAGAGGTTCCCTTACCATCAGACATCAATCACAGCATGTTTCTGTCAGTCAGTCATCTGAGCAAAGGAGAAAATCTTCTACCGACAGATCTGCTGGATGTCTCTCCCGCTCCTTCTCCAGTCTGCTTTCTTCCTCTTTCATTCTTGCTCATATATTCTATGCTCCATTATCAGTGTCCTCTATCATATTTTTCCCCTTTCTCTTACATTCTCTCCTTCAATTCAGCCCAGTCTTCTTTTATGCCCAGCCTACTTATCTCACTGTCTTGCTCCTCTTTCCTCTCCAGAACTCTTTTTGGCTTCTTGTCACTCTCCTTTGTCCCAGTTTTTCTGACACGCCTCACTGTCCTGCAATATCTTAGTTTATTTCTACCCCTTCCTTTCCCTCTCTCACCCTGCCCCCCCTTCCCACAGGCAATTAATTGCTGAGTAATTCATATTAACATGGATATTTTCTAGGACCTCCAACCAATCTGAAAAGTGAATCACTGACATTTGATAAATTATCACTGTCTTCACTAGAACTGATGACATACGCCTTACGCTAGTTCCAGGGCTCACTTCATTTTAAACACTACTGTTCCATTCTGCTCAATATACCCACCTCATTAAACAGTCACAAAAAGTTGATTGCAAGTTAAACTGATTATTTATATCATTATCCATAGTATTTTCCATTTTGAAGGCACACAGAATTGTTTGACCTATACCCAATATACAGCTCACAGAGGCAGTTCAAGCACAAATGGCAGAATGAAATCTATTTGACTGATTTATAACTGGGGCTACTAAGGGTCAAATCAACTGCACCATAGGGAACAAATAAAAAAATCCACAAATTATTTCAATTGAGATATTAACACATTGAATGCTGGAGAAACATTTCTAGCATTTAGGTCTTTGAAACCACTCCAGTTCTTCCTATAAAATCAGCCTCTAAAATCTATATTGTATTGTTCCTTTGTGACATGCACACACACGCACTTGACTCCTGCTTCTGCTTTGATCCCAGCAGGATGGCACACAGGGGCTTTTAAGTTTACATAATGTGATAGTAGTTTTTTGCTAGCATTGAACAACTGTAAACCAGGGAATTATTCTAGCTTTTCTCAGACTGTGCCACTGACTAGATCTCCATTATTCATCTCATCCTGGATGGGGAAGAATATTACAAATAAAAATAACAACAATAAAAACAACATAGGGGCCATAGACTACCATCTTTATCTTATCATTATTGTCCAGAGGAGCAATCCTTAGATTCAACCTTCTATTCTTGCCTCAATCCTGACTTTGGATGATAATTAAACACCTTAATATGGGGTCCATAGACCTCATATTACTTATCAGGACATCCCTCTGATACTCAAAGTATTAATAACATATATCAATTAATAGAAAATAATTCAAACAATATTGTATTGAACTTGTCTGTTTTTTGGACTATAATAAGTCAAACATCTCCATGCCATTCTTGGCCAAACAATGTCTGCAGGTACTATCTGTATTTTAAAAACAACTTAATATGTTTAGAAATTGCACAGATTTAGAAATAAGGTTACATTATATATCTGAATGTTTTATGATTATTGAAAGCCATGAACTGGTTGTTGAGACAAACATTTTAAGAACTCACTTAAAATCTTTTGGATATTTTAACAGAATGTAAACACAGACAGACAATTACTGTTTATGCATGTTCTTAAATGTCTTAGCTAAAAAAGGTAGACAGGTAAGTGAAACCAATAGCAAACCACTGGGACACATACTTTTTGCCAGAGTTTCATTACGCTAATTCCTGTGTGTGCTGTCACAATAAATAAAGTTAATTTTGTGAAGTCTGTTTTTGTAAAAGATTTTGAAAGAGGTTGCTGCTCAGACATTTCTTCAGAAGATGGTCTCTAATTGTGTAGCCACTGGTCTGAAATGCCATATGACTTACAATGCTCTAGCTAATTCAAAGATAAACCACTTAGAAGCTTTGACATTCTTCAGAGGGTTTAAATATTTAAACAGACTGTGATTTAAAAGTAACAGTAATTTTATACAAGATTGTTTACCTTTTTCTTAACTTTCTTAAAGCAGTTTTAGCCCTTGGATTTACATCTTGATGAATAAGTTGCAACTTGAACCATTACTATCTAATTCATAGTTTATACAATCAGGGAGGACAACTGTTCTGAAAATGAAAGATTAAATATGTTCAACATCTGCTCATCTGTTAATAGTGTATACAGTTTTTTTTAACACTATGCAAAGAACTGTATGTGACCATATAATTCAAACAAAATATAAACTGGCATAAACACTCCGACTTTGCTATTTTTTGTGACATAAAAAAACTGAAATAAAGTAATTAACTCTTTACTATCCAGAGAGGAACTCAATGCATTGCTCTGCAATACATTGCGTACCACTCTGTTACTCAAAGGGTTAGATTCCTAATTAATCATTACCATCTGATTTATTATACATTATAATAAATAAAATATCACATACATAATATATATTTAATGGCAAGTGACAATTATATTTATAACCATAATCCTGTTGCACATGAATTTGTTTTATAGCATGAGATGTACAAGCCATTAAGACCTCCGCTTTTCCCAGAGGGAGTTTGTTTGATGGCATTCAACAGTTCTTACATTATGAAGGGAAGCTCATGATCAGCAGCTTTTTGAGGGGAGAGTTTGGGAAGAAGCTTTTGTATTTTCTAGAGCAAGTGCGTTAGATTTGAATTCTGAGAGAAGAGAATTGCATAAGGCATCATAGAATTTGTGAAAAGCCCCTGCCATTGCAGGAAAAGATCTATGAAGTGAACCTTGCTGATCTGTAATCCTATTTATACTGACTATTTTGATTGAACATAACTATTCTGGCATGGGCCTTCCCACATTTATTATCATGTAAGTGTGAATCAAAGTTTGTCATGGAAATCAAAAAAAGTGTATTGGGAGAGTCCTGAGGAATTGTCTTGTAAAGGATCTAAAGAAACATTAAAGTCGCCTCCAGGATAAGATGCATTGATTTAAAGGTTACTAATACGTGAAGTAAATTGGAATTCACTAGTGTTGGGAGCAAATAAGTTCACTTGTGTGAATAGTTCAGTGTGAATAAATGTATAAGTAGAAAGCAAGCCTCTTGGTCTGCTAATTCTCCTTCATGAGATTATGGAGTGTTGTTGTCAATCAGAATAATTACTCCTTTCTCTTTTTTTCTTAAACTGAGGCAGTCCATGTTCTAGTATAGCTTTTAGTGTTAAATCAAGGAAAATGGGATGCAATAACATTAGCTGAATAAGACATTAGTAAATTCACAAAAAGAAAGAAGAAAAGAAAACTACTTATCGACACACTTACTTCTTCTAGAATAATAGCGGTACTAAAGTCTACCCACTATTAAGTAGGTTTTTAGAATGGCAATAGTAATTTATTTATTATTATTTATTTATTTATTTATTTATTTAGAAAATGTTTTACCAGGAAGAATACATTGAGATTTCTCTTGTTTTCAAGTATGTCCTGGACTGTTTATCTGTTAAAACATAACTTTTATTTGTGATGACAAAATATATTTAAAACATCTAAACATCTAAAACAAAAAAATGAGAGTATCATTCAACACCCCAATATGAATGCGTTGTGTCCCATATTTTAAAACAGCAATATTGGCAATTCCTAAAGCTAATTCTCATCACTAACGCAGCCCTTAAACCTCACATAGATGCCAAATTAACCACCTCCCTAATAATTTATGGGTTAACAATCAATACCAGATGAATTGGTGAAACGTTGGCAGCATTAGCAATTGTTTGATCGTGATATGTAACCCTTTATGCTGACCAGTGTCCCTATTAAATATTTAGCTAACTCGCTGGTTAGACTGTATAGAATGGGGAACTCTGGTACCGACAGCTGTCTCCGGTGTGATAATGTTCCGGGCTCATACCTTCATATGATTTGGGATTGTCCTGGGGTTGGGAGATTTTGGAAAGAAATAATGCATATTGTGGTCCTGGTGGTGGGGAGACCTGTTCCTGTGACTCCGAAGCTTTGTTTATTGTCTATTTTTTCTGATGAGATTGAGGATGCAGCTGACAGATCCCTGCTGAGGCAGCTCTTGGTGTTGACAAGAAAGGTGGTGGCCATGAACTGGATGTCAAGCGGAGCTCCCAATTGCAGGGCATGGATTAATTTAGTTTTACAGTGCATCCCACACTATAGATTAGTGTACTTGCATCGGGGCACTCCGAACCAGTTTGATAAGATATGGGGATGATGGCAGAACTGGTGGACACATAGAGCTGATGCTCATGTGGCACTTGATGTTGTGCATCTTGACGGCACTGGTTGATTTGGGTCATGCTTGCTGGTTGCGTGCGTGGCTGTGTGGCGTGGTTGATGTGTGGCGTTGTGTTTGAGCCCTGTACTTATTGAGATTTTACGGCCTTAGTGGCTGGTGGGTGCTGCGGGCTCGGGGGAGAAAGGACTTGGAAATGGGGTTGGGGAGTTTAGCAAGAGTTAAGCTAGGTTAGTTCTTTTGGGGGATTTGGTTTTTACATAACAATAAAACACCAGGTTGGCTCTGTACGATTTATTGATATTTTTATGTTCTTTTCACTGTCACATATGTCTGCATATTTTTTCTGTATCTGAATGATTTTATATGTATTTCTCTGCATTTGTGATTTGTATGGAGCGATCTGTTAATAAAATATATTTAAAAAAAAATTTAGCTAACTGGCGATTAGTAAATCAATCAAACAGGCACTAAAAGAGTGCCTTATATTCATAAGGAATTAACAATAAGGCTATTCTGCCTGTGTTCAGTAGGATAATTCTGATATTTAAGACATACGATAATATTCATATTATATCTTGTCTGCCCTTGTCATTCAAAGCTGATCAATACGAATAAGTAAATCATTCATAGTGTCATCAAGTAAATGATCAGAATAAATGTCGGTTGCGATCCTATGCCTGAGAGTATCTGGAATTGCCTGAGCCTTAGACACAGTCTACTGGCTCACTTCACTATATTCAGAACCCATTCAATACATAATCAGAGTATTACCTGTTTCAACCATATCATCGGGCTTCAGCAGAGGCAAAACCCAGAATGTTAAAAAAAAACCTGTTACTTATATTGAGACCATCTCCCCACAAGCCAATCCAGTTTAAACAAGTTATAATGACTTAAAGGGATAGTAATGTTTCACAAAAACAGCAGCTCCAATTAATCTTCATAGTATTTGCGCCATAGAGAGTGTTATTTCAATACTGTCAGAGTTGCAGATCAAGAGTAATTGAATGATAAAGTAGCCCCCTCCCGCCCCTTTTACCTAGTGTAACACTGCTCACTTCAGATGTGGAATCTGGTTGCTTGACCAGACAGAAAACAGAAAGGGACAATTTTCTTACTGTGAGAACACTGAAAACCCTGACCCCCTTGACAGGTTTTTCAGCTTTTTCCCTTATCTTAATTGAAGATTGTCCCTCTCTGCAATCTACCTGGGAACCTCCCTGCTGCTCTGAGCTGAGCAGTGTTATATCAGTATAAGGGGCAGGAGGGAGATACTTTATCATTCAATTACTCTTGAGCTACAACTCTGACAGAATTGAAATAAAACTCTCCAAGGCCCAAATACTATGATGATTAATTAGAGCTAATTAATTATACAGCCCCTCCAGTACTAAAGAAGGCAGTGTTATATGGGCTTTATTAAAAATGCCGGCAGTTGTCAAAGTGTTATATGGGCTTTATTGTTTGGTGATGTAAAATCATCTACACAAAATACCCAAACAGAATGTAACATTCATAATGATTTTAAGGATTTGACGAAATCAATGCAAAAACAGACTAGGAAGTGGTGGGAAATCACAGGACTAGAAAATTACTTGTCTAATAATATAGTTCCAAGGGGTTTAAGAACAAATATAAGTCCTGCTGTACATTTAGTTGATAAGGAATTTGTTAAGGAATGGACTGATATTTTAACTAATTGTTCGCATGCATTGATAAGACTGATTGTTAAAACAGAAAAAAGACAATTGATGGAGATAAACTCTGAAGTAGAAAAGTCACTTATAAATATACAAAATTATAAAACACATGTTGAGTTTGCACAACTAGAAGAAAAATTAAAATGCAACATATAAGTTGGCTACTGATTTAACAAACCAATTGTCAACAATGACAGAGAAGGAACAAAAATAGACAAAATGGTCCTCCCCTCCCTCATTTTTTAGGGGCTGGTATAAGGGACCTAGACAACAGTCGAGGGAATTTCCCACAACTAAGAGACATAGACAAGTAGGGATACAGGGGCAGATGGAGATAAATGAGACTGATAAAATGCAGGTGCATAATATATCATAAGTGACATTATCAGAGGTGCAGTGTAAAATATTAGAAAAAGGTCTGAACTTTTGGCCAGCTAGAAATATGAACTTGTTTGAATGGTTTACAGATCTTAATCTATTTTGTAGGAAGTTGTATTTACATACATTTTTTACGAATAGAGATTCATATGAGTCTCTAAATGCAAATGATCGTATGATATAACAGGATTTAATGTCTCTATCTGATGATACTGAGTTACAACATAGTCAGATCACAGGACCACTTATAGATTTAAAAATCAATATGGGTTTTACACCACCCAAAAACGTGTCCCCTCACGTAGAGGTATTTTGTGATTATGTCATTAAAGATCTTGAAGAACCGAACAGACAAGTATTAGAAAATAACCCCCATAATAAAGTCAGTTTTGATAATCTCACTAGATCGGAGAGACAAATTCTCTGATTTATCTAAGAACTAGTGTTGAGCGAGCATGCTCGGCCGATGCTCGGATCGGCTCGAGCATCGCTCTGCTCGGCACATGGCGGTACTCGTACGAGTACCGCATGTGCTCGCCCGCCATGTTCGGGTCTCCTCCCCGCACGTTTTGCGGCTGCTGCGCAGCCAATAAACGTGCAGGGAGGCTCTGACATCAGTGTAATGCCAGCAGCCATGTTGGCTGCTGGCATTACACTGATTGGCTGGCCAGAACCCGTGGTCGGGTGCTGTATAGCACCTGACCAGCGAGTTCGGCTCAGTCTTAGCCAGGGAGAGATGAGGATAGGAAGGGAAAGTCAGTGTAGGGAGAAAAAAAGCAAATTTGTGAAAAAAAAAAGAACCAAAAGTCCTTTTTAGGACTACTGTGTGTGGGGGCAGCAGGTTATTTTGTGTGGGGGGAAAAAAACAAAAAAAAAAAAATTTCATATATTCTGTTTAGTGTGCAAAGTTGCAGATTAGAGCACATTCTGTTTAGTGGGCAAAGTTGCAGATTAGAGCACATTCTGTTTAGTGTGCAAAGTTGCAGATTAGAGAACATTCTGTTTAGTGTGCAAAGTTGCAGATTAGAGCACATTCTGTTAAGTCTTCAAACTAAAATATCAAAGTCACATATTCCATTCAGTGTGCGTCGCCGCAGTTTAGCAGCACATTCTGTGTACTGTGCAGAGTTGCAGAATAGGAAGAAATACTGTTAAGTCTTCAAACTAAAATATCAAAGTCACATATTCCATTCAGTGTGCTTCGCCGCAGTTTAGCAGCACGTTCTGTGTACTGTGCAGAGTTGCAGAATAGGAAGAAATACTGTTGTCTTCAAACTAAAATATCAAAGTCACATATTCCATTCAGTGTGCTTCGCCGCAGTTTAGCAGCACATTCTGTGTACTGTGCAGAGTTGCAGAATAGGAAGAAATACTGTTAAGTCTTCAAACTAAAATATCAAAGTCACATATTCCATTCAGTGTGCTTCGCCGCAGTTTAGCAGCACATTCTGTGTACTGTGCAGAGTTGCAGAATAGGAAGAAATACTGTTAAGTCTTCAAACTAAAATATCAAAGTCACATATTCCATTCAGTGTGCTTCGCCGCAGTTTAGCAGCACATTCTGTGTACTCTGCAGAGTTGCAGAATAGGAAGAAATACTGTTAAGTCTTCAAACTAAAATATCAAAGTCACATATTTTATTCAGTGTGCTTCGCAGCAGTTTAGCAGCACATTCTGTGTACTCTGCAGAGTTGCAGAATAGGAAGAAATACTGTTAAGTCTTCAAACTAAAATATCAAAGTCACATATTCCATTCAGTGTGCGTCACCGCAGTTTAGCAGCCTATTCTGTGTACTCTGCACAGTTGCAGAATAGGAAGAAATACTGTTAAGTCTTCAAACTCAAATATCAAAGTCACATATTCCATTCAGTGTGCGTCACCGCAGTTTAGCAGCCTATTCTGTGTACTCTGCACAGTTGCAGAATAGGAAGAAATACTGTTAAGTCTTCAAACTCAAATATCAAAGTCACATATTCCATTCAGTGTGCGTCACCGCAGTTTAGCAGCCTATTCTGTGTACTCTGCACAGTTGCAGAATAGGAAGAAATACTGTTAAGTCTTCAAACTCAAATATCAAAGTCACATATTCCATTCAGTGTGCGTCACCGCAGTTTAGCAGCCTATTCTGTGTACTCTGCACAGTTGCAGAATAGGAAGAAATACTGTTAAGTCTTCAAACTCAAATATCAAAGTCACATATTCCATTCAGTGTGCTTCGCCGCAGTTTAGCAGCCTATTCTGTGTACTCTGCACAGTTGCAGAATAGGAAGAAATACTGTTAAGTCTTCAAACTCAAATATCAAAGTCACATATTCCATTCAGTGTGCGTCACCGCAGTTTAGCAGCCTATTCTGTGTACTCTGCACAGTTGCAGAATAGGAAGAAATACTGTTAAGTCTTCAAACTCAAATATCAAAGTCACATATTCCATTCAGTGTGCGTCACCGCAGTTTAGCAGCCTATTCTGTGTACTCTGCACAGTTGCAGAATAGGAAGAAATACTGTTAAGTCTTCAAACTCAAATATCAAAGTCATATATTCCATTCAGTGTGCGTCACCGCAGTTTAGCAGCCTATTCTGTGTACTCTGCACAGTTGCAGAATAGGAAGAAATACTGTTAAGTCTTCAAACTCAAATATCAAAGTCATATATTCCATTCAGTGTGCGTCACCGCAGTTTAGCAGCCTATTCTGTGTACTCTGCACAGTTGCAGAATAGGAAGAAATACTGTTAAGTCTTCAAAGTAAAATATCAAAGTCACATATTCCATTCAGTGTGCGTCACCGCAGTTTAGCAGCCTATTCTGTGTACTCTGCACAGTTGCAGAATAGGAAGAAATACTGTTAAGTCTTCAAACTAAAATATCAAAGTCACATATTCCATTCAGTGTGCTTCGCCGCAGTTTAGCAGCCTATTCTGTGTACTCTGCACAGTTGCAGAATAGGAAGAAATACTGTTAAGTCTTCAAACTAAAATATCAAAGTCACATATTCCATTCAGTGTCCGTCACCACAGTTTAGCAGCCTATTCTGTGTACTCTGCACAGTTGCAGAATAGGAAGAAATACTGTTAAGTCTTCAAACTCAAATATCAAAGTCACATATTCCATTCAGTGTGCTTCGCCGCAGTTTAGCAGCCTATTCTGTGTACTCTGCACAGTTGCAGAATAGGAAGAAATACTGTTAAGTCTTCAAACTCAAATATCAAAGTCACATATTCCATTCAGTGTGCGTCACCGCAGTTTAGCAGCCTATTCTGTGTACTCTGCACAGTTGCAGAATAGGAAGAAATACTGTTAAGTCTTCAAACTCAAATATCAAAGTCACATATTCCATTCAGTGTGCGTCACCGCAGTTTAGCAGCCTATTCTGTGTACTCTGCACAGTTGCAGAATAGGAAGAAATACTGTTAAGTCTTCAAACTCAAATATCAAAGTCACATATTCCATTCAGTGTGCGTCACCGCAGTTTAGCAGCCTATTCTGTGTACTCTGCACAGTTGCAGAATAGGAAGAAATACTGTTAAGTCTTCAAACTCAAATATCAAAGTCACATATTCCATTCAGTGTGCGTCACCGCAGTTTAGCAGCCTATTCTGTGTACTCTGCACAGTTGCAGAATAGGAAGAAATACTGTTAAGTCTTCAAACTCAAATATCAAAGTCACATATTCCATTCAGTGTGCGTCACCGCAGTTTAGCAGCCTATTCTGTGTACTCTGCACAGTTGCAGAATAGGAAGAAATACTGTTAAGTCTTCAAACTAAAATATCAAAGTCACATATTCCATTCAGTGTGCGTCACCGCAGTTTAGCAGCCTATTCTGTGTACTCTGCACAGTTGCAGAATAGGAAGAAATACTGTTAAGTCTTCAAACTAAAATATCAAAGTCACATATTCCATTCAGTGTGCTTTGCCGCAGTTTAGCAGCCTATTCTGTGTACTCTGCACAGTTGCAGAATAGGAAGAAATACTGTTAAGTCTTCAAAGTAAAATATCAAAGTCACATATTCCATTCAGTGTGCTTCGCCGCAGTTTAGCAGCCTATTCTGTGTACTCTGCACAGTTGCAGAATAGGAAGAAATACTGTTAAGTCTTCAAACTAAAATATCAAAGTCACATATTCCGTGTAAGATGAAGAAGGCGGGTAAAAAGGGACGGGGAAGTGGACGTGATCCTGATAGTTCAGGGCGCGGGTCAGGACGCGGAGAAACTGTGCCTGGTGCCAGAGCACAAGAAAGAAAGACATCCACCATACCTAGCTTCATGTCTAATTTTACAGGGCGTCGCAGGACATCACTCTCGAGGTCCGACCACTGCGAACAGGTGGTCGGTTGGATGTCAGCTGATACTGCTTCCAGTCGGTTAAGCACCACCCTGTCTTCCACCAAGTCCACTCTCAGTAGCCAAGAGTCTGGTCAACATAATCCTCACTCTGATCATCCTTCCTCCCACCATAGACGGTCTGGTCAAAGAAGTGATCCCACACTGGGATATAGTGATGAGCTCGTCTCATCACCAATCCTTCATTTGACCCTCTCTCCAAGCACGCTTGCAGAGGAACATGACATCTTATGCCCTGATTCACAACCTCTAGAGGGTACCCAATCACAAGAAGATGACAAATGTGAACGGCATTTAAGGTCAAAGGAAGTAGTGGATGATGATGATGATGAGACACAGTTGCCATTAAATCAACCACTATTACTGTCTCAAGACCTTGTTGAGGAGGATGTTATACAGTTGTCAATGACTGAGTATGTGGTGGGATCAAGACATGAGGAGGATGATCAGAGTGAGGAAGTGGAGGAGGACTTGGTGGACGATGAGGTGACTGACCCCACCTGGGAAGGTGTAGAGCCGAGCGATGACAGCAGTCCTGAGGGTGAGCCATCTGCAGCACCGCAACAGGCTGGAAGAGGCAGTGGTGTGGCTACAGAAAGAAGGCGGACCGCACCAAACCGGCCCGCAAATGTTCCACGGAGCACCCCCTTGCGTAAATCTCCCTTGCCAAGGGGTAGGTGTTCCGCGGTATGGCGTTTTTTTAAGGAAAGTGCGGACGACAAAAGAATTGTAGTTTGCAACCTGTGCCACCCCAGAATGAGCCGAGGCATGAACACTAGAAACCTCACCACCACCAGCATGATCCGACACATGGCATCCAAGCACCGTAATAAGTGGGAGGAACGCCTGGATCGCCCATCTGTGTCTGCAGGCCACACCACTGCCTCCTCTTCCCCTGTTTTCGGTGCCGGCCAATTGCCTGTCGAAGGCGCAGGCCCGCATACCTCCCGCCCTGCACCTGTACCATCTGAAGCACCATCAGCGACCACATCCACTTCCCTGTCCCAGCACAGCGTCCAAATGTCGTTACCCCAGGCATTTGAGCGCAAGCGAAAATACCCAGCCACCCACCCACAGGCCATAGCACTAACCTCACACCTTTCCAAATTACTGGCCATCGAAATGCTGCCATTTAGGCTTGTGGACACTGAGTCCTTCCGCAGCCTGATGGCAGCAGCTGTCCCTCGGTACGCGGTCCCCAGCCGCCACTACTTTTCCCGGTGTGCCATCCCCGCATTACACCACCATGTGTCCCGTAACATCACCCGTGCCCTGACCAACGCAGTTATTGGGAAGGTCCACTTAACGACTGACACATGGACAAGTGCTTGTGGCCAGGGACGCTACATTTCCCTGACGGCACACTGGGTGAATGTCGTGGAGGCTGGGAGCGACTCGGACCCTGGGATGGCACGGGTGCTACCCACGCCGAGGACTGCGGGCCCTACCTCCATCAGGGTTTCCGCCAGCACCTACGTTATTGGCTCCTCCTCCTCCGTTTCCACCTCCGAATTCTCTACACGCAGCGCCACTCCCCCATCAGCCAATAGCTGGAAGCAGTGTAGCACTGCAGTGGGGAAGCGTCAACAGGCCGTGCTGAAGCTGATCTGCCTTGGGGACAAACAGCACACGGCCTCAGAGCTGTTGCAGGGGATTAGTCACCAGACCGAGCAGTGGCTCTCGCCACTCAACCTGCAACCAGGCATGGTTGTGTGTGATAATGGGCGTAACTTGGTGGCGGCTTTGGAGCTCGGCAAGCTCACACACGTACCATGCCTAGCGCATGTATTTAATTTAGTGGTTCAGCGATTTCTAAAAACCTACCCCAATTTGCATGATCTCTTGACCAAGGTGCGCCGCGTGTGTGCACATTTCCGTAAGTCATCTACAGCTTCAGCCGGCCTGTTGAAGCTGCAGCAGCGCTTACAATTGCCAGCTCACCGGCTGCTGTGTGACGTGAGCACGCGCTGGAACTCCACCTTCCACATGTTGGCCCGGCTTTGTGAGCAGCAGAGGGCAGTAGTGGAGTACCAGCTGTTACACGGTCGTCGCCTCTCCGTTCAACTTCCTGTAATCAGAAGTGAGGAGTGGGAATGGATGTCAGACCTCTGTGAGGTTTTACGCAATTTTGAGGAATCGACACAGATGGTGAGCGGCGATAACGCTATTATCAGTGTAACCATCCCACTTCTGTGTCTACTGAAACGCTCGCTGCTCACAATTAAAACTGACGCTTTGCATGTGGAAGAGGTGGAAATGCGGGAGGAAGAGCTTACACAAGGTGATAGCCAGAGCACCCTCACTTCGTCTTCTCAGCGACAATTGGAGGAGGCGGAGGAGGAGGAGGAGGAGGAGGAAGACACGGTTGCCTCCGCTACAGAGGGTAGCCATGGAACTTTAGTTCCATCTCTTCAGCGTGGGTGGGCAGAAGAGGAGGAAGAGGATGAGGAGATTGAGAGTCATCCTCCTGGTGAGGACAGCGAAATCTTGACTGTTGGTACTCTGGCACACATGGCTGACTTTATGTTAGGCTGCCTTTCCCGTGACCCACGCGTTATACGCATTTTAGACAACACTGATTACTGGGTGTTCACCCTTCTGGACCCCCGCTACAAAGAGAATTTCTCATCTCTCATTCCTCCGGTGGAGAGGACAAGCAAAATGGTGCAATACCAGAAGGTTCTTGTTGAAAAATTGCTCCAAAATTTTCCATCTGACAACGCTGGCGGCAGAGTACGTGCTACCTTGGCCAACCGAGAAGGGGAGAAAAGGGGAGCACACAGCAGTTCCGACAAAGGCAGGGCAACACTCTCCAAGGCGTGGGACACCTTCATGACACCCCGCCAGCACCCTCACCCTGATGCGCAGCCTAGTGTCACAAGGAGGGAAAAGTTTTGGAAGATGGTGAAGGAGTACGTAGCAGACCGTGTCAGCATCCTCAATGATCCCTCTGTGCCTTACAACTACTGGGTGTCCAAGCTGGACACGTGGTATGAACTGGCACTCTACGCCTTGGAGGTGCTGGCCTGCCCTGCCGCCAGCGTTCTGTCTGAGCGGGTATTTAGTGCTGCTGGTGGCATCATAACAGATAAGCGTATCCGCCTTTCCACCGACAATGCTGATAGGTTGGCACTTATAAAAATGAACAAGGCCTGGATTTCCCCTGACTTCTCCACTCCACTGGAGGAAAGCCCTGGGGGAACATAAACTCACTTTATATATGTTTTTTACAATGATGGGAATACTCTGTATTCCCATTCACCCCTTCCACCCAAAAAACGGGTATATGGTTGACTCTTAATCTTCTCATCCTCCTCCTCCTCTTCCATATGCCCTGTGCTATAATTTTTATATAGGGCCAGCTCACCAGCGGGCCCTGTGATATAATTTTTATATAGGGCCAGCTCACCAGCGGGCCCTGTTTGACAACTTTTGGTATAGGTCAGCTCACCAGCGGGCCTTCTTATATAATGTTTTATTGGGTCAGCTCTCTAGCGGGCCCTCTCATATAATGTTTTATAGCGTCAGCTCACTAGCGGGCCTTCGCATATAATGTTTAGGATGGTCAGCTCCGCAGCAGACCCTCACCCATAATGTTTTAGATGGTCGGCTCAGCGCACGTTTCCCTCTTAATCATGGCCCCAGTTCAGAAAAATCGAGGACATTTTTGGGAGAATTTGCCTTTGCGCACGTTTCCCTCTTAATCATGGCCTCAGTTCAATAAAATCAAGGACATTTTTGGGAGAATTTGCCTCTGCGCACGTTTCCCTCTTAATCATGGCCTCAGTTCAGAAAAATCAAGGAAATTTTTGGGAGAATTTGCCTCTGCGCACGTTTCCCTCTTAATCATGGCCTCACTTCAGAAAAATCGAGGAAATTTTTGGGAGAATTTGCAGATGATATACAAGTAAATATACAGCAAATATTGTTTGGTAACAATTTTTCGCCTAAAGTCGTTTTTATTTTCCTTTTTGTGTGTTTTACGGTCAGTCTGTAAAAATAGCGTACTACGGGCGAAAGATCGTTCCCAGCAGCAATGTTGGAGTCCAAGATGCATCCAGACATCCTCCCTATGCTGTCCCTGAACCATTTCTGTGGTGTTTCTATCATTTTCTTCCCTTTTCCTATGGACCAGGCACCCTCCCCTCATCAGAGCAGGGGGTGCCTGGTGTAATGCTCGAGTCCTCCCATTGACTTCAATGGGGCTCGGGTGCTCGGCCGAGCACTCGAGCCTCCGGGGGTGCTCGGTCAGAGCACCCGAACACCCGAGCATTGGGGTGCTCGCTCATCACTACTAAGAACCATCAAATTGTAATAAAACCTGCGGACAAAGGGGGTAACATAGTATTAATGGATACAGACTACTATGTTAATGAATGCAAGAGATTACTTAATGACAAAAAATGTTACAAGAAACTCCAAGCAGATCCCACAGCTGAATTTAAAACAATTATCCAGACTATACTGGACTGCAGTACCCAGATGAAGGTGATCAGTGACAAAGAGAGGGAATATCTCTTCCCAAAAAATCCAACATTAGCTACTTTTTATCGTCTGCCAAAAGTACATAAAAATCCAGGCGAACCTCCTGGCAGACCTATCATGTCTGGAAATGGATGCCTTAGTGAAAGAGCTTCAGCGTATGTAGATAAAATTCTTCAGAACTTTGTCACCTCCTTACCTTCCTATGTAAGAGATTCACAGGATGCAATTGTAAAATTGGAGGGATTACCACTGGGAAACAATGATTATCTGATCAGTTTAGATATAGAGTCACTCTATACCAGTATTGATCATGAACATGGGATCAATGCTTCAAAAGGCTTTCTTGAAACAAGAGGGAACCAGTTTATTAATCACAATAGGTTCGTATTAGGACTTTTAAGATTTGTCCTTACTTATAAGTTTTTTACATTTGATGGACAATTCTATCAACAGATAAGAGGTACAGAAATGGGTACATGCTGTGCCCCCTCATATGCTAACCTCTATCAGGGCTAGTGGGAGGATAAGGTGGTTTTCACAGATAATAATTTACAGTACACTGATAAGATTGACATTTGACTGAGATATATCGACGATGTGGTCATGACATGGTCAGGTACAAAACAAGAATTTCAACAGTTTGTGAATATACTGAATGATAACAATTTTAATTTAAGAGTCACTACTGATATACAAAAAAATGAATTATCATTTTTGGATATTTTGCTGATAAGAAGCAGTGACAATACCATCATGACCCGCGTTTTTAGAAAAATAACAGCCACTAATAGTTTATTATCAGCCCAAAGCCACCATCCCTCCCCTCTGATTAGAGGTATACCGACAGGACAATATCTGAGAATTAGGAGATTGTGTACAACAATGGAAGACTTCAAAGTAGAGGCCAAGAAACTCCAGCAGAGTTTCTTGGAAAGGGGTTATAGCAATAAAACACTAAAGAGAGCATATCAAAAAGCTCTACTCAGTGATCGAAATGAACTCTTACACAAGAAGGAAGACAAAAAAATAGATTTGTCTAAATAAATACGTTTGATCGGTACATTTAATCAACAACATCATATGATTAAATCCATTCTAGCTAAACATTGGCCAATTTTACATCTGGATAATGATCTGAAAGAAGTCCTGCCTGATCATCCAAAAATTAAGTTTAGGAGAAATAAGAAGATTCGTGATCAGGTGGTACACAGTCACTTTCAACGTGAAAATAAAAAATCAGACTGGCTAACATCTAATACCTTAAATGGTACTAATAAATGTGGTCGATGCAAAGCTTGTTCCTTTGTTTACAAGACAACTACTTTTATGGATAAAAAGGGCAATACATATCATACAAACGGATTTATTAATTGTAGAACTGCTGGGATTTTCTACCTTTTACAGTGTAGCTGTGGAATCCAATATGTGGGCAAAACTGCGAGACAGTTCAGGGAAAGAATACTTGAACATATGGGAGATGTCAGAAATAAACGGGACACTCCCATAGCTAGACATGTCCTGGAAGCACATTCAAATGACAGCAATGTCATTAAATTTATTGGGATTGAAAAGGTAGATCATTCCCCTAGAAAAGGAGATTTTGACCAAAAATTATGGAAACGAGAAAACTTCTGGATTTATGAATTAACTACTTTAAATCCAGCAGGACTTAATGAAGGTTTCACATTTAAACCATTTATTTAAGGATAATACAAATTCTTTACATGATTAGAACATTAATATAGTGAATTATTTTATCACTATATTCATTTGTCTTATTAATATAGTGTTTGGGATTTAGAGTAGCACTTTATGTCTCATATAGCAAATAATAACAACTTATAAGATCATTATATGATATAAAGAAATTCTTTTGAATAAAGTTATCTCATTCAATGATATATTGGGGATTAATTAGTCGTTTAAGTGTTAAACATCATTTAGCCATTTGCTACTTTGTTCATATTGGGATGTATTCATCCCAGTGTAGTTGGCAATAATAAAATGGCCGACATTCAGACTGAGGCTTGGTTATTTCCACACCTCAGATATACTGGTGAAACACGTTGGGATATATAGGGATACTATTTCGTAGTATCCTTGTTTATGTTGTTATACTGTGAGGGCTCGATCGCATTGCTTCAGATACATTAGGTTAACTGGTGGATTGCTGGTGACCATTGAAAGGATCACACATCAATAGGGATTCAAGGGCAGTGAACGAATACCTTGTATTAGGTGCTGGCGACCATTGTAAGGATCACGCTGCAAAAGAGATTCTATAACAAGTTGTGTTTGCACATATAAGCCTAATTAGTGGATTGCTGACGACCAATGAAAGGATCGTGCAGCAAAAAGGATTCATGGGCAGTGTGCTTTACAATATAGTAATCCTTAAGATAGGATACTTTGTATTATTTGCTGGCTACCATTGAAAGGATCGCGTGGCAACAGGGACTCTATAGTAATTATTAAGCTTGTACACATAAAGTCTTCTTTTATTACAACCCTGTATTCTATACTGATGATCAGATATAAGGATATAAGATATAAGACCGTCTTTATTCATAGGAAGGATTGAGTTCCTTAGATAGGATACCTTGTATTAGTTGCTGGCGACCATTAAAAGGATCGCGTGGCAACAGGGATTTATAATAACTAGTACAGGCTTTTCTACTAATGAGTAAACTAAGAAATAATTAGGCTATTATTTATTATAAGCCTATGTGATATATTGAGGGACACTAAAAATGTATTTCCTTTTCAGGTGAGCTAAGTTCTATAATCAATAGTAAGGTATCTGCAGTAAAGTGTCTAATGAACTATGTGAACCAATATATAAGATACATGAGTGAAATTGTTGAATGAAAAATAAAAGGTCATATATTCATTGTGGTATCTGTTTAGCAGATCTACTGATACACAGGGTACCTGAAAGGAAAAAACATAGAGCAGGACACTTGCAGTTTGATATCTGCTAGAATATTTTTTTTCACTCATATGCAGGGCATATGTGTTTAAGGAAATAATATTGCACCTGCAGTTACGTATTATATTATAACTATATCCTCTGATAAAATACTCTGATTTATTCAGCTACTCAGAAGATTCTAGCATTCACAAGACATACAGGCACACCTGCAGTTCATTGACCTAGATACGCCCAGTATTAAATTAAATATACACTGAAATTGGAAATGGGCAGATGTATAATTGTTATGCATCTACACATGAGCAAAAATAGTTAGTTATTTTCAGATATACGAACTATACTAAAGAATTCTCGTGTTGTATTCGCACAACTTGATCGAGTAAATAAAAGGCTGCTCACAGATCTTTCAACGCAATTTGATTTTAATATTTGTGAATTCACATATGCTTTTTGAGCCATTTTTAACATATTTATTTAATAAAAGTTGAGTTTTAATATCTTTATTACCCCTGTGTATATATAGTGAACTAGTCTTTCTGTTTTTTGTGGGCTTTATATCTCTCAGGCCTCTCATTCCTAAACTAGATGAATAAGTTTGAGTGGATGTTATTTAGCCCACTTCTTTTTCCTGTTCTATCTTCTTTTTTTTGTTTATTTTGAATACATATTGAAGATTTGAGGTACAACAATTTTCATTAAATATGCACCATTAAGTTAAATCTTTATTAAAAATGCCGGCAATTGTCACCTGCACTGATCACCTATCCTTCTGGATAGGTGATCAATGCTAGGGGGGTTTCAGGAGGGGTCCTGATACCCCCTTGAGGTCTGCACTATTTATTTGAAGTAAAATGAAAACGTAATTATAAAAAATAATAATACACATATACAGGCAAGGTATGAAGCCTCATACCTTACCTATTAACCCGATGAGTACCAGATGGGTAGCAAACACATTGCAATGCGTTGTTACAGCTCTGGTACTCATAGGGTTAATCATGCAATACAAATACAATGAGAGCATGTCTAAAAAAATTGTAGAAGAACAATGTTGAATTTAAATGGAGAAAGAAAATCATGGGAGCACTTTAAAGGGATAGTAATACTTCATTTTAACTTTATTTTATTTTGTAGGCATTAAAAAAACATGAAGAATGATAAGTCTTATCTCTCAAACCTTTATGGTTTAAGAGATATTCACATGCAAAGTTTCCCCTCCCCGCCCCTTTTACCTAGTGTAAGCCATCTCTTCTCAGATGTGGTATGCAGTCCATAGACCAGACCGATAACAGCAGGGGACAATCTTCTTTATATGAAAACAATGAAAGCCCTGCCCCCCTTGACAAGCTTTTCAGGTTTTTCCCTTATCTTAATTGAAGATTGTCCCTCTGTGCAATCTACCTGGGCACCTTCCTTCTGCTCTGGCTGAGCAGTGTTACATCAGTAAAAGAGGCGGGAGGGGGACACTTTGTCATTGAATTACTCCTGAACTACAACTCTGACAGAACTGAAATAACACTCTCCAAAGTCCACATACTATGATGATTAATTAGAGCTGCTTTTATTATGAAACATTACTATCCCTTTAAGTCGAATTTTAAAGGGGGTGAGGTTTAAAATTTTGAATGTGAACAATATTTATTGAATTAAAATGGTGAAAGAAAGCACTATAATTTGAATTTCAAAGGGGGGGGTTAATAAGGGGGGCAGTCTATGTCAGATTTTGATAATGTGGGGAACACATCTATCACTAGACTTGATCTTTCTGTCGTCAGATGTACGCCTATTTCCTTGGACTATGACATTTTGTGCATTTTTTTAGGTGGTAGCTGATTAGAAGCAGACAGCACCAATTTATTAGTTAGTTGAAATGTGCTGTCTATGCCAGTTTTGTTTTACCGGGGTTATGCAATAGAATACCAGCGTAACACATGTTTGCAAAGTATACGTTGCTTGTTTTTAATGTAAAGTCGGTTTTAGCGTGGGTAATAGAATCGAGCCTGTAGTTGGATAACACCTTACTAACCACATCAGTGGATGAAACTCAATGGGGACAGTTTGGCACAGAGTATGCTAAGGGGTAGATGTCAGTTGTTCAACTTCAACTCACATCAAGGGCAAACATCTTCATGTTATTTTGCTTTGCTAGGTTGATTGTGAGTGGACAACAGTGTATGTGTTGTGTGTGATTACCCATGGTACAATACCTTAAAACCAAGTAATATGTGCAGGAGTTGTGTTCACTGCACTGCTTTGCAATGCATTAGAGACATCTCTGCCATTGAACCTGTTAGAAACCAGAAACATTCATAAACATAAATGGGATGAATAAGTTCAGTTTTATCGTGGGGAAATATCACAAACGGGCTTTATTTTTTTGGGGGGGGGACTTTGGAAGGGGCTGCAGAGGTGGATGTCATCATGGACTGTCTAGTTACTCTGGAGATTCTAGGAGTTGTTGCAGGGGTCACACTGGAGGGGGAGGTTGGTGCAGCGGACCCCTTCATGGACTGATACTCCCTCTCCATATGCAGGTTCTCCCTGAAGTTGCTTTCATGCATTTCCCACCAGCATGTGGCCCATCATCTCCATCATTTCTGTCCAGAATTTTCAGATCTCCATTGTGAGTGTGGCCTGCTGGGCTTCGATAGCATGGAGAGTGTCTGTGTTCCTCTGCACATGTTTCTTCATCCTCTTCATATACCTGCATAAATGCATGGACTCACTTAGATGCCTCCTCTGCATGCTGAGGTACTCCGCATCCATCCCCATGGTTTTGCTACTTGTGGCAGGGGATGTAGCTGTAGATGCTGGAGACACAGGTGGTGGGGATGGCTCTGTAGTTGCTGGAGTCACAGGTGGTGGGGATGGCTTTGCAACTTTCTCTGCCTGTTCCTGTTGTGCATTGGATTCCAACATGGCTGCTTCCAGATAGGTGGCTGTGGGTGTGGTGTGGGCCCATATGACATGTACTGTGAGGTGGCCACTGTATTGGGCATCCAATGCTGTCCCGGTGGTAGTGGTGCTTGTGCCACCCAATGCTGGCCTTGGGTGGGTAGGCATCCAACTCCCAGGAGGCATCCACTCTGTGGTGGGAGTGTGTGGTAACCTATACTCAGAGGTTGGTGGTGGTGCTGAAGCCTATACTCTGAGGGTGGTAGTAGTCGTGCTTGGCCCCTTTCATGGCTACTCAGGGGCTGTGCTACTAGGGAAGAAACCATAAGGGTCATCCTCACACTCCTCCTGCCATTCTGCAGGCATGGATGCTGTGTGGGTAAATGAGATGGTGTGATTATGCACCTGAGCTGTGATAAGAGGGATGCAGGATGATGACATTGACATGTGAACCCTTGAGTGGCAGGATGGTATCCAATACATTGCTCTGCAATGCATAGGATATGTCCTGCCACTCACTGATTGACAAGCTTGACAAGATCTTGTACATTGGTGCAAGCAAATTACAGTGGTTGAGCTTTGGAATACTTACTTGCCATCTCCACTCTTCTGTATACATATGATAACTAAAGATGAACCATCACAGTTCTACTGAGACAAACTGATACATATAGGCCTAGAACGCAAAAACACTAGGGCCTAAAACACACAAATTACCCTCCTTGCCATCCCCACTCCTCAGGACACATATGATAACCAAAGCTTATGTGGGTTTTTGGTTTTGCTTTGCCTGTATGCATTCCTGACATTGTTTCTAATTAGTTGTCACTGTTTTGCAATGGTGCATTAACTTTCTTAGAGGCCCTAGTGTAGTTGAGTTGGAGGCCTATGTGTTGTACAGTTGAAACCAGAAGTTTACATACACTATATAAAAAGACACATGTGCATGTTTTTCTCAATATCTGACAGGAAATCAGAATAAACCTTACCCGTTTTAGGTCAATTAGGATTACCAAAATTATTTATATTTGCCAAATGTCAGAATAATTAGGGAGAGAGAATTTTTTAAGGCATTTTTATTACTTTCTGCAAAGTCAAAAGTTTACATACATCTCATTATTATTTGGTAGCATTGCCCTTAAACTGTATGACTTGGGTCAAACGTTTTGGATATCCTTCCACAAGCTTCTCACAATAGTTGGTAGGAATTTTGGCCCATTCCTCCTGACAGAACTGGTGTAACTGAGCCATGTTTGTAGGTCGCCTTGCTCGCACCTGCCTTTTCAGCTTTGCCCATAAATTTTCAATAGGATTGAGATCAGGGCTTTCTGATGGCCACTCCAAAACATTGACTTTGTTATCCTTAAGCCACTTTGTAACCAGTTTGGCAGTATGTTTCGGGTCATTGTCCATTTCGAAGACCCATTTCCGCCCAAGCTTTAACTTCCTGGCTGATGTCTTGAGATGTTGCTTCAGTATTGCCACATAATCTTCTTGTCTCATGATGCCATCTATTTTGTGAAGTGCACCAGTCCCTCCTGCAGCAAAACAACCCCACAACATGATGCTGCCACCCCCGTGTTTCACAGTTGGGATTGTGTTCTTAGGCTTCCAAGCTTCTCCCTTTTTCCTCCAAACGTAACGATGGTCATTATGGGCAAACAGTTCAATTTTAGTTTCGGCAGACCATAGGACATGTCTCCAAAAATGTAGGTCTTTGTTCCTGTGTGCATTTGCAAACATTAATCTGGCTTTTATATGTTTCTTTTGGAGTAATGGCTTCTTCCTGGTAGAGTGGCCTTTCAGCCCATGTTGATACAGTACTCGTTTCACTGTGGATAATGACACAATCTTACCAGCTTCCGCCTGCATCTTCACAAAGTCTTTTGCTTTTGTTCTTGGGTTGATATGCACATGTCGGACCAAAGCACGTTCAACTCTGAGACACAGAACCCGTCTCCTTCCTGAGCAATATGATGGCTGGACATTCCCATCTTGTTTGTACTTGCGTATAATTGTTTGCACAGATGAACGAAGCACCTTCAGGTATCTGGAAATTGCACCCAAGGATGATCCAGACTTGTGCAAGTCCACAATTCTCTTCCTGATATCTTGGCTGATTTCTTTAGACTTTCCCATGATGTTACACAGAGAAGCAGTGTGTTTCTGGTATGCATTAAAATACATCCACAGATGTGTCTCTAATTAACTCAGATGTTGCCAATAAACCTATCAGAAGCTTCCAAAGACATGACATCATCATATGGGCTGTCCCAAATTGTTTAAAGGCATAGTAATCCTAGTGTATGTAAACTTTTGACTTTGCAGAAAGTAATAAAAATGCCTTAAAAAATTCTCTCTCTCTCATTATTCTGGCATTTGGCAAATATAAATAATTTTGGTAATCCTAATTGACCCAAAACGGATAAGATTTATTCTGATTTCATGTCAGTGAGAAAAACATGCATATGTGTCTTTTTATATAGTGTATGTAAACTTTTGGTTTCAACTGTACATGCAATCTCAGCAGAACTGTGATGTGTGAACTGATCCTTGTGGACCTGTGCAATGTAACCCTGTTGTATAGTGTTCATCCTCTGTTAACCCTTTAAGTTCCAGAGGGGTAGCCAATGCATTGTAGACCTATGCATTGCTAATCCCTCTAGCACTCAAGGGGTTAGGTGCTGACCTTTCTGTTGCTCCATTATATAAAACTGTGGGAAATATAACAGATATTTGTATGAAAACATGATGGCGAGCATTGTTTGTGTGCAGTGAGTATAGTTGATCAACACGGTAACGAGGGGATTAAACCTGTACTTGGACAGGATTTATCCTGCTTAACCTTTCCCATATCTGCTTGGCTTGTCCAGTATTCTGTCTTTGTTTGAACCTTCTCAGGTGTGTGTTGATGAACTTGCATGAACCAATGCTGGCCATGTGTTCATCTATCACTGTGTTGGGCTGTATTAGGTATGAGGGTTTGTGTGGTGTATAGTTATAGAATGATGCATTTACCAGTAGTCTGGCGGGTGCTGTCCTTGCCAGTGGTACATCCTCCAGGGACCCCCTCAACAGCTGTTCATGACAGGTTCTGCCTCAGCATCTCCTCTCAGAGGTTGAAGGTATTTTTGAGAGGGGGCCCACCTCCGGTGCCTCAGGCATGCATGGCAACTTCTCCTAGCTTGTTGTTGATGAATTGCTTACAGTCATGCCACCTCTTCTTTATGGACTTGATGGACTGCTTGCAGCTGGAGACAGAGTTGACTCTGCCCAGGACCTGAATCCAGGCTGACTTTTTCTTTGTACCCAAACCACTGACTCTCTCCCTCTCAAGAATGAGCTGTACAAGGACTATATTCTCCTCATCAGCACCAGCCTGGGATGTATTAGAGCTGTGACCCTCAAGCCCTGCCTGCGATTAAACTGACTGTGTGGGGTTGCTCCCAAGGATCTATCATCTCGCCTCTATGTGCCTCTCCTTGCTTGGATATCCCTCCGCCCAGATGGTCTCTCTCTCCTGCTCCTTCCCTTACTGGGGATGTCCTGCTCAACTTCCTCCTTTCCTGTTCCACTCCCTATCCCTCTATCCTCCTCTCCTTCCTGCCATCTTTCACCCACTCATACTCAGGCACTCACACAGGCCGTCACAGACACACTTGATGACACTCAGTCTCTATCACTCACTGAATCACTCTGTCGAAAAAAAAAGGATAAAGTTGTATAATGTGTTGTAAACAAAAAAGATGTGCGTGTGTGTTTGTGTTTGTATGCATATATGGAAAATGTGCCAAGGTGTATTATGTGTAGCTATGATATACCAACTCTCTTCATCTAACACCTTCTACCTCAATGCAATGTCCGCTCCTCTCTCTCTCTCTCTCTCTCTCTCTCTCTCTCTCACTATCCTCTGCTCCTGGGTCCTGTGCTTTAGCTCACCAAAACTCTAAACACAGACAGATATGTCAGTTATTTTGGGGTATATATAGGTGTATTTGAATGTACTTGTTACTTTGGTGTGTTGTGATTGCCTGTAAGTTTGAACTTTTCTTGACAACCTTTAGTGTTGTTAGATAATGTAAACTGTTATCTTTTTACTTTGAACTTGACGTTACATATGTTATTTATCAACTGTTTTGACGTATGGTGAGGTAAAAAAAAAGGTGTTATGAAGATTTTAAATGTACATGAATTTTTAGGGCCTATGTTCGTTAGCCATTCTGGTAGACGGATAATTGAATACTATGTACATCAGATTTGGCTAATGCTCATTAGGCTTTTTGCCTTAACTGCGGTTTCATTGATTTCTTGATGATGCAATGTATTTAAATTACATTTAAATAAAAAAATCCACATACATTATTTTTATTACAATGGTTACACCAAATCTCCTCCCCTAATGCCAAGCTGAACCTGCTGTATTCCCCAACATGGAAGACTTTAAGGTTACGCTGATGGAATTCCTTAAAATGCCTTGCTACTAGGGACAAATGTTTGTTTAATTGGAGATCCTTATGGATGACTTTAATATCCCTGATATGTTCTCTTACACGTTCATGTAGTGTCATACCTATGCATTTCATAGGACAATCACATTCAATACAATAAATGTCCCCCTTACTTCTACAATTGATAAATATTTTTAAATAGTATTTTGTACCAAATCTATCAGTCATAAGTTTATTTTTTGTCATATATTGAAGTGTACTACATGTATTACATGTTAAGGAGCCCTTGAGGGGGAAAACTCTCCTGTGCCCTGCGTAGTGACTTCTGACAAGTTTGTCCTGCAAATTATTTCATCTTCTAAATGTTATTTGAATGTGAGTCCCCACAGAGTCACTAATTTCAGGGTCATTTAGTAGTATTTGAGCATGTTTATTCAATATATTTTGTACATAGTTTATATTTCCTTTATATTCTGTAATAAATCGAATTAACGACTTATCCTTTTGATCAATCTGTTCCTTAACTAGTAAATCCTCACTTTTGGTGTGTAATGTAAGGTTGTAGGCTACTTTACCGTAAAATCGTATAGTTTTACTCCACTTCACCTTATGTGAAGTGGGCGGTGCAAATTATACACAAGAGTTTTTTTTACTAAAAAAATGAATGGCTGGCACATATCTCCCCTCCCTCCCCCGGTGCAATCTGCTTTCAAAACAAGGTTTACTTTGTTCCACTGAAGTTCCCACTGAAGCCAATAGAAGAGAAGGCAAATTAAAAACTTAATCTATGTAAATCCTCCTTGCGGGCGGCATGCTTGCATTTGCTGCCCGCTTCCTTCAATGGGCTTTCAGGACCTTCCACCTTCCACCTCCAGCCAATGTTAATGCCCTGTGAGGATCTCAAGGTCCTCACAGGGCAATACCTTAGGCGTAAGGTCCTGACAGCGCATTGAAGGAAGCAGGCTGCAAATGCAAGCATGCCACCCGCAGGGAAGTTTTACATAGATTATGTTTTTAATTTCCCTTCTCTTCTATTGGCTTCAGTGGGGACTTCAGTGGAACAAAGCAATGGTTATTTTGAGAGCGGATAGCACCAGGGGAGGAATGTTTTTCAAATATATAAATAGCAAAAAACTTAAGAGGGAGTGCATTTGACCATTCAAAAATGAGATGGGTGAGTTGGTTAGTGAGGATAAGGAAAAGGCCGATGTTTTAAACACTTTCTTTGCATCAGTATATTCAAGGGAGCAAGGAATGGTAGAAGAGCCTCCGCAAGTAACAAATAAAACAATACAGTTAACAGATATTGGGTTAACTCAAGAAGATGTCATGGGAAGACTGAACAAAATTAAGACTGACCTGATGGTAAACATCCAAAGGTTCTTCAGGAACTTAGTGCAGCGTTAGCAAAACCCCTATATTTACTCTTTAAAGTGCCAAAGAATTGGCGAAGAGCTAACATAGTGCCTCTATTTAAGAAGGGAACTAAAACAGAACCTGGGAAATATAGACCAGTGAGTTTGACCTCTGTAGTGGGAAAACTGCTGGAAGGAATAATAAGGGACTATATTCAGGATTACAACACAAAAAATAAAATCATAGGGATCAACATGGTTTTATGAAGAATAGATCATGCCAAACTAATCTTTTCAGCTTCTTTGAGGAAGTAAGCAGCAACCTTGACAATGGCAAGGCAGTAGATGTAGTATATCTAGACTTTGTAAAGGCATTTGATACAGTGCCACACAGAAGGCTGGTGTATAAAATAAAGAAATTGAGGCTATGAGATAACCTTTGCAATTGGACACAAAACTGGTTGAAGGATAGGGAACAGTGTGTGGTTGTAAATGGAAAATTCTCCAATACAGTTAAAGTGGAGTGGACTACCTCAGGGTTCAGTATTAGGTCCGCTGCTTTTTAAAATGTTTATAAATTACCTGGAAATAGATATAGAAAGCAAAATATCAATATTTGCAGATGATACTAAATTATGCAAGGTCATTCATTCAGAACAAGATATTTTCTCTCTACAGAGGGACTT
Organism: Rhinophrynus dorsalis; assembly: GCA_037306005.1. Lineage (NCBI taxonomy): Eukaryota > Metazoa > Chordata > Amphibia > Anura > Rhinophrynidae > Rhinophrynus > Rhinophrynus dorsalis. The sequence continues at coordinate 314,226,398 of CM074721.1, forward strand.
ACATACAATGTCAGATTGGACAAACATATGGAATATGAAGTTTAATATGGGGAAGTGTAAGGTCAGGCATTTGGGAGGAAACAATCCCAAGGCTACTTATGAACTTAATGGAATCATTTTAGGGGACTCATTGCTAGAGAAAGACCTGTGTATCCTTGTCAACTACAAACTTGGAAACAGTGACCAGTGTCAAACAGCAGTAGCAAAGGCAAACAAAATCCTGTCTTGCATAAAAAGAGGTATCAAAGCAAGAGTGGATAACATTATTTTGACGTTATACAAATCATTGGTAAGACCTCACCTTGAGTATGCAGTGCAATTTTGGCACCGATTCTGAAAAAGAATATACTAGAATTAGAAAGGGTACCGCGAAGAGCAACAAAATTAATTAAGGGAATGGAGGACTTGACATATGAGGAACGACTAGATAAACTTGGTTTATTTACTCTAGATAAAAGATGACTAAAAGGAGACCTTATCACATTGTACAACTATATGAGAGGTCAATACAAGGATATCTGTGGTGAGCTATTTATTCCAAGGCCTGATCAGGTGACCAGGGGACACCCCTTGAGATTAGAGGAATGGAGGTTTAAACTTCAGCAGAGGAAGGGTTTTTTTTACAGTAAGGTCTGTTAAGTTGTGGAATTCATTGCTATGGCAGATACAATGGATACATTTAAGAGAAGATTAGATCCATTTCTTTCAAAAGGGAACATACAGAGTTATACTATTTATCAGTAGGCAGCTCAAGAAGGTCTGATAAAGACTAAATTAATTGGTAGCAGGAAAGCTATAAAATTCTCAGTTACTGGGGTATGAGGAGAAGGTTGAACTTGATGGACTTGTGTCTTTATTCAACCTAATTTACTGTGTTACTATGTATCTCCCAGCCATACATTTTGTTCAGTAATGGGAAAACAAGGGTGTGTATTATATATAGGCACTCTTGTTTCCCCCTAAAATCTTAGGTATAATATACACCTGCGTATTATACACAGGTGTGTATTATACCTGAGATTTTTACTGTAATTGAAATACAATGACCTCAACCTACATTCTTTTACCCCCTTTCCAACAGATGTTCCTTTAACAGCAAAAAAATAGCTCAAAATACAAAGAAATCAGAGGAGGCGCCCAATAGTGTAGCATCACACAATCAGTATCGAATCAAGTAAGAAACACACCAACATACTCACATTTGGAAGAGGTCATCAAATGGGATAACCAGAGATGACAATCAGGCTTGTGGAGGACTTACACCGTCTCCACTTGGTGTATCAACATCAGCTGCTGCACTCTGTCAAACAAAGTTGGTATCCACAAATATTTGGTTTTACAAAATATTTAATACAAAATATATACATTTTCCAAAATAAAATAAACAACATATATGTTGGTAAAAAAGTATAACAAATAACAAAAATCTGGTATTTTTGATATGTTTTCAACTTTTTATCAACATATATGTTGTTTATTTTAAAGGGAATCCCTATTTTGTAGCCCTTAAAAAAAGAAGAAACATGCCCCCAGTGGCATCTCTCAAACCCTTATGATTTGAGAGACAACCGCTTACAAAGTTCCCCGTGCTTGACGTCAGTGTTGTAGCTGACAGCAGGGAAATCCGCTCCTGAGATCAGCCAGCGGCTCTGCAGCAGAGCCGAAATCGCGTTAATGAAAAAGAAGTCCTTCACTGAAAAGGTCTTCTACATGTGCTTGGTTTGCAAGCACACGAAGAAGACATTTTAAGTGAAGGAGTTCTTTTTCATGAATACAACCTTCGCTCTGCTGCAGAGCATCCAACGGTCCTGGGACCAGATTTCCCTGCTGTCAGCTAGAACACTGACGTCAGGCATGGGGAACTTTGTAAGTGGCTATCTCTAAAACCATAAGGGTTTGAGAGATGCCACTGGGGGCATTTTTCTTCTTTTTTAAAGGCTACAAAACAGGGATTTGTAATTTTGAGGTATTACTATCGCTTTAATTTTGGAAGATTTATATATTTTGCATTAAGTATTTTGGAGTACCATAAGTTTGTGGATACCAACTTTGTTTCACATGTGCAGCAGCTGATGTTGATTCACCAAATGGAGATGGTATGAGTCCTCCACAAGCCTGATTGTCAGCTCTGGTTATACCTTTTGCTAACCTCTTCCAAATGTGAGTAAATTTATACCATAGGGGAGATAAAAAGATTCCAGCTGATTAAAAAGGGACTTGAATGCTAGAGAGAGCTCCAATACATTGTTTTGCAGTGTATTGTAGACATCTCTAGTATTCAAGGGGTTCAATGCACCATTTAAGTCAATGAAGATTGCAGTATTTTTATTTCTCCCTACAATTAATTTGGTTTGCTCCAGAATCACTCCAGTTTATTTGTAATAAACAAGGCACATAATGATTGACATTGTTTCTATAGAAATAAGGATCATGATAGCTGATAATGCAAACCTCTTCTAATTGCTGCCTGTGATGAAATGATGTAATGATAGAAACCATTATTAAAAAGTTTTTGTTTATGCCTTTAAATCTTATATACAACATAGCAGAAAAGTGCAGGTTTATAAAAACTGTTCTTTGTTTCATTTACTCCTCTATTTCTTATTTTTGTTTCATTGCTAATTAACCCTTTGAGTGCTAGATGGGTGTGATTATTCTTTATCATATAGGGAATTTGCTCCCCAGTACTGAATAAACTTCAGCAATTAGTACTGAAAGAAAACATCTAGGACTCAATTCAATCACCTCCATTAGTAAAACCAAACTAAGGTTGGTAGATTTAAGTCACAGTTTGATATTCTATTACCTGTGCTGTGACAAACTGCTGACTGTTAAAAAGCACAACGGATACAAAATTAACGCCCATTGAAAATAATGAAGCAGCATATGAAATTGCTATTCAATTACATTCAGTGGCTAGTAACACACATTAAGGGACTTTCTTTTATTGCATTATTTTAGCTCCTAACAAACCCAGGAGTTGAGTTTCTAATACGTGTTAGAAACCACCAAACAATACAAGCATGCCCAACACAATCCTAGTATGCCCCATATCAATACATCCAAGTTACCAAAAACATAAGTGAGACCAAACAATAAATAACCCTTTGAGTGCCAGAGGGGTAAGCAATGCATTGCAGATTGTTGCATACCCCTCTTGTACTCCAATGATTAAACCCCCCTATCCTACAGCATTAAGAATAAGCACTAATCATGAAGTCGGTGGTCCAGCGGGGCCTTCAGCACCTTGGTCTTCCTCTTTCATTCTTCTTTAAGTCTTCTTTCTTCTTCTTTAAGATTTTTTCTTCTCCATTAAAGTTCTTTGCAGTCTCCGGAAACAAAAAGAATAAATTACATCAAATGCCCCGTTAACACTTGCTATTACTGCCACTGCCACCACCACTGGCGACAGAGAGAAGAAAAAAAAATCCCTATTGGATTACCTTCTCAGGACATTGCCTGAGCCAAAGTGAGGGAAATTTGAATGGAGACTGGCTTTTATATGACCAGTCTCTGTTCAAATTTGTTCCCTCGGTCCCATTGCCTGGGATATGGGGTTACACAAGGCATGCAGTGAATACTCTCTCTGACTTGCAATATGCAGAGATAGATATATTGATAGATTGATAGATAGTTTATAAAAAATAGGAAGGCTATATATTATTCATTATTTTAAATCTGAGATTATTGCATGTTTTGCTTTTTTATTGTTTGAGTTTAATTGAATGATATATTTTGCTTTAGATTTTATTATTTGTTCCATGAGCTTTTATCTAATCTGATATTAATCCAGGATAATGAATAGTTCTTTGATTTAAAGATGAATTCAAAGAGAACAAAAGCTGTTTTATCAGAGATTAATTTATTTTGTTAACAGGTTCCTTGAATCGCAGTATTAATAATTTACCTGATTTACTGGCATATGAAAAAGGCACAGTCTGCAAAGATGAAAGATTATTCTGTTAATTAACAGTTTTAAGAAAACAAACTGAGATCTAAGGATTACAATATTCCCGAATCAACTGGAGACTTTCTATAATGAATTCCTGGGCTAATGAATTCTGCCAAAACAAAGGATAGTTAACTTGGAATGAAAAGCATGGAGAAGATACTCCAAGGGTGTTCTACTGAAATATGTCTATGTACTACTTCATTTTAAAGGTGCAGACCCCAGACAAACATATTATAGCTAAACATTAACAGTTTGCAGAAAAAGTAATTAGGTGTGAGAATTATTGACAGAAATCTTTCCAATCCCTCATTTTCCTGTTGAAGAGACTGCAGATATTTTATTTCAAAGGTTCCAGAGAAAAACAGACATTGCAGAACTTGTCTTGTACCTTAGCATCTGCATCCTAGTATTAACCTATCACCATTAGCTACAGGTCTCAAAACAATCCCTGTGTATGTACTGTGTATGCATTAATTATATATATATATATATATATATATATATATATAGATAGATATATATATATATATATATATGTATATAGTAATGGTAGATCAAAGCAGCACACTCAGGACTTAATGAAAAACAATAAATGGTTTCTGCCACATAATATGGCCTTTCTCAAGACAAATGTGGGCATGGGCGTGGTGAACCATTGTCAGGGAGTGAGGACCAAGTGCATATTTCATGAAACATGCAAATGTGAGCTAAATCACAGATACCAAGTCAACTTAAAAAGGTGATCACTGGGCATATATAATAAAAATATTGGAGAAAAACAAATACAATACTGTATCACACAATTTTCCGTATGTGCCGGCAGAGGGGCTTATGGGAGATGTAGGCTCTATCCACGAGCAAGTAGCACCTCCTATGACAATCATACAAATGATTAATGAGCCAGCTTTGCGGAAGTACCAGAAGAAAGTAGTGATAGTCAGCCATACGCTAATACTGTCGTTCTGAGGATTCCAATGTGTATAGCCAATATTGTTCCAGGCGTCTCAATGCACCACAATGAACCACAGTTGGTGCCTACATCGGTCCACCCCAGGGTTGTACAGGTACGTGTGATGGTTGATCAGGTTAACAAGAGGTCCCTGGGCATTAGTATTAACAAGATAGACCAACCTAGGTACCATCACTATATTCGGATGCGGGTGTACACTAAAGTACATGCAAGTCTAACTGGAATAAATAAATTACATTATAAGGGCTAACATGGTCATCACAGGTGGTATCAGTGTCTATGTATAAAGACTTACACACATCATGGTAGATTGGTAAGGCATGACGGGGGGGGGGGCTCATGGGAGATGTATACTCTATAAGTGAACATGAGTCCCCCAGCTCCCACACCTGTCCAATGATCAATACAGGCTAGGTCACAATAACTGCCTTTGTTCTCTGTCACACTTTCACATACATCAAATGGCAGACTTATGTAGGGGTAATATGATTAAACTAGTGTCGCAATGTAATAGAGCCCCAGTCAATATCGGAACACACATGTCCCTGTGTGTAGAGATAGTGCAAGTGGTATCAGGTGAACAGGGCTGCATATCTATAAGGGGTAACAATAATGAGGTGTCCATAGCATGCTCATTTATGGAAGTCACACCAAAACCAAGTAATCCAAGAATGGAGATATAGTATACTATGGTAGTATGAATCCAATGCTGCTGCTAATGATGATTGCCAAAACTAGCTAAATGAGACCTGATGGTCCTTTTGTACCAAGTCAATTGGTTATTATGAATGCAATAAGAAGTCATTAAGCAAGGTGTTCAATGTCATTGTACATCCTCAATTAATTGAATGGTTAGTTCAAGAATATCACTTTTAAGAAGTCAAATTTGCTCAGGTGTGCCATCTGTATTAGAGGGCAAGATAGTGAACACCAAAGCATGGTCTACTTCAGACCATATGCAAACGTGAGAGTGACATCCATCTGACACCTCAGAAACCCGAACACTGTACCTCCGGTCTCGTGCCATCTCCATATGGATCATATATATATATATATATATATATATATATATATTCTTTATTAAAGTGGTAAGGTATTCATTCTTTCATTTGTGGAAAAAGTGAAAGAGGTCTCACAGTGCAGCATACAGCTTAATTAGCATATGAAACATCACTGGATAGCTTTATTTGCATATGAAAACACAGCTTCCTTACCATGCATTGTTATATGCTACCAAATAGGAATATATCCTAAACTATACTATACATGTTCTTGTCTTTTGGCTAACGTGATATGTTTTTCATGAAGTTATACAGACTTGAATCAAGGTGACAGGTCCCCATTAAGGTAATCCTTAATGCATCGTGTGAGTGAGGCGACGCAAGACAGCATCACGTGGAGCAGTGAGATATCAGCCTCTTAACCCTTTGAGTGCCAGAGGGGTACCCAACGCATTGCAAAAGCATTGCGTTGTGTAACCCTCTGGCACTCAAAGGGTTAACAATACCCGGACCTTGGCCTGTAAACATGGGCTTTTACACTAGTTTAAAATATTTGGTGCAGGCTATGAACTCTCAGATTATGGCCTTGAATACAATGTGGCCAAAATGATTCCTTCTTTTTCTACTTCCCATACCATTAGAGCTAGGATTAAAAAAATTACTATAGAGTCCAGTTACAAAAAAGATTTTGGAAAGGTAATCCTATTGCAATGTAGTCACTGGCATGGTTATTTCCAGTGTGATTTTTGCAGCATTTTTCTTTTTACTTGCTATGGATCCCAGACTCACCTTGATGGGACACATAGAAAGTTTGGAGTAACAGCTAGTTAACATCAATGTGTCATGAATTATTAAAAAGCACCCTGATATTTATTTAAATTTAGTAGAAAGAAAACATGTATCATTAAAACGTTTAGTCTGAACAAATAATAATTATAAAAAATTAATATTAACATTGCGATAGTTGGTAATTTTATACCAGAGCTTAAAATATGAAGTCCTTTGCTACTAGCCAGACCTGAAAAGTTACTCGCCACTGCAAGCCATAACATACCCACCAGGGCTGAATTTCTACTCGCCAGGGCTAAATTTTCACTCGCCTTTGGCTAGTGGCGAGTGGAAATTTTATACACTGATGTGGCAAATCACAACTTCCATGAGGTATCTATTTCAGTGTTTTAGTACTTTGTAAAACGCTTCATAACCATCACAAAAATAGTTTTCATTAAGGCAATGCAAATTTGGGATTTCCCAAGGCAGTTATCACATTTAGAACTGAAGTTTCCATGTTGCAATGTAAACTTTTAAATCTGAAGATATACTAATATGTAAATTTTACTCAAATCAGTACAAATCCCTCCTGCTCAAATCCCCTGATATAATCTTGGAAACATGTACATTCCCTCAAACATATTTTGTAGACAAAAAGTTGGCATAAACAGCTCTGCACAGAACTAATTATTAGTATAATATATAAATCCTATAATATAAAAGGCCAGATGTATGTTTATCCGATGCAGTTATGAGAAGTAGAGACTGACTGAAATTGTCCAATGCAGTCATGCGCAGTAGAGACTGCCTGAATGCAGGCACTTTGGCCCATGTACATGGGATTTTACATTAGTATATATATTTATTACTAAATAGACTTCAACAGGAATCTGTGAGTTAACCCCTTAAGGACCAGATGACGTGCTATGACCGTCACGGTCCTTATACCCTTAAGGACTGGTGATGTCATAGCATGTACATTTTACTTACAGTGCTCCACCTGGAGCGCTGTAAGTAAAAACAGCATCTAAAATTGATCGCTCCAAGCCTGGAGTGCTCTCTCTTAGATGCCAGAGTATTGTGCTGGTACACGTAACAGACAAAGTGTACTAGCCCGTTGGCAAGGATCAAAGCAGTCCTTAAGGGAAGGTAACTTAAAAGGTTAAAAGCAGGGATAGCATTTATGATCTACAATGGAAACAAGACCAACATTGGCAAAAAGGTTCCTGTTATATTTCTGGATGGATGCTGCAACTGCCTCTCTGTTGCAACTTGGAACAACAAAGTCTTTGAAAAGTTTTAAGCTACACCAAGTGTGTAGCTTTAGATTCTTTTACTGAGCGTACATGTTTCAGGTTGCTACCCTTAACATAAAGAGGACCAATCATCTTTCCAAGCCCTCATCTTAATGGGAAATTCCACATTTAATTAATTTGCATGATTTCTACTAGCCTAAGATGGTAAGAGGTGATTTTCTGGACTATTAAGTCATTCATGATTGATCTATCACAGAACAAAGCTCTGCTGAGATTGTATTCCCTAACTAATAAATCTAAAATCTATAAAACTTTTAACATATTTGGGAAAAAATAATAAATTATATGCAGTTTAATTAGTTATATATTATGAGACTAAAAGCTGTGTAGTCAACAGGTCCACAATACTGAAACATGGCACGTGCAAAAACTACAATCTTAATGTGATTTCTGCCTTTTAAAGATTTTTAATAATTATGCTAAGTGCCAATACACTGATACAGATAGCAAGTACCTACGCATCAATGTAGTATAGAGGCCAGTGGAAGCTTTCCAATTTTGTTGTACTTGAGTTTCCATGTTCTCCAGGCAGTTAGTGCTGGATGCTGATTATGGAATGGAGATGAGGGAGCTTTTTAGCTTACGGAAAAATGAGCAAGATTTGCAGCATGGGAGCAGACCATAACTTTTTTTTACACCTATAACAATGAAGTTTTATTTTTATACAATTAATTTTAGCATGTATTGTTTTTCATGAGAGAGAGTATCTTAACTTTAGACAGGGAACTTATTACATGTTTATTCTTTTTATTTCTTTAGCGCTATGAATAATACATTCAAGAGAAAGTATATCTATTGTCAAGAGGGGTAAGTGATCAGACTCTCCCTTTAATGCAGGACACATAAAAATAATTTTGCAGGGCTGCTCTATTTAATGCATTTGTTATAAGTAATACAAAAAAAAATCTAATGTCCGAGCTTTATAAAATTCTGGATGTTTGCAGTATTCATATTTTTATTGCAAATGGAGAAGAACAAATTCACAATGACATGGTTTTACAACAGTAATACATATTCTAGACAGTCATTGCTGTTCATTTATTATTTAAGGATACAATTTAATCTACATTTATATACTGAAGTAAGAAAGCACTCAACTGTGTAATATCATGCTTATTAACAGCTTACTTAGCTTGATTTCTAAAATCCATATAAGAATACTTTAGCTGACTACAGCAATTATGGTGCCCACTTCCTCTGACCATAATATGCTGTGCTTTGCAGAAAAAGCAATGCTACAAATACTTTTCTCACCCAAACAATGTAAAGTTGTGTGATGAGATCATTCAGGAAGTCAATCCCACTTACAATCAAAGTGAGATAATGGCTATTACAATATTTTATCAGTTAAAGATTTATATGTAGTTTGTTGATGTATTATATACTGTATGTGTGTGTATTATCTATCTATCTATCTATCTATCTATCTATCTATCTATCTATCTATCTGTGTGTGTATTTTATATATACATTTATTCAGACTTATTTTGTACTCATTACAATGCTAAATCTAACACCAATAATAATGGTTCATTGATAAAAATGCATCAAAAAATTAATTGACAAAATGTATTGACTGTATCAGCAGGTTTTCAGTTGACAAAGACATGTATATATTTATCAAGCTCTAGGTGTGAAAAAATACTATAAAGTAAGAATTCTTTCAAAAATAGATATGTTAATTAGTGTTGAGCGAGCATGCTCGGCCGATGCTCGGATCGGCTCGAGCATCGCTCTGCTCGGCACATGGCGGTACTCGTACGAGTACCGCATGTGCTCGCCCGCCATGTTCGGGTCTCCTCCCCGCACGTTTTGCGGCTGCTGCGCAGCCAATAAACGTGCAGGGAGGCTCTGACATCAGTGTAATGCCAGCAGCCATGTTGGCTGCTGGCATTACACTGATTGGCTGGCCAGAACCCGTGGTCGGGTGCTGTATAGCACCTGACCAGCGAGTTCGGCTCAGTCTTAGCCAGGGAGAGCTGAGGATAGGAAGGGAAAGTCAGTGTAGGGAGAAAAAAAGCAAAATTGTGAAAAAAAAAGAACCAAAAGTCCTTTTTAGGACTACTGTGTGTGGGGGCAGCAGGTTATTTTGTGTGGGGGGAAAAAAACAAAAACAAAAAAATTTCATATATTCTGTTTAGTGTGCAAAGTTGCAGATTAGAGCACATTCTGTTTAGTGTGCAAAGTTGCAGATTAGAGCACATTCTGTTTAGTGTGCAAACTTGCAGATTAGAGCACATTCTGTTAAGTCTTCAAACTAAAATATCAAAGTCACATATTCCATTCAGTGTGCTTCGCCGCAGTTTAGCAGCACATTCTGTGTACTGTGCAGAGTTGCAGAATAGGAAGAAATACTGTTAAGTCTTCAAAGTAAAATATCAAAGTCACATATTCCATTCAGTGTGCGTCACCGCAGTTTAGCAGCCTATTCTGTGTACTCTGCACAGTTGCAGAATAGGAAGAAATACTGTTAAGTCTTCAAAGTAAAATATCAAAGTCACATATTCCATTCAGTGTGCTTCGCCGCAGTTTAGCAGCCTATTCTGTGTACTCTGCACAGTTGCAGAATAGGAAGAAATACTGTTAAGTCTTCAAACTCAAATATCAAAGTCACATATTCCATTCAGTGTGCTTCGCCGCAGTTTAGCAGCCTATTCTGTGTACTCTGCACAGTTGCAGAATAGGAAGAAATACTGTTAAGTCTTCAAACTCAAATATCAAAGTCACATATTCCATTCAGTGTGCTTCGCCGCAGTTTAGCAGCCTATTCTGTGTACTCTGCACAGTTGCAGAATAGGAAGAAATACTGTTAAGTCTTCAAAGTAAAATATCAAAGTCACATATTCCATTCAGTGTGCGTCACCGCAGTTTAGCAGCCTATTCTGTGTACTCTGCACAGTTGCAGAATAGGAAGAAATACTGTTAAGTCTTCAAACTCAAATATCAAAGTCACATATTCCATTCAGTGTGCTTCGCCGCAGTTTAGCAGCCTATTCTGTGTACTCTGCACAGTTGCAGAATAGGAAGAAATACTGTTAAGTCTTCAAAGTAAAATATCAAAGTCACATATTCCATTCAGTGTGCGTCACCGCAGTTTAGCAGCCTATTCTGTGTACTCTGCACAGTTGCAGAATAGGAAGAAATACTGTTAAGTCTTCAAAGTAAAATATCAAAGTCACATATTCCATTCAGTGTGCGTCACCGCAGTTTAGCAGCCTATTCTGTGTACTCTGCACAGTTGCAGAATAGGAAGAAATACTGTTAAGTCTTCAAAGTAAAATATCAAAGTCACATATTCCATTCAGTGTGCGTCACCGCAGTTTAGCAGCCTATTCTGTGTACTCTGCACAGTTGCAGAATAGGAAGAAATACTGTTAAGTCTTCAAAGTAAAATATCAAAGTCACATATTCCATTCAGTGTGCGTCACCGCAGTTTAGCAGCCTATTCTGTGTACTCTGCACAGTTGCAGAATAGGAAGAAATACTGTTAAGTCTTCAAACTAAAATATCAAAGTCACATATTCCATTCAGTGTGCTTCGCCGCAGTTTAGCAGCCTATTCTGTGTACTCTGCACAGTTGCAGAATAGGAAGAAATACTGTTAAGTCTTCAAAGTAAAATATCAAAGTCACATATTCCATTCAGTGTGCGTCACCGCAGTTTAGCAGCCTATTCTGTGTACTCTGCACAGTTGCAGAATAGGAAGAAATACTGTTAAGTCTTCAAAGTAAAATATCAAAGTCACATATTCCATTCAGTGTGCGTCACCGCAGTTTAGCAGCCTATTCTGTGTACTCTGCACAGTTGCAGAATAGGAAGAAATACTGTTAAGTCTTCAAAGTAAAATATCAAAGTCACATATTCCATTCAGTGTGCGTCACCGCAGTTTAGCAGCCTATTCTGTGTACTCTGCACAGTTGCAGAATAGGAAGAAATACTGTTAAGTCTTCAAAGTAAAATATCAAAGTCACATATTCCATTCAGTGTGCATCACCGCAGTTTAGCAGCCTATTCTGTGTACTCTACACAGTTGCAGAATAGGAAGAAATACTGTTAAGTCTTCAAAGTAAAATATCAAAGTCACATATTCCATTCAGTGTGCGTCACCGCAGTTTAGCAGCCTATTCTGTGTACTCTGCACAGTTGCAGAATAGGAAGAAATACTGTTAAGTCTTCAAAGTAAAATATCAAAGTCACATATTCCATTCAGTGTGCGTCACCGCAGTTTAGCAGCCTATTCTGTGTACTCTGCACAGTTGCAGAATAGGAAGAAATACTGTTAAGTCTTCAAAGTAAAATATCAAAGTCACATATTCCATTCAGTGTGCTTCGCCGCAGTTTAGCAGCCTATTCTGTGTACTCTGCACAGTTGCAGAATAGGAAGAAATACTGTTAAGTCTTCAAAGTAAAATATCAAAGTCACATATTCCATTCAGTGTGCGTCACCGCAGTTTAGCAGCCTATTCTGTGTACTCTGCACAGTTGCAGAATAGGAAGAAATACTGTTAAGTCTTCAAAGTAAAATATCAAAGTCACATATTCCATTCAGTGTGCGTCACCGCAGTTTAGCAGCCTATTCTGTGTACTCTGCACAGTTGCAGAATAGGAAGAAATACTGTTAAGTCTTCAAAGTAAAATATCAAAGTCACATATTCCATTCAGTGTGCGTCACCGCAGTTTAGCAGCCTATTCTGTGTACTCTGCACAGTTGCAGAATAGGAAGAAATACTGTTAAGTCTTCAAAGTAAAATATCAAAGTCACATATTCCATTCAGTGTGCGTCACCGCAGTTTAGCAGCCTATTCTGTGTACTCTGCACAGTTGCAGAATAGGAAGAAATACTGTTAAGTCTTCAAAGTAAAATATCAAAGTCACATATTCCATTCAGTGTGCGTCACCGCAGTTTAGCAGCCTATTCTGTGTACTCTGCACAGTTGCAGAATAGGAAGAAATACTGTTAAGTCTTCAAAGTAAAATATCAAAGTCACATATTCCATTCAGTGTGCGTCACCGCAGTTTAGCAGCCTATTCTGTGTACTCTGCACAGTTGCAGAATAGGAAGAAATACTGTTAAGTCTTCAAAGTAAAATATCAAAGTCACATATTCCATTCAGTGTGCGTCACCGCAGTTTAGCAGCCTATTCTGTGTACTCTGCACAGTTGCAGAATAGGAAGAAATACTGTTAAGTCTTCAAACTAAAATATCAAAGTCACATATTCCATTCAGTGTGCTTCACCGCAGTTTAGCAGCCTATTCTGTGTACTCTGCACAGTTGCAGAATAGGAAGAAATACTGTTAAGTCTTCAAAGTAAAATATCAAAGTCACATATTCCATTCAGTGTGCGTCACCGCAGTTTAGCAGCCTATTCTGTGTACTCTGCACAGTTGCAGAATAGGAAGAAATACTGTTAAGTCTTCAAAGTAAAATATCAAAGTCACATATTCCATTCAGTGTGCGTCACCGCAGTTTAGCAGCCTATTCTGTGTACTCTGCACAGTTGCAGAATAGGAAGAAATACTGTTAAGTCTTCAAAGTAAAATATCAAAGTCACATATTCCATTCAGTGTGCGTCACCGCAGTTTAGCAGCCTATTCTGTGCACTCTGCACAGTTGCAGAATAGGAAGAAATACTGTTAAGTCTTCAAAGTAAAATATCAAAGTCACATATTCCATTAAGTGTGCGTCACCGCAGTTTAGCAGCCTATTCTGTGTACTCTGCACAGTTGCAGAATAGGAAGAAATACTGTTAAGTCTTCAAAGTAAAATATCAAAGTCACATATTCCATTCAGTGTGCGTCACCGCAGTTTAGCAGCCTATTCTGTGTACTCTGCACAGTTGCAGAATAGGAAGAAATACTGTTAAGTCTTCAAAGTAAAATATCAAAGTCACATATTCCATTCAGTGTGCGTCACCGCAGTTTAGCAGCCTATTCTGTGTACTCTGCACAGTTGCAGAATAGGAAGAAATACTGTTAAGTCTTCAAAGTAAAATATCAAAGTCACATATTCCATTCAGTGTGCGTCACCGCAGTTTAGCAGCCTATTCTGTGTACTCTGCACAGTTGCAGAATAGGAAGAAATACTGTTAAGTCTTCAAAGTAAAATATCAAAGTCACATATTCCATTCAGTGTGCTTCGCCGCAGTTTAGCAGCCTATTCTGTGTACTCTGCACAGTTGCAGAATAGGAAGAAATACTGTTAAGTCTTCAAAGTAAAATATCAAAGTCACATATTCCATTCAGTGTGCGTCACCGCAGTTTAGCAGCCTATTCTGTGTACTCTGCACAGTTGCAGAATAGGAAGAAATACTGTTAAGTCTTCAAACTAAAATATCAAAGTCACATATTCCATTCAGTGTGCTTCGCCGCAGTTTAGCAGCCTATTCTGTGTACTCTGCACAGTTGCAGAATAGGAAGAAATACTGTTAAGTCTTCAAAGTAAAATATCAAAGTCACATATTCTATTCAGTGTGCGTCACCGCAGTTTAGCAGCCTATTCTGTGTACTCTGCACAGTTGCAGAATAGGAAGAAATACTGTTAAGTCTTCAAAGTAAAATATCAAAGTCACATATTCCATTCAGTGTGCGTCACCGCAGTTTAGCAGCCTATTCTGTGTACTCTGCACAGTTGCAGAATAGGAAGAAATACTGTTAAGTCTTCAAACTAAAATATCAAAGTCACATATTCCATTCAGTGTGCATCACCGCAGTTTAGCAGCCTATTCTGTGTACTCTACACAGTTGCAGAATAGGAAGAAATACTGTTAAGTCTTCAAAGTAAAATATCAAAGTCACATATTCCATTCAGTGTGCGTCACCGCAGTTTAGCAGCCTATTCTGTGTACTCTGCACAGTTGCAGAATAGGAAGAAATACTGTTAAGTCTTCAAAGTAAAATATCAAAGTCACATATTCCATTCAGTGTGCGTCACCGCAGTTTAGCAGCCTATTCTGTGTACTCTGCACAGTTGCAGAATAGGAAGAAATACTGTTAAGTCTTCAAAGTAAAATATCAAAGTCACATATTCCATTCAGTGTGCTTCGCCGCAGTTTAGCAGCCTATTCTGTGTACTCTGCACAGTTGCAGAATAGGAAGAAATACTGTTAAGTCTTCAAAGTAAAATATCAAAGTCACATATTCCATTCAGTGTGCGTCACCGCAGTTTAGCAGCCTATTCTGTGTACTCTGCACAGTTGCAGAATAGGAAGAAATACTGTTAAGTCTTCAAAGTAAAATATCAAAGTCACATATTCCATTCAGTGTGCGTCACCGCAGTTTAGCAGCCTATTCTGTGTACTCTGCACAGTTGCAGAATAGGAAGAAATACTGTTAAGTCTTCAAAGTAAAATATCAAAGTCACATATTCCATTCAGTGTGCTTCGCCGCAGTTTAGCAGCCTATTCTGTGTACTCTGCACAGTTGCAGAATAGGAAGAAATACTGTTAAGTCTTCAAAGTAAAATATCAAAGTCACATATTCCATTCAGTGTGCATCACCGCAGTTTAGCAGCCTATTCTGTGTACTCTACACAGTTGCAGAATAGGAAGAAATACTGTTAAGTCTTCAAAGTAAAATATCAAAGTCACATATTCCATTCAGTGTGCGTCACCGCAGTTTAGCAGCCTATTCTGTGTACTCTGCACAGTTGCAGAATAGGAAGAAATACTGTTAAGTCTTCAAAGTAAAATATCAAAGTCACATATTCCATTCAGTGTGCTTCTCCGCAGTTTAGCAGCCTATTCTGTGTACTCTGCACAGTTGCAGAATAGGAAGAAATACTGTTAAGTCTTCAAAGTAAAATATCAAAGTCACATATTCCATTCAGTGTGCGTCACCGCAGTTTAGCAGCCTATTCTGTGTACTCTGCACAGTTGCAGAATAGGAAGAAATACTGTTAAGTCTTCAAAGTAAAATATCAAAGTCACATATTCCATTCAGTGTGCTTCGCCGCAGTTTAGCAGCCTATTCTGTGTACTCTGCACAGTTGCAGAATAGGAAGAAATACTGTTAAGTCTTCAAAGTAAAATATCAAAGTCACATATTCCATTCAGTGTGCGTCACCGCAGTTTAGCAGCCTATTCTGTGTACTCTGCACAGTTGCAGAATAGGAAGAAATACTGTTAAGTCTTCAAACTAAAATATCAAAGTCACATATTCCGTGTAAGATGAAGAAGGCGGGTAAAAAGGGACGGGGAAGTGGACGTGATCCTGATAGTTCAGGGCGCGGGTCAGGACGCGGAGAAACTGTGCCTGGTGCCAGAGCACAAGAAAGAAAGACATCCACCATACCTAGCTTCATGTCTAATTTTACAGGGCGTCGCAGGACATCACTCTCGAGGTCCGACCACTGCGAACAGGTGGTCGGTTGGATGTCAGCTGATACTGCTTCCAGTCGGTTAAGCACCACCCTGTCTTCCACCAAGTCCACTCTCAGTAGCCAAGAGTCTGGTCAACATAATCCTCACTCTGATCATCCTTCCTCCCACCATAGACGGTCTGGTCAAAGAAGTGATCCCACACTGGGATATAGTGAGGAGCTCGTCTCATCACCAATCCTTCATTTGACCCTCTCTCCAAGCACGCTTGCAGAGGAACATGACATCTTGTGCCCTGATTCACAACCTCTAGAGGGTACCCAATCACAAGAAGATGACAGATGTGAACGGCATTTAAGGTCAAAGGAAGTAGTGGATGATGATGATGATGATGAGACACAGTTGCCATTAAATCAACCACTATTACTGTCTCAAGACCTTGTTGAGGAGAATGTTATACAGTTGTCAATGACTGAGTATGTGGTGGGATCAAGACATGAGGAGGATGATCAGAGTGAGGAAGTGGAGGAGGACTTGGTGGACGATGAGGTGACTGACCCCACCTGGGAAGGTGTAGAGCCGAGCGATGACAGCAGTCCTGAGGGTGAGCCATCTGCAGCACCGCAACAGGCTGGAAGAGGCAGTGGTGTGGCTACAGAAAGAAGGCGGACCGCACCAAACCGGCCCGCAAATGTTCCACGGAGCACCCCCTTGCGTAAATCTACCTTGCCAAGGGGTAGGTGTTCCGCGGTATGGCGTTTTTTTAAGGAAAGTGCGGACGACAAAAGAATTGTAGTTTGCAACCTGTGCCACACCAGAATGAGCCGAGGCATGAACACTAGAAACCTCACCACCACCAGCATGATCCGACACATGGCATCCAAGCACCGTAATAAGTGGGAGGAACGCCTGGATCGCCCATCTGTGTCTGCAGGCCACACCACTGCCTCCTCTTCCCCTGTTTTCGGTGCCGGCCAATCGCCTGTCGAAGGCGCAGGCCCGCATACCTCCCGCCCTGCACCTGTACCATCTGAAGCACCATCAGCGACCACATCCACTTCCCTGTCCCAGCACAGCGTCCAAATGTCGTTACCCCAGGCATTTGAGCGCAAGCGAAAATACCCAGCCACCCACCCACAGGCCATAGCACTAACCTCACACCTTTCCAAATTACTGGCCATCGAAATGCTGCCATTTAGGCTTGTGGACACTGAGTCCTTCCGCAGCCTGATGGCAGCAGCTGTCCCTCGGTACGCGGTCCCCAGCCGCCACTACTTTTCCCGGTGTGCCATCCCCGCATTACACCACCATGTGTCCCGTAACATCACCCGTGCCCTGACCAACGCAGTTACTGGGAAGGTCCACTTAACGACTGACACATGGACAAGTGCTTGTGGCCAGGGACGCTACATTTCCCTGACGGCACACTGGGTGAATGTCGTGGAGGCTGGGAGCGACTCGGACCCTGGGATGGCACGGGTGCTACCCACGCCGAGGATTGCGGGCCCTACCTCCATCAGGGTTTCCGCCAGCACCTACGTTATTGGCTCCTCCTCCTCCGTTTCCACCTCCGAATTCTCTACACGCAGCGCCACTCCCCCATCAGCCAGTAGCTGGAAGCAGTGTAGCACTGCAGTGGGGAAGCGTCAACAGGCCGTGCTGAAGCTGATCTGCCTTGGGGACAAACAGCACACGGCCTCAGAGCTGTTGCAGGGGATTAGTCACCAGACCGAGCAGTGGCTCTCGCCACTCAACCTGCAACCAGGCATGGTTGTGTGTGATAATGGGCGTAACTTGGTGGCGGCTTTGGAGCTCGGCAAGCTCACACACGTACCATGCCTAGCGCATGTATTTAATTTAGTGGTTCAGCGATTTCTAAAAACCTACCCCAATGTGCATGATCTCTTGACCAAGGTGCGCCGCGTGTGTGCACATTTCCGTAAGTCATCTACAGCTTCAGCCGGCCTGTTGAAGCTGCAGCAGCGCTTACAATTGCCAGCTCACCGGCTGCTGTGTGACGTGAGCACGCGCTGGAACTCCACCTTCCACATGTTGGCCCGGCTTTGTGAGCAGCAGAGGGCAGTAGTGGAGTACCAGCTGTTACACGGTCGTCGCCTCTCCGTTCAACTTCCTGTAATCAGAAGTGAGGAGTGGGAATGGATGTCAGACCTCTGTGAGGTTTTACGCAATTTTGAGGAATCGACACAGATGGTGAGCGGCGATAACGCTATTATCAGTGTAACCATCCCACTTCTGTGTCTACTGAAACGCTCGCTGCTCACAATTAAAACTGACGCTTTGCATGTGGAAGAGGTGGAAATGCGGGAGGAAGAGCTTACACAAGGTGATAGCCAGAGCACCCTCACTTCGTCTTCTCAGCGACAATTGGAGGAGGCGGAGGAGGAGGAGGAGGAGGAGGAAGACACGGTTGCCTCCGCTACAGAGGGTAGCCATGGAACTTTAGTTCCATCTCTTCAGCGTGGGTGGGCAGAAGAGGAGGAAGAGGATGAGGAGATTGAGAGTCATCCTCCTGGTGAGGACAGCGAAATCTTGACTGTTGGTACTCTGGCACACATGGCTGACTTTATGTTAGGCTGCCTTTCCCGTGACCCACGCGTTATACGCATTTTAGACAACACGGATTACTGGGTGTTCACCCTTCTGGACCCCCGCTACAAAGAGAATTTCTCATCTCTCATTCCTCCGGTGGAGAGGACAAGCAAAATGGTGCAATACCAGAAGGTTCTTGTTGAAAAATTGCTCCAAAATTTTCCATCTGACAACGCTGGCGGCAGAGTACGTGCTACCTTGGCCAACCGAGAAGGGGAGAAAAGGGGAGCACACAGCAGTTCCGACAAAGGCAGGGCAACACTCTCCAAGGCGTGGGACACCTTCATGACACCCCGCCAGCACCCTCACCCTGATGCGCAGCCTAGTGTCACAAGGAGGGAAAAGTTTTGGAAGATGGTGAAGGAGTACATAGCAGACCGCGTCAGCGTCCTCAATGATCCCTCTGTGCCTTACAACTACTGGGTGTCCAAGCTGGACACGTGGTATGAACTGGCACTCTACGCCTTGGAGGTGCTGGCCTGCCCTGCCGCCAGCGTTCTGTCTGAGCGGGTATTTAGTGCTGCTGGTGGCATCATAACAGATAAGCGTATCCGCCTTTCCACCGACAATGCTGATAGGTTGACACTTATAAAAATGAACAAGGCCTGGATTTCCCCTGACTTCTCCACTCCACTGGAGGAAAGCCCTGGGGGAACATAAACTCACTTTATATATGTTATTTACAATGATGGGAATACTCTGTATTCCCATTCACCCCTTCCACCCAAAAAACGGGTATATGGTTGACTCTTAATCTTCTCATCCTCCTCCTCCTCTTCCATATGCCCTGGGATATAATTTTTATATAGGGCCAGCTCACCAGCGGGCCCTGTGATATAATTTTTATATAGGGCCAGCTCACCAGCGGGCCCTGTTTGACAATTTTTATATAGGTCAGCTCACCAGCGGGCCTTCTCATATAATGTTTTATTGGGTCAGCTCTCTAGCGGGCCCTCTCATATAATGTTTTATAGCGTCAGCTCACTAGCGGGCCTTCGCATATAATGTTTAGGATGGTCAGCTCCGCAGCAGACCCTCACCCATAATGTTTTAGATGGTCGGCTCAGCGCACGTTTCCCTCTTAATCATGGCCCCAGTTCAGAAAAATCAAGGAAATTTTTGGGAGAATTTGCCTTTGCGCACGTTTCCCTCTTAATCATGGCCTCAGTTCAATAAAATCAAGGAAATTTTTGGGAGAATTTGCCTCTGCGCACGTTTCCCTCTTAATCATGGCCTCAGTTCAGAAAAATCGAGGAAATTTTTGGGAGAATTTGCAGATGATATACAAGTAAATATACAGCAAATATTGTTTGGTAACAATTTTTCGCCTAAAGTCGTTTTTATTTTCCTTTTTGTGTGTTTTACGGTCAGTCTGTAAAAATGGCGTACTACGGGCGAAAGATCGTTCCCAGCAGCAATGTTGGAGTCCAACATGCATCCAGACATCCTCCCTATGCTGTCCCTGAACCATTTCTGTGGTGTTTCCATCATTTTCTTCCCTTTTCCTATGGACCAGGCACCCTCCCCTCATCAGAGCAGGGGGTGCCTGGTGTAATGCTCGAGTCCTCCCATTGACTTCAATGGGGCTCGGGTGCTCGGCCGAGCACTCGAGCCTCAGGGGGTGCTCGGTCAGAGCACCCGAACACCCGAGCATTGGGGTGCTCGCTCATCACTAATGTTAATAGTTTATTTTTGTCAATTAACAAATTTCAAAGAAGGATCTAAATCAAATCAATATTTGGTGTGACCACCCTTTGCCTTCAAAACAGCAGCAATTCTTCTAGGTACACTTGCACAAAGTCAGGGATTTTGTAGGCATATAGTCAGATGTATGATTACACAATTATACCAAACAGGTGCTAATGATCATCAATGTAATATGTAGGTTGGAACAGAATCAGCTGAAACAGAAATAGCTGTGTAGGAAGAATATAACTGGGTGAGGAACAGCCAAACTCAGCTAACAAGGTGAGGTTGCTGAAGACAGTTTAATGTCAAAAGTCATACACCATGGCAAGACTGAGCACAGCAACATGACACAAGGTAGTTATACTGCATCAGCAAGGTTTCTCCCAGGCAGAAATTTAAAGGCAGACAGGGGTCTCCAGCTGTGCTGTCAAAGCTCTTTTTGAAGAAGCACAAAGAAATGGGCAATGTTGAGGACCGTACACTCAGTAGTCGGCCAAGGAAACTTAGTACAACAGATGAAAGTCACACCATGCTTCCTTCCCTTCACAATCAGAAGTTGTCCAGCATTGCCATCAGCTCAGAATTGGCAGAAAACAGTGGAACCCTGGCACTCCCATCTACTGAATGGAGAAGTCTGGTCAGATGTAGTCTTCATGGAAGACTTGTGGCCAAAAAGCCATACCTCTGATAAGAAAACAAGGCCAATCGTCTCAACTATGCACAGAAACACAGGAACTGGGGTGCAGAAAAATGGAAGAAGGTGCTCTCAATTGATGAGCCAAAATTGGAAATATTTGGCTACAGCAGAAAGCAGATTGTTTGCCAAAGGGCTGGAGAGTGGTAGAAGACTGAATGTCTGCAGGCAACAGTGAAGCATGGTAAGGGTTCCTTGCAAGTTTGGGGCTGCATTTCTACAAATGGAGTTGGGGATTTGGTCAGAATTAATGGTCTCCTCATTGCTGAGAAGTACAGGTAGATACTTATCCATCATGCAATGCCATCAGTGAGGCATCTTATTGGCCCAAAATATATTCTGCAGCATGACAATGACCCCAAACATACTACCAAAGTTATTAAGTACTATCTTCTGAGTAAAGAAGAACAAGGATTCCTGGAAGTGATGGTATGGCCCCCACAAAGCCCTGATCTCAACATCATCGAGTCTGTCTCGGATTATATGAAAAGAGAGAAGCAACTGAGGCTGCCTAAATCCACAGACGAACTGTGGTTAGTTTTCTAAGATATTTGGAACAACCTACCTGCAAAGTTCTTTAAAAAACTTTGTACAAGTGTACCTAGAATTGATGCTGGTTTGAAGGCAAAGGGTGGTTAGTAGGGGAGGGTGAAATCTCTTGCTATGTTCCTGTGGGAAATTCTGCAAAAAACACTTTGTTGTCTGCTTTTTCATTGGAAAATCTGCTTTAAAACTAGCGATTAAAATTTTAGCGTTTTTCACCCATTGGGCAAAATTTTTCACCATTTTTTTGATGGCTAGAAAGTTTCCGCCCATTGATTTACGCATTTTTTGCCTTTTTAATATAAAAAACTTTATGTATTCCAGGAAGTGAAACACAATAGAAGCAGCTACAGAGCGAGGTAGATGTGCTGTGCTGTTCTGCTGTGATTTTGAGGCAAAATTGATACTGGAGAAGCTTATATTGACTATCGCTATGAGCAGGATTAAAAATAATAAAAGTTGGAACTGGAAGGACCATTATGTGTCGTCTGAGTCTGAGGAGGAAATGAGCACTACAGAAGCAATGTTGTCCAGTCCCGCTAAATCACCCCTAGGTTTTTTGGGGAAATTACTGTCAAGGGAGGAACAAAAGGTTAGTATTAGTAGTGAGAGCAGGACAGGTCAGCTGCCTGTGCCTGCTGCAAGACATATTGTGCCTGCTGCAAAACGTGTGACTCCTGCTGTAAGGTGTGCGGTTCCTGCTGTCAGACATGCTGCCCCTGCTACCAGTGCAATCACCAGTGCTGTGCCTGCTGCCAGTACTGCCCTTGCTTCCACCAGTGCTGTGCCTGCTGCCAATACTGCCTTTGCTTTCACTAGTGCTGTGCCTGCTGCCAGTACTGCCCTTGCTTCCACCAGTGCTGTGCCTGCTGCCAGTACTGCCCTTGCTTCCACCAGTGCTGTGCCTGCTGCCAGTACTGCCTTTGCTTTCACCAGTGCTGTGCCTGCTGCCAGTACTGCCCTTGCTTCCACCAGTGCTGTGCCTGCTGTCAGTGCTGAACCTGTTGCCACCAATGCTGAAGCTGCTGCTATTGTGTCTTGTAATACTTAGGAGGGGGGAAGGAGAGGATGATACAAAGTGAGACAGCAAGTGTGCCATCCCCAAGTGCTAGTACAACTACTACTAAGGTCCAGCAGCTTGATAGCATTAGGAGTGAAGGAGGGGGTAATCAGTATGCTCCTATTAACAGTGACTGAGGAGGAAGACTCAGGGGCTGAAATTGATGTGATTGATGTTAGTAGTAGTAGTAACAGTGATGGTAAAGCAGCCAATGGGACTGGTGTTAGAAGAGTGGTAGGGTAAGTAATTGAGAGCATCCAGACTAGCAGTCAACACAAATCCCCTGACCCTGGGAGCCCCCTTCCCCCAACAGTATTGTCCTTGTGGAATATGATACTGAAGAAGGCAGAACTGTCAAAACCTCAATAACACCACCACCAGCAGAAGCACAGATCCGCTGTCTGTGCCTGCTGCTACTGCGTCCAGTCTGCCTTCTTCAGGTCACCAAGAAATGGTAAGTGTGGCATTAGGGAACCCTCTGTCACACTGCTTGTCACCTCCTCCAATCAGCAGTAAGCATTTGGAAATTTGCGAAATTTGCAACTGCTTTAATTCCTGCTGCTGCTGAGTTGCAAGGGCAGCAGGATGCTGAGGAGCAGGCTAATGTGCCTTAGACAACAGTGGATGCAGTGGGAATGGGGTCGACAAGTGATCTGGGACTAGGAAAGGTTCCGCTTGCCAGCAGCAACACATATACCAAACGTGGTGGGGGCTAGTTATGGTGCTGCTACTTCCTCAGGCTCATCTCTGGAGCTAGTTGTGGAAAGTGGAACCTTCATCATCCATTACCCATGTTACTGCTGTTGTTGATCCCATTCCCTTTCAGCTGCCTAATCATCCTGCTGCTTAAACAACTCAAGAACAGCAGCAGCAAGAACAGCAGTCACAAATTCTGCATCTGCATCAGGGCATTTGACAATGGCCAGTGGCCACTGGCAAACAGGATTTCACTTGCTGGCAATAGGCCAGTAGGGAATTTATGTTTTTTTCTCAGGTCTTGTGCTTTAAAAAAAAAATACAAAAAAATATCATAGTCCTACAAAAAATAGACAATTTTTGGGGGTCCTTCAAATCAATGTTTCCTTAGAGCTTGTGCCAAACAAGCTTAAGTCCTACAAATCAATGTTTCCTCTGGGCTTGGGCCTCTAACAACAAATCTAACAAATCATCCTCTACAAAATACTCTATCAAGTCAAGTATCAGTCCACCCCAGTGGCAGCTTATGTAACAGGGTTCCTGTCTCTATCACTTTACATACACATTTCTTATTTTATTGATTTATTATTTTATTAACTGTCCCCCCACCAATCAAGAAGCCACACCCCAAAATAAATTCCCTGTTCAACTGATTAATTCATTCACCAACACAAGCACCCTCTTCAGACCCCTTTTATACCATGTCTTATGGGGGTTTTTTATTTGCATTTAGGATTTATTTTGTATTAACTACCATCCCCCAATCCCAGTAAACAACCCCCCCAAAAAAATATTCCCTCTTCAAATGATTCTTTCCCTACACCCCACCAACACAGACACCCTCATGCCCATTTTATACTATGCCTTTGGAAAAAAAAAATAATATTTGTTATGTGTTGTGTGTAACTTAAATGCTCCCATTGATTTCAATGGAATGATCTAGGTGAAAAAACGCGGGAAAAAGTGGAAAATCTGCACTTTTCACAGGAAATTATTCGCTAAACAAAAAGTGCCATTATTCGCCGATTTCAGTTTGAGGTGAAAATTTTCTCCCATCCCTAGTGGTTACACCAAATAAACTGTTAACGTGTCTAGTTTCGAAAGTATTCTTACTTTACAGCATTTTTTCACACCTGCCTAAAACTTTTGCACAGTACAGTACATTAGATGTGATTTCCCATTTTAGAAAGAGAAGGAAATAGTCCACCTGATCAGTTAGTGAGTATTGGGTTAACAAAATAGAAAGTCAGCAACATAAAATGTCTAGACAAACGGCTTATTTTCTCTATAGAAAAATGACTAAGAGGGGATGTTATTACAATGTATAAGTATACGCACAGTCAATGGGATCTCTCTGGTGAGATTTTCATTCCAAGGCCTGGTTAAATAACTATGGGCCACCCCTTAAGATTAAAGGAAAAGATATATCAACTTCAGCATAGGAAGGAGTTTTTTTATAATAAGGTCTGTTAAACTATGGAACTCTTTGCCCAAGAAAATGATATTGGCAAATATAATGAATACATTTAAGAGAAGATTAAATGCATTTCTTTCAAGAGGAGAAATACAGTATTATAATTTGTAGAAGGTAAAACAGCAAGTTCTGGTAAATAGACTAATACTCAATTTATGGCAGGAAGGCTTACATAATTAAAATTTTCTGGGTTATGAGGCAAAAGTTGAACTTGATCGATGTGTGTATTTTTTCATCTAAATTTATTAAGTCCAAATAACTTGCTTAAGCAAAAAATATCTTAAATCTATGTCAAAATTATTGCACAATCATTTGTAATACAGATATTAAAATATTCTAAAAAATACTGGTCAGTATGAATGGGCGGGAAGTCAAAAAACGTTTCTGTGGGAATTTTCATGAGAAATTAGCAATTTCCTGTCTTTCAAGGGAAAATGACCTCCCTTGGAAAATACAAAAAAATTCTGCCTTTTTGCTACTGCCAATACATTTCCCATGAGTTTCACCATTTTCACCTATGCTTTCTATGGCTCCAGTATTTCCCACCTCAGTACTACAGCTGTTTAGGGCTGAAGTGGAGACTGGAGAACTCAACAGCGGAAAGTAAAAGTTACAAGCAGGCAGTTTCCTACAGAATATATACCTTTGAAAAAATTGTTAGCAAGCTGTGTCCCTTTATCCTTTGATCATGACACTAACCACCTGCATAGGCAACTCTAGCACTGGCATCCATGAAAAATAATTGTGGCTTTGGATATGACAGCAGAGCGCAACACATGATATCAGTTCTTTAAAACTTTTGTTTTCAACAAACAAAAAGGGCAGAATGTCAACCGTCAACATTTTGGCAAGTTTGCCATTCTGCTAGCATACTTTTGGATGACTTTTGTGGAATTTTGATTCCCTTCAAAGCCCTCAGCAATTGTGATTTGGTAGAACATTGGTCTGTGAAAGAACTTTGTCTACACACATTATAATGATTACTACTAGTCACTGGGGTACTAGTGATAATAGCCAGTGAGCAGATGGGGGTTGGGGTGCTACTCTCAGTAGTGGTTGTAGAGGTGGTGATAGTGACTTGATGCTAGTCACCTACACAGATCACTGTTTGTCATCATCATCATCAGTCATAACAGAAGTAGGAGAAATGGGTGACCATAAAAATACAAATAATACAATAAAACAAAAAAGATGGCCCACTCCTTCAGACATATCTAAAACTGTAGTACTACCAGCACTATGACTGCCCTGGACACTTTTTGGAATCTTCTTGCCAATACTAATACCATCACTGATATCCCACTCAACATTTATCCCACACAAACCTATAGTTGTGCTTCATGTGTGACCTTAAAGACAATACACCTAGATGAAATGAAGCTTTACTCCTGCTCACACATTTTTGACAAATGAAAAAGGTGGCAATATGTTTGTATTTTGCATCCTGAGTGAAATATCTCCATACTCTAGTGTTCTTTTCAGAATGAAGGAGTCATCTTAAGCCTGACGCTGATTACTATGGTTCTTATCAGTAGTACTATAAAAAACACTAGTAGAAGGGCTAGATGTTGTTCTCTTAAAAGCAGGAGTACTGCGACCTAGGCTTGGCCTCTGTGGAGTTTGCAGTGACTGGGTGGAATTAGGAGCAAGAGCTAATGATAACGATGGTGACAGGGATGGTATATTTTTGGCCCTCTTTACATTTCTATTATCTCCAGTTTCTTTCTTAAAAACCCTAAAAGCAGGCATGTGGCTTCTTTGCAGAGGTGGAAGTTGCATTGAAATTGCATTACATTTAAATAAATGAGAATACTGAATTTCTACTACGCATATTTCAGATTTCTGTGTTGTTCAGTCAAGGTCAAGACATCTGGAGACTGGCCAGCGGGGGTGGGCACTGTCATATCCATTCCTTCCAAGCAGGTAGATGTGTGCTCTTCGAGCTATTTCCAGATTGCTATTTTCACCTTGGCCTGTTGCTGATCTTGCTTTCTCTTGCCCTTCCGTCCTGATCATACAATTCACTGTATATGACCTCAGTCTATCTATGACCAATCTTGCTTCTATGACTCTCCAGTATTGGACCTTGGCCTTTCTATGAGCAATCCTGCTTCTACGACTCGCAGGTATCAAATCTTGACCTGTCTACAACCAATCCTGCTTCTACGACTCTCGGGTATCCGACCTCGGCCTATCTATGAGGTCATCTATGAATCTCTTATTTGTAAAAGCAGAAAAGTGCAAATTTGAGAAGAATCAACTTATCTTCCTTAGATATGTGATTTCTGCTTTTCGTCTTCAGATGAACTCTAAAAAGGTCTCAGCCATCACCTCTTGGCCTCAGCCTACCACTCTTCGTAGAATACAAGGTTTCTTGGACTTCTCCACTTACTACTGGAGATTCGTCTAGGGGTCATCATTTACTACTGCCCCAGTTCTCCATTTTCCTGATGCTAGTAAACTTTTCTGGGTGGAAGTGAATGTGTCTGAAGTCTGTGCTGGGGCTGTCCTGTTTCAGCATGCTGAAGGGACCACTTCTCTTCATCCCTGTACCTTTTTCTCTAAGAAATTCACCATGACAGAGAGAAACTATGATGTAGGGAACAGGGAATTATTGGCCATAAAGTTGGCTTTGGATGAATGAAGACACATTTTTGAGGGTACTACTGTTCCCTTCACCATAATCACAGACCATAAAAATATACAATTCTTAGAGAAGACCAAATGATTGAATCCTCCTCAGGTGAGATGGGCTCTGTTCATCACTCGATTTAATTTTATTATTACCTTCCAACCTGGTCCTAAGTAGAGATGGATGAAAATTTTTGCCTCAAACCAAAATCTGCGAATAATAGCTCTTCCAAATAATGGCTTAGCAAATAATTTCTTGTGACAAGTGCAGATTTTCCACTTTTTCCCTAGCTCATTCCATTGAAATAAATAAACAGTAAATTTATACACAACATATAGCAAATACTATTTTATTTCCTAAATGCGTAGTATAAAAGGGGCATGAGGGTGCCTGTGTTGGTGGAATGTTGGGAAAGAATCAGTTGAACATGGGATTTTTTTTTTTTTTTTTACTGGGATTGGGGGGGGCAGTTAATACAAAATAAATCCTAAATATGAATAAAACTCCCCAAAAGACATGGTAGAAAGGAGGGTGCCTGTGTTGATGGGTGGAGTCTGGGGAATGAATCAATTGAACAGGGAATTTGTTTTGGGGGGGGGTTTTGTTGACTGGTATTGGGGGGACAGTTAATAAAAATAAATAAATAAAATAAGAAATTTGTATGTAAAGTGCTAGTATTTGGACCATGGAGAGTGTTATTTCAATACTGTCAGAGTTGTAGTTCAAGAGTAATTGAATGATAAAGTAACACTGCTCACCTCAGAGCAGAAAGACTGTCTGGATGGATCGCAGAGAGGGACACTATTCAGTGAGCATAAGGAAAAACTAGAAAAACCTGTAAGGCAGGGTTTTCATTATGCTCACAGTAAGAAGATTGTCTCTTGCTGTGAGCTGCCTGGTCCCAGGACCAGATTCCACATCTGAGGGGAGGTGACTTACACTAGGGAAAAGGGGCGGAAGGGGGATACTTTATCATTCAATTACTCTTGAACTGCAACTCTGGCAGTACTGAAATAACACTTTCCATTGCCCAAATACTATGAAGATTAATTGGAGCTGCTGTTTTTGTGAAACATTACTATTCCTTTAAGCAGGAAGTTAGTATTGTTGGCAAAGCACAAAGGCACTTAGCCTGCTAACACTTTTTCCAAGGCATATGTTGCTGTAGGACTCAACTTTTACTTTGGTCTAGAAAGAATAAGTAATATTGTGGTGGGAAATCTTGCAGTCAAAGAAAACGTGGGTGAAATATGGCAAAGTTGTGGTTGAAAATTGATTGGCATTGGCAATATAGAGAACATTTTATGTATTGTCCATGGGTAAAAACTTCTGTTACCAAAGAGTAAAATAGTTTTTTCACAAAAAGTCCTGCGGGAAATGTATCTGACTTCACCCATCCCTAGTCAATAGGCTGAAACCTTTACATCTACATTTGCATTTAGACAGAAATGGATGTGTTCAATGGAGATAAGTAGATTATATGTTAAAATATGTTAAAATCCATGGTTTCCAGTCTTTCCTTCTATAATGATTGCTGTATGGGACAGACATCAAAAAGGCATTTGATCGAGTGGATGGGACCTTTTTAATGGCCGCAAATATACACACTGGAACAAGACCATGTTTTTTAGATTACATTATGACCTTCTATTCTAATCCTTCAGCCCAAATTAAAATCAATGCCATTCTTTCATCTCCCAACAGACCACATCAGAGTTATCCTGTGTCCCCTCTATTTGTTACCCTAATTATGTACACTGGTAAACACACTAAGGAATTCATATTCACATGAGTAAGCACTGATATTATTCACCAATGACCTATTATTAACAATAACTAAATCCAGCTGTACACACCCAGGGGCTGAGATTCCATTCTATCACAAAAAAAAAAATTATATATATGTAACAGGCTTTTGCGTAGGCCCACAGATACCTCTGTGGTCCTTTACCCCAGAAATCTCCTTGTGCTCTGCAGGACAATCCTGAGCCTCCGCTACCTGGGAGTTGGGATACATAACTGTGGCCATGCCTCCACACAGCTGGACATCCAGAGTATGGGTGTGGGGCCCAGTTGGAAACATATTTAACTGAGCAATAAAACTGACACAGAACTGTCTTAAAGGGATAGTAATGTTTCATAATAAAAACAGCTCTAATTAATCATCATAGTATTTGGACTTTGGAGAGTGTTATTTCAATTCTGTCACAGTTGTAGTTCCAGAGTAATTCAATGACAAAATGTCCCCCTCCCACCCCTTTTACTGATGTCACACTGTTCAGCTTGAGCAGAAGGGAGGTGCCCAGGTAGACTGCAGAGAGGGACAATCTTCAATTAAGATAAGGGAAAAACCTGAAAAGCTTGTCAAGGGGGGCAGGGATTTAATTGTTTTCATAGGAATAAGAGTGTCCCCTTCTGTTATCTGTCCAGTCTATGGACTGCATTCCACATCTGAGAAGAGATTGTTTACACTAGGTAAAAGGGGCGGGAGGGGGAAACTTTGCTTGTAAATATCTCATAAACCATAAAGGTTTGAGAGATAAGACTTATATCATTCTTCATGTTTTTTAATGCCTACAAAATAAAATAAAGTTAAAACGAAGTATTACTATCCCTTTAAATAGAACTTTGTATTGCACAGAAAGAAAACCCTATGCAGGAATATAACAGATATATGAATATAATACAGTTAAACAGTTCAAGAATGCAATGGTCAATATGGTATTCATCCACCCACAACAAATACTACGGTCCACCCTAGGCTTCACCCACAAAACAGGTGGTAATACTGTGCGTTGGTAATAGGATACTAATTGCATGTTGTTTTTAGTTGTTTCCTATGGGCTTTTTTAAGACTGATGGTAAGTATAATTACCGCTGATTTTGCTTTCACAAGTCGAGTAATAGGATATCAAAAACTGACTTAAAAAAAAAACAACCTGTTTTATTTTTAGAGCTGGTAATAGAATCGAGCCCCCTCTCTTTCCTCGCACTCATAACACTCTTATCTTTCTTATCACTTCTCTACTATCTCTACAGCTCTCAACATTTATCTCTTCTCTTTTACATTTGCCTTCTTACGTGATGGAACTCTTTCACTTGTGAACCAGGGCACCTTTTGGTTTGGGGGGGCCCGGACTGGGAGCTGCCATTTGGCCATACAGAAGCATGGACCAAACTACAAAATGGAAAAGGGTGGTGACCGGACACCAAGCTGGCATCGGGCCAAGGTCTCCACGCCTGCCTCACAAGGATGTAGGGTAACTGACCAAGATTCCAACTCCCTTAATGAAGGAGCTGAAGCTGGTCCGGTACCCTCCCAGCAACTGGATGTATGTCAGCGGGGGGGGGGGAGCCAGAGGAAACATTCCCAGCCTTCTAGGCCTCAGGCATCAGAAGGCTCCATAGCACGTGGAGCTACCTGATGTTTGTGGTGCAGTGGATGTGACTGCACTTCCCACTGGCACCACCCCAGTGGGAGAGCGCCGCTGGCCTCTGCCCATCACCGATGACCATGTGAGTGGGGGAGATCCAGCTGAAGAACTGGCAGCCAGGCACAGTACCGCTGCTCTCTGCCCTCCCTCCATGACATTTCCAGAAGAAAAAGATTGTACAGATCCAGCCCTGGGGACTGTTGCCCAATACAGGTGGAGGAGACTGTGGTCACTGCCTGGGGTCTTCAGGAATGCTGGACAGCTGGCCCAGAGCCAGTTGGGCCTGTGCCTTTTGTTGATTGTGGGTGGGGATTGGAGAAAGACTTGTGCCTGCTGAGAGACCTGAGAAGGCTAGGCCCGGAGATTGTGGTATGGAGGTTGGAAAGGGACAGCCGCATGGCCCAGATGATGTAAACCCCTTGGCCTTCCTGTTAGGGGTACCAGAGACTCCAACCCACCCAGTACAAGTCAGTGTTCCCATGCCTACCTATGTAGCTAAAACTGCTGACCTACTGAAGAGGCGTGGAGGCCGGCCTCTTACCCACGAACAACTGGCTGGGTCTCCTCTACCCTGGAAGGCTGCCATGAGCCCACACTCCAAAGGTGGGCCATCTACCCAGAGAGAGTGGACTACCCCAATGGACTAGACAGGAGGACATGTGGATTTTATGGGACCACCCGGACAGCTTCAGGCGAACCCTTTTGGGTCACGTTGGGTCTGCTGGATTTGATCTGGGGGGAGATAAGTGATGGAAGGCCATCACTTGTGAACAAGGGGCCCTTTTGACTTGGGGGGCCTGGACTGGAAGCCGCCATTTTGCAGAAGCATGGGCCAAACTACAAAATGGAGAAGGATGGCGGCCGGACTCCAAGATGGAACTGGGCCTGAGACTCTATTACATATTGGGGGTGGGGCAGTGGCTACCTGGGACAGCATCTGGAGACTAGGAGTCAAATGTCCTATTGCCTCACTAATTGTGTGCTGTGTTATTATTGATATGCAAAGTAGGTTTCGTGGGGTTATGTGTTTCCATTTGTTGCTTTGTGAAACCAATTGTATTATGTCAGTTACTAATGTAAATTTAATTACCTTAGTAGATCTGATAAAGGACTATGTGTTTGTATTCTATTGTGTGTTACTGTAATTAAGTCTCAATAAGATTGGGGGTTTTGTCAATCTCATCTGCTAATGGTTGATTGTGTTCACAGACATATATATATAAACCATGTGTGTGTCCAAATAAAGGCGCTCCTGGTTTTACCTCAAGCATTATGTGTCATCTGATGTTCTTGGGGAAAAGGTGTTAGCAGATTAAATCTTCGAGATCGGGCTGACATCGGTGGTTTGGCCACTGGGAAGAAGCTGTTCAGATGGATGTGCCTGGTCGGGGCACAGGGGACCCGTCACATTGGTTTCAAGAGGTGAGATCTGCTTCTTCCATTTTTAAATTCATCCAAACCACAACGGAGAAGTTAAATTGTTCCCTGTTGAGGAAGAGACAACAGAGAGCCATAGAGAACAAATGTCTGATACGGACGCCTGGATACAAGTCAATGTTGAGAGGAGCAGAAGAAATGTATTACAGCAGAGAAGGTTGGCAGTCAACGGACCCATCCCCTCTGAGGCAGCCATCCGAGTAACAAGGACCAAGGTGCGGAAACAGACCACCTGGGATAAGGAGATTCAGATGGTGGAAATGCTGGGAGCGGATACCTCTGATTGGGAAGCTCCAGTGTGGGACTTCGAATGCAGAGTTGAAGTTGCCCTTCAGGCATTTGCAGAAATGGTATAAGTTCTGGGACATCCAACCAAGAGGCAGGAGAGACCGATGGCCATGCGAGTGGGGGAGATCCAGCTGAAGAACTGGCAGCCAGGCAGAGTACCGCTGCTCTCTGTCCTCCCTCCATGACAGTTCCAGAAGAAAAGGATTGTACAGATCCAGCCCTGGGGGACTGTTGCCCAATACAGGTGGAGGAGACTGTGGTCACTGCCTGGGGTCCTTGGGATACTGGACAGCCGGCCCAGAGCCAATTGGATCTGTGCCTTTTGTTGATTGTGGGTGGGGGATTGGAGAAAGACTTGTGCCTGCTAAGTGGCCTGAGAAGGCTGGGCCCAGAGATTGTGGTATGGAGGTTGGAAAGGGACAGCCACATTGCCATCACTTGTGAACCAGGGGACATTTTGGTTTGGGGGGTCCGCCTTCGGCACAGAGCTGAAGCTCCTACCCGCTGTTCTCAGTAATGCAGAGCTCTGGGAGATGATGTCATCTCCCACCGCTCTGTATTGTCAGTGTCACATAGATGCCGCAAGGGAGTGCTTGGTAGTGTAAATCAGTTCTCCCTCGTGGCAGATATATATATTTAAAAAAAATTAAAAAATTCCCAGCTTCCCTGTTTTCGGCGCCCCTCCATTGCAGCGCTCTAAGGCAGCTGCCTGTCCTGCCTTAATGGTAGCGCCGGCCCTGCATATTATGATTTAATGGCCTAAGTCAAACTGTAATGCCTATTTTCTCATGTTATAATTCCGTACATTCAATTGTTGCTGAATGGTTAGGATTGCTGAATCTGTGTATTGTATGGCATTTATTTTTCATATTGTTGTTAGCTGTATCATTACTGTTTCAATTTAGCTTTTTTAAAACGTAAAAAAAAAAATAAATAAAAAAAAACTTGCTATGCACGCAGGCTAGCTTGAAGATCGGTGTGCGGGAATACTTTAACCCTTTGAGTGCCAGAGGGGTATGCAACACATTGCTTTGCAATGCGTTGTATACCCCTCTGGCACTGAAAGGGTTAAGGGGCTATTCTCCAATCATGCATAAGATGGGCAGAAAAAACAGACAGAGTAACAGACACCAATCCACCATGCCTTCGACAGGTTTATGATTTTTGACTGAAAGCATTGACAATGGCTCATCTCCATATATAAATGCAGGATAATGAACCACTGTTGTATGCATGTGAGTGAGTTTATATGTTAATGTGGCTGTTCACCACATGCACTAAGCTTCAATAGCAGCCTCTGCTGTCGAAGTTAACAATCCCAACATCTACAACCTGAGGTTGGCGAAGTTGGGTTCTCCCCATAGCTTTCCCTTCATAAGTATTCATTTCATAAAATTAATTATGTTTTGCTGCCCTTATTTGATCTGACATTTCTAAGTTTGTAGAATATTATGATATCACATTGGCAGGCAGAAATATCCAGCATTTAAAAATACAGAGGGGAACCAAACATCCCATATTTTAGTAACTCTGCCTTGCTTTCATCAGGGAGAGGAAAGTAGCACCCAACTTCTGGGGTGCTGGCTGTTTTGCTCTTTCTTGTTTTTATCAATAATCCATATGGTAAAATGCCTTGTATATCTGCCTGGTGATGGGACTGGGAGATGGCTTGCAGCTATAATGAGCACATTTACAGTGTTCATTACAGACTGCTGCAGCGGCATTAACAACAGGTGCATGATATACACTTTTATACTGTACAGAAAAAGTCATCCGTCCCTCCTAGTGAATGTCTTTGGTTCAAGCTCTTATTTAAACTTGCTATAGAGACATCACTTGCATTAGCATTGTTTTTGCTTTCAGAATGTCAAAGCAAGGCTGTAATGGGAAGCCACAAACTTCAGATTAAAGAAAGACAGGCACCGTGGCATGTTACTTGAAATATGACAGTTTAACTGCTTGAGTGCCATAGACATGTGCAGTGCATTGCACATCCTTCTCGCATTCAAAGGGTTACATGATACAGTGTGGGACTCCACTGGCAATGTTCCTTTCACCTGTTAAGCATATACAGGAGTCAGTCACCAATTAGCTGTCTGAAATAAAAAGACACACTTGACAAGGCCAGCAGTACTACACTGATTGACTTCCGAAATATTTCTGGTGATGTACATAAAAGTGCATAGGAAGCTTGCAGCAACACAGCTGAGATAGAACCAATTCTCCCTTTGGCCCATGTGCCTTCCTATCCTTGTGTTTCACCAGCTACTTCAATCTTTATCCACCACACTCCCGCAGAACTGCTTTGCCTCTTCATCCCTACTGCCCATGCTTTCGCGGCTCAGACACTGCAGGTAAGAGATCTGGCTACATCCCTTTTTCCATGTTCTTGCTTTGGTCATCCATTGGCCATTCAAAAAGAAAGAGGCACTAACCAGGACCGGACAGCATTAACACGATGATGATCTCCACAAAATAACAATTACCTGGGATATCTAGCCCAGTAGTGGGACAGTTTACAGGTAAATCTCTGGCAGGTACACAACTCCAACCATCCCTGTGCAAGCTGTAATTGGGGCTGAGAATCACTGGTCTGTGTTACGGTTTTATTGACACTCAGACACAGCAGGTGAGATAAAACACAGTTTTATTGAACATACTCAGAAAAGATAACCCTCCCGGGTCCAGCAGTAAATGTATTCACAATACAGGGCTGCCAGAGGACAGGTTGTAGCAAGATATATACCCACACGGGTCCAATATATGTACAATACAGAATTTACAATATACTGACACAGGTCAGGTAACTTTCGTGTGAAGCTCAGCCGAGGCAGCAAGGAATGGGTTACTATTAGGCCAGGAATGCTGACAGGCCCTAATAGTGCGAGGCCCTTAAGACTCCCTCTCTGCAGGGAGTGCATAAATAGCGAGAAACGCCCAGTAGACAATGGAGGCCCAGGATCAACTTAGGACTGCATATAGCAGTAACGGAGGACAAGACAGTATGCCCGGGAAGGCACCCAACGGAGACTGCACGGTGAATGACTGATGAAATAGTGGCACCTTCACCGAAGGGGTTAACGAATGCTAAGACTGATAACGTCTGCCTGATGTAGCACAGCCTGAGGCACCCAAGTAACACCAACATCAGCTAAGGCAAGAAGGATGGTCAAGCGTACCGTGGTGCACTGATGGAATAGACACCAAAATGTCACCCACGCGACAGTGACTGAACCAATACTAGACTGCAGGAGGCACAGAGGCACAAAGGGACTGTCCGGAGACAAAAGCCTGGAGGAGCCCAAAACGAGATCTGGAATGGGACCGCAGGCTATAGCAATGCACTGGATCAGTAGCCCTACCAGGCCGGTACACTGAGCAGGAATGTCAGCCAATCCAAGTCGGTACGCAGCAGGAACATCAGCCGGGCCGGGTACAGCAGAGTAGTCAGGCAGTCCGGATCGGTACACAGGCAGGAACAGATACAGCAGAGTATTCAGGCAGTCTGGGTCGGTACACCATCATTCATCACTCGAGAACTGGAACAAGTGCTGGTAATGGAAACACCATGAAAGGGCACCGGAGAAGTGACAAGGCCCAGTATTTGAGGACAAATACTGGGCGGGACAAAGTCACTACAGCCAATAAGCGTCAGCAGTAGATAGAGACTGACAGAATGTCGCCAGTATAGCACGAGCACCGTAATAGTCTGTATGAGATCAGTTATATTGAATGACCTGTTATTTGTCATGAACCCAGAGTCTTGAGTGGGGAAGATGTTATGTCCCCACTTATCCAGTAGACAATACCACTACTGAGCTAGATGTCACAAGTAAGTGTCTCTCATGCTCTATTGTTATTTTGGTGAGACCATCATCTTGTACTGAGCAGCTCAGAGGATTTAAGTGCATTTGAAAGTGGTGCAGCAACCGGAGAGACTTCAATTATCAGCAGGCAGGCACTATTATATCCTCCTCAGGTTTTTCATAGTGTTAGCTATGAATGGTAAACTGTTTTATGAGTATCCATTTGACTTTTCTACTTATGTGATTGATCTTTGTTACATTGCATAACCAAATGAGGTGTGTTTTTTCTTTTTCGTCTTTTCATTCAAGTACTTAATCTTTTGAGTGCCACATGGGTCAGAAACTAATTGCTCTGCAATGTGTTGCATACCCCACTGGCTCTGAAAGGGCAAAGTGAGGGCTGCTGTTCTTGACATTGAAGTCCCTCCACATACTCTCTGCTCCTTCCCTCCCCAGCAAACCAACAACTTTATGTATGGATGATATGCTAATGATCAGAGACTCTCCACTTCACATTAAATGCCTAATTTTTAGTGTGTATGGGGATGTCTGTCTGTACCAACAATGCGATATTCTCACAGCACATCTCCACTCACACTTCGCCATTACATAGCCCCTTAGTGCATTTCCATCTGGACAACTATTTAACTTATTGATTCTATCCAAAATAACTTTCTACTACTTCTGAACAAAATATCCTTTGATCTTAATAAGAGGGAGAGTAGGAAATGATTTTAGCTGGGTATGATCAATTTGTTGAAAATTCTTATCTATAAAATCCTTTAATTTCTGTAAAGTATCCCAATACCCCTATCATAGCTCAAATAATTACAACACAAAATTAAATAAAAAAAAAAATAAAAGTTTTATTTGGCGACACAAACCCACTTTAATTACAATGAATACTGTTGAAACAAAAAAGAGTAATTGAGGTTTGGGCTCATTAAAAATCATTAGCTAATAGCTAATATGCTATCCAAGTAACCTCAATCTAGCATTGGCATTTGTAAGAACCCAGTCCCAGATCACTGTGTCTGGTATTATCAGTTGCTCTGTTGCATTACCTGAACACCCCCTGGGCTAGCTGTATCCTCTGCATCAACATTTCAGTGCAGGTTTATAGTATTGTTACCATTCAAGTCATGTCCTATTCCTGTACATGATCTTTGCCTTGTCCAGGAC
This sequence comes from Rhinophrynus dorsalis, assembly GCA_037306005.1. Classification (NCBI taxonomy): domain Eukaryota; kingdom Metazoa; phylum Chordata; class Amphibia; order Anura; family Rhinophrynidae; genus Rhinophrynus; species Rhinophrynus dorsalis. Next base: position 314,264,268 of record CM074721.1, read on the forward strand.
TATATCACTACCTAAAGGTAAATGTATGACTGTCTCCACAAATCTAGCATGACATGATTTGATAAATGTTGTCCAGCGAACTTAACAGAATATGGGGAATAAATAGACCTGATCTGGGGCTGGATTCTATTGCAGATGCTAATTTTATCACTGCATTTATCTCCAGTTTTCCCCATAGACTTCAATAGGAAATATTTGATAAAACGGGTGTTAACAATTATCACCTGCAATAGAATCTAGCCCAAGGTGTGTAAAATGGTACATTTATAAAAGTTTGTATTCAGTGCAACTGCGCAGTGTCTATGTACAAAGCTAGTTGCAAGTTTATTTGCTGTACGTTAAAAAGAAAATTGGAGGCGTTCTGGGGCAAACTATTTACACTATAGTGGAGAACTAAAAATTCCTATTTAATTAAATGAAAATGTTAACCCTTTAAATGCTAGAGATGTCTAGCAATATGTTAGAGACCTCTCTAGCATCCATGGAATGTAAATGGTTTTCCCCAGATCTCATCCACTTTTATTTTGAACATACAACTCTATATCTCTGCTTTCTACATCATGCATTAAGGGTTGGGAAGTAACATAGTAACATAGTAACAAAGTAATATAGTAATTTAGGTTGAAAAAAGACTTGCGTTCATCTACTTCAACCTTTTCCTATTCCTGTTTACCATTGTTGATCCAAAAGAAGGCAAACCCCCCCCCCCTCAATTAGCAATTTAAAATTCTGCCTTGAATGGAGAGAAAAAAATTTATTTTTGATTCCAAATGGCAATCAGATTTGTCCCTGCATCAACAAGCCCTAACTAAATATTCATCCCAATACTAACGTACATAGCCCTCTATGTTATGCTCTTTTAAATAAGTATCCAGGCCCCTTTTAAAGGCATCTAATGTTTTCGATAGCACCACCTCCTCAGGCAGTAAATTCCATACCTTTATTGTCCTTACTGTAAAGAAACCCTTCCGCTGTTGTAGATTAAATCTCCTTTCCTCAAGTCTAAGCGGGTGACCCCTTGTCCTTTGTACTGTTCTGTTAATGAACAGGTCTTTGGAGAGCCCTTTGTATGGGCCCTGAACATATTTATATAGTGTTATAATGTCCCCTCTAAGACGCCGTTTCTCTAGTGTTTAACTTTTCTAGCCTTTCTTCATAACTAAAACTTTCCATTCCCCTTACTAGTTTTGTAGCCCTCCTCTGCACTCTCTCTAGTTCCATAACGTCCTTTTTCAGAAAGGGCGCCCAGAATTGAACAGGGAAGTGTTGGAATGTATGTTTTTTTTTAGTTGAGTTGTTCAGGCGAGCCCAGAGAAATGATATGCACTTACTTGGCACAGAGGAAAGCTTATCCCAGCTATAGGGATGGAGGAAAGGCATTATTTGCCCTGAAGTTGTGTACTGGTCTATTTGTATACCACTGTGTACTTATGTATCTCTTTACAAGCACAGACACTGGCACTTGATTAATGAGCCTATATGTAAATTCAGCTCATGGACTGTACTGGTAGATTCATATATTCGCTTAGTATTCTCTTGTTGGAAATTAACTCGTACATTTTTCATCAAGCTAAAGAGGTGCAATTTTGAAGCAAACCAACTGCACCAACTAGGATAAATAAATATTCCAAAAACATTTTCTTTTTTTTTAACCCTTTGAATGGTAGAAAATTCTCCAGTGCATGGCTTTCCAATGCTTTGAAGACCTTGCTTTCATTCAATGGGATAACATTTTTTTTATTTATCCCAGTTGGTGCAATTGATGAATAATTTATGATAAATTAATTTCCATCCACAGTGCATTTCACCTTATGTTATGTGTGTATGTATATGTATGTATGTGTGTGTGTGTATGTATGTGTGTGTGTATGTGTGTGTATGTGTATGTGTGTGTGTGTTTGTCTGTGTGTGTGTGTGTGTGTATGTATCTGTGTGTGTGTGTGTGGGGGGGGGGGAAGTGTTATTATAAATGAGTTAAAAAAAACCAACAATTAAAAAAAAAATACTGGCCTCCCCTCAATCCCTCTTCCCCTCACCTCCCTCTCCCACCTCAATAAGTTTTCTGCAACCCCTTACTTCCCCACTCTACTCACCTTCATGCCCACAAGCCCTTGGGCCAAAGGGGGCAGCTGGAGGCTCCTTCCAGTGGGTAGCATGCTTGTCTTTGACTTCCGTTTCCTCCACTTCTGCTTTCTTCCGCGAGATCCTCTTCCTATTTGAAAATATGTGACCTGTCAGGACCATAGTATCAATTTGCAGACTTTGCACTTTGAAACTATTGTAGTGCTGAAGGTCCTGACAGGGCAGTCATGCATTTTTGAATGTGCAGAGGAACTTTCTGAGGAGAGCAGTGGAGGAAGAGGGTAGCAAAGGCAAGAATGCTGCCCGCTAACATGCGAGACAACAACTGCCTAATCAGGGGCTATAAGGCTTGTGGACATGGAGATTGGTAGATGGAGGGAAAGTAAGGGGCTGCAGATACTTTACTGAGGTGAGGGAGTGAGATGAGGGGAGAGGGATGGAAGGGAGGCCAGGCTTTTTTGTGGATAAAGTGTGTCAGAAAGGGGACGAGTATTATGCACATGTATTAACATTTTCTTTAAAATCTTATGATTTACACTTGTGTTTTATACACAGGTGCATATTATACTAGAGATATTATATATCTTTTATTTATATAGCGCCATACATGTACACATCGCTTAACACAATAATACAATACAAAAATACAGAACTGGGAAAGAACATTAAGCTTAAGCTCGATCATTTCATTATTTGTGGTGGAAGCAAGGAAAATATACACTGGGAAAGGGACCCTGCCCCAAAGAGCTTACAGTCTAATTAGAATTCATGACATACAGAGACAGTAGGAGGAGGATTATAAGTGCAAGTACAGGGTGTGGTGAAAGAAATGCAGAAGGATTCTGATGTAACTATCGGTGTGCAAGAGGAGGATATTGCTATTGAGATGCATCCTTGAGCAGGTAACTTTATAGGAGATGGTTGAAAGTGATGAGCGTGGATGACTGGTGAATGGTGATAGGGAGGGCATTCCAAAGTCGAGGGGCAGCCAGTGAAAAAGCTTGAAGCCGAGAAATGCCTTGAGTTGTATAGGGGGAGGACAGGAAGAACCCTTGAGAAGACCATAGGGGACGGGAAGGGGTGTAGCGGGAGATAAGAGCAGAAATGTAAGAGGGTGCTGAAGAAAAGAGAAACCTACATATTTCTTGTAAGAAATATGATACATTATAGGTAGCCAATTGAGGGATTTCAGGAGGAGATGAGAGGGCAGGTATCTGAGAACAAATGTGGTGATTCTTGCGGCTGAATTGATAACAGATTGAAGTGGAGAGAGATGAGAAGCAGGAAGACCAGAGAGGTGGTATGGTAAAGCAATGGAAATTTGGGAAATTTTTATTTGCCCCCAATTGTACCTCTTTAGATTCTTGACTACGGACCATGATGCTTTGTACTAGGGTTTTATTGCTTTTACAAATCAGAAGACTGTGCACATCATTGGTTTAAAAATAATTAGCCTGTAAGTATAAGGACAAAGTCTACAGATTCTTGAACCATATGAAAAAATTCCCTCACATTCTCACTGATTTAAATGGGGATTTTAATTCCTCGAGTGTCCCCAAACAATATGTTGGAGTCCTCTCTAGCATTCGATTAGTTAAATTCAATAGGGATGTTCCCTATGGTGAAGTGGGTTTGCCCCAAATTACTCAATTTTGATTTTATACATTTAGCCCATTATAGTATACTAGTATGAAAGCCCTTATACACAGGCTGAAGTGCATTATTTTAGTTTTAAGGCTGAATGTAAACGATAAAGAAAATGAGGAAATATATGTGGTAATTATCTACTATGTAGTTTTTGGTTCTTTAGGAAAGGTGCCTGTTTAGATGCATAGACTCTACAAACTTTGTCACGTGGTGTGCTGATGCCACTCCACTCTGAGCTTATCTAAACCAAGTGAGTTTATTTCTATTGATGTTCTTACACACCTCTAATGTCAACATTTCTTCAGATGAAATGGACACCACTCCCCTGTGAAATCATTCATTCATCTTTCCTCCTCTGAGATACTTCACCCAAAAATGTAATTAGCATGTCCTTTCTTTTGCACTATTGTTCAGAATGATTTCTGTTTTGCCCCTCCTCCGTTCCTCTTAAGTGCTGTAGTTAGGACTGAGCTGAGCTTTGGAGATTGATTACAACTTTGTGTCAGCCTAAGACTGACATTTAAAGATGCTGATCAATTGATTTGTTACATTCCCTTTGAAGAGGAAAAAAGACACTGGCATGTAAAGCAGCAGCTGCATAATTTCACAAAAAGGAGGGATTCTCCTTCATGAAAAAGTAAAGTTAGAGGTAAGGGATATTTATGTACAAACATAATAAACAGTGATCAATATTTTATTTCAACTCAACACTTTGAGTGACATATGGGTGTGCAGTGCGTTGTGTTGCATACCCCTCTCTCATTCAAAGGGTTAAGAGTATCCTTTGAGTGCCACTGAGGTATCCAATGCAATGTGTTGCAATGTATTGAATACCTCACTGGTAATCAAAAGGTTAAATAGTTTACATACTAACACAAACACATATATAGTTAAATAGATAGTAATGTTTCACAAAAAAAGCAGCTCCAATTAATCTTCATAGTATTTGGGCCATACAGAGTGTTATTTCAGTACTGTCAGAGTTGTAGTACAAGAGTAATTGAACGATAAAGTATCCCCCTCCTGTCCCTTTTACCTAGTGTAAGCCACCTCCCCTCAGATGTGGAATCTGGTCCCCAGACCAGACAGCTCACAGCAATGGACAATCTTGTTACTGTGAGAACAATGAAAACCATTCCCCCCTTGGCAAGATTTTCAGGTTTTGCCTTATACTCACTGAATATTCTGATTCATCCAGACAGTCTTGCTGCTCTGAGGTGAGCAGTGTTACATCAGTAAAAGGGGTGGGAGGGGGATAATTTATCATTCAATTACTCTTCTACTACAACTCTGACAGTACTGAAATAACACTCTCCATGGCCCAAATACTATGAAGATTAATTGGAGCTGCTTTTTTGGCCATCTGATAACTATAGGTAAGTAAATTTTTTTAACCAAAATAATTGTACAGAAAAGTAAAATGATTCTTGGTTTGTTTATGGTGATGGTTATATTATGTCAAAAAAGAATGTTGAGTCAGTCAGCCAATCTTTCACTGATTTTTATTTTTTAAATTAGAAGTAATGCCTCCTATGAATAAACCTCTATTTACATTCCTATGACCACAAAATCTTAATAGCCAATATGAGTTTTACCCTTGCGCCACTGTTCAAGATATAAAATTTTCAATCAGCCCTGTTTGTTATGTCCATGGAGGTAGACAGAGAGTTCCCAGCAGTTTTCAAACTGAAATAGGCATAGTGCATGACCAATATGTTGCACACCCCCACTGTTCCTTAAAGGATTGTGGTTACCATGTGCAGGGACTAGAGTTTGAAGTCCTGTGGTTCTACAAGTAACGATCATATCAGACCCAGTGTACATGACACCCAGAACTGATTGAAGATGTTATCTTTTGAATAAAGGTACAAGGACAGCATTTATAGGGACCATTAGGATTTTCTGGTCTTAATAAGGTAAATGGGAGTTATTATTAGGACGTGTTAATTCTCCTTTAGATTGTAAGCTTTCATGCAGGAACCTCACATTCAGTGCTGCACTTGTAACCTGCATTGCCTAAAGCCTTAACCCTTTGAGTGCCAGAGAGGTACGCAGCTCATTGCTTTACAAAGTCCCCTCTGGCACTCAAAGGGTTAAATTGGAAAGTGCTGCATACACTTGTGGTGTTATATAAATAAACATATTCATTCATTCATTCATTCATTCATTCGTTCATTTCTTTAAATGTGAAGGTTTTGATACAGATAGTTTTCTCACATTAGAATGAAATTAGTTTCACAGCAAATCTTGCCTACAAGTATAAGAAAAAATACATCAAGGCTTTGGTGGCCCTTTAAAAACAATTTAATTAAAAACCTTTCAGCTGTTTGGAGGCACATGCTAAAATTAAGCTTCTTAGACATTTACTTAAAATGTACGCAAATATAAATTAATAATTTATCCTAATCTAATTCCTCTTACCTTAATATGCCCCCCCACACAAACACTATTGGCTGTAAAGATGGCTTCTACTGATTAATTTTTCTCTTTTTGGGGGGAAAAAGTTGTATTTTGAAATATATCCCACACCAATCCCACCCTCGTATCCCTCTATGTAGCCACTTGTACCATAGAGCAGGGCTGTCCAAGTTCAGTCGTCAAGGGCCACCAACAGGCCAAGTTGTAAGAATTTCCCTGATTATAAACAAGTGAGTTAAACAGTGGCTCATTCATTTTGATTGGCCCACCTGTGCTTAAACAGTGAAATCTTTAAATCCTGCACTGTTGGTGGCCCTTGAGGACTGAAATTGGACAGACTGCCCTAGAGAAAAGGGAACCTAAATGTTTATATTATAACTAAACACACATGCTGCTGTGGGGAGCACTACCAACTTCCCTCCATCTAAGAACCTGTTTCAAGTACAGATACACCCAAAACAATATGCTGCTGTGATGTGTTATCACATACTAGTGTAAAAGCCCGTGTACATGGGCCAGCATTCTGTACTTCCACATCAGCAGTCTCTACTGAGCATGACTGCATTGGCAGTCTCTACTGCGCATGACTGCTAAAGCTCATGTACACAGGTCAGCATTCTGTGCATTCAGGCATCCTCTACTGTGCATGACTGCATCGGACAAACATACATCTGGTCTTTTATATTATAGGATACTTCTCTTTGTCATGGAAGGACTAATTAATTAATTATTAACCCTTCCTTGCCAGAAGAGAGTTCACATGCATACAGGTTTGTCTGAACTTCCATTCTCCATCACTTTTTTAACCTAATGACTATTTAAAACAATATGTAATTGTATATAAAATATAATGTTACTTCTATGAATGTATTTATTGTATAAATATGTAATTTATATTGTAAATGCTCTATAGGACATACTTGAAAATGTGTGTAATCTCAAAGTGTACTTCCAGTAAAGCACTTTCTAAATTAATAAATACATTTAAATACACAATATCTGTACCCTGCCTTTGTGGTAGAGGGACCCAACTTTTCATCGCATCCCATATATAATAAGGTAGAAAGATTACCTTATACACCTACACCAGTAATCTTTGGTATGGTTGTCTTTCATTTAAAGGGGAATTTACCGAAGGAATAAGTGTCTCTTAAAGGGATAGTAATTCTATTTTTTTTAACGTGTAGCACTATATTTCATTACTTACAGATTTGTAGTTCAAGCACTATTCAAGCCAAAAGGATCCCCCTCCCACCCCTTCTGGCCACCTAGCCTCAGATCTGGAATCCGGTCATGGGACCAGATGGATGCAGTGAGGGACAATCATCATTTAGTAAGTATAAGGAAAAACCTGTCCCCCTTGTCGAAGGAGGGCAGGGTTTTCCCTTTGCTTCCTGAAGATTGTCCCTTGCCGCAATCCATCTAGACCAGACTGAGAGGCTGAGTGATGCAGAGAAAGGGGCGGGAGGGGGATCCTTTTGGCTTGAATAGTGCTTGAACTACAAACCGTGAGTAATGAAATATAGCGCTACATGTTAAAAAATAAAGAAGACTCGGACATCAACTTTAATAGATGTATTACTATCCCGTTAATTTTTTAACTTAAAAAATGGCAAGTCTATAGGGAACTCTATTCAAGTGTACTTTTAAGTCACACAGTATCAAAACAAACAATAGGTTTTAATAGACTTGCGTGAATCATAAGGGACACAAGTCTTCAGATTGTAAACTAAAACTAGAAGTGGACTACAAGAGAGATCAAAAGCAGAAAACAAACTATAAATATATGTCTGACAGCTGTTTGGAGGACGTTTCCCCATACTTCCTCTTTTAATGTATAAATATTACAAGTAGAAGGAATATTTATATTTATTTACTTAAATGTCCCTGCATCTAGCAAATATCACGTGCTTTGAGTCTACATCTTAAGCTTGTCAAAATAGGCCCACTAAAAAGGAAAGCTGAACATCCCATCACCAAAGAAAGCTAATAACAATAGCATACTGGAAATAATCTTCATTCCAAGTTATACTGTGTATAGATCAGTGTTTCTCTGAGGATTAAGCTCATTCTATATGTTCATGCTTTAAAAATAACAAATTATGGAGGGATTGTGTGGCATAGGCTTGCTTGGCTTCCCTCTATGCACACACTGGACATCAACACATACAGCTGAAGGTACTGCATAGGGCATACTATTTGCCAGTACGACTACAGAAAATTAAATGTAGGGCTGATGCCAAGTGCCACAGATGTGGATACACAGATTGTACCTTCTTATATATGACATGGGACTGCCCTGAAATTAAGGGTTACTGGACACAGGTCTTCCACCCTATTTCTGAGATGATTGGCAGACAACTTTCTCTCTCTCTGAAGGTGGACTTTCTTTCCATACTTCCCAATGACCTTAACAGTAACCCATTAGGCATCTAGTCATTGAACTACTGGGAATGGCTAGGAAGGTGGTTATGCTTGTTTGGAAATCTAATAAAAAACCATTGTATTCTACTTGTATACAAATGGTTATCTTGAACACCCCTCGTTACAAAGTAGTATACAGGCACAGAAGTTTGCCTAATCAATTTTAGAGATATCTGGGGAGTTTGGCTCCAGAAATTTAGGGGGCCTGCAAAGATTAATTGGCCTTCGCTCCTGGGCTTGGCTGGGTACCTAACTTGTGGTTTATTACGGGACATTCTTTCTCTGTGTATAGTTCAGGTTGTTTGGTTATTATCACAGATGGATAGATAAAAATAACAAATTACAGTATGTCTAGTCCTCAGTTTTCCATTAACAGGCACAATTTTAAGTTTATCATTGCTGCAGTTCAGTGTTTTATTTAGTTTATTCTTCATCTTAAAGGGATAGTAACACTTCGTTTTAACTTTATTTTATTTTGTAGGCATTAAAAAAACATGAAGAATGATATAAGTCTTATCTCTCAAACCTTTATGGTTTATGAGATATTCACAAGCAAAGTTCCCCTCCCCGCCCCTTTTTCCTAGTGTAAGCCATCTCTTCTCAGATGTCAGTCTGGTTGTATGACAGTACAGATAACAGAAGGGGACAATCTTCTTTGTATTAAAACAATGAAAGCCCTTCCCCCCCTTGACAAGTTTTTCAGCTTTTTCCATTATCTTAATTGAAGATTGTCCCTCTCTGCAGTCTACCTGGGCATCTCCCTTCTTATCTGGCTGAACAGGGGGGGGATACTTTGTTTGTGAATATCTCTTAAACCATAAAGGTTTCAGAGATAAGACTTATATCATTCTTCATGTTTTTTTAATGCCTACAAAATAAAATAAAGTTAAAATGAAGTATTACTATCCCTTTAACTAAAATATTCATGCTACAAAATTATATCTTTAAACCCTGGCCCATTAACCCTTTGGGTGCCAGAGAGGTATCCAGTGCATTATAATGTAATGCATTGAATATCTCTCTGGCATTCAGTACAATGGATAAATCTCTAGTGCACTGATGCAATGTGTTGGATACCTCACTGACACTCAAAGTTTTAATGAACTGATATAATAAGAGTGAATGAAGCAACTTGGAAGCAAGCCAACTGCACTTTAGGTGACAAAGACAAATTCACTACATTCTTCTCAACTTAAATATGATTTTTAATCTCTATAATTCAAGGGGTTAAAAGCCATATTTCGATCAAGTGGAATTTTTAGTTGCTGCCTATAGTGCAGCAAGTTTGCTTCAGAATAATTACAGAACCTCATCCTGGAGAATGGGGGGGGGGAGTAATGTGGTAGATAAACTTTCTGGATGCACATCTGCATTATGTCATAGGACTTTAACCCCCTTGGGTGTTTGCGGACCAATGCTATAGAGATATTTCTAGCATCCAAGGGGGTTAATTTAGTTCAATTCGACAGTTTTGACATAGATTCTTTTGTGATCTAAAAATACTTAGTTATACTTTGTTAGACTTCTTCCACCTGTGACCTGGCATATCAGCAGGGCTCCTCAAGTCATCAATCACTCTTCTCTGACAAGTCTTCAGAGCAAGATCTGTTTTTCATTTTTGAAAATTAAATTCTCATCTAGGCTGCCCGAATAATATGTTTTATTTTTATATTCTATGTAAAACTATTATTTCATTAGCAAAAGAAAATTAATGTTATATACATATTTATTTATTCTAAAACTGAGGTGAAAATTAAACACAAGATTTCATCTAAATTTCAATAGCAAAATCTGTTTTTCATTTTTGAAAATGAAATCCTCACCTAGGCCGCCAGAACAATATGTTTTATTTTTACATTCTATGTAAAACTATTATTGCATTATCAAAAGAAAATTAATGTTATATACATGTATATTTATTCTAAAACTGAGGTGAAAATGAAACACAAGATTTCATCTAAATTTCAGCAGCACAATCTGTTTTTTAGAGTCATAACTTTAAATATTTTATTGAAAAATAAATGAATCATTCAGATAATAATTTATAATGAAAGCATGAAGCTCATTGCTTTATGCAGAAAGAAAAAGAAGTGTCATTCTGGATCATATCAACTGCACCATAGGAGACAAGTAAATATTGCCTATATTCCCATTGGAGGTTACTCTGGAATTGAAAGGGATAAAAGCCCCATTTAAATCAATGTATATACAAATTAAGTGGTTAGCACTAGTCAAATACAGTATTGAGGGCAATAACCACTGAAGTAGCGTGGTGCACTCTGAGAATCAGAGAACTGTCCTATATAATAATTTGCTAAAACGTGTGTTACGATGAAGTCATGCACAGTAGAGACTGCTGTGCGTGCTGCAGTCATGCGCAGTAGAGACTGCCCGTGCCACGGCTGATACAGAGCTGTATGCTCCGAAGGAGCTTCCAGCTCTGTATCAGTCGAGGCACGGGCAGTTTCTACTGCGCATGACTGCCTTGCGACCGGCTGCCAGTGGCACCGTGGCCTGTGTAATGGGTTCTTCAAATAGTATAGAATAAAAAGAAGGGTCTAAGAGCACACCAAAAGAAAGTGTGAAAAATGACCCAAAAGAAAATCTCATAAATGAGGTACTCAACCAAAAATAACAAAATAAAGAGCATAATATAGCTTTATTGAAACACAAATAAACAATATGACTGAAAGTTAAAAATAATAAAAAACACACTCAAGGAGACATATAATGCTCAATAATCATCAGAAAGAAGAACCAGCAAAAATAAAGTCCTATCCAATGAATGAGATATAAAAAATAAATCTAGTATTACAAAATAATAACCCCCACTCACATCCCCTTTTCAGGGGATGTCAGATGTCTGACAATGAGAGCATTTTAAACTAAACAGCAGCAGCAGATTAAAATTCATGTGATGATGTGTCAAACAGGTATGATGTCCATAAAACGCATATGTGGCATAAGTACCATAGTTATCTAGAGGGCAACAAATGTGGCATCCCCATCTACCACTTGACCAACCGTTCTCAGAGGAAGAAATTACACACACCATTCAAACTCTCCCTGTGGGGAGAAGTCCAGGACCAGACAGGTTCCCAGCTTTGTACTACTGCACGTTTTACACATTCTTGTCTTCTCCCCGACCAATGCTTACAATGCTGTACGAAACGGTCATCCTTTTCCAAAACAAGCACTTGAAGCTCATATAATTGTGCTTCACAAACCCAATAAGGATACATCACTCTGTAGTAATTATAGTCCGATATCTTTACTCAATCTTGATGTTAAACTCTTTGCAAAACTGACTGCTAATAGACTTCGCCCTCATCTTTCCTTCTTATTACACCCCAGTCAAGGGGGATTTGTACCGAAACGGCAAGCTTACCATAATACCACAGCAGTCTTATCGTTGATCCACTCAGCTATTAAGCGTAAAGCGTCGGCAATTCTTCTGAGTACCGATGCTGAGAAGGCTTTCGACCGTGTAAACTGGGACTACATGCAGGCCGTTTTACAGAAGGTGGGAAGTGGTCCCTTCTTTTTAAAATGTATATTGAGTCTTTATTCCTCTCCCACAGCGAAGATAATGGTTAATGGGACTCTTTCGGACTCATTTGCTATTAACAACGGCATGAGACAAGGTTGCCCCCTATCTCCGATCATATTCAACCTTTCACTGGAACCTCTGCTGCAGTGCATACGAAAAGATCCCGCTATTCAGGGTATTAAAGTTGGTCAAAGGGAAAATAAAGTAGTGGCATTTGCAGATGATGTCCTCTTAACATTAGCCAACCCGACTTCCTCTCTCCCTCACGTTCTGTCAGCCTTAGAGCTCTACTCTCTCTTGTCAGGGGCAAAGATTAATCTGGGGAAATCTTGAATATTTCCTTAACTGACCGAGAGGTATCTCATCTAAGAAGAAAGTTCCCATTTAAATGGGCCGACTCATACATTACGTACTTGGGAGTTAGCATATCCCGGAATTTGCCTGACATCCCCCTTCTTAACTTGTTACCGTTGCTGGACTCCATTAAATCTGACTTTTCTTGGTGGCGTACTTCATTCACCTCCTGGTTTGGAAAGATCAACATTATCAAAATGATGATACTCCCGAAATTCCTATACATCTTCAACACAATTCCTTTACGCTTTCTGGAATCTATTTTCGACTCACTCCAATCCGTTATCACCTCCTTTATCTGGTCGGGGAAAAAACCAAGGATACGTTATTCAATCCTCACCCGTTGTATTGCTAATGGAGGCCTTGGCCTACGTGACTTACGTAAATATTATCGAGCTTCATCTCTTTCTAAACTCTTCGACCTTACCAGAACCCGTTACTCCTGGTGGCTGCAAACTATCGACCCTTGTTTGGAACATATTGACCCGCTCCAATTGCTGGGGCTTCACGCATCTAATATTCCGTCTGAATTTAAGGCTCACCCAATTCTGGGTCACATTCTGACCTCCTGGAACACTAGTAACTCTGCTTTATCCCTTGCTCCCACACCTTCGCCTCTTCTCTAAATTGTGGGAAATCCGGATTTCCCGGCTGTTCTGTCTCCTTCTCCGTTCCAACAATGGAAAATGGCTAACTTATCTTCTATAAGCACACTAGCCCAGATTCCTTGGCCGATGTCTATAGCGGATGTCCAAACACGCTTTGGTGGTATCCGTGTACCTTGGTGGTCATTCTTCCAAGTGCGTGACTGGATGAGTAAGTATATTTCTGGAGATACCCAAATACGAGATGTGACGACCTTTGAATCCCACCTTATGTCCCCAACTTCAATCAGATGTCCTTTTTCCTATTTTTACTCCCTTCTTAATGATGACATCTCACTTCCGAAACCCTACTTTTTATTGCTCTGGGAGAAATACTTAATGATGACTTTAGATATGCAGACATGGTCCAGAATCTTCCGTTCCAATTTTAAATTTGCTAGGTCTACAAAGACGAGAGAACTGAACTATAAATTATTTACTAGGTGGTATTGCACTCCCTTTAAATCAGCCCAGATCTCCACTGCATCTTCTTCTCTCTGTTGGCGTTGTAACTCGGGAATTGGTTCGCTTTATCATATCTGGTGGCAGTGCCCCATGATTGTCTCTTATTGGAAGGAGGTTCACAGTCAAATAATGTTGAAATTAAAAATCATCATACCCTTAGATCCACTGCTCTTTCTCTTCTCTTATAGCATTGATACTGTACAGGTCACTTCTTCTCTTCCTGGGCGTATATTGTACCCTCTTTTAAACAAGGCTAAAGCAGTCATCCCTACTCTTTGGAAGACTACGTCTATCCCTATGGCACAGATTTGGTTATCGAGAGTGACCCAACTCATACAAATGGAAAAATGCCATGCCATCTCTTCAGGCACTTCTGGGGAGTTTGATTCTGTTTGGAGTCAATGGTTGTCCTCTCCATGATCAGGTGTCACATACAGATACATTCACTCTCCTGTCCGAATTACTTTGAATTGTGACTCCTGTTTACCCCTATTAGCTCATATCACCTGACAAATGGTACTGACATGCCCTTGGCATTGAAACTGTTCTGGTACCTTACACCACTTATGTGTCCATCCATCCTATGGAAAAGGGATGGATGCGTGATTTTGTCATTCTGGATTCCCAGGATACCCCCCTCTTATGAATGTCCCGGCACCCTCCATTTCTCTCTCACCTATATTTTGATCTTTATTTTTGTCTTTTTTTTCTCCTATTTGTTTAATATATCCCATACTCTCATTTGAGGCAACTCACTCACATGTCCTGTTATTCGCATTTCTAGCAGGAAGTTTTATGTGGAGCTCATCCTTTTAACTCTTCTTAACTGTAATACTTCTGCCAACTCTCTTTCTTTCCTTTTTTCTTTTTTCTCATGTTTAGGGGATCCTATTCTCTTTACTACTGAGAGATTTTGCATACCCCTGTTAGGTATGGTTTAGCATAATCATGTTATTTCTTGTCTCACTCCATGCTGACGTTTTTTCTACTGCATTCTCATGATTGTTTAACATCATTTATTTGTGATATTACTAAGGCCTGGTTATTGGGCTCGTTTACCTTGGTATGGGATTGTTTACATATCTATTGTACTGTTGACAAATGCTTTTTTTCTCTTCTGTATTGTCTTTTCATTCAATAAAAGATTATGAAAAAAAAAAACAGGTATGATGTGTTCCACCAAGTGCATAACAAGGTCAAACAAATATTGCAATCAATACAATACAGAAAGAAGTAAGAAAAGAGTATGATTCCTTTATCTTTCAATAATGGAACAATTAATTCATATGCTGTAATATAAACAGAAAAGTATAAAGCTTCAATAATATAGTATTTATAAGGCAGGAGGACAAAAGATGCACACGCGTGGCCTGATACAAATACAAATAATGATCTGTAAAATTAGACAGATCAAGAAAGATTCCCAGTCATTGTAAGGTTAGGCACAGTTAGACCAAACATGCTCTCCACTTATTCATAACATAATATCATGTAACTATGATGATTAAGCACCAAAATATAAATGTAATGCAGAGCACTCTATCAGGGCTCAAAATTTCCACTCGCCACTGGCCAATGGCGAGTGAAAATTTACCCATGGCGAGCAGAAATTCAGCCCTGGTGGGTATGTTATGGCTTGCAGTGGCGAGTAACTTTCCTGGTGTGGCTAGTAGCAAAGGACTTGATATTTTAAGCCCTGACTATAATAAGAGCAAATATAGATACATCTGATTATACTGTGACAGTATAACGTTGTCACTTTATGCTATAATACAGTATAGCATAATAAATGCAACACTGTAACATTACATTGTAACATTCCATAGTTAAAAATTAGCATGCATCAGTGTGTGTAAATGAAAGCTATACAAGGAAAAAAGAAAAAGACTGGAAAACATAAATATAATTATATTGACCCCTGGTTTGAAACATAATCATATGTATCTTAATCTATTTATCCATTGGCTTTCATTTAGTTTCAAATGCTCTCATTGACAGATGGCATCCCCTGACAAAGCTACTTTTTTGGCCATACACGTTGAGCGGGATAAGTATATGACTTCTCCCACCACTTATCCTTAACATTTTGATCCAAATACTCTTCTTCTTAATGTGGTTTAGAGTTTGAGCTCACTGGTACACACTTATCTACATTACGGCTGTTTTTTTGGCCATTTCTTTGCACTTCTGCACTTTAGTACACTATATTGTATTTTAAATGTTATTTGTATATGTCAGTGGAGGTATACTAGATTTATTTTTTTATATCTCATTCACTGTATAGCGCTGTATTTCAGTAAAGTCATAATATACTCTGTACTTTGTTATTTTGGGTTGGTTGCCTCGTTTATGAGACTTTCATTTGGGTCTCTTTTCTTACACTATATCTTGGTGTGCGCTTACACCCTTCTTTTTGTTTCATTTTAATCAATGGACATTTTCATTTCTCTCCAGTGGTATGGTTGATTTGCTCCAGAATTCCATGTTCTTTCTGCATAAGTCCATTTGGATCATACTAGCTATAACCTCCAATTCACTGCTAACTAGGGATGGGCAAAAAAATTTGCCCCAAACTAAAATTGGCAGATAATGACACTTCCTGCTTGGCAAATAATTTTCAGCAAAAAGTGAAGATTTTCCGCTTTTTTCGCCTAGCTCATTCCATTGAAATCAATGGGAACATTGAATTTACACACAACACATAGCAAATATTCTTTTATTTC
The DNA here is from genome assembly GCA_037306005.1 of Rhinophrynus dorsalis. NCBI lineage: Eukaryota > Metazoa > Chordata > Amphibia > Anura > Rhinophrynidae > Rhinophrynus > Rhinophrynus dorsalis. The sequence goes on from CM074721.1 coordinate 314,280,575, forward strand.
CCAAAGGCATAGTACAAAAGGGGCATGAGGGTGCCTGTGTTGGTGGGGTGTGGGGAAAGAATCAGTTGAACAGGGTAATGATTTTTGAGGGGGGGTTGTTTACTGGGATTGGGTGCAGTTAATAATAAAATAAATCCTAAATACAATTTAAAAAACCCCATAAAAGGGGTCTGAGGAGGGTGCCTGTGTTGGTGGGTGGAGTCAGGGGAAAAATCAGTTGGACAGGGAATTTGTTTTTTGGGGGTGGTTGACTGGTATTAGGGGGATAGCTAATAAAAAAATAAAATAAGAAATTTGTACATAATGTGACATAGACAGGGACCCCTTGACTGGGGTGAACTGATACTTAACTTGATAGAGTATTTTGTAGAGGATGATTTGTTAGAGTTGTTCTTAGAGGCCCAAACCCTGAGGAAAAAAAGCCCTACTGGCCTAGTGCCAGCAGTTCATGTTGGCCAGTGGCCACTGGCAGTGGCCACTGGCCATTGTCAAATGTCCTCCTGAGTCCATAACTGCGGAATTTGCAACTGCTGTTTTTGGTGCTGCTGCTGCTGTTAAGTTGTTTAACCAGCAGCATGATTATGAAGCTGTCAATAATAACAGTAACATGGGTGATGATGGATGATGAAGGTTCCACTTGTCACGACTAGCTCCAGTGATGCATCTGAGGCAGTAGCAGCACAATAAGTAGCCCCCAGTCTATGTGGAGAAAAGGAGAAGTTGACCGTTAATTCTTCTTCACCTGCCCCTCCCCCAAAATCATGGTTGCGTTGTTATTAGAATAGAAATTTTTCACTTCAGAGAAGGAACTGTGGCTCTCATAAGCAACTGCAGTGTGCACAGTGTGTGTGGTAAATAACATCTGGGGGCATAACTGTATCCAAACACCATGACACCAGAACCCAAGTACTGCCACTGTCACTATACCCCTTGTCCAGACCCTGCTAAGGACATATGACAACTTGCTGACAGTTTCATAGCAATGATGAACCCTCCCTGCCACCATCTTAGTATATTCTGCGGGATGGAATTTTCTCAGATGCCACTTGATGCCCTGGTATAGATTCTTCTCCACCACACTGGCATGTGTGGTCAGTGCACCACACAGTGTGTGGAGACAATCTTCCACATCCTAACATCATCAGAGTGGGTATAATTTGGCTGCGAAGGTAATGATGAAAGGGATAGTAATACTTCGTTTTACCTTTATTTTATTTTGTTGGCATAAAAAAAACATGAAGAACGATATAAGTCTTATCTCTCAAACCTTTATGGTTTGAGAGATATTCACAAGCAATGTTTCCCTTATCTTAATTGAAGATTGTCCCTCTCTGCAGTCTACCTGGGCAACTCCCTTCTGCTCTAGCTGAACAGTGTTACATCAGTAAAAGGGGCGGGAGGGGGAGACTTTATCACTGAATTACTCCTAAACTACAACTCTGACAGAATTGAAATAACACTCTCCATGGCCCAAATACTATGAAGATTAATTAGAGCTGCTTTTATTATGAAACATTACTATCAGTTGATGGAGGGGGATTGGCAGAAGATGTAGTTGTTACCCTAGAGGAAGAAAGTGATGGTGATGGTGAGCTAATTGTTTTGCTTGTCATGGAACTTCCAGTATCTGCCTGGGTTGCTCTATTCTTCCTCATCTTTGATCTCTGCCTTGCCTCTTGTTGCCTGTCTGGAGAATCAGGGGGTACAGCAATAGTGGCACTTGATTTCTATGGTGGGTGTTTGTCTTTAACATGTTTAACATAAATGTCATGGTGTCTGTTTCTCATGTGTGATATGAGGGCGTCAGAGAATGATGTTGCTGCTGTTGCTGCTACTGCCTCAGATTCAGCACTGCAACTAGGTTCAGAAGTATTGCTGCAACTGGCAAGTAGGACCTGTCCTAGTCCCGCATCACTTGTTGACCCCATTCCCACTGTGTCCACAGTGGTCTGTAGCACACTAGCCTGCTTCTCAGTTTCCTGCAGCCCTTGCAACTCAGCAGCAGAAGGAATTAGAGCAGTTGCAAATTCCACAAATTCCAAAAGCTCATTGCTAGTGGTGGTGGTGGTGTTAATGCCCAGCCTCATCCCTGTCTCCCATTCCTTCTCAGTTTCTGCTAAAAAGGCCATCAATGTCTCCTCCACCCCAGCATCTCCAACACCACCACCACCACTAGTTGCTACATGCTACTGCTCTATTACAGACATCTCACTGCTGCTTGGAGGAGGTGACAAGCAATGAGACAGAGGATCCCCTAATGTCACACTTGTCATTTCTTTTTGACCTGAAGATGGCAGAATGGCTGCAATAGCAGCAGGTAGCTGATCTTTGCTCCTGCTGGTGATGGTGTTATGAATTCTGCACCTGCTCTCCCCCAACATCAGTTCTGGCCTCTTCAGGATCATGTTCTACTTGGACACTGTAGTGAAGGGAAGGGGAGGAGGACTCCCAGAGTGAGAGTAATGGTGTTGTCTCCCTTGACCGCTAGTCTGGATGCTCTCAAATGCTTCCCCAGCCACTCCCCTAACACTAGTCTCACGACTGCTTCACCATAACTGTTACTACTACTATTAACACCACGCACATCAAGTTCAGCCTCAGAGTATTCCTTCTCACAGTCACCTGTAATATGATAATTACCCCCTACTTCAATCCTAGCACTAACAAGCTGCTGGACCACCTTAGTACTAGCACTGGCAGGACTGCTTGTGTATGGCAAGTGTGACTTAGGGTCCCCTGCAAGGGCAGCATGTCTGTCAGCAGGCACAGTATTGGTGGCAGCAGGTTCAGCATTGGCAGCAGGCACAGCACTGGCAGCAGGCACAGCACTGGTGGCACTGGCAACAGGGGCAGAATGTCGCAGGCAGCTGACCTGTCCTGCTCTCACTAGTACTCCCTCACTTCCCATTCCCTTTCCTCTCTCCCTTCCCATTAAATTCACCAAGATCTGTAGGGGTAATTTAGGGGGACTGGACATTATTGGTTCAGTAATGCTCACTTCCTCCTCCTCAGACTCAGTGGACACATAATGGTCCTTCCAGTTCCTCCTTTTAATATTTTTAAACCTGCTCATATGTGATAGCAGTCACTACTGATCCTCTCCTGCATCAATTTTTCCAAAAGATCACAGCAGAATAGCACAACACATCTACCTTGCTCTGTAGATGCTTCTATTGTGTTTGATTTCCGCAAATATGTCATATTTTTATAGCGAAAAGGCGAAAAACATGTAAATCAATGGACAGAAACTTTCTAGCCATTGAAAAAATGGTGAAGAATTTTGGCCAATGGGCGAAAATGCGAAGATGTGAATAACTGAATTTAAAATGGATTTTCCCACAAAAAAGCAAACAACAACATGTTTTTTGCAGAATATCTTGCGGGAACACGGCGAGAGATTTCGCCCACCCCTACTGCTAACACAACTACAAAATAAAAAAAAAAAACTGTCAGTCAATCTGCCTTCTCCTTCAAAGTTCCAAAAGCCTAGAACAACCTACCCAAAAAAATCAAGCACTTTGTCTAACATTTCACCACTTCAAATGTACTGAAATCTTTGAAAACTATGGAATTTCCTACTGTAATCATTAGTTAATGCTCTTATGAGAAAAATGGCACCCCAGTTGATATGATTATTATAGTGGTACCAGAAGCACAAAACAGCACCAACTACAATCTTTCAAACATGGCTTGCTTTTACTCAAATAATTGTACCCGCTACAGAAATGAAGAAAATATATACAAAGCACACCATTTTGGAAATAAAACCCATTGCATCAAAAGAGGGGTCACTTGCCTTTCCACAATTAGTCCAGTGTTCACAAATGTTTCCAAACGTTAGAGTTAAAGGAAAATAAGGGCTTTTTTTTCTTTCTTTTTTTCTCCAAATGTACTGAAATCTTTGAAAACTATGGAATTTCTTACTGCATTCATTAGCTACTACTCCTCCAAGAAAAATGGTACTCCATTGATATGGCTTGACATACTGTAGGGGTGCAAGAAGAGTAAAATGACACTTATAAGTTTTCTTTTTTAAATAGGCTTCCTGCACTAAAATGTTCCTAATTATTATAGATATGAAGGAAAAGTATACAATTTGTACCACATTGGAAATTACATTTTCACCCACATTAAATAAGGGGTTGTTTGCCTTTCTAGCCCTAGTGTGCACAATTATTAGCAGAATGTGATTCTAGAGGGAAATGTTTTATTTTACATTTCAACCACTTCAAAGATGTTAAAATCTAAGACAATCATGGAATTTCCTACTGTATTCAGTACTTTCTACTAGTCCAAGGAAAATGGTGCCCAATTGGTATGGGTTGGCATACCATAGTGGGTGCCAAAAGCACACAACTACACCTGCCACTTTTCTTTTGTGGAATTACTTCCCTGCACTTAAGTGGTCATAACTATTACAATGAAGAAAAGGTCAGTAAGGCCATTTTGGAAACTAGACATTCACTAACATCAAATGGGGGCCACTTGGCTTTTTACCTCTAGGCAAGTGTGCACAACTCTTTCCAGAAATGTTTCTATATGAAAACATACACACTTGTTTACCTTCCAGTCACATTAAAGATACTAAAATCTTTCAACACCATGAGATTTTCTAGTCTATTCTCATACCTATGGCCAGCCTGAGTAAAAATGGTATGGGTTGACATACTGTAGTGGGTGCCAGGAGCATAGCTACTGGGGGGAGCAGGTATATATGTGTGATTCCGTGACTACAAGTGGAACAAGGCTGGAGGGGTCAAAGTGTGTATAGAAGGGTCTGTGACTAATAGCGGAAAGTGGAACCACACTGGGGGAGGTAATACAGTGTATGTGGGTATATGTGACTTACAGTGGCCAGCAGAACCAGGCTTTGGGGTCTGACAGTGTAGTGGGGTCAGGCAGGGGAGTCAGATAGTGTATGTGAGGGGGAATGGACAGTGAATCAGAGGGATGGGGGGTGATTTCCAAAGGCGTGTCCAATGCATTGTAAAGCGATGCTTTGAAAACCCCAATGGCACACTTTTTATTTTATTTTATTTTTTTAATTACTTCTATATATATATATTTATGTTATATTTATATTGTATGTATTATTTTAACCATGTGAGTGGCAGACAGGTATCCAGTGCATTTCAATGCAATGCATTGGATGCCTCTCTGGCATTCAAAGGGTTAATCAGACCTTGTGGAGGGCGTCAAGTGCGCTCCTGATGACCCCCCATTTATTGATCTCCCAGCCGATTTGGCTAAGAGATCAACAGAGGTTACTCAGGGGAGCAACATGCCTCCCTCTACTTCCATGCCTCCCTTGCTTCCAGAGTGGGTGAGATCAGGGAAAGCCTTCCTCATCATTGGTGATGCTGACATGATATGCCAGGATTTCCCTGATCCCTCCCAATCCTATCTCAAAGTTTTGGCAGGATGGAAGCAAGAGAGCCATGTGGCTCCCCAAGTCCTGATACCCACATTAAGGTTTTTTTTTATGTAGCTACTGCATGCAGTTTATATCGGTTTATACAGTGGTTGTATTTCACCCATGCAACATATCAGCTTGGAACAGATGGTCGCACATAAATTGTAACATCTTGGCACTCAACAGGTTAAACAGACCCTTTAGTCTGCAATTACACTTAGCAGTGCATTTTGGTCTGAATTCCTGTGCAATTAATAACTTTATCACTGTTCTAATCTACAAATCTAGGAATCTATACGTTAAAACCAGTGATAACATTTATCACCTACAATCAAATCCAGGCCCTTATTTGTTATCACAAGCAGGCTAGCAATTCGAAACATATGCTGTAAACCCTTAGGCACAGACTGATATCATAGGTTGTACTGAAAATATGTATGGCACACTTTCTCCGTTCACCCTAGGACATATTTTGAAATTGGATAAATATTGGAAGTCTTAATAAAAACAGATAATAAAAATCAATTAATTGTGTACAATAGGAATTTATAATCAAAATATTCAGTCCAGGGAGTTAGCATGCAATATTACAAAACACATTCAAATATGGGTCTATATTTCATTGCAGCTAATAAATGTTATCACTGGTTGTATCTAACAGATTCCTATTGCACTTTATGGGGAAATGTATAAATAACCTCCTTGCTGACATTATCAATTGAATCCAGACCAAGATTTAATTCAAATGTAACACCTTGATATATTGAATTATATCAGGTGTCCTAAATCTTAGAATACTCCTAATAGATATCTAAGCCATCAGTTGCAGTGTGTGGGTATAACTCTTTCAGCACCAATAGAGATTGCTGAGAAATTGTTTTTTTGACTCTAATAGTACTGATCAATAAGTATTGTCTCATTTACTTGAAAGGACATTTTTTATTATTATTATTTTTCCAGAAATCTACTATCTAATTAATTAAGAGAAAAGCAATGCTGGGTCAAGTCAACTGCTCCTTGGAGAGCAAATAAAAAATCCTACTTTATGTCCTTGAAAGCTCGAGTGGATACCAAAGCATTATTTCTCTTGGTACATTTTGTTTATCACAGAAGTGTTCCTCTTTTTACTCGATATGTCTCTTCATTTTCCATGCCATTGACACAGCTCACTCTAAAGCACAATCCCTCTAGAGGATTATGATTAAAAAACATAAAACAACTGATGGTAAAAAAAAAAAAAATTTAAAAAATGGCACATTTCCCTGCCTACAAAGAAGGTGTGAAACCTGTACACACATTTTTATCACGGACAAGGTACCCACAGCAAACTCCCATTTACACCATAAGATCAGTAGGGAGGTAGAAGGGGAAGTGATGATGAGCAGCCATACTAGCGGCCAAGGAAGCCCACAACACCCCCCTGACCCTTGGCCGCTAGTATGGCTACTCATCATCACTTCCCCTTCCACCTCAGCATTAGGAGAATCAACAATCAAGCTATTCCCAGCATCTGCAACACACTCAACATCATAACCACTACCCCCACCCTGCACCACTCACTAGCTGCTTTGTGGTAGAAGTGGGACTACTTGTGGATGAGAAGTGTGAATAGAGTATCTTCTGTCATACTTGACATCATCTCCCCCTCCTCCTCCTGAGTATCACAAGGTAGTGTGCCCATTGAGTCAGCAGCAGGCACATGCAACTGAGCTGTCCTGCTCACACTGCTACCCAGTTCTTTCTGCTGGTTGAAATGCCTTACTGTCTTTCTTTCCACTATACTGTCTAGATATAACCATGTCTTGATATTCTTTGACAGAATCCGATTCCTCAAAGAGTTGCTGCTGATCATCATGACTCCTTGTTGTGACAAACTGCTGATGGCACTTTTACAGAAATTCAGAAATGTTGTGTTTGAAGCGGGGGTCCAGCACAGTGGCAAGAATGTTTTCCTCATTGCTTTTAATGGACATGATGTGAGGATCATGTTCAAAGCACGCATGAACAAAGCATGCACGTCCTTTACCAGCTGGTGCATGTCTGTGCTGCCATTATGGTAAGGATCCTCAGCCATGCTCCTCATTTTTTTCTGGAAAAAAAATCAGTTGTAGAATTTAACTAATTCCTGCCCACTGTGACTCACCAACATGGGTGCCTCCTCAAACGGTTTCAGTAGCTCACATACATCGCACATCAGTTGCCATTGGTCAGGTGACAAAAAGGCACCCTCCAAAGCCTTCCAGTTTTGCATGGTGTAATCGCTAATGGCATTATTCTGCTGGTACAAATGCTCTACCATGTACATTGTAGAATTCCACCTTGTAGAAAGCTCAATTTTCAGCTGGTGATGGTGCAGGTTGTTATGCTCTTGTATGGAATATAGAGCATTGCGTGCACTGTAGGTGCGACTAAAATGGGCACAGATTTTACAGGCAATAGCATGCATCTCTTTGAGGATTTTGGATTCTGCCAGGAATCTGGTCACAACTAAATTTAGCACATAGACAAAGCAGGGCACATGCACCATACCACCTATTCTCAAACAGTGATTATGTTGGAGTCAACTTTTAAGGAGCGGGGTACAAGCCATTCCTCTATCACCTGCTCTAGCTTACTTAAAACATCTACAGCTTTGTGGGACTGTCTCTCAAAACCCTGCATGCACAATGTGGCGTGACTATGGTATGGTCTATCCTGCTGCCACCTTTTAATCAAACTACTACAACCAGATGCACGATTACTGGCTTTCATGCTGTAAGCTAGTGTTGTCCACTGTTGGTGTTGGGAGGGAAATCCAATGAGCAGTCACAGTCATATAGTGTGCTCTGCCCACTTGTCCACATATCTGTTGGCAGGTGGATTTTCTTGCAATACACACTTTTCAGCCCTTTGCCCACCACACTAACCACCTTCTTGTACAACTGAGGCACAGCCTTCCTGGAAAAACAACTGTGGCTTAGGATATTCCAGCGTGGAGCTACACATGACATCAGTTCTCTGAAACCTCAGTTTTCTACAAAAGAATACAGCAGCATGTACATTGCCAACATCTTGGCAACCTTGCCATTCCACAGGCATACTTTGGGATTGCTTTTGTGAATTTTTTTACTCCTTCCCAGGAACTCAGTGTGAGTTGGCAGGACATGGCAGAAGAAGCCTGAAACTTTATTGCTTAACAACTTGACTAGAGGAGGTGGTGGCAGTAGAGGCAGCATGTGTGGGCAGTCTTTGACTCTTGCCATTTCCTACAGCAAAGCCAGAGTCATCATTCACCTCTGCAGCAGGAGCCGTAGATGTTATTTGAAGTGAACTAACTGTTGGTACTGGCGGTAGCACACTCTGACACATAAATAACTTTACTACTTCTTTTTTCTGTCATACAGCCCTGGCAACTTTTTGAAGTGCTTCTGCTGCTGCTAGTTGCAGCACATTTGGCCTGCTGATAGTGTGTCTCCAAGTTAGACCTGTGGTTGTGCTTCAGATGGGATCTCATAGAAGAGGTGCCTAGGTGTGAGCCTGCTTTACCTCTGCTCACATGCTTTTTGCACAGACAACAGATAGCAACATGCTTAGTGTGAGGATCCTGAGTGAAGTATCTCCATACTGTGGACTTCATGGACTGAGGGGTTCCTGAGGTGCTGCTGCTACTACTACTATGGGGGCTAGATGTTGATACAATTCTACTGCCACTATTACTAGAGGTGAAAGGTGCAGCACTTACAGCAGCAGAGGCACTCATCATATCTAATATTGTGGATGTTAATAACCTGTGTTGCTGTTCTTTTTTCCTGCTGCTGGATCCTTAAAACAGGTGTGTGTGGCTGAGTGGGACTTGGTCTTTGAAGAGGCGATGATGCTGATAATGACTGATAGGGTGACTGTGTACTTTTTGACATCTGTGCTTGTCCAGGGTCAGACTTTACAATGGCTTTCTCAAACAGTTTATAGACAGGCACAGTGTTCCATAAAAGTGGTGGAAGATTCAGCCTTTGACGTTTTGCTAATCTTATAGCCATGTCACCATCCTCACTCTCAAATACATCTGTATCTGAACAAGAGAAGGATGCAGGAGGGATATATTCTAGATCTGCATCATCATCATCAGTCATCATTAGATCATCCTCAGCATCATCAGCATCATTTGACAGTTCGTGCCCACTACTATCCTTATAGTCCTTTAAACTTTTACAGGTCTCAAACAATTTCTTTTTACTTTTACTGTAGCAAAGTTTGCTGCTACTTTGAGGGCAAGTATTTTGGTTCTTGTTTGTCTCACTATGTGATGCAGCAGGTGGTTCAGCTGCTACATCTTCCTCTGTTATGCTATTGCCAGCATCATCAACACTCAATGCGACTTGTCACCTTCAGTGTTCTTTTTATATGGTTCTTTAGTTCTACTGGAACTTGTGGTGCTAGAAGCTTTTCTGGGACCTTGACAAACTGCATCCTCCCTTGCAGGAGAGGGATCATTATCATTGATTGCACACACTGCAGCAACCATTGCTGCAGTCAGTTTTTGAACTACTACTTTACTCTCCTGTCCCTGCAATTCTTCATCCTTCACCCTCCCCCTGCCCCTTGTGCATTTACTGGACATTACTCAACTATTGTGTTTTTACTCTACACAACAGAACTGATGGGGTTTGGTCTCTTGCCTAAGCCCAGTCAGCTCTCTGTCACTGTCTCCTACTATATTTAGTTCTTTATTTCTTTGTTCTTTTTTTAATTATTTTTTTTATTAAATTTTATTTATTTTTTTATTTTTTTTTAAGTTGTCCACCCTGTGTTATCACTGTCACAGTCTGTCCAATAAAAAATATAACTGAAAACAAACAAATCAGCAACTTCTTTCCTCAGATTTCCCCACCCAGCACAGAGACAATAACAGCTAGATCAGCAAGCAAATAAGTCCCCAGCTGCCTGTGTCCTGCCAGTCAGTGGGGTATTTGGGGGTATTTGGGGTCAACCTCCTTCCTCCCTTATTATTTTTATTAACTAACTGTCCCCCTATCCCAGTCAACAAAAAATTAAAAAAAAACAAAAAACTGATGTTCAACTGATTCTTTCCCCAGACTCCACCAACACAGGGACTCAGAGACCCCTTTTTTATTATGCATGTGTGTTACAGTTTTCTGACACTCAGACAAAGGTTAAAAGCAAAAACACAGTTTTTTTTAAATAAAATTAAAGAACAGCGCCCCTGGGGGCCAGGACAGGTGTAAACGGGTAATGACAGAAATACAGGCCCAAATATGTAGGAGCAAACAGTAATGATCAGAATAAATGCAGGAACAAGGGTTAATGCTTAGAGCAACTGATCAGTCTCTGTGATGGTAATTAGCCAACGCCCAGCAGGTATTATCAGTCTCTTAGATAGTGCAAAGGAAGGTGCAGTAGGCGACTGAACTGAATCACTCTCAGATAGCTGTACAATAGGACGCCCAATGATACAGCACAGACTGACCAGAGCTGAGCCAATACCCCCTTAGGGTGATAGAACGGTGGAAAGCCACTGCTGGAGCTATTGGGACCAGAACCTGGAACGCCCTTAGTTCTTTCAATGGATGAAACTCTGCGTGTGCCAACGGGACCAGAGCCAAGAACAGTGCTACAACAGAGAAACACTGCACAAGCGATCTGAGAGCCAACGCACTGGTAGTGCGATAGATAGCGTAACACAGTGAGCACTTGGAGACCAGAGCCAAGACACCCTTCCGGTGCCGTCACAGAGCAACACACTGCAGAGCTAACAGAATGCCCACTAGCACCAGGCGGTGCAACAACGGAACTGAACGAGCACCGGAATGGTAACTGCTCTGCTAGTGTTCAACGGATAGGCTCGGTAAATAAGGCACAGGCTCAGTAAGTGTTAAATGGCTCGGATGGAACACAACAGGCTTGGCAAGTGTACAGATACAGGCTCAATATCAAAGGCAACCAGCACAGCAAGGATATCTGACAGGTTCGGTAACGGAGGCAACAGCTCAGCAAGGCTATGCAGACTGGCTCGGTAACGGAGGCAACAGCTCAGTAAGACCCAAGCAGACAGGCTTAGGAACGGAGGCAACAGCTCAGCTTGCAGAGAAGTGATTAGTCAGAGAGATACTATCAGCACAGTTCAGAATGTCGCCGGTAGGCGACCGAGATCTCACGGGAACACAGGAAACAATCACGGAGCAGGAGCGTCAGCCGGAACCTGGTAAATCATGAAGCAGGAACATCAGCCAGAGCCGGGTCAATCACGGAGCAGGAACGTCAGCCAGAGCCGGGTCAATCACGGGCAGGAACGTCAGCCACAGCCGGGACAATCACGGAGCAGGAACGTCAGCCAGAGCCGGGTCAATCACGAACAGGAACAGCAGAATGGTCAGACGAGCCGAGTTGGTACACAGGAACGCAGGAACACAGCAACAAATGTACAGGATCAGGAACACCACGAAAGGGCATCTGACAGGTGCCATAGACCCAGTATATAAAGGAACATCCTGGGCGGGCCAATCAGCCTCCTCCAATGCACAGGTATCATCACAGAGATTGACAGGGAATCACGGGGACCGTGATAATGTGGGAAATAAAGTAAATTTGTTATGTGTTGGCTTTAAATTCAGTATAGTCATTGATTTTAATGGAATGAAGTAGGCGGGGAAAAAAAAGCTTAAAAACGTCACTTTTTGCTGGAAATTTCCTGCTAGGCGGGAAGTGTAATTTTTCTCCTATTTCTGTGTTGAGGCAAAAACCTTCGCCCACCTCCAGTAGCCAGCACTGATGTGTACTGCCATCCATGGAAACCCTTAGTTTCCCACCAACAAGCGTGAAGTCTGAATGGGTGCAACTGGTTATATTGTAAATTACTATAGGACATGGCTGTCAAACAGCAGTGTTGGGAGGCTTCCATTTTTAAAAGTGAACCAACATCTAATTCCACCTGAGATCTGAGTATCAGATAGCAGAAGTGGTCAAAACCACACATGACAGGGAAACCCACTAAACATGTACAATAATTAGCAGCACTGAGAATGAGACGGAGGGATTTGAAGGGTTTTACCACTGCTATGACCATTTATTTATGTTTGACAATAATTTGAGAATAGTGCAATTTTAAATTAGACTCAAAGATGATAATGCAAATAATTGGTCTAGCTTTCAGACTTTGATTCTTGATGACATATATACTTCAATCACACCACATCAGTCCACCATATATATATATATATATATATATATATATATATATATATATATATCTGCCACATTCAGATTAAGTTTTTTTTTAATTATCTCTTTAAAAATAATTGTTAGCAAGATTATCAGCAGTCTTGCAGAAAGAAAAGCATGCAGAATATTCCACCAAGGATAGGCTTGAAAAATTGATTAAGGGCTTCAAACAAGGCTAACCCTGAAATATTTGTAGTTCTCAGACTGTTAATAACAAGCCTTGAGAAAAGTTTTGCAGGCCACAGGCATGCCAAAAATGTGTTTGCAGCCCCAAAAACAAGCCCTGAAAAAAAATTGCATGCCCTACTGGCCTAGTGCCAGCAGTGCTATATGGTCATGTCTAATGCCATTTGGTACATTCTGGCATTTGTTACTGCTGTAATTGCTGCCACTGAGTTGTCTAAGCAGCAGTGAAATTAAGGTGCTGAATGGAATTGGAATAATCATGAACTCTGAACACCAATATAAGATAGGCGTTTGTACAATTATGCTTCTACTTACCACTCGCCCTAGCATTGAGTAGTGTTGAGACAGCAGCAACACTACAACAAAATGGCCAGTTATACTTCTCCTTCTGCACATCGTTTAAAATCATGGATATGGTGGAACACTATTTTTACCTTGAGAGCAGGAAGGAACTGCAAGGTGCACAATGTGTGCAAGGAAACAAGAAATAGGAAAGAACTGGGAAGTATCACAACAATTGGCAGATCTACTCTCATATTGCACAATAGACACTGCTGCATCCAAACACCTTGATGCTTAGGTCAGCGATGTAAAAACATCCTCCAAGAAACCAAGTGCTGTGGTCACAATGTCCTTTGTCCACTTCACTAAGCACACGTGATGTCAAGATAGAAGACTTAATAAAAATAACAAATCCTTCCTGATACCAGCTGTGGGATGGAATGCCTGAAGATGCTGCCTGATACCTTGCAGTTGATTGCTCTCCACCAGATTGCCATGTGTGGTCAGTGTACTATACAATGTGCAATGGGTAGACAAATAGTGCCAGATCCTCACATCTACACACTCGCTATCAGCTGATGGGGAAAGTAATGGAGGAATTTTATGCCAGAAGATGAGAAAGAGGATGCTATGGGTGCTGGGATGGGGCAGTGGTTACATTTATCCACATCCGGATCCTAACACAAGAAGACTTTGGCGGACCAGCTGTAATGTAAGTCATGGAACTTCCAGGCTGCATTGCTTTTGTCTTCTGGGAATTTTGCCCTGGTTCTTTGTGCCCTTGGGGAGGGAAATGGAGCAAAGTGACAGAAGCTTCTGATTTCCTTTTTTGGGATTTGGCTTTCGCATTCTTAATATAAATGTTGTGCTGTCTATGTTGCATGTGCTTTATGAGGGCAGATGTTCTTCCCCCTTTTCACTACCTTATCACACATAATGCAAAGTGCAGTCACCGATGTCTGCAATATGCCTACCACAAGGGAAAAATTTTCTCATACCCACACTTTCAGTAAGGGAAGAGGTAGTTAAGAATTTTCTCCTTCAGAATCACCTTCATTGGCTAGGGCAGGTGATGCTGCTGCTAGAGCAGCATCAGCACTAGAGCTAGGACCAGGAGAATTGGTGGCATGTTGAGCCTGTCCTAGTCCCATTTCAGTACCTGAAGAACACAGTCCCTTAGTGGTCTGTAGCACGCTAGCCTGTTCATCATCATCCTGCTGTGACAGATGAATGTCTGCCTCTAATGGAAGGAATTACAGCAGCAGCATACTCACAATGTCACTGCTGGTGTTGGAAGTGATGCCAATCCCTATTTGTATTTATTTCTCCCATTCCTGCTTGCTTAGCCCCAAAAACACTCTAATATTCTCCTCTACTCACTTTTGTCTTCTCATCCTCACCAAGCTGCATGGTGCGAAATTCAATTTTTTTTGAAGTATGAAAGTGGAAAGTTTCTCTGCCATTGGAAACCGTAGGTGGGAAATGGAACCGTTCTCATGGGAAATTCTGTGGTATATACAAAATGGTGGAAAATTCATGGGTTTCTCTATGGCAGGACTTACCGTGGGAAGAGCAGAAAAATCATGCTTTTCAGCAAAAATTCCTGAGAGAATAAAATGGTCTTTTCACCCATCCCTGGTACCTGTGTCATTAGAAAATGCTGTCCAAAATCCTCCTCAATACACTTGTCCCCCAGCTGGTGGTCCTCCTCTTGAATCTAATTGAATCCTCTTGAATATTTTTGTGCTCTGGGGAATAAGTTTGTGTAAGAAATCATGCAATAGGGTGAGAGCTGTCAGCAATACACAGACCAAGGAAAAAAAATCCTGTGGTTGGCTAACCAGTGTGCAGCGGAGCTGATGAGAATGTGGCTAAAATGCCACCATGCACCAATCTGGTTGGCCATGAGGTGGGGTGGGAAAAGAAACTCACAGAGGAAGTGAAAGGGACTAGGGCTGAAGATTAGTGATGGCAAAGCTAGGTAATCTGGTGCACAGTGGCATTAGCCATGTCTCCAACAGCTCACCTTCACTCTAGTTAGCCTTCCATGTAACTTTTTTCTTGGGATTGTGTATTGCTAACATCATGCACCATATAAAATAATTGTCTCCAGAACCTTACTCCCCAGAGTAATGCTAGAAGTGCATACAAGATTCAAGAGGAGGACCACCAGTTGGAAGACCAGTCCATTGAGGAGGATCTTGCATGGCATTTCTTGATGACACAGTAATATTGGTTATAGAGGAATGGACCTCCAAGATAATATATGCCCAAGAGAGGGCACCTGTGAGTACAATGATGGAAGCTTGTAGTCTATCTTCATTTTGTTATTACAGATCTACACTTAAATTGCTTCTCCTATTTGTCTGCTTCTTGTGCTTCTCTTTCAGACTTTATATATGCCAGAAGTAGGCAACCTTTGGCTTTGCAATTGTTGGAGATTGCTACTTCTACCATCTCCAACCAGCCAACAGCCAATGGGAGTTGTAGTCTCCAACAAGTGGAGATCCAAAGGTTGCCTACCTTGGCATATGCCAGCTATTGCACCAGTTTTACTGGGGTAAATCATTTTTATGTGTTTCTTTAGTTGAACAAAATTGTTTCATGTAAACAACTTAAAAAAAGAATCATCCTGAACAGAGCTCAGAGCATGTTTATCTGAAGAACATAATTGAAAACATAGTTGTTTTTCAGTCTGCTTTTATTCCACCTCATCTTCCTATTTTAATACTGTATCTACAGTAAATATTTAGGAATTAATAACAGCTTCTCATAAAACCTTTTGTTGCCTGTTTCAAGTTATAACCATGGTCACACATACTTCTTTTAATGATTGCTGTGTTCAATTAGGTTAGTCATGCTGTGTCCATTACAATAATGTATTGCAGTCATGGCTGGGTCAAACCTAATGTCATTACCATTCAATTAGTAGGGTCATAATTTTGGATCTAGTTTCTTATTCAATTAAATAAATTAAACCTAGCAGGGAGAGAACACTGCTTAAAGTGAATGGGTGAAAAAGGGGTGATAGAATGAGAGTGACCATTTGCATGTCACTAACCACAATTCTTGGATGCATTAGAGGCATTAGAGGAAGTGTACAATATGATCCTGTGCAAAAAACAGCCAGTGGAATCCATTTTATATCCCTATGTTTGCTAACATTTATTTACTAAGCTACTAATGGGAAAATGCATCCCATTAACTCTGCTTGCACTACAAGGGGAAGGTAGTGTGGCTGTCTAGGAGTGTTTTAGAGCTTTCCATTCCTACATGCCATGGTTCATGCTATATAAATGGTATAACTAATTTAAAGGGATAGTAATGTTTCACAAAAACAGCAGCTCCAATTAATGTCATAGTATTTGAGCCAGAGAGTGCTATTTCAATACTGTCAGAGTTGTGGTTCAAGAGTAATTGAAGGATTAAGTTTCCCCCTCCCGTCCCTTTTGCCTAGTGTAAGCCATCTCTTCTCAGATGTGGAATCTGGTCCATAGACCAGACAGATAACAGCAGGGGACAATCTTCTTCCTATGAGAACAATGAAAGCCATGCCCCCCTTGACAAGTTTTTCAGGTTTTTCCCTTATCTTAATTGAAGATTGTCCCTCTCTGCAGTCTACCTGGGCATCTCCCTTCTGCTCTGGCTGAGCAGTGTTACATCAGTAAAAGGGGCAGGAGGGGGATACTTTGTCATTGAATTACTCTTGAGCTACAACTCTGACAGAATTGAAATAACACTCTCCAAGGTCCAAATACTATGATGATTAATTAGAGCTGCTTTTATTATGAAACATTACTATCCCTTTAAGTCATTTTCCTGTATATACTATGGAACAAGTATGAGTGGTTTGCCAGCATTAAATATCTTAATGACTGAAGAGTATGCCAGTATGCACTGCAATCATCACATACTGTAGCTCACCCCCCCCCCCACACACACACACCAGTGCACCCTGTGTTGTATACATTGGAGACATATTTGGCATTTAAATGAATAAAACCCAATTTAGATGGAAGTGTTTTTTTGTCCTTAATGGTGCTGTTGGTATGTTCCAGTGCATCATTTGCTTTCTCAATAACATCTGTAGTATTTCTGCATAACAAAGTTAATTTATACCTTTGTCATTGAACTGAAGTTGCAGAAAATCTCATTGCTTCCTGACAGTAGATTTCAACTGTTGTCAAGCTTGATTATATAAAGAGTGCAAATTCAAATAAATAAAATTCAGTCCTTGTAAAGAAATATCTCAGTTCAATGTTTATTTGTACAGGCAAAAGGCATTCCGCAGCAAGTACGCATAAAGATAATTCCTGACCTCTTTGGACCCACCACGAGCTGAATAGTAAATGGAAACCGAGAACATCAGTGATGACAGCCAAAAGACAGTTAGACAGTTCATTTAGTTGCTGCTAACCCATGGCAACCAGATGTCGATTTCTTTATACAAGCATGCCTCTGAAAGACTTGGCATTGGCTTGAATGAATACATATTAGACATGCTGGGTCTTATGGACAAAATAATAGAGGAGCAATTCTAAATCAAACCAACTGCACAATAGGGGACACATTAAAATTCATATTGATTTAAATGGGATTTTTAACCCCTTGAATGCGGTCCCGCAGGAGCAATGTAAGTACAAAGTAAGTGACATGCCAGGACCAACACCGGTCCTTAAGGAGAATAAAAACGGTGACAGTCCTGGCATGTCATGGTCATTAAGGGGTCAAAAGTCTTGTTTAATTCATGGGAATTTTGAAAAATGTTGACCTAGATTACAATGACCTTGCAGTTGATAACTGTTAACTGGTTTTATTTAATATATTCCCATTGAAGTCCACTGAGACATTTGTAGATAAACTCATGATGACATTATCAACTGCAGTAGAATTTAGGCCAGATTTCCACTGAAGCTTATGGAGAAATGTATGAATAAAGCCTTGGTAAAGTTACCAACTGCTGTATAATCCTGACCTATATTTGTTCTCTATTGTGCAGATGATTTTATCCAGAATTGCTCATCTTTACTTTTGTGCATAATGTCTGCTGTGCAGTTTCATAGAGGAGAAGAGAAAATGTAAAAGTTCTTATGCCTAATGGTAAAGTGGTATCATTTCCTGGGTAAACCAACTGCATTTGATTTAAGTTGATCTTGTAAACACTTGAATGCAAGAGAAGTCTCCAGTATATTGCTTTACAAAGTAGTGGAGACCTATCTAGCATTTAAATAAATTGATTTGTTTTATTTGTATAGAATTTGCACCATAATTGAACACTTTGACTTTATAGAAATAGCACAAAACCTTCTACCAAAGCATGGCAAAACACCATTGGTGTGACATGCCTGGGGTACATTGGCCCCTATTTTCTAAAGACAACATTGACACTTTAAAGGAGAATTAATAACTCCTAATAATAACCCCAACCCCCATTTACTATTCCTTACTATGGCTGGAAAAATCCTGATGACCCCTATGAATTTTGTCCTTCTGCCTCTGTTCAAGAGATAGCATCTTCATTTAGTTCTGAATGTCATGTCTGTGGAGGCAGACATGGCAGTTTTTGGCAGTGCAAAGTGCACAAGCCTAACCTGTATGGACCAGAAGAGTACACAAGGCACTGCAAACTGATAAGATTACTAAATGCAGTCAGCAGAGGACTTCTTCTCCTACTCTCAGCAGGTACAGAGGACTGTCATGGTAATCAGGAAAAGAAGGTCAGACACAGTAATAAAATATAACCACCTTTATTGGAATATACAGTGATAATATTATATGAGATATAAGGATGATAATATCCCACACAAACCCAGACCACCGGATGATAGGGCCCAAACTCCTACCCGGAGCTGCACACTGTGCTACGCACTGCACTACTGCAAGGTACTGGAGACCGAAGGCAACAGGGAATGAGTTGGACAGAGCCGTGGGACACAGAGGCTAATGGTCAGGCAGGCTAGGAGCGTACAGAGCGAGTAGTCAGCCAGAGCAACAGATCAGACAAGCCGGGGATACAATGAGCAAGATAGGAGCCGGAACCAGAGGACAGACAAACCAGGGACTACATGGAGCGAGTGAGTCAGCCAGAGCCACAGGTCAGAACCAATGTGGGTAGTCAGACAAGCCGGGGTCATACACTGAGCAAGTAAGTCAGCCAGAGTCACAGGTCAGAACTTATGTGGGTAGTCAGACAAGCCGGTATCATACACAGAGCTGATTCTCAGATAAGCACAGGTCACAACAGAGCACAAGAGTAACTAACAGGAACACCACATAAGGGCAATGGCTCCCAGGCCCAGGGAGGTTTATAAAGGAGCAGAGGGAGGCGGGATCCAATTAGGCCACCCAGAATAGGCCCATAAACAGGAGTCTGTGCTAGTGCCTGTTACCTGATGTAGCAATGAGGAAGTGGCCTGAGGCCATGCCGGCCAGCGGCCATACAGAGGTAAGGAAGCACAGGATAACCCAAGGGAGACTGTAATAGTGACCTCTGCTCCTACTCTCAACAGGTACAGAGGACTTCTGCTCCTACTCTCAACTGGTACAGAGGACCTCTGCTCCTATTCTCGACAGGTACAGAAGACCTCTGTTCCTACTCTCAACAGGTAGAGAGGACCTCTGCTTTTACTCTCAACGGGTACAGAGGACCTCTGCTCCTGCTCTCAACAATAATGTCTGCATCCATGGACATGACATCCAGGACTGATTGAATGTGCAAAATCCCAGTGACCACAGTATGGGCAAAATTCATTCTGGCCATATTAAGGTAAGTGGGGTTATTATTAGGAGGTGTTAGTTCTCCTCTAAGTTTGCTTTACTAGAGTGAATAACACCAATGAAATGAATTTCCACATATGTTTTTGTAAATTAGCTCAGGGAGTAATCACATTATAGTCAATGTGGTTCTCATGAGGTTAATGTAAACCTCGTATATAATGGAAAGGATAGTGGCTTTTTGCTCATAATTCATACCAGGGGGTGTGCACTAAGGTGAGAAAATGGTAAGAGAAGCCACACCATTGAGAGAGACCTCGCTAGTCTTTATATTGCTCCATGGAGGCTGTAAATTAAGAGCTCTCTAATTAGATAAGGAGAAGTGAACATAGAAAAGAATAAAAAGGCATGACTAATGCTTAACCGTGTGAGTGCAATAGGAATGCACAAATCTTTGGGAAGCAATGCATTGTGAATCCTTCTGGAACTTAAAGTGATATAAAGGATTAACCCTTTCATTGCTAGGGAGGCATCCAGTGCATTGCTTTGCAAGATTTTTGATACCCTTCAGGCACTCAAAGAGTTAAATGTGGAACAAGGCATGATATGATGTGAACAATGCAAATACTAAGGCTGACGTACTAATGAAAATAAGTGCAAGTCTGGGACAAACCAGCTGCACCATAGGAGCACCTCATAGCATTCAGTGGGTTAAAAGGGTCCCATTTAAATGAATGGGAAAGTTTATTTGTTCCCTGAAGTGTTTCCTAAAGTACCATTGATTTTCCCAGACTTGCTCCAGTTTCTTAGTGCATCAGTCTCATGACAGGCTAGGGCATGGGTAGTTAACATTTGGTTCTCTAGCTATTGGAGATTACCACTCCAGTCATCCCCTGCCACCTAAAAGAGTTGTTTGTAGTCCCCAGCAGCTGGACCCAAAGGTTAGCTATACAAATAACTGAATACCAACTACTCATATTGTATGCCCCTGGGCTATGGAATGATTACACTGTGAATAATTGCTACGGATAGGAGAAAAGTGCTATTTTTCCCCACAGGAATTTTCAAAGAAGACCTGCAGTTTGCAGCTTTTTCTGCAGACATTCCTACACATAGAAACCCCATAAAATATCTACTTTTTTTGTAAACACTGACGGTTTCCTCCTATAGCAAAGACATCCTGCCAGGGTTCAGACTCAATAGACTTTACTAATCCTTTAAGTACAATTTATATCCACATATGTCCTTAAAAGATCCATGGTTGCACCATTCTTACACTAACACCTAAACATGAGTATGATATATATATACATCTGAATAAAATGCATTCCAGATTATATTTGGTAAAAATTATTTGATTATAGATTTATTTCTAGATCTTAATGACCTAATCGTAAATTTGCATTTCTAATTCATGCCCCATTGCCTGATAGCCAAAGTAATGGACAAAATGAGGCCATCTAATTACTGCTAGCTACAACTGTCATCTTTCTCTGCCAGGCAAATGCTGGTGGGGAATGATGGCTGTTGTAGACTGACTACAGCTGGAGAGCCTCATGTGGCCCACTACTGCTGTGACCCCCAGTCCCTTGGTATTATTATTATTATTTATTTATATAGCGCCAACTAATTCCACAGTGCTGTACAATAGGGAATGGGCATACAGAGATATTAAATAGTACAAATCAAATGTGGAGAACAGAAGGATCAGAGGGCCCTGCTTGTAGCCATACACACAGTACAAAGTCTCCCAGCCTTGTCCCACAGTAACTATACAACCACTCATATTAACCCTCCCCCAGCCTTTCCCCACAATAGATATACCCCCAAACATACTAATCACCCCCAGCCTTGTACAATGGAAGCCATGGCCCCACACATACACACAACCGTCCTTGCCCCATGGTAACCACAGTTTAATAATTAGTAGTTTCAAACTACTAGTGTAGCGGGACAAGGCTGGAGGGGCAGTGTGTGGTTATATTGTCGACCAGTACAGTGGGACATAGCTGTGTGTGTGTGTGTGTGGGGGGGGGGGGGGGGTAAGTATGTACCATTCAATAGCTACATAGGACAAAGCAGGGGGTCAAAATATATGGTTCTATGGCTACTAGTGCAGAAAGTGTACACTTTTTAAGGGAAATTTCCTGCTCAGTGATTTTTCACCTTTTTTGCTTATGAGGCTAAAAATGTGCACTTCCCTAATATTAATGACAGTAGAGATCCCATTCACAGGGTAATATACCAAAGGGCAACATCAGCACATGCAAGTAGGCCAAAATAAGGTCAACATAACCATCATCGCCTGTGAATATTATTACATAATTTACAAATCATATTTAATCAGTAAATGGCATGGATATAAAGGCACGGAGTATGATTCTGTTTATAAACTATTCACCACACACAGTAACTTCAGTAATGCATACGTTTTTAGCCAAAATTAATTTACATATTTTTCTTGTTAAAATACTAACAGTTTAATGCTAAAAGATTGTATGTTTTAGTTCTGTAACCAGTTACATGGCTGCAGTCATTAATATTGGGATCATATGGTTGCCCTCTCAGGATTTCACCTTTCACCTTAGGTCAACAACATAGACAAAAGGCAGTATCTTAAGAAAAGTTTTACTAACTAGGACTACCGCTTTACAATAAAGAATTAGAAAAACCTGTCTAAAACACAAATATAATATTTTGACATGAAATACGAGTTTATAAGAGGATTGACACTTAAAATGAAATGGTGTGTACATTTAAATATCATGTAGTCTAAGCCATCACATGTATAACATTTATTTAATTCTAGAGCTCAATAATCAAATCCTAAATTTGTGTTTATAATTCAATTGTCTTCTATCTCAATATTTTTTTAATACAAAAAATAACCATTGATCTATATTAGTAAATTGGCTCCATAGATTAACATAAGGATTGGAGAGTTTATCACACTGAAGTTATATCCTCTTTATCACCTCTTTATCATACCTTTTGCATCTCCCCCAGTACATCAGCCTCTATCCGTGTTAACTCTAAGCTAGCTGGGTCATGTTTTTCTCACCATATGCAACACTGTAGTGTGAGAAGAGCTCTCCATGCAACATTTCCTATAAATTCCAATGCAACAAGAGGAGTACATTTTTATTTGTAATACCTGTTTTATTTTAACTAACAATTAATATTTTAAGAACAAGCTTCCAAAAGATCACCTCTCTTCCTCAAGCAGTTCTTGTTTGTCTAGTCCAAGAGTGGGCAACCTCTGGCCCTCCAGCTGTTGGAGACTACAACTTTGATCATTCCCAACCAATCAATATGTGTTTAATCCCCAAACAGCTGGAAAGCACAGCTGTGAAGAAATTCTCAGAGATCTCTCTAGCACACAAGGGGTTAAAATTCCTGTGGATGTTTGTTCTACAGATGTAGTCAAGAAGGAGTTATATATTACACCTTGGTGATAACAAGCCCAAGAACAAAATAACACTGATATTATTGTACCAGTGTGTGACCAATGCACTACAACAAAATATACAGAAAAGAAAACAAAGCATTCTTGTACTGTATTTGTACAAATGCACATACTATTTATTTTAATTTTGATTTTAGTTTGTTTTTGTTCTTTATGTAGATCAGACTATAGGAGATAAAGTGATGTTTATTGTTTACAAGTTACATTAAAGATTCAGCTGCCCCCAAGACAGTAATAAGCAGCCCGAATAAGCATAGTGATGGCTGTCTACTAAGGCTGTGTACTAAGGAGAGCCTGAAAGTTGTCCCTCTGTACCCTGTCAAAATATCTCTTCAATAGCTGTGAATTTGTACAAAGGGAGCTCCCATGACTTAGTTTAAAAATGAAAAAAAAAAAAAAAAAAAAAAAAAAAAGCAAAATCATGACTAAGAGGGCAACTGGAGTTGTAGTTGTATGTAGCTGTAGTTGTATGTATAAAAACCCTAAATAGGAAACCCTACTTATGTTAAGCGGAAATTTAACTATATATCAGACCTAAATAGTGGTTTATTTCTGCTCATTCAGGCAAACATTACATTGTTTGACATGATCCTTAGTTGAAATAATTATATGTTTGTCCGCAGGAGCAGGAAGAAGCCCTTATCCATGTTTGTTATTTAGACGATGCAGGAGGAACATCTCCTGCATCTTTACCTTAAAACTTTCCATCAGTACAGACACCTTGAGAACTTTAATGCTGAGAGCAGATTGCAAAGATATTGACCAACTGAGGTGTGTCTCTTTTGTTGTTCACACTGGGCCTATGAGAATTCATTCATTTTCTTGGAGTTTGCCCTGTCTCAACTACAATGCTGTGTTGGGACATTTCACACACATGATGAGGTAGAAAACTTTAGAGGATCAGCAGGAAAGTTTTCCCTTGATGTTGTGGTTTTGTGGGAATGTGGTATTGGCACCTTATCTGTTGTCCCATACTGTATGTGTGCACAGGTTCCACATGTATTTTGTAGACAGGGAGAAGTACCATATTCTGTTGCATTCTTGATGGAGCTTTTTACCAGATGTCTCAGGTTAGGGTGCTGTTTATAGGAGGGGAGCAGAGGTTTTGAGAATATTGTTTTTAATCTACCATTAGTATGCAGTATTGTTTGGAGCTGTTTTGAGATTTTGTTTTCTTATTTCAAGCTGGGGGGTTGAAGGTTACTAATAATGGCACTCTGTTCTCTTCCTGTGGTTATTTATATTCCAGAGCATTTCTTCTACATACACTGGTGGCTCTCTGAATTTGGATGTCCTTGACCTTGGCATTATATCCATGACTGATAAAATCTCTACTGAGATTTTTAAGATGTTTATTGTGGCCAGGAGACTAAGAACATATGTTATTGTACCTTAGGGCCTGTCTGTAAATAATATAGTTTTTTGTGTGTCTGGGATGGAAACTGTCATTTCTGAAATAATTAGGCATGTCTATTGATTTGTGATACAGACATATGCAGATGGAGTTATTTCTAATACTGATTGTGGTATCCAGAAAGTGATTTTTTTTGTGGGGGAATGACTGAATTTGAGGTTAATGGTGGGATAAAAAGCATTGGAATTTTTATGAAATGACAAAAGTTCATCTTCGCTGGCAGTTCAAATTATTAGAATATCATCTGTAAAGGTAGACTAGAGGCTTTATTTGGTATGTGGACAAGACCTCCTTCTCCAGTTTAGCCCTGGAGGTTGGCATATTTTGGTACCATTTGTGTTTCCATGGCAGTTCCTGTATTTTGTATGTACAGTTCTTGTCCAAATGTGAAATAATTATGTTTTAGTATAAAGTATATTAGCTGGGTTACAGGTTCTGTGGGTATGCCCTCTTGCTCTAGGAATACTTTGTAGGTTGCAATGCCATCTTCATGTGGAATGCTGGTATAGAGTGGTTCCACATCCATAGTGGCTAGAATGATTTCTCTTGGGATGGGCCTAGGTCAGACAGAGATTGATTGAGTCCTATATGTAACTGGGTGTTTTTTCGACCAACGGTTTCAGAATAATCTCTATGCAGGCAGAGATATTTTCTGTGAGTGTACCAATTCCAGATATTATCGACCTTCCAGGATTTACTTCCTTGTGTTTTTTAGGAAGCATATAGAGCATCCCACTGTTGGGTTTTCCAGAGGTCCTTACAGTGGTCTCTAGTATTATAAGAGAGCCCTATCATGATTTTTGTAAGTTCTTTTGTGTAGTCATTTGTGGTGTCTTTCAACCATAAGTTCCCTCTGTGTCTCCTTTATATAGTCAGCTATGTTTAATGATTATATCAGTCTCCATTTTCAGCTGGTGATGGGACAAGTTGTTATGCTCTTGTATGGAATATAATGCAGCTGAAATGGGAGCAGATTTTGCGACTGATATTCAGCATCTCTGAGGGTTTCTGCAAAGAATCTGATCACAACTAAATTTAACACTTAGACAAAGCAAGGCACATGCACCATATTACCCATTCTGAATGCAGCAATTATGTTGAAGCTATTATCAGCAGATATAAAACCAGGTTTCAAGGAGTGGGATACAAGCCATTTCTCAATCACCTGCACTAGTTTACTTAATACATCTACAGCTTTGTGGGACTGTCTTGTCAAACTCTGCATGTATAAAGTGGCATGCCAATGTTATGAGCTATCCTCATGCTGCTGCTGCCTTTTAATCACACTGCCAGACCAGTGTTGCCCACTGTTGATGGTGGGGGGGGGGAGGAAAACCCAGTGACCAGCCAGAGTCATATAGTCTGTGCTCTGCCCACATATCTGTTGTCAGGTGAATCTTCTTCCAGTAAAACACTTTAAAGCCCTTTTCTCACCACAATAACCACTTGCTTGAACAATTCTGGCACAGCAGTCCTGTAAAAATAGCTATGGCTTGGGATATGCCTGTGAGGAGCTGCACATGACATCAGTTTTCAACAAAAGAATACGGTAGCATATCTTCTGCCAATGTCTTGGCAACCTTGCCATGCCACAGGTGTACTTTGGGATTGTTTTTTTTGACGTTTTTGACTTCTTCCCAAGAATTCTCAAAGTGTAGGTTGGCAGTACATGACAGAAGGACCGTATAACTTGATAATTTTAACAACATTACTAGAAGAGGTGGTAGAGGATGTGAAGGCAGCATGTGTGAGCATTCTATGCTCTCACCATTTTATACAGCAAACTCAGAGTCATACTCCTCTGCAGCAGGAGCCATAGGTGCTATTTGGAATGAACTATCTGTTGGCACACTCTGACAGATCAATAACATCATTGCTTCTATTATGTGCCCCAGAGCCCCATGAATGTTTTGGAGTACTTCTGATAGTTGTGGCACCTATGAAGTGTTGATAGTGTGTCTCCCAGTCAGACCTGTGGTTGTGCTTCAGATGGGATCTCACTGAGGAGGTGCCTAGGTGTGAGCCAGCTTTCTCCCTGCTCACATGCTTTTTACACAGACAACAGACAGCAACATGTTTAGCTTTTGGATCATGAATGAAGTATCGCCATGGTGTCGACTTCATAGACTGTGGGTTTCTTGAGGGGCTGCTACTACTACTGGGGCTAGATATTGATGCATTAGTACTACCACTGCGTGTCAATGTTGCTGCACCTCTAAAAGCAGCAGAGACAATCATCATAGGTAGGTGTCACAGTTTGTTATGACTCTCAGACACAGAATAAGATAAAAATCAAACTTTATTAAAAGTTTAATGGGAACCCTCACTGGTCCAGTACATACACATATGTCAAATATACAAGATGGGTACAAACAGTAGTAGAAAGAAATGGCAATATAGGCTCTACCGGCCTTGCCAATATACTGGGCAAGGCAGCCAGAAAGATGGCACTAAATTTGTAAACTGGCTCTACCGGCCTTGCCAATATACTGGGCAAGGCAGCCTGGAGGATAAACAAGCACTGAATGAGGCTCTACCAGCCTTGCCAATATACCGGGCAAGGCAGCCTGCAGGATGACACAATAGGAGCAAAGTGGCTCTACCGGCCTTGCCAATATACTGGGCAAGGCAGCCTGGAAGGTACACAAGCACTGGATGTGGCTCTACCGGACTTGCCAATATACCGGGCAAGGCAGCCAGGAATATGAGGACAGGTCCACTAATGCTGAGTTGATAAGGCAGCAGCCAAGAATGGAGAGTGGAGCAAACCAGTCTCACAGTCATAGACAATAGATATAGCCCAACCGGTACTATGCAACGGAATAAGCAACCGGTAAATGGAGAGACTCACAGTATGGCATACATCACACTCGTATGGCCCAACCGGTTCTATACAGCGGAATCAGCAACCGGTATGTGGAGTAAACCAGTACCGCATACTGGAGCAATGGAACGCCCAACCGGTTCTATGCAACGGAGTGAGCAACCAGTATGTGGAGTAAACCAGTACCTCGTACTGGAGCAATGGAACGCCCAACTGGTTCTATACAATGAGATCAGCAACCGGTATGTGGAGTAAACCAGTACCACATACTGGAGCAATGGAATACCCAACCGGTTCTATACAACGGGATCAGCAACCGGTATATGGAGTAAACCAGTACCGTGTACTGGAGAGATGGAACTCCCAAACGGTTCTATACAATGGGATCAGCAACCGGTATATGGAGTGAACCCCGTGATAAGAATGTCGCCCAGGCGACTAGGCAGGCCAGAGGAAGATAGTCAGGATACAGCATCAGGAACAGGTTGCCCTCCCGGACAACCACAGGAATGGCAGGACGGCTATCCAGGTCAAGAACAGAAGCAGGAACAATGCCAGCACCGGATCAGGGATGAGAGATGAACTAACGGCAGCACCGGATCAGAAGCAGAAGCAGGAACAACAGCCCAACCGGATCTGGGATGATGACAGGAACCTAGCAGCAGCATCTCTGACTGAGGAGAAACGCTGACACTGGTAGCAGATCAACAGGCCCAAGGATACAGTAAGGCAGGTAACTGTAGATGCAGAGACACTGCGAAAGGGCAACCAAAGGGTGCCTAGGCCCAGTTTAAATAGGCAGTACTAGGTGGGCGTTAGACAGGAGGCCAATGGGGAATACTATCACGGTGCCCGTGATTCGTGCTATCTGGTGTCTATCACTTGCTGAGAAATACTCATTGGTTGCCTGCTATTAGCCCTCCTCACTCTGCCTTTTTAAACCCTGGTTGGGCACTCCCAGGTTGCCCTTTCGTGATGTTTCTGACCTCACCTGTCCTGACCTGCTGTCAGGCTTCTGGGCCTGCTGTTCCTGCGTTCCGGTGTTCCAGTGATCCTGTGTTCCGGTGTTCCTGTGCACTATTGTTCCAGTGTTCCGGTGTCCCTGTGTTCCAGCACCTCGCGAGTTAATCCTCCTGAGTTCCTGAGTCTCCGGCCTGCACGCCTCTCCTGCCGGTTTCGCTCTCCGTCGGTGGTTCCAGTGTTCCGGTCACCTGTCACCGCCTCAGACTTGCTTCGGTGGATTCCCGCTAAAGTACAGGGCTCTCGCTCTGGTTTACTCCATCAAACCTGGTTTCGAGAATTACAGCTGGTCCCAGCGTGCGGAAGCTGGTTTACTCCATTAAACCTGGTTGCGAGAATTACGGTTGGTCCCAGTGTGCGGACGCTGGTTTACTCCATTAAACCTGGTTGCGAGAATTACAGTTGGTCCCAGCGTGCGGACGCTGGTTTACTCCATTAAACCTGGTTGCGAGAATTACAGTTGGTCCCAGCGTGCGGACGCTGGTTTACTCCATTGAACCTGATTGCGATAATTACGGTTGGTCCCAGCGTGTGGACGCTGGTTTACTCCATTAAACCTGGTTGCAAGAATTACAGTTGGTCCCAGCGTGCGGACGCTGGTTTACTTCATTTAACAGCTTCTTGCTCACTACTTTTACATTACTCTAAGCTTTTAGAGGTCTCAAAAAATGTATTTTTACTTTTACTTTCACAATGTTCAATACTATTTTCATGAGGTGTGTTCTTGTGCTTGTTTGTCTAACTGCCCGATGCAGCAGTTGGTTGAGCTGCTACAAATTCTTCCATTATCCCAACACTAGAATGTGACTTCTCATCTTCAGCGTTCTTACATGGTAGTACCTTCTCAGGTGGTGCAACTTTTGTTGAGACTATGACAAACTGCATCCTCCCTGGAGGGAGAGTGACCACCATCATTTATTGCACATGCTGCATCAACCCTCCCTCCTTCCCCTTGTGCATTTGCTTGATATTACTCAACTATTGTGTGTGTTTTAACTGTAAAGTACACAATATAACTAAATGAGAGTGAAGTATTGCCTTGGCCCTCTACAAAATACTTAGTCTCATCTAGTATCAGTTTGCCTCAGTCACACAGCTCACATCAGGGTCCCTGTCACCCATCAATTTTTCTTTTTCCTTTTTATGTTATATATACAGTACAGTGCAAAAGTCTTAGGCAGGTGTGAAAAAATGCTGTAAAGTAAGAATGATTTCAAAAATAGATATGATAATAGTTTATTTTTTATCAATTAACAAAATGCATAGTGAGTGAACAGAAGAAAAATCTAAATCAAATCAATATTTAGTGTGACCAGCATTTGCCTTCAAAACAGCATCATTTCTTCAAAACAGCTATGTAGGAGGAATAAACCTGGGTGAGGAACAGCTAAACTCAGCTAACAAGGAGAGGTTGCTGAAGACAGTTTAATGTCAAAAGTCATACACCATGGCAAGACTGAGCACAACAACAAGACACAATGTGTGTAATTTGCTGTGTAGCAAAGGGGTTCTATATGACATCACATGTGGGAGTCATCTGTGTTCATTTTAGTTAACTAGATACATATTGCTTACTTCTTTACATTTTGCATTTCACTGATGTACTATATTATGTATCTAGTGTGTATTTATGGAGGGTCCCCCTATAATTTGTTTTTATCTTGTTTTTATGAGTCCTTTTGTATTTACTCAATAAAAAATTTTTTTTACATTTTTTGTTACATTACTGGGTTGTGTGCCTCTATTTTAAGGGTTTTCCTTATTTTTTCAGAGGGTCATTTTCCCCTGACTTAGTTTTGTTAGTCTACTTGATACCCCAGAGAGCACCAGACTATTTAGTGTTTATGGCCCAGTGTTATTTTTTAGCTAGTGCTGGCCTTTTTTGTTTGTTTAGAGCAGATATAAGACACATCCTGCTTAATTCCCTTCATAATGGCAAGATGTCCAGCAATGCCATCAGCTCAGAATTGGCAGAAAACAATGGGATCCTGGTATACCCATCTACTGTATGGAGAACTCTGGTCAGAAGTGGTCTTCATAGAAAACTTGCAGCCAAAAAGACATATCCTTGACATGGACACAAGGCCAAGCAACTCAGCTATGCAAGAAAACACAGGAACTGGGGTGCAGAAACATGGCAGCAGGTGCTCTGGACTGATGAGTCAGAATTTGAAATATTTGGCTATAGCAGAAGGCAGTTTGTTCACCAAAGGGCAAGAAGAGCAGTACAAGAATGAATGTCTGCAGGCAACAGTGAAGCATGATGGAGGCTCCTTGCAAGTTTAGGGCTGCATTTCTTCACATGGAGTTGGGGATTTGGTCAGAATTAATTGTCTCCACAGTACTGAGAAGTACAGGCAGATGCTTATCCATCATGCAATACCATCAGGGAGGCATCTTATTGGCCCCAAATTTATTCTGAAGCATAACAATGACCCCAAACATACAACCAAAGTATCTTCAGCATAAAGAAGAACAAGGAGTCCTGAAAGTGATGGTATTGCCCCCACAGAGCCCTGATCTCAACATCGAGTCTGTCTGGGATTACATGAAGAGAGAGAAGCAACTGAGGCTGCTTAAATCAACAGAAGAACTGTAGTTAATTCTCCAAGACGTTTGGAACAACCTTTCTGCCGAGTTCCTTAAAAAACTGTGTTCAGGTATACCTAGAAGAATTTATGCTGTTTGGAAGGCAAAGGGTGTTCACAGTTTGGAAGGCAAAGGGTGTTCAAATCAAATATTGATTTGATTTAGATTTTTCTTCTGCTCACTCACTATAATTGTGTTAATTGATAAAAATAAACTATTAACATGTCTCTTTTGTGTTCACTATTGAAATGTTGCCATGTATTAGGCGACCATCAAAATAGCAAATTTAAAATGTCACATAAATCAAAAGAGTGATATCAGAATGTCAGCAGAATCAAAACACTGAGATTCTAATGTCACATGGTTAAAGGTCACCAAAAACAGGACAACATATCAATAAGAAATAGTCCGAATGCATTAACCCTTACAGTAATGGAAGTGAAGCACTCCAGTCTATTATATGTCGCAGACTGATGCAGCTTGCTGCAAGAAACCTTGCTGCAAGTTAACCCCTTGGTTTCTAGATATGTCTCCAATGCCTTGCGAAGCAAGATGATAGGGACATTTCTATCATCCAAGTAGTTAGAGCACTATTTGTAGTGTGGGTTCCAATGCTGTTTATATTGGGAGGAAGGGATTTTGTGCCACAATTGACTTCTCTACTAGTGTTGAGCGAGCGTGCTCGGCCGATGCTCGGATCGGCTCGAGCATCGCTCTGCTCGGCACATGGCGGTACTCGTCGAGTACCGCCATGTGCTCGCCCGCCATGTTCGGGTGGCGGGGATCTGTGCCGGAAGAGGCACAGATCTGAAGACTCTCCGCTGGACCACCAGGGACTGGAGGTACGGGGGCATTGCGGAGATGAAGGGGGCATTGCGGAGATGAAGGGGGACATTGTGGAAGAGGGGCATAGCGGAGATGAAGGGGGATATTGTGGAAGAGGGGCATAGCGGA
The DNA here is from genome assembly GCA_037306005.1 of Rhinophrynus dorsalis. Lineage (NCBI taxonomy): Eukaryota > Metazoa > Chordata > Amphibia > Anura > Rhinophrynidae > Rhinophrynus > Rhinophrynus dorsalis. Next base: position 314,312,652 of record CM074721.1, read on the forward strand.
GATGAAGGGGGCATAGCGGAGATGAAGGGGGACATTGCGGAGATGAAGGGGGCATTCGGAGATGAAGGGGGCATATCGGAGATGAAGGGGGGCATTGACCAGGCACCCTCCCCTCATCAGAGCAGGGGGTGCCTGGTGTAATGCTCGTGTCGCCCCATGCATTTGAATGGGGCTCGGGTGCTCGGCCGAGCACTCGAGCCTCAGGGGGTGCTCGGTCAGAGCACCCGAGCACCCGAGCATCGGGGTGCTCGCTCAACACTATTCTCTACATTATTGCATGCAAAAATAAATCATCCTTTCTATACTGTTGCATGTAAAATGATCAAAAATAATATTTAAAGGGGAAACAACCACCCCACATAAAGTTTCCCTTGAAGAATTACCCATCTGGCGACCGGCTGATCAATAGTACTAGTAGCCAGAATAATTCCCTCCTTAAATAGAATTCCTACTGCTCCCGAGACTGATGGCCAGGAAACAGTGCTTTAGAAGAAACTGCACGCTTGCACCGTCAGTCCCTCCCAGTATGTTAAGGTATGAAGCAATGCCTGCTAGAGCAGACTGGGACTGACGGCGCAGGCATGCAGACGTCTCTATGCAAAGATTGCTGTGCTGTTTCCTGGCCGTCAGTCTCGGGAGCAGTAGGAATTCTCTAAAAGGGGGTAATTCCCCTTTAATTTCATTTAATGCCAATGTCTGGATGGGGATGATGGGAGTTGTAATCCCCACCAGCTGGAGAGTCAAAGGTTACCTTCTCCTGCTGCAGATTTAACCCTATGAGTACCAGAGGGGTGCCAAATGCATTAGCACCACTATGGTACTCAGAGGGTTAAAAGATAACAGGCGTAGGTCCACTGTAATATTAGTTTTCTAACAATGCATATTTTCTTTCCATCAAGAGTGAGTTTAGCATTTATACTTTGAGACACGGTACTATTTGGTGGTGTGGAGTACGGCTGCTTTTAGACACGCACTTTGTTGCTCACTACAGATCCTCTGTAGGGATAGGTGAAAACTTTCACCTCAATCTAAAATCTGCGAAAAATGACACTTCCAGCTAGGCAAATAATTTCCCGCCTTTTTCGCCTAGCTCATTGCATAGAAATCAATGGGAAGAAAAGTGTCAGGCTCTCACAGCATGCCATTCTGTGTTTGTGAAAGGAGAAAGCAGAATGTTTTTGAGCTAGAGAAGATAGGCAATAGGAATTGAAGCTTAGTTTATGGAGCCTTTTAGGTAGGACATTTGTTCTATGTCTGGGAGCACTCTGGGGGAGAAGAAGGGAGGAAGGAGTTTGACACCAGCATTGGAAAGACACAGGCAGCTGGTGTACAATTTGCTTGCTGATCTTGCTTTTATGTCTCTGTGCAGGGGCAGTCTGGGGAAAGAAGTTGTTAATTTTTTATTTTGTTATTTTTTTTTTTTTTGACACACTGATAAGATGGGTGGACAACTTAAAAAAACAAAATAAATATATATATATATTATGTGACAGACAGCTGACTGGAAGCCTGACGTGATCTACGTGACTAATAGACAGCAGGCGACATTGAGAATTTTGTTGAGGGCCAAGGCAAGACATCACACTCTATCAGTTGTGTACTGTAGAGAGTAAAAACACACACAGTAGTTGAGTAATGTCTAGCAAATGCACAAGAGGGAGGGGGAAAGGTGGAGCAGTGCAGGGATGTGGGAGTAAAGTGTTAGTTCAAAAACTGACTGCAGCAATGGTTGCTGCAGTTTGTGAAATAAATGATGATGATCCCTCTCCTCCTGGGGTGGATGCAGTTTGTCAAGATCCCACCAATCACACCATGCCAGTCCTCCACCACCACTATCATACACATCTGCCGCATTGTATGTACTTTATTTTTTATCACTTGACATCATCATGAATATGTGCCAGTGTCACTTAAGAAGGAAGTTAGTGTTGTGGGCAAAGTACAAAGGCACTCTCCATGTTAACACATTTTTCAAGGTATATGTTGCTGTAGGACTCACAACTTTGACTTCCAGCTACTTATTTCTCCACTACAGCCCTCAGAAGAAGTAATATTGTGCTGGGAAATGCTGCGCCATAGGAAACATAGGAAAAAAATGTGTTGAATAGGAGAAAAATGTGTTTTATAGGCAAAAAGATTTGCTGGAATAGGCGAAAAGGAGGAACATTTTACATTGGGGAAAAGGATAAAACTTTTGCAAAAAAAGAGAAAAATAGTCTGTTTTTTGTGAAAAGTCATGCAGGAAAATTTTCTCACTTTTTGCCCACCCTTAATGTTCTGTGCACATAAGTGAACTAATGGTTTTATATTACAGGGCTTTTATTAACTTGTTGTGGGCTTTAGAGGTGAGTATGCAACACAAAGAAAATAATGCTTTGCTCTCTGTTTGGTGTCAGTGGTTAGCTGGAGTATACTAAGGCAGGAAGTGTCTGCATGGCACGCCTTAATCTATATATTTAAAGGTATAATAATGTTTCCTTACTCAAGCAGCTCAGATTGTTCGTTATAGTTAATAGTATTGATGTCTGTGTCACAGTAGCTTAGACAAAGAAAGTCTCTGACAGGTACAGTTAAGATCAACACCACTTTATTAAAAGATATAATACATATAATAGCAAATAAGCACTTCCCCAACCTTTCCTGGGGTCAGGTGTGGAGACAGTGCTACAGTCCACTACCCAGGAGCTGACACTGAACTTAGCCTGAATTACAGGAACCAGGAGCAAGGAACAGAACCTAGCCTAAGGTTCTGGGAGCCGCCTGAGATGGAGCAGGGTGGCAAGCGGCCAATCTCTACCCTAGAACGCTAGGGTCAACAGAGACGTGATACCCTAGAATGCTAGGGTCACACACAAGCAATACCCTAGAATGCTAGTGTCCACAGCAATCTGACACAACACCCTAGGATGCTAGGGTCCAAGCAGGATACCGGTAAGACCAGAGCACTACAAGGCCTATGGGTAGAGACAAACCCAGAGTAGTATGGTGGCAGAGACCAGGCCCAGAGACCTGCACGGAGAGCGAGCCAGGCCCAAGGTACAAGACAAGCCAATGTCATACACATATTGGGTAGTCATCCGGAGCCACAGTACTTAGCATGGAATGGGTAGTCAGCCAGGTCAGAGGTTCAGGCACAAATCAGGTAGTCAGATGGAGCCAAGGGTTGTACACAAATCTGAATCAGCAGCCAAGAACGGGTCACAAAGAATAGCGGAATAGAAGTAATGCTCAGATACACCACGAAAGGGCACTGAAGCTAGGTCTGAAAGCCGCATATAAGACCTACAGGAGGGGCGGGACATGAATAGGCCAATTAGGCCAAGTTTACAAAATAGCAAGCGCGCTGTAGTGATGCGCGTATGCAAACAGGAAGTCCATAGCCAGTTAGCGACCAGACACACTGCTGCCGAGTCACCAGCGGGGAAAGTCAGGTCTGCCACTGGTGATGGATCACGGGCACCGTGATAGTCTGATGCTCGTACTGCTCATAACTTGCTAGTTATACTGTAATTATATGATAACGTTTATCCCCTTGCCCTTTTCCTGACATCAGAGTTTCTGGCTCAGGTCTGACAGAAGATCACTACGAGGCACAATCTTCAGTCAGTATTAGGAAAAACCTGCCCTTCTTCATCAAGGAGGACAGGGTTTTCCTTATACTGACAAAGGGAAGATTGTTTCTCGTTGTGATCTTTCCGATCCTTTGAAGTTCAGATCTGAGGGGAGGTGGCTTAAAATTGAGGAAAAGGAGTATGAGGTGTAAACTTCATCATATAATTACAGTGTAACTAGCAAGTTATGAACAGTGCGAGCATCAGACACCAGTGCTATTAACTATTTCTAAATAGTAAATGGCTAATACAAAATACGGATGACTCTGAAAGCACTTTCAAGATCACAAAAGTTGTTTTCAGGTGATATGGCCCCTTTTTATGAAAGTATCAATGTTGCTAAAATGTTTCACTGTGTAAATTATCTATATTGTACATTAAAATATATATTTAATAGGAAAAATTATTTGGAGTTTTACAATTCAATTCCCTCTTCTATGTACACTGAAAGAAATGAATTACAGTATTTCACAAACAACAATATTTTATGCAACCCATCCCCATCAAACACATAGTCTTGTTCTTTGAAGTAATGTATCATTATGATATAAAGTATAAGCTACAAAAGAAACATGATACACTTGAACTGTCTTGTCCACCAAGTAATTGTGCACTAAAACCTCAAGGGTCATTTAGTGGCCACAGTATGTGTAGTGTAAAAATAGCCCTGACATACTATGAATTCAGGGTTGGTAGTTCAAGGTCTTTGATAGTTACTGTGACTCTTGGGAATGTTTCAAGCATTGCTGAATTTTCATGGTAATTACATACAGTGAATAACATGTATTGTGGTGTGTATAACCATTTTCTTTATGTAGAAATGCTAGTTTTTGCCTTGACATACTTAAAATATCAATAATGTTTGAAACATTTATATGTGACTTGTGAGGAATGCTTAATGATGATCACAAGAACTAAAGTCTTGCTATAGCTTCAGTAAAATAAAATTTAAGGTAAAATTTCAAAAGGAAGAAAAGCACATGTATTGGTACTGTATGGAAAGAATATAAAAAGCATAATTAATCAATTGGATGTTATAGACATCTCCAATGCATGTACTGGAGATGTCTCTAGAATACAAGGTGCTTAAGGACTATTTACATGAAAAATATAAAACAATATATGACATCTACAAATGACAAAAGGAGCAAAATTCTGGGTGTTTAACCAGGGATGGACAAAAATTTGTCTCAAAAGAGAAACATGCAATAAATAGCATGTCCTGCCTACCAAGAAAATGCAGCTTACCATTTGTTTCCTCTTTCTTTAATTGCACTGAAATCAATAATAATGCAATCCCCCCCCACACACATGAATAGTTTCCCCCATGTATTCCCATCATTCTAACCCACCATTATGGGGGGGGGTAAGTTTACAATATGTTGTCCGTCTGTGCTTAGAGAGAAAGTTGCTGAATTTTTGGTACTAGGTTAGGGTGACCAGACCTCACCTTTAACCGGGGACACATAGGAAATAGGCATATTTCAGGATTGCACTGAAATCAACTCAGCCCTGTAGCATGTATTTTTCATATGTGTCCCCGGTTAAAGGTGAGGTCTGGTCACCCTATACTAGGTAGTTATTGAGGCAGACGGGCAAAGATAATTTAGGATTAATTTAGGAGTATTGGGTTGTAGATAGTTGTTCTCTGGGCAGGTGAGGTGTGGGGAGTGTGGGTGTGAATGGTGAAAGGAGAGCTAAAAAATTAGAAAGAAAACATACACAACGTTTTGATGCATAGCTGACAATAATAGTCTGACAGGATGATGATGATGATCCTTCCTTCCTCTCTGAGCTGATGCCTGAGAATTGACTGGATGACAGTCAGAAACTACACAGATAGGCATCATACATTCAAGACAAGGCAAACAGAAAACAGATACAGCTTTATATATTGTGTTACACATACACACACATGAACGCACACACTCATTCCTACTTCCTACATGTACACAGAGAAGATAAAGAGGGACAAGAATATACTATGATGTAGTGGACCCTTATGCTACACTGTGTGCTTTATCATGTACTGCAAATTCCAAACTGCTGATTTTGAGGCTAACAGGTGTTCCCTGTACCTTACTGTAAAACTAACACTATTCTCCTTGGGAGAGAAAGAGAAAGCTTTGACACTATTATTGCTGTCAGGAAAAAGGGACGGACCTGGAGCTGCTTTATGTAAGGAGTATTGGTGCTAGCTAGTTCACTGTACATTTGTTGGGAGAGTGGATACATGATTTGAAGAACACGAGTGACATGGATAGTAATAAAAAAGAAATAAAAAAAACGATAGACTTGTAGGTGCAGAAGTAGTAGTACTAAACCTTTTAAGTCACTTTCTAATGTTGTTGCCATAGCAGAGACTGATTTAGCAGTGAGACCAGCTGCTGCTTCAGACAGTGGTAATACTGAAAAACCATTACAAACTAGTAGTCAGTGTTCTATAAATTGGAAAGTGAAAACAAAAAAATTACTTTGTCAGACTTAAATCTACAAGAAGTGCATGACCTAGTTATAAATGATACATTTTTAGACTGTGCCCCTCCACATTTCTTCTTTTGATAGAGATGAGATTTAGACTGAGATCCATGATGATATGGCCAAAAATGCTAGCTGTATCTGAAAGGAAAAGGCTAACATTGAACAATATTCCTAGAAAGTCTGAACAAGTAAACATTCTTATAATAAACAATCATCATATTCTTGATCATCATTGTCGGTGCATTACTTCCAAGTCCAACTCCCACATAGACACATTCATAACTATTCACAGCAACAAAGGCCAATATCAAGAATACCTAGTTCTTCTGCTTCTGTTTGAGATGGATTGCCATTGCTGTCTACTAATAGCACTATAACATCTGGCCCCTATGTTAGTAGTAGTCCCTAAGGAAACCCTAAGTCTATGAAATTCACAGCATGGAGATACTTCAGTCACAATCCAAAACCTAAACATGTTGCTACCTGTTGTCTCTGCAAAACATACATGAGCTGGAGGACCACATCTAGGTATATCCTTATTGAGATTCCAACTGCAGCAGGACCACAAGTTTTATTGGGAGACACATGCAGCATATCAGACAGTAGGTGTCATTTCCATCAGTGGGTAGCAGCATGCAGCAGTAGCAACAGGTCACTGTCAGCATTGCCTTTAACATCAGGAGTAAAAGATAGCAGCAGGGTAGCTCGCAGCATCAGTCTGCCACTTTATGCATGCTGAGATTTGGAAGACAATCCCACAAAGCTTCAGATGTGTTAAATAAACGACAGCAGGTCATAAACAAATGGTTTGTACCCTGCTTCTATAAATCTGGCTTTGTGTCTCCTCACAGTGACTCCAATATAACAGCTGCATTGAGAATAGCAGATATGGTGCATGTACTCTGTATCTCCCTGATCCTAAATCTAATTGTTATCCAATTCCTCTCAGATTCCTAAATGTCAAAGAAATGTTAAACATTACCCACAAAATCTGTGCGCATTTTAGCTGGTCTTACAGTGCTCTAGTTGTATTTAAAGTCTATTCCATTATATTCCATGCAAGAGCATAACCATGTTCCCCTCAGTAGCTTAAAATGGAGGTCTCTACCAGGTGGAATTCCATATTGTAGCTGCTGAGCCAGTTATATGAGCAGCACAAGGCTGTTGGTGAATATGAAATGTTTGATTCGAATACTTTAGAGGGGGCTTCTTTGTCATCTTATCAATGGCAACTATGTGAGTTTCTGAATCCTGAAGCCTTTTAAGGAAGCCAACATACTTATTAGTTGTGTTGGTCTACAAAGCAGTTGGCTACTTCCACTAATATACTTACAAAAGAAAAAAAAAGATCATGCATGATTTTTCTGTCTTGTATGACTGTATGCACATGAACCAGAGGCATGCCATAAAGCTTTGAGCAAGCTTCTTGCATATTCTCCATATTCTCCATAACAACTTACAAGCAGTCAGAAATACACTCTTGCTTGCCATAGCATGAGTAGTAGCACTCTGAGGAATCAGATTATGTGAAAGCATACAAATAAATACTTTTAGATACCATAGATTGGAAGACTGCTTTGTGGAGGATGGGAGAGAGAAATGTAGGGGCAAACCTCTAGAATACATAATGAAATATATATAAGGAAAATGACTGTGCTATCAGCCTCAGCAACAACAACATCAAAACAATTTGTAGAACATGCCAATGGCACAGAAATTAATTAACACGTGTCAGGGATGGCAGTCTAACATTTGTGGTGGTTATGATGGTAGCACTGGCATGTCTGTATGGGGCATTCTCCCAGAATATGGGTTGGCAAATAATGTACATGAACAGTGCCCTACTGTGAAATGGTTGCAGCAAACTTACAGGATATTTAGGTTCTATGCTGAAACAATGACCCACTTGAGTTCTTCCAAACAAAACAGTGTGTATTGCTATAGCTGACCTACAACAAGCAGCATGCAGTCAGTGCAGCTGCTTATATTGTTAATTACTGTATGATAAGTCTATCCAGCAGTGTTGGTACACTTACATTTTTAACCCTTTGAGTGTTACAGGGGTATCAAAGCAAAGCATTGCTCATTCCTCTGGCACTGAAAGGGTTAAAAATGAACCAGCATCTAAAATGATATGAACACCATGTAGCAAAAGTGAAATAAAAAACACACAAGAAAAAAAAAGCATAGAGAACATGTAGTAACACAGCTGGAGTAAGGATTTGCACAGCTGCCACCATCTAGGGATTAGGAGTGGCACCAGTGCTATGAACATTGTTGAATAATTGACAAATAATAATACAAGTTTATAGTGGAATCATACATGATACTGCACATAATTTGTCCAGCATTCCTTCCTATTAATCATCATCATCATCATTTTGCATTCACACCAACACCATCCAACACATTAAATTTAGTATTTTATTTATACATTATTTTTTTTATATATTTGCAGGTGTTTACAGCAAAACAATCCTTGAAAAAATGTTAGCAAGCTTACAGCAATACAAGAATTGAGTAATTGTTGTCAGTTTTAGATCAAGACTTGAAAATAATTGCTATTGCAGTGCTTCAAACAATTAGTTCAGAGGTGTAGAGCAAGGCAAGCCTTAAAAATGTATACAGGTGTACAGCAAAGCAAGCCCTGAACAAAACTGATTATAGTCTTATAGTAAGGTAAGCCTTGAAAATTTAAAGCAAATGAGCCTTGAATAAGGCTCACCATCAGGAATATTATATGGCATCCACCAGTGACATTAATATGTATACTAATATAGTTCCTGCTGGGCTGAAGAAGATCATGAAGGAGAAGGTTACATTTTTTCTAATAGCCCCATTTTGGCCAAGAAGATCATGGTTCTTTATCCTCAGAGTCTGTTCTGTAGAATATTAAATCATGCTTCCAGAGTAACCGAACTGTCTACATCAAGGTCCAGTCCTGCAAAAATATTCTTTCAGACTGAAAACCCTCCTAAATTTGGGGTTTATAACTATAACTTTTAGGTTATGCAACACGCACAACTGCAACCAAACACCTTGAATCTTAGGTCAGCAATGTAAAATAAAACCATCCCCCAAGAATACAAGTACTGCTGTAACTATTGTCTCTGTTCACTCCACTAAGGACACTTGATGTGAAGAAGCTAGAAGAAGACTTAGTAAAAATACTGAATCCTCCCAGCATCTTAGTGTATTCAGTGAGATGGGATGTCTGCAGATGCTCTATTATTCCCTGCATTGCTGTCCACCATGTGCAATGATTGGACACAAACTACCAGATCCTCACATCTACAAACTCGCTATCAGCTGGTGAGGGAGGTAAGAGAGGCAAAGGTGGCACACCAGAGAAGGAGGAAAATGAGACTATGATCATCATCAAACCTCCTCCCTTTCCTTGTGCCTTTGGGGAGGGACAAGGGGCACAGTGACAGAAGCTCTCAAATTTCTTTTTTGTAGGTTTGGCTTTCACATGATTAACATAAATGGTGGTTTCCATGTTGCATGTGGTTTACAGTATGAAGGCAGATATACCAGGGTGTGTCACCTCGGTGGTTATGAGAGCACAGGGATAGTTTACTACCTTATCACGCAAAGTGCTCAGTACAGTCACTAATGACTGCTCTGTGCCTACTCCAAGGGAAAAATAGTCCCACACCCATGATTTCAGTTAGGGGAGAGGCGGAGAAGAATTGCTGCCTTCGTCGTCTTCTTCTTCTTCTTTTTCGTCTTCTCCAGAATCACCTACACTGGATGGGACAGGTGACTGCTGCTGCCTCAGCAACAGCACTAGAGCTAGAACCAGAAGTACTGGTGTCAAGTGGAGCCTATACTAGTCCTATATCACTACTTGAAGAAACCAGTCCTATGGTGGCCGTGGGGCTCTGTGCACACTAGTCCTCTCACATCATCCTGTAACTATGACATGTAGAAGTCTAATTCTGATAACTCAGCAGCAGGAATTACAGAAGCAGCAAACTCCTGAATGTCATTGCTGGTGGCAGTGGTGATGCACATCCCCATTTGCATCTTTTTCTCCCAATCCTTACTTTTCACCAAAAACACTCATACTTTCCACCACACCAGCTGCTCCACCATCAGCCTCACTCACATCACCACCACCACCAGTATTTTGCTGCTCTTCGGGATTGGTTGGGGATAACAAGTGTGACAGAGCATCCCCTGATGCCACACTTGCCATCTCCTCAGAAGAGTGTGCAGTGGCAGTCGAAGCCTCATCAGCTGACATGAGCTACTTCTCAAACTACTATCCAGTTCCATCTTTTTCAATATAATTCCCCAGAGATGCAATGCCAGGGGTATTGGGAATCATTGGGTCAGAGGTATGTGGGCTCCCTTGACCACTGCTGGTACTGAATTCTTCCTTCATTTATGTATCAGCAGCAGCAAGGTCCGTCCAGTTTCTCCTGTTGGTCATAGTGCTATATGTTTAATTTTTTTTCACTTACCCACTCTCTATCTGCTTCCACTTTCCTTTTCTCCTAAACTACACGGCGCTTCATGACTGAAAATTCTGGGGTTTTAAAGTATGGAGGCAGGAAGTGTCCCTGCCATTGAATAACGTAGACAGGAAATGAACCCATTCTCACGTGAAATTCTGTGGTGTTAGAGAAATGGCAGAAAATATATTGGTTTCTTTATGGGCAGGATTTACCATGGGACAAATGACACTCTGAAGTTCTTATTCTTGAATACTATTTCTTAGTCAACCATTATGTCTACAAGAAGATTAAAAGCACTCCAGATTCACCTTGGTTGAACTCTCTCTCTCAGGTGTGCTACTGGTAGACCTGAATGAAAGACAGCATGCCTTATCTGTCAATCCCTTTTTCTTCATGATTTTCACAAGTAGCACAAGCACTTCTTTGACATTGCTTGTATTGATACATTTTTCTAAGAAGCAATTATTCATCTGGCTTGGCACTGGATAGCTTGGGAGAGATATTTTTTTAAAAATTTGGTTCTTGTGCTTCTCTCCCTCAGGTCTGCTACCTGTGGACACCATGAAGGAGAAGGGATTGACAGGTTAAGAAATTCTGTTTTTAATTGAAATTATCCATGTGCCCTTTAAGATTTGCTTTATTTTGTAGTACCTTGATGTGATGACAAACAAGCTTGAACATATTTTGGTCAGGGGATATTTTATCATTCAATTACTCTTGAACTACAGATCTGACCGTATTGAAATATTCTCCATGGCCCAAATACTATGAAGATTAATCAGAGATCCTTTTTTTTGTGAAACATTACTATCACTTTAAAGCACTAATGTTTTAAACATGTTTTATAACATTTTATGAAATATTTAGCTTAGTTTGTTTTCCAGTTTATGTAAATTAGACAATACTGACAAACGTGTTTCAGATACTAACATTCTACAATGCTTTCCATTCTGCCAGTCCCTGATACTACTAGGTCATTTGCCTAAAATAACAAAAAAATAAAGCTAAGTATCTAATAATCTATTGTTTAAAATAAAAAATGATTAACATAAATCTGAAAACTCTTTCAAAATACCTTATTGCTACCAAGAGAAAGTTCCAAGTAATGGTTACATTCTGACAAGAAAAATGTCAGAACTCACATGTTAGTGCTTAAACCATTATTAACCCCACTGTTAAAAAAAATGTAAATGTTAGAGGAATTATATCTTTTCATAATTTCTTAAAGGAATATAATTTGTATTGTAAAAATTTGCAGTTGAGTGATACTGAACACATACCTCCCATTTTGAGCTTAATGTCTTTAGAACTGCTTGCCCATGTGCACACAACAGGTGCTTTACATATTCAGTAAGAAAGTGGAATGAACATAAATTTAAGTTTTACATTTCCAATTCATGCACAGATGTGGCATTAACTGCTTACTTTCAGAGTTAAGCTATGTTTATCTGATAAGCAACTTTCACTGACTGACATAGGGTTATTGTTTACTTAACACAGCAAGTTGCAGATAAGGGAGGAATATTGTTGATAATACATAAGACAACATCTGTATGTAAACTCTCTCTATTTGTGAAACAACTGAACAGATTTTTAGAAAACTGGACAATTCTGGCAGTGTTAAAAGGAAGTATACACTAGGAAAAAGTATTGTTAATTTGTTTAGCAGGAAGAATCAATTAAGTACTTGTACTCCGAACAGCAGTCAGGTATATCTATATAATAATTTAACTATTTTATTATCTCTCTTGTAGTGTACTGCAGATTTTTTTTAAATGGAAAACAGCTCATATTTGGGGGGCCGAACTAGGGGAAGGCTTGAAACAGATATTACTATTTACAGGAAAATGCAGATATATTGCAAGATAGATAGATGGATACATTTGACTGCTGTATGAAGGGCACACACTTAATTATTATTGAATTTATTTAGCACCACTAATTCCTATGGCATAATTCCCCTTTAATTTGTAAATGGACTCCCCACTCTGTTGCAGACCTATTGTAATATAATATATCCAGCACTCTAAGGGTTAACATATACATTTCACATCTCTACCTCTTATCCAGCTACAAAGATATGCCTCTACTGGAACCTAGGAAATAATTTACACAAGACAATGGTGATAAATAATTCTCTTCCAGGGGAATTTAAATGTAAAAACTATTTCCATGAATATATAACCTGTTGTGACTTTTGTATACAGTGTTCATTCTAAATTTTCCAGAAGAAAAGACCTAAACTGTCTAGAAAGCTTGCATCCTAGAGCCACTTATTTTGCCAGTAAAAGTATTATTTTTACTGTACCAGTTTTTATTGTTTTTAATTGCATAACATAAATAACACTTTCTTAACTGATTTTCTTCTTCATGTTTCTTGAAACAGTATTTTCAAAACTTACTGCACATATAAATACATACATACTGTTGTTTTGTTTTTTTTAATCAACAAACAAGCTGAATATTAAAATGGCAGCTTATCCCATCCCTCACTCCTCCACCTCCCCATCCCCCACCCTTTTACCTATCTCCTCACCCTTCTCCCACTTCCTCCCACTTTCCGACCTCTCACCCTATTTATTGGGTTATGCCAGTGTACTAGCTACTAGCATCACGTGATGTGATCATTTTGGGCCCAGTTCATGCCCGATGAGGCTTCATGTACTCACCTAGGGGTCCCTGGCTACTTCCCTGGATCTCTTGTCTCTCGAACTATGTGCTGTGCACTGCGTGGGGCCCTTTGTGTGGTTGTGCCACTCCGGCACCATGCCCCCCCTTTATGGCCCAGAATCACTACCTAGGAATTTATACTGCCTACTCATGTTAAATTTAATGCTGTTAGTCGCCACCATGGTACTCTGTAACACGTTGACTGTGAAGATTTTGTGTGACTCCTGGCTTCTGTCTATGTTGTGCCACTGCTCCTACTGGTACCGGCACCCTTCTTTGGCTTTACTGACACACCATGAGCTGCTCCTTGTCTTGCCCTTTCCCCCTTCCTTGTCTCTGAGTACCCTTCCTTGCCCCTTCCCTACTGCCCCCCCCATCCTGTCCTTTTGATGAAACCAGCTGGTTGATTGTGGCACGGGAGCCAGAGACATACTTGGTTTAGTTTAATTGAAATATTGTTCAGGTATACTTATTCCCCCTGCACCATACTGACACCTTTTTGTGATTATTTACCACATATACACACTATAGAGGGTTGGGCGCTTGCCTGGGCCCGCTGGGTTGCCTCGTCACTCCGGGACCAATACCTATGGTGTTTCGCATTGTTTAATTGCCGCGTGGTGTCCCTGTGTGGTCCCGGCTGCTCCCTGCCCTCCTTGAACGTTTCTTATGTTAATTGCTTAACAATGTTGATAAATAATATGCTATACAATATTGGGTTGAAACTGCATAATTTCTAGACGTCTTATGTGATCTGGTCCTCTGAAGTGACCAGCCTATTTAGATTTTTCCCTCTTCTTCCAACTCTTCTTATCTGTTCTGTTCCTATCACTCTCTGCTGGCCCTATGATCATGCTCTATCTTCACTCCCTCTGTTCCTTTGCCCTTTCCTTTACCTTGATCTCCTTAGGCACCCCTCTCTCACCATGGGGAGGAGAACAAAAAAAACTCCCCCCCCTTAGCAATCACCCTAGGGATTCTTTTACTATTATATTGGCAGTAGGATCCACAACTGCTGATGATATACCTGTCTATGTTAACCCGACCAACTGGTATATACCCCCACCCGGTCCTATGGACAACCCTGTGAACTTTCTATGTCTGGGGATAGGCAACTCCCCAGAAGTCTTCCATGGTTTATTATGTCTTTCTCTGTTTCTGTTTCTATCTGCTTTATACCTTTCGCCTCTGCTCTCCCCCCTCTATCCCTTCCATTTCCCCTACATAGCACTTGGTTGGCAGCTCTGGTGTACCGTCAGGCTGTGAACTCACTCACCATCTCCTTCCCTTTACTCAGTTCCTATATAAACACCGTCCATCTATGTTTTCAGTATGACCCAGCCCAAATTGAAAATAATTACTTCTAATGTCAGGGGCTTAAACTCCCCTGAAAAATGATCATTGACCCTAAGGGAAGCATCCCGATTGCATGCAGATATTTATTGCATCCAGGAGATGCACTTTCTCTCCACTCAGCCACCGAAACTCTCAAATACCCATTTTCCAACAGGTTGGTTTGCACCAGCTGGGGAAAGCAAATGTGGGGTTGCTATTTTATTCCTTGGGTGTTGGAAGATGAATTGGCGGATACAGAGGGCAGATTCCTCTTCCTTGAAGGCTCAGTATATGGTGTTCAGCTCACCTTAGCATGAGTCTATGCTTCCAATGTTAGAGTTCCACTCTTCCTATGTTAGGTTCTAATACTTCTAGACTCTTTCAAGTCCGGATCTCTGATTCTGGCTGGAGATTTGAATGTCACAATTAACCCAGGCATAGATACCTCATCAAAGAAATCGCCTTACTCTTTTAGTACCCTTAAGACCGTCCTTTCAAAATTGGCTGACTTACACCTTTGTGATGTATGGAGGCTCCAGAATCCAACGGCTTGTGATTATTCCTACTATTCTGCTTTTCATTCAACATATTCACGCATTGACTACCTTCTGGTAGATCAATATCAATTACACAATGTGATCCAGATGGATATTGGGTCAATTACAATCTCTGACCATGCCCCTGTATCGATTGTACTTCTTATTCCTCAGGCCCTTCAGAATAGGCCACCGTGGTGGTTGAATGATCAGCTACTGTTGGAAGCTGAAATAGTTTCCTCTCTGGGATCTCTTCTCACCAATTATTTTGACACAAATTGTACGCCTGACGTCTCCGACGCTTCCATATGGGAAGCGCACAAATGTGTAATGAGAAGGCATCTTATCAAATTAGCTTCTTGCAAGAAGAAACGAGCCCAACAACAAATAGACATCCTTCTCCAGCAGATCCGGGAAAAGGAGGAGATTCATAAGGCTACCTTGTCCCCGGAGGTTCTGAGAAAAGTCACGGAGACCCATGCATCCTTGTCTATCCTTCTGTGTAGCAGGACCTTTAAATCCTTTCAGTGGCTTCGCTTTCAGAGATTCCTTCAGGGTGACAAATGGGGTAAGCATTTGGCCACACTGGTTAAGTTTCGACAGAAGCTGAACTATATCCACAAAATCCGTAACTCGGAGGGCAGGGTCTGTCATGCCTTCCAAATATGGCAGCAGCCTTTAAAAACTTCTATCAGGCTTTGTACAATATCCCCCCCTTCTCAGAGCTATCCTACTTCCGAGTTCATAACTGCTGCAATCCAAAACTGCTTGCTGAATTCAAAATTACGTACTGTATCGGACAGAGTGAGGGAGATCCTAGATATGCCTTTCATAGTACAAGAATTTTCTCTTGCTCTTAAATCTACCTCTAAGGGGAAGAGCCCGGGCCCAGATGGGCTAACCATCACTTATCTTAAAAAATTTCAACATATCCTTCTTCCACATTTTGTGTCTGTTTGTAACCGAGTTGCGACTGGTTTCCCTCTCCCCAAACAGTCATTGGAGGCTCACATCACTGTTATTTTGAAACCGGACAAAGGCCCCCTCTCATGCGGTAGTTACCATGCCATTTCGCTGTTGAATGCAGATGTCACATTATTCGCCAAAACTATGGCGAATAGGCTGAAACCCCTTCTCCCTTCAATTATTCATCTGGACCAATCGGGTTTCGTTCCGGGGAGGGAGACAAGGGACAATGTAGTTAAGGTCATATTGCTCATTCACTGGGCTATGCAGAGATGAACTCCTCCCGTTTTTCTATCCCTCAACTCTGAGAAGGCGTGCAACATAATCAACAGGCAATATATTTCTGATGTCCTTATGCACTTAGGTTTTGGCCCACATATTCTTAACTCGATTATGAGTCTGTACTCGGCGCCTCATGCTCAGGTTAAACTGAATGATTCACTGTCGGATGCCTTCAATATTGGAAATGGTACGAGGCAGGGGAGTCCTCTCTTGCCTATTTTATTTATGCTGGCCATGGAGCCTCTTCTACAGACCATAAGGTTAACCACTTCCATTAAGGGGCTCCCCTCTGTGTCCCTTGGTTTGGCTCAGCTGAAACAAGCTTGCTTTGCAGATGACCTGATTTTAATGCTTTCCTCCCCTATATCCTCATCCCTCCTAACGCTCTTAAAGGGATAGTAATACTTCATTTTATCTTTATTTTATTTTGTAGTCATTAAAAAAACATGAAAAATGATATAAGTCTTATCTCTGAAACCTTTTTGGTTTGAGAGATATTCACAAGCAAAGTTTCCCCTCCCACCCCTTTTACCTAGTGTAAGCCATCTCTTCTCAGATGTGGAATCCAGTCCATAGACCAGACAGATAACAGAAGGGGACAATCTTCTTTGTATGAGAACAATGAAAGCCCTGCCCCCCTTGAGAAGTTTTTCAGGTTTTTCTCTTATCTTAATTGAAGATTGTCCCTATCTGCAGTCTACCTGGGCTCCCTCCCTTCTGCTCTGACTGTAAAAGGGGTGGGAGGGGTATAGTTTGTCATTGAATTACTCTTGAACTACAACTCTGACAGAATTGAAATAACACTCTCCAAAGTCCAAATACTATGATGATTAATTAGAGCTGCTTTTATTATGAAACATTACTATGCCTTTAAATGACTTTGGTGATGTGTCCTTCCACAAGGTCAACATTTCCAAATCCACTGCTATGGGTTTAAACCTAGACCCTATTCAATTGAAGATGCTTCGCACCTGCTCCCTTTCCTATGGACGTCACAAGGTATCCACTATTTAGGAATCAACCTACCTCCCTCATGCTTCACCCTGGCACAAGCTAACTTACTCCCATTATTAGACACTATCAAATCAGATAATATGAAATGGTCACACCTATTTGTCTCTTGGATAGGCCGTGTCAACTTGATAAAGATTAAATGCCTTCCCAAAATATTGCATGTCCTCAACGCCTTTCAGATTCACATTCTTGCTCATTTCATCTTGGCTCTGCAGAAAATAATATCATCCTTCATTTGGAAATACCGGAGGCCTAGACTCTCATTAAGCAGTCTGCGGGGCCCTTCAAAGAAAGGTTGCTTAGGTGTCCCTGATCTACATACTTATTATAAGGCAGCCACACTAGCCCGTCTCACAGATCCCACTAGGTGCCCACCTAAGGAATGGGTCTCCCTTCTCTCCGATCTGCACCTGGGATTTGCGGCACCTTTGCTGGTTCGACCCAGCTTACTTTTCCTGTGCTTGCCATAGACATCCTGTTTTGGGCCACTTCCTATCATTTTGGCAGTCATTGAATTCCATGATGTAGTTTCTTCCATATCCTTCTCCTCGGATTCCTCTGCTGGGCAATCCGGCTTTCCCATCAGGCTTGCCCGGAGGTTCCGTGGTATCGTGGGGCACCTTGAATATCTTAGGCAACATCACTCGAGGATCAGACACTTTAACATTCGATGACCTGGTTAGGGATAGAAACATTCCTGCCACTGACTTTTGTCAATATTTCTTGGCACTTTGTGTCTCCCTTGCTCCCTGGATTTGACGCCTCTCCCTCTGCTTCCCCCTTTTAGTTTTTACTCCGTAGCCCAACAATTCTTCGCCACTCATTGAAACAATGGTATTTCTTTCTACTTACGCCTCCCTATCATTCCGCTCCAAAGTTCTTGAAGGACTGGGAGCGAGATCGTTGGACCCGCTCCAATGGAGTAAGATATGGAACCCCCTCCTGAAATTCTCACCGGATACTCCTACCAGGGAATGCAATTATAAATTATTCACCAGGTGGTACCATATTCCATATTCAATGGCACAATTTTACACATCTTCCTCACCTGTATGTTGGAGATGTGAACGTGAAGTGGGGACGTTGCTTTATATTTTATGGGTATGCCCTGTTAGCTCCCAGTTTTGGGGGAACATCCAATCTGCAATACAGGATATTTTAGCAATAGATGTTGACCTCTCTCCCAACTGATCTTTGGATACCCCCTACTTGGGGGACTCACAAGCTGTAATGCACTCCAACCATTGTTTTTTCAACTTACTAATGCTGCGAAGTATCTTATACCACTACTTTGGAAGTCACTCATACCTCCTTCGATGGCCAAGTGGTGATAATGAGTGGCTCATGTGTATGCTATGCATTGTATATGGCACGTGTCCATGGGAGCCAACTCTATGGTTCCCAATGATTGGTTACGGTGGTCAAACTATATTTCCTTGTATCGCTGACGTGTGGTTCACAGTTAAGACCTGCTTAGCTTGTATACCTTGAACTACTGTGGTATGACATGCAGCCTAGACTTACATGATCTCCCAGTGACCTTGCTGTAGCCTCTCTCTCGGTAGATTGACTTGAAAGCCAATCCTGTTAGCTTGGTCAGATATGGGGACTATGTCCTCCTCCTTGTCTTTGTTCGGGTGCTACCCAGGGCTGCCATCCCCTCCTTTTTCCCCCCTTACTCCCATCATTCCCCCACCCCCCCTCCTACCCTTCCACGCCGCTACTCTCCCTCGCTTCCTTCGCATTCTCTTACCAGGAACAATACATTGAGATTTCTCTTGTTTTCAAGTATGTCCTGGATAGTTTTCAGTAAAGAGTTATATATTTAACCAAATAGAGATTCATTATTTATACATACACACATAAATATATATCCATACAGTATCTCACATAAGTGAGTACACCCCTCACATTTTTGTAAATATTTTTATTTTCTCTTTCATGTGACAACACTGAAGAAATGACACTCTGTTACAATGTAAAGTAGTGAGTGTACAGCCTGTATAACAGTATAAATTTGCTGTCCCCCTCAAAATAACTCAACACACAGCCATTAATGTCTAAACCTTGGCAACAATAGTGAGTACAAGCCTAAGTGGAAATGTTCAAATTGGGCCCTATTAGCCATTTTCCCTCCCCGGTGTCATGTGACTCGTTAGTGTTACAAGGTCTCAGGTGTGAATGGGGAGCAGGTGTGTTAAATTTGGTGTCATCGTTCTCACACTCTTTTATACTGGTCACTGGAATTTCAACATGGCACCTCATGGCAAAGAACTTTCTGAGGATCTGAAAAAAAGAATTGTTGCTCTACATAAAGATGGACTAGACTATAAGAAGTTTGCCAAGACCTTGAAACTGAGCTGCAGCACAGTGGGCAAGACCATACAGCGGTTTCACAGGACAGGTTCCACTCAGAACAGGGCTCACCATGGTCGACCAAAGAAGTTGAGTGCACATGCTCAGTGTCATATCCAGAGGTTGTCTTTGGGATATAGACGTATGAGTGCTGCCAGCATTACTGCAGAGGTTGAAGGGGTAGGGGGTCAGCCTGTCAATGATCAGACCATACGCCGCACACTGCATCAAATTGGTCTGCATGACTGTCGTCCCAGAAGGAAGCCTCTTCTAAAGATGATGCACAAGAAAGCCCACAAACAGTTTGCTGAAGACAAGCAGACTAAGGACATGGATTACTGGAACCATGTCCTGTGGTCCGATGAGACCAAGATAAACTTGTTTGGTTCAGATAGTGTCAAGCGTGTGTGTCAGCAACAAGGTGAGGAGTACAAAGACAAGTGTGTCTTGCCTACAAGCAAGCATGGTGGTGGGAGTGTCATGGTCTGGGCCTGCATGAGTGCTGCCGGTACTGGGGAGCTACAGTTCATTGAGGGAACCATGAATGCCAACATGTACTGTGACATACTGAAGCAGAGCAGGATCCCCTCCCTTCGGAGGAGTATTCCAACATGATAACGGCCCCAAACACACCTCCAAGATGACAACTGCCTTGCTAAAGAAGCTGAGGGTAAAGATGATGCACTGACCAAGCATGTCTCTAGACCTAAACCCTATTGAGCATCTGTGGGGCATCCTCAAATGGAAGGTGGGGGAGTGCAAGGTCTCTAACATCCACCAGCCCCATGATGTCATCATGGATGAGTGGAAGAGGACTCCAGTGGCAACCTGTGAAGCTCTGGTGAACTTCATGCCCAAGAGGGTTAAGGCAGTGCTGGAAAATAATGGTGGCCACACAAAATATTGACACTCTGGGCCCAATTTGGACATTTCACTTAGGGATGTATTCACTTTTGTTGCCAAGTTTTAGACATTAATGGCTGTGTGTTGAGTTATTTTGAGGGGAATAGCAAATTTACACTGTTATATAGGCTGTACACTCACTACTTTACATTGTAGCAGAGTGTCATTTCTTCAGTATTGTCACATGAAAGATAAAATAAAAATAATTACACAAATGTGAGGGTTGTACTCACTTATGTGAGATACTGTACATATTAAAAATGATATACAGTTACATACTGTTTTTAGATATAAAGAAGCATTTACTTTTAAGGATTTTAGACTGGGAGACGATCTGATTAATTCAGGCAGGTTATTCTAGGCTTTTGAAGCTCTGAAGAAGAAGGCAGATTATCTGGTTACTTTCCTATATTGTAAGTAAACCATTAAGACTTGCAATCGGGGCTGCTCCAGATTCACATCTAAGTCTGAGATGCAGAGCTTTGGGAGGAACCAACTAACACTTGCTTTTGTTTTACATTTTCTACTTGATTTTAACTGATTTAGACTTTTAGCAAATCTGAAACAGTTGAGCACTGCAAAGGGCACCGAAAAATCTGAAACTGCAGAATAGTCTTTGCCACTATTCATATGGTTTCTATCTGTTTAGGGATTGTATGCTATCAAATGAACACTTTTTAATTATTTTAGTATGCATCTAAATGTCAGCATGTATGATGAGTATGAATGCCAAGCTGCTTTTGGAGGGCTGATGGTGTTCACCAAAATTCCATATATTTTATTAGACCACAAATTTTGAATTATATCATTTTGATTAGGAACCACTGTTTGTGAATCTGTAAACATATAGCTTACACCAGGATAATCTAGACAATAATCTTTTCAGAAGTATTTGGATACATTTATTGTTCATTTGCTGACTCTGCAACAACATCTGTGACATTATAACCAGTGGTTCATTTAGCAATAGCTGTTCTGCACTTCAGTGTCACTTACAAACTGCTTTGGTCTCAACTCCCAAGAAGACTTTGAGGGTTATGCACTAAGTTGTGATAAAGAGGTGATAATGCAGAGATAACTTCTCCAGTGATATCACTTCTCCATTTCCTATGTTAGTCTATAAAGCCTATGCACTAAGGTCTCCAAAGCTGGAGAAATATTAGTGCATAGGCTCCACAGAACAACACAGGAACTGGAGAAGTGATATCACTGGAGAAGTTATCTCCACTATATAACTTTGTTATCATGCCTCAGTGCATAACCTCCTTTGTGATCTGTATGTGAACAGAATTCTAGTCTGCAATAGATTAATCATGGGTAAATGATGGACACCTCAAAGTTTTTTGCAACTCCTTGTTGTAGGCAGCAAATCTGGTTATTTATATCAAGCAGCAATGGATACTTTGATAAATATTTAACCCCTTAAGGACCGGCGGTCATGGGACATTTCCGTCCCATAATGACCGCAGAGGGGCACTTTGACGCGCCGGTACACGTGACCTGTCACGTGTATCGGTGCATCACTATGGGGCTTGAAAGAGATCGCTCCAATCTTGGAGCGGTCTATTTCAGGCCCTATTTTTACTTACAGCGCTCCCGGTAGAGCGCTGTAAGTAAAAAGTACGTGACGTACCATGACCGTCATCGGTCCTTGAGTAGTTCAAGGACCGTGACGGTCCTGGTACGTCAAGGGTCCTTAAGGGGTTAAGAAGTGAAAAAAATCCTAGTTTGAAGGCTTGTGCCCTAGTATTGATAAATGTGCCCCATTCACTCTTCACAGCTATTAGTCTAGCATAACTAATAGTCAAAGGTCAAAGTAATAGTCTTCATTCTCCATTTCTCAAATCTTCAGATGTGATTTTTGCAGTTTTAACTAATATACATAGTTAGCTTTGTTCATTGATGCAAGCAAAGCAAAATCTTTCATGAGAAAGCTATATGTTTGACTTTCAAGTACCAGCATAGTTTATAGACATTGTTTATGGTTAGAAGTATTTATTTATTTATTTTAGAAAATATTTTACCAGGAAGAATACATTGAGATGTATCTTGTTATCAGGTATGTATTTGAGAGCTTTTACAGTAGGAAGTTACATATTTACAACAAAATAGAGAAATAATATATACACACATACACATAAAAATTATATACAGTCACAGATTTTTTAGATACAAAGAAGCAGTATGGGATACTCAGCAAATTGTTAGAAGTAAAGTGGAGGTTACAGTTACTATGGAAAACTGGATTCGGGTAGCTTCCTAGAGAACTGGTGATAAACTTGCCAAAAACATGACGGATACATCTAGGGCAAAATTCTATTGCAGGTGCTAAATGTTAACACCCATTTTATCAAACAATTTTCTATCTAAGTCTATGGGGAAAACTAGAGATAAAAGCAGAGATAAAATTAGCACCTGTAATAGAATTCAGCCCTTAAACTTGAGTGTTAGCCACTATAGTTCCTTAAACATGTCAAAATGATGGGTAGTGTACGCATATTGGTGGACAAAGTGATATAATAAAAACATTTGATATTTTCAATTCTTTCCTTCAGAAAAAAGTCTTATTGATCTTTCAGTAGTAGAGGAACTCTATTCATTTCAATAAATACAATTCACTAGATAAACAAAGAAACAGATTGTAAGATATATTCAAAATAAGAAAGCAGAACTATTTTTATTAGAGCAAATTTGGCATTAATTCATATGGCAGGAAAGAAAAATAGCAAACTTGGAACTTCTAGGTGATTATATGGTGATCTGTTTGGTCAGTGTTTCAGGGAACCAACTCTTGATAATTAAATGTATCATATTGCTTAACACAAATTAAAAATGGTAATTTGGATACTGTGCCACAAACAATTTCTGTTATTGTTTACTGTAGATTTAAAAAATCTATAATTTAGAGTTTTACATAGTATTTTGACTAATAATTCTTAACTGATGTTAAATATCTGATCAATTTTGATCATTTTAACCACCTCCACTTTTAAGATAATTCCTTTAAAATAATATTTCACTACAACAGAAATTGTCATTAACTCTTTGAAAATTGTTGTTTTAAAGGCAAAAATGGATACTGATAACTTTTAATACTATTTTTCTTTTAAATATAGAACCTATATTGTAATTCAAAGATAAGATCTCTGTAAATCTCAGATCTAATATAGTTATATGAACACAAGGTGTAGTTATGACATTTCTATTGTAATGAAATCAACTATATTATATTTGACTGCAGTTTCTTTATGAAATTGCTTTATGAATTTCACCCAAGGTACATCAAAGGAAGCACCACATTAATACTATTTTAGAGGCTAAATTGTAACTCTATGCAACTTTTTTGGAGATTTATCCTTGACAAACGTACAAAAAAAAGTTCACATTTAACCTTCAGATGATTGGCACAAATAAGGGAAAAAACTTGAATTCCTAATAAATTCTATGGACTCTCTTTTAAAGTTAGAAAGATGGTAGACACCTCAATGCATGGAATTTGACACAGAGTTGGTATTGTTTTCACTCACTGGAGAGAATTTTCTTTTGCTAATTCCTGTTTTGCATAGTTTGTAGATTCATTGTAATTTGTTTGTGTTCGTAGTGCTTTTTTACAATGTAATTGTACAGGCTAGAGTTTGGTTACCTATGCATTTTGTCTGATTAAGCCATCAAAAGTAGGGATGGGCAAAAATGCTCATCTCAAAAATGAAACAGGCAAGAATGGCACTTCCTCCTGAGTGGGAAATTTCCTGTGAGAAAGCTCCAATTTTCCACTTTTTTCTGCCTTAAGGTGTCCATAATAGGACATCGTCAGAACAGACCTCGTTCCTCATAACAAACCTCTTTGAGACAAACTCCATCAGTCCTCCTACCAAACCTCTCTAAGTCATCATCCCTCCAACCAAACCTCAATCATTCATCATAGCAAACCTCTATCAGTCATCATCTCTCATACCAAACCTGTCATCATACCTCCCATCAAACCTCGATCACTTATCATAGCAAACCTCTATCATCATTCCTCACAACAAACCTCTCTCAGTCATCCTCCCTCATAACAAGCTTTGTTGTTCCTCATACTAAACTCCATTATTCCTCATAACAAACCTCTCTCAGTCAACATCCCTCCCACCAAACCTCAATCACTCCTCCTAGCAAACCTCTATCAGTCATCATCCCTCAATCCAAACCTCTCTCAGTCATCATCCCTCCTAATAACCTCCATACTATTCAAGTAACTTGCTAGCATAACTGGCTGTTTGTAAACAAAAAAAAAAAGAGTCTCCCTCACATTGCAGTGATATCCTGATTGTTTCATACTATATAAACTTGTATGTCAGATCATTATTATTATTTTCATTTTATAATAGTTGGGGCATCTCTTTTTGCATTTATGAGTGCTCTGCAATGTGAGGGAGACCTTTTTTTGTTTATAACGCAGCCGGTTATTATAGCACTTGACTTGAATTTTATGGAATTTGTTATGAGGGAGGATGACTGAGAGAGGTTTGTTGTGAGGAATGATGACTGATAGAGGTTTGCTATGATATGTGATTGAGGTTTGGTGGGAGGTATGATGACCGAGAGCGGTTTGCTATGATGAGTGATCG
The DNA here is from genome assembly GCA_037306005.1 of Rhinophrynus dorsalis. Lineage (NCBI taxonomy): Eukaryota > Metazoa > Chordata > Amphibia > Anura > Rhinophrynidae > Rhinophrynus > Rhinophrynus dorsalis. The sequence continues at coordinate 314,337,878 of CM074721.1, forward strand.
AGGGAGGAATGATGAGAGATGTATGTTATAAGGACTGACAGAGTTTGTTAAGAGTGAGAATGCCTGAGAGAGGTTTGTTATGAGGAATGACAGAGTTTGGTAGGAGGAACTATGACTGAACAATGTTTATTTTGATGATGTCCTAATATGGACACCGTCCTGCCTATTACATTGCATTGAAGACTGACTTCCCCAAATGGCAAGTTGCCCTTCTTTTCCCACGGTGATAATAGAAAAGGGGTGTCAGGTTCCCCCTAATGTCATACACTGTTTGCGAGAGATAAAGAATGTAACATATTTTCGGAGCTACTTAAAGGGATAGTGATGTTTCACAAAAAAATGCAGCTCTTATTAATTTTCATAGTATTTGGGCAACGGAGAGCTTTATTTCAATACTGTCTGAGTTGTAGTTCAAGAGTAATTGAATGATAAAATATCCCCCTCCTGCCCCTTTTACTGATGTAACACTGCTCACCTCAGAGCAGCAAGACTGTCTGGATGGATCGCAGCAAGGGACAATATTCAGTGAGTATAAGGGAAAACCTGTCAAGAGGGGCAAGGTTTTCCTTATGCTCACAGTAAGAAGATTGCCCCTTGCTGCAAAGTGTCCGGTCAAGAGACCAGGTTCCACATCTGTGATAAGACGTCTTACAGTAGGTAAAAAGGGCAGGAGGGGGATACTTTATCATTCAATTACTCTTGAATTACAATTCTGACAGAATTGAAATAACACTCTCCATGGCCTAAATACCATGAAGATTAATTGGAGCTGCTTTTTTGTGAAACATTGCTATCCCTTTAAGATAGGCAAATAAAGTGAACTTGAAGCATAGTTTAGGGAGTCCTTTGGGTGGGCAATTTGCTCTCTATGTTAGGGAAGTCTGGGGGTAGTGTGACAGGAGAAACAAAATTTACCTAAAATACCCCATATTCTTTTTTGACTGAGGCAGACAGGTGTTCCAACTTCCTTCCTGAGCTGGCTGTAAAAAACCCTTTCCTCTGCTAAAGTTGAAACTTCCTTTCCTCTAATCTCAAGGGGTGGTCCCTAGTTATTTGATCAGGCCTTGAAATGAATAGCTCAACAGAGACAGATCCTTGTATTGATCTCTCATATACTTGTACATTGTGATAAGATCTCTTCATAGTCTTTGTCTAGTCGTTCCTCATATGTCAAATCCTCCATTCCTTTAATTCATTTTGCTGTTCTTCACTGTACTTTCTTCAGTTCTAGAATATCCTGGAGCCCAAAACTGCACAGCATATTCGAGGTGTGGTCTTACCAACAATTTGTACAATGGCAAAATTATGCTATCCACTCTTGCTTCAATACCCCTTTTTATGCAAGAAAGGACTTTGTTTGCTTTTGATACTTCTATTTGACACTGGTCTCTGTATGCATGTTTGTAGTTTACAAGGATTCCCATGTCTTTCTCTAGCAAAGTGTCATAATTTAATGTCATCTGCAAATATTGATATTTTGCTTTTTATATCTATTTCCAGGTCATTTATAAAGATGTTTAAAGGGATAGTAATATTTCGTTTTATCGTATTTTATTTTGTAGGTATTAAAAAAACATGAAGAATGATATAAGTCTTATCTCTCAAACCTTTATGGTTTATGAGATATTCACAAGCAAAGTTTCCCCCTCCCACCCCTTTTACCTAGAGTAAGCAATCTCTTCTCAGATGTGGAATGCAGTCCATAGACTGGACAGATAACAGAAGGGGACACTCTTATTCCTATGAAATCAATGAAATCCCTGCCCCCCTTGACAAGCTTTTCAGGTTTTTCCCTTATCTTAACTGAAGATTGTCCCTCTCTGCAGTCTATCTGGGCACCTCCCTTCTGCTCTGACTGAGCAGTGTTACATCAGTAAAAGGAGCGGGAGGGGGGCACTTTGTCATTGAATTACTCTTTAACTATAACTCTGACAGTATTGAAATAACACTCTCCAAAGTCCAAATAATATGATGATTAATTAGATCTGCTTTTATTATGAAACATTACTATCCCTTTAAAAGCAGTGGAACAAGTACTTAACCCTGAAGAACTCCACTCTCAACTTTAACTTTATTGTAGAATTGTCAATTTACAACCACACAATGTTCCCTGTCCTTCAACCAGTTTTCTTTCTAATTGGAAACCCCAATTTCCTTATTTTATATCCCAGCCTCCTGTGTGGCACTGTATCAAATGCATTTGCAAAATTTAGATATATTACATCAACTGCATTACCATTATCTAGGTTGCTACTTACTTGTCATAGAAGCTGAAAATAGTAGTTTGGCATGATCTATTCCTCATAAAACCATGTTGATTCCTGTAAATGATCTTATTTTTTGCTGTGTAATCCTGAATATAATCCCTTATTGTGCCTTATAGCAATTTTCCTAGTACGACATCAAACTCACAGGTGTATAATTTACAGGTTCTGTTTTAGTTCCCTTCTTAAATAGAGGCACTACATCGGCTTTACGCCAGTCTTTTGGCAATGAGTCTGTGGTGAGAGAATCCTTAAAGAGTAAAAAACGGATCTTGCTAACACTGCTCAGAGATCCTAAAGAACCCTTGGATGTATACCATCAGGACCCGGTGCTTTTGTCAGTCTTAATTTCGTTCACTCTTCCCATTAATTTTTCTTGTGTAAACCGAATATCTGATAATGGTATGGCTTTATTTGGTACTTGTTGAGGCTCTTCTACCATTACTTGCTCCCTTCTATATACTGATGCAAAGAAAGTGCTTAGAACATTGTCCCTTTCCTCATTGTCTCTAATCAACTCACCCATCTCATTTTTGAAAGGTCCAATGCACTCTCTTTTAAATTTTTTGGTATTTATGTATTTCAAAAACTTTATTGGGTTAGTCTTGCTCTCCCTTGCAATTTGAGTTTCATTATTTATTTTTGCTAACCTAATTGCATTTCTACAATCTTTGTTGCACTCACTGTATTTCAAGAAAGAATGTTCTGTTCCTTCAGACATAAACAGTTTAAAAGCTTTTTTTTCCTTGCCATTTGCTTCTTTATATTTGCGGTTAACCACATTGGCTGTGATCTACTTATTTTGCATTTGTTCCCCACTGGTATATACTGTTGAATATATTTCTGCAACATAAATTTAAATTCTGATCATTTTTCCTCAGCATTTTTGCCTATGTGTTGCATTGATGCTCTTAACATTGGTATAATGGAAGAAGGTGTAGCAGTTCAACCAACTTTGAGAGTTAGACAAACAAGTAGACACCTGTCCTGAAAGTAAAAGTAAAAGTTGTAAAAATCCTTCTCAGGAAAAGAAAAAAAGATATTGTTTGAGACTTCAAAAAAGCCTTGAGGAGTATAAAAGTAGTGGGGAAGAGGGTGGTAGTGGGTGATGAGGAGGATGACCTAATTATAGATGAAGATGAGAGATCCTGAAATGACCAGAAAATTAGCTGAAAAGTAAAGGCTCAACTTTCCACCATTGTAAATGAGCAATGTAAAAAAAGGGGTAAAGTGACTAGTGTGCGCCAAAAGATGTATATCTAAAACAGTGTAGGATATCATCTACAGGATACAATGTGCACGCCAGTGTAATAATGTGAAAATAACAAAGAAAACAAGTATTAGATGACTGAATAATATATAAAAATATATATTTACAGAATTGACAATTAACAACATGGCAAAGAGTCAATGCATCACTAAGAACACATATAATATACTTTTATTCACAACCCGTGTACACATTCATTTCAGTTGTGCTATATTTATATTTTAACATGGTGTTAGATCTGTGTTGTCTGTTTTTATTTTTCATTCTGAAATATATGATCCCCGGTTTTCCCCTGTGGGGTTATATGTGTCTTTAGTGATGCATTAACAGTGACAGTTTAGGGGCCCCTATTTATCCTGGCTCGTCATTTTCTTCTATTTCTGTGTGGCATGCCTATTTGCGGAGTTGTCTGTGAGGGACCTATATTTAATTCTGTTTCACATAGAGTTCTGTTGCGTAGTTCATTCTATGCCGAGCTAGAAATTGATCTGTATTATTGGATGTTTTCCACGTCCATTTTACATTGCTATTGTCAATAAATATATATTTTTATATATTTTTCAATCAACGAATAGTTTCATTTTTTTAGCGTTGAGATACTTCCTTGTTAAATGAGCAATGTGTCTGTTTATAAACTGTTTGAGAAATTAATTGGAAAGTCTGTCTATGGACAAAGTAAATATGCAAAAAAATAAACAATCATCTTATTAGTCATCATCAGCATCCTTACCACTTGCAAGTCCAACCCCCTCTCAGCCACACACACTAGTGTTGTGTAACCAGTAAAACAGGTCATGAACTTTCACAACTCATGGAGCAGGGGGAAAGAAGGATCCCACCTAGGCACATCCTCATAGAGATCCCATCTGAACTGCAACCATAGGTCTGATTATGAGACACACAATCAACATGACAGAGGTGCTAAACTAGCAGTAGCAGAAGCACTAATAAAAGTTTCCAGGGCTCTGGGCACATTACAGAAGTGGTGCTGATGTGTCAAAATGTGTGCCAAGATTTCTTTCAATTGAAATAACATATGTGGCTCCTGCTTCAGAGAAATATGACTCTGAATTTGTTGTTTGTTGAGATAAAAGACTAGAATAATAGAGTGCCCACACACATATACCCCAGTCTCTTCAACAAGCCACGTTGTTAAAGCAATAAAGTTTCACATTTCTTCAACTATTTACTATCATCCCCCACTTACTGAGTTCTCGGAAAGGAGTCAAAAACTGCAAAAAATAATGCAAAACTATGCCTGTGAAATAGTAAACCTGTATTTCCCTTCTCAGCCACCTTTGCTCCGGGTGCGTCCCTCCTTCAGTCTCCAATGCTCATATGCCCGCTCAGTAGTCTGCTGCCATGCAGACATAATATGCACCCACTACACTTCCCTGCTTCCCGCGGTCCTATTGGCATGGTCCTGCAGCCCATTAGGGCTTATGGTCAGCCTCTTGCTCAAATTAGATGACTGCCATATTTAATCCCAGCCATGTCTCTGTTCCCTGTCCATTCCTCGAGCTAGTTTGTTGTTCTGCTGCAAACTCCATTACATTTTGATTGTTATTTCTGGTTTCTGAGCCAGCTTGGCTGACCATTCTGATTGTTTCTTCTGGCTACTGACTCAGCTTGGCTTACCATTCTGACTTCTGGCTTCCTGACCTAGCTCAAAAGACTATTCTGAATGTTTCTTCTGGCTCCTGACCCCAGCTTGTCTAACTACTCTCTGCTTGATCTCTGGCTTCCTGTTCCCCTCTCCTTGTCCTGCTTTCTGGTCCTGGTTCTACACGGTTTCCAGTTACTCCCATCCTGGTTGCACCTAGGCTGAACTGGGGTGGAACAATCTGGTTTCTCGATCATCACCTTTATCCAGCTTTAGATGCAGCAATGAAGGACCTGGCACGCCGTCACCACACCCAAGCATTATTCCCTATCATTGCACCCCAGAAACCAACCAATTACCAAGGCTATAAGGGTCCCTATTCCACCCGTAGTGACTACTTGCCAAAATGATTGCTGTTGACATTCTGCCCTTTTCCTTTGCTGAGAACAGAGGCTTTAAAGAACTGATGTTATGTGTTGCCCCCTGCTGACACATCCCAAGCAGCAATTATTTTTTTATGGATGGCTGTGCCAGTGTTACACAAGCAGAAGTTTAGTGTTGTGGGCAAAGGACAAAGGCACTAAGCCTGCTAAAAAATGTTTGCAAGTAATATATTATTGTAGGCCTGCTCACAACTTTTACTTTCAGCTGTTGAGTTCTCTGCTTGAGCCCACAGAAGCAGTAGTATCGTATCAAGAAATATTGCAGTCATAGAAAATAAAGGGAAAAACGGGAATGTATTAGCAGTGGCAAAAAAACTGAATTTTTTTGTATTTTCTGGGGCAGGAATTCTCACTGGAAATTTTCATTTTTCAGTGAAATTTCCTGCAGGATTTTTTTTTTCTTTGCACAGCACCATTCCTTTCACCCTTTTTTACCATCAGTCCCACCATCCAATTCTCCCAATCCTTCCTTATGCCCTCATTTCTAACTCCTTGTTCACCACCTACTCTTGACCATGTCTAATTGTACTTCCCTTTATGCTTTTCTCCAATTGCATCTTTCTTCAATTTATCCCTCCTTTTTCTATTTCCCATCCTCCATCTAAATGCAGTTGATAATGTATAATTAGAAGGAAACCTTTTTTTTTAAAGAAAACTTATTGGTTTGAATTGAGTGTGGAATTTCCTTTGTTCTGCATCCAGATTAATAAAGGACCATGAGATCACCCTGACCCTGTTCATTATCTGCTGGTAAAAGCACATATACTTGTGTTGCCTTATAAAGAAACATTTAAATTAATTTAACACATATTATTATCTCCTTGTATACATTATGTAATCTTATATACATTCACGTGGTATATATTTAGACATGGCACACCAAAAGAAAGAATTTTGTTTACTGAGAAATATATGTATAGAAAAGTCGGACCCTTACAAAATGTATACTATATAAAAAAATACAAGAAAACAAGGTGTATCTGGCGCTGTCGATAGATCTATATACAGGAGAATATTGTAATATAGTCTTAGGGATCAAGATACAATCCAGTGGACCCCAGTGTATGGATCAAATTCTAAAATAGACTAAACCAAATATAAGGAGATCGCTCCCTAGATTATATATTTAAAAATCATTCCTATTATCAAATGCAAGAAGGTAATCGTGAGGAGATACCCAGGTAATGTCTAATATTCACAAATATATTTATTATAAAAAATCAATATGCATGCACATTCATATATTTCAATCATAAAACTACAATCATATCAAATACAAAAATGCATCTATGCAAATATCAACAATCTGGCTGGCCAGTTAAGTTTTTGGACAAATCTTTAAAGGGAAAGTCCATCAAAAACGGCCTATGATCCTTCTGAGTCCCAGGATATAAGCTGTATAAGAGATATCCAGATATTCCAGATCACCAGTATATGATATTCTTTATTCAATGGAATAACATCTGTGTATGATAATATAAAGTGATGTAGATATGTGTATGTAACTCTAAATCCCAGTCTTTAGGAAAATAGCAGTACACTTATATGCCCCCGTCTTTCAACTCCTTACCCGGCTTTTGTTTATAACTCTTCATGGGCAGGTATGCAGTCCTCCCATCTGTATGTTTGCCTCCGCGGACAGGTCTGCGTGTCTCCCATCTCTTTCTGGTAAGTGGGAAGATGTATGATGTCCACTTTCTTTCTCCCTTGCTTCACCGGCAAGTTAGTGATCTCCCGACTATTTCCTATTAGCGGGCAGATGTATTCTCTTATGGGGCAGGTGTACTTTTCCTTCCTTCTTTTCCTCTAACTGGTTTAAGCAGTGCAACAGATCCACATAGCAGATTTTTGACCATACACTAACTGCTTATCTTTTAGATGCACTTTCAAAGTCCAAAGTACAATATATGCTGGCCATAAATAATTTTCTCCACCGTGTTTCGTACTGAACCTCAGTACTTCTTCTGGGAATCTCGTGCTGTTATGATTAAATCCATCTGTTTGGAATCGCCATTTTTAATTGTATTTCCCATGATTTCTAATCCAATTCCCTCACTACCTGGTTCCTCAGATGTTCTTAGTAATCATACAATTAATAGATGTAGTTCTCTGCCGTCGCTTTTTACCTTCTTATTTATTTGTATTTAACAACCAACTACCCTGATAATAAAATAAATAATAATCATGAATTTAAATAAAAATACTTATATATAAATATAAATAAGACATGAAAATAATGGTAATAAATAAAATAAAATAAATTTAATATAAAAAAGTAAAAAAAATACATTCTACATATTTATGGGCTAGTGATGCCACCCTTAAGAAACTAGTGTTTGTATTAACCCTATCATATTATATTTCTAATCTATATAAATGTATGTGTGTCTAACTTATCATTTAACCCCCTTGGTTGCAAAGTGTCCATTTTAAAAATCCAGTAATTCTCTCTCTCTCTCAGACATAGTTGTTTAAATCTTTCCCCACTCGGTATGATCTCTGAGATTTGTTCTAGAGGTAATAAAGTGGTACCTTCAATTTCTTTGTTGTGATTCATAGCATAATGTTTTCCTAGGGGGTATTTCATATCTCCTTTTAATATTGCTCTCTTATGTTCTAAAAATCTTTGTTTTAATTTCCTTTTGGTGCGACCTATATGCACTTTATTACAAGGACAATGTATACTGTATACTATGTATTTGGCATTGCAGTTTATAAACTATTTAATTTTAAATTTCTGTTCTTTATCATTTTTAAACTCTTAAATTTTTTGTGCCATATAGTTGCAGGTTATACATCTATTTGCCTGACATCTAGAACTCCCACATATAGAGTCTAATCTATCTACTTTCTTTTTTATTTGTGGTTTATTTCTTGTTAGGATTTTTTTTACATTTTTATTTTTCGTATAAATGATAGTTGGAGTCTTTTCAACTATTCCTTTTAATAAGGGATCGTATAGCAAGATCAGCCAATTTTTTTTATAATCTGTTTTATGGCTGTATAATGTATATTAAATTTAATTACAAATTTAGGTTGGGTGAATCTTTTTTTATTTTTATTTTTTGCTTTCTGTTTTATAATTTCCCTTTCTTCTGTTTTCTCATCTGTATTCTTTTTTGCAGGAGGGTGTATTATTTCTTCTCTGTTCTTGGACTCTATCTCTTGGTAAGTATCGTCTATTAATATTTTAGGATATCCTTTCTCTAAAAATGTATTTCTTAATGTTACTCATTGTTCCTTATAATCATCTAATTTTGTACAATTTTGTCGATATCTATAGAACTGTCCTTTAGGGATGTTTTTCTTCCATCCCTCTGAGTGGCAGCTATCATAATGTAAATATGCGTTTGTACTTGTCAGTTTTATATAATTTTCAGTGATTATTTTTCAATTTTCATGTCTGAGGCTTAAGTCCAAGAAATTAATTGTATAATTGTTTACTGTATATGTAAATTTTAATCCCATATCATTTTTATTTAAACCATTTATAAATTCTATTAAATCTAATTCAGACCCCTTCCAGATAATGATCAGATCATCTATAAATCTTTTATAGAATGCCAGGCTTGTCCCCAGCCCCGCACCCCACACATGGGCCCTCTCCCATTAGCCCATGTAGAGGTTCACATAGCTGGGGGCAAACCTGGCCCCTATTGCAGATCCTTGTATTTGTTTATAGAACTGGTTTTCAAACAAAAAGTAATAATGATCCACTATATACTTAATACCTTCTAAAATAAATTCTTTATGTGGCATCTTGTTGTCTATATTTAGTGTTACAGCACTATATACTAATATAGACAACAAGATGGGTTTGAAAGTAATAGCAGATTATCTAGATAGAGACCAGACCATTTCAATGCCACATAAAGAATATATTGTTCACATTCGACATTTTAATCCCATTTTAAAATTCAACTTACAGTGCTTTTTTCACCACTTTAATTTGACAAATATTGTTCACATTCTACATTTTAACCCTTCTCCTTGAAAATTTTACTTACAGTGCTCCCATGATTTTTTTCTCCATTTAAATTCAACATTGTTCTTCTCCTATTTTTTATGACATGCCTTCTTTATATTTGTATTGTGTAATTAATCCTATAAGTACCAGAGAGGTAGCAACGCAATGTTTGTTTGCCATAGGTTATATGCGCTTTTTATAAGTAACTGTTAATTTCAGACCTCGAGGGGGGTACTAGGACCCCTCCTGATAGTCCCCCTATCATGGATCATCTAGCCAAAAGGATAGATGATCCATGGGGCGACCCCAAAGGCATTTTATGCCTTCTTCATACTGAGGCGGCTGTATAAGCTGCTTCAGTAACAAGCACTTGTGGAATTAATAAACCCTGTCACCAGGTCATTCTTAGAAAGCACAGCGCTGCACTCTCATCAATGAATCAGTCACCGGGGTAAGACCTGGTTGAAGATGGAATACTAGTTAGAGTGGAACCACAGGGACAACTAAATGACTGTAAAGTTCCAAAAGTCAAACACTGGACCACCAGCAACTTAATAATAAATGTATCCTGATGTTGAATAGCCCACAAATTGCTTGCAATATTTTCTCAAATATGTCACTTTGCAAATGCAATCAGTCTCCACCAGTAGGACATTTCACCATTTTATTGCTCTAACATAGTATACCATATAGTAATAGAGAAATTGCATCTTCTTTAAACTCAGTGGGGAACTATGAATCAGTTGGAGGTTAAAGGACAGCTACCTCTAAGAATGACCAGTTTCAAGGGCAAGCTCAGTGTGATACCTTATAAAGGAAATACTAACCATTTTGTTTCTTTACTTAGCTTGTATTTTATTTATATTTTGTTTTATTTTCATAAGCCACAGAATGTGCAGTAAAATGTTCACAAGACAGCTCCTGCTGTTTGTTCTCACCCCATGGCTCCAAGCAAGTGAGCTGTGTCTACTGTAGACATCACACACATCATTCAAAATGGTTTCAAATAATTTTAAAACAGAGTTTTTGAGGTCAACTAATGTCACTTAATGATTGTGTTTATTATATACAAATTATGACCAGGAGTACATCATATTGATAGAGAAGCCTAATAAAAAAAGAAATCAGGCAGTTTACTGTCCTGAACATAAGTGTAAGAAAATAGGCAAAGATGAAAAATAAAACAGGTATATTGACTTTACATATTCACTTTCAGAGTATACTGTCAAAATAAGAGGTTACTGTCCCTTTGATTTATCAAGAGGCAAAATATCTCTTAAGGGAGTAGTAACAACCCCCTGCATTTATCCTTTCTATGTCGAGAAAATCCTAATGATCCCTATGAATGTTTTATTTTCTCATTGGTTCAAGATAACATCTTCAGTCAGTCCTGGATATCATGTTCATGGAGGTGGACATGATAGCAGGATCACAGGACCTTAAACTCTTCTCATTACACATGTTAATATTAACCATTTGAAGGTGATAAGTATATGCAACACATTCCTTTGCAATATGTTACACACTCCTTTTGTTCCTTAAAAGGTTAAGTAGGCTCAAGCACCTTTCCTGCTTATGTCTGAGAAATCTGCCTGAAACATTTAAGGAAATGGAAGACTTGACGTTTGAAGAATGACTAGACAAACTTGGTTTATTTACTCTAGAGAAAAGACGACTAAGAGGAGATCTTATCACAATGTACAAGTATATGAGAGGTCACTACAAGGATCTCTGTGGTGTGCTATTCATCCCAAGGCCTGATCAAATGACCTGGGGACACCCCTTGATATTAGAGGAAAATAGGTTTAGATTTCAGCAGAGGAAGGATTTTTTTTACAGTAAGTTCTGTTAAATTATTGACTTCCTTGCCCAAGGATGTGGTTATGGCAAATACAATGGATACATTTAAGAGGAGATTAGATACATTTCTTTCAAAAGGGAACATACAGGGTTATCCTGTGCATTAGTAGGCAAATCAGGAAGGTCTGATAAAGACTAACTTATTTGGTAGCAGGAAAACAATATAATTCTCATTTCCCTGGGTTATAAGGCAAGGGTTGAACTTGATGGACTTGTGTTTTTTTCCAACCTAATTTACTATGTTACTATGTTACTTTAAAATCCATTTTCCAACTGATCACTTTAGTGCCTTAGCGCATCAAAGTGACATGAATAAAAGTATGGTAATCAGTGGCTTTTGAACAATTATATCTGCTCATGGACATCACAGTCACAAACAGGGTATATGAATGAACCAGCATGTCTGTATTAAAGCTCATATAGAGTAATTAATCATATTCATGGTGAGTCCTATTGTGGGGGAAAAAATTGATGAATGGATCATGCCAAAATATGTAGTATGAGCATCAATGCATTGTCATACAGCCATAAGGCACCAAGTTCACATCAAAGAGCCACAAGAGGGCATGAATGAAATTGTGGAAACACATGTATCAGATCAGCTCATTTTCATGATGAATGAATGTATCACAATCCTTTCTGTGAGAACTAAACCAACATCGTACCAAGTTCAGGAATAATATTAGGGGGGAGATTATTAAGCATCACAACATGAGCTGCAAAGGCACTGTTCCCCAATTTGAGCATCCATATGCTGATAAATATAAGGCATACGCTGTCCAAATCAATAATACTTAGTAAAACAGTCATAAATAACTTATTATATCTATTCCCTTGGGCTCTGCCAAACCTGCTTTTTAGCACAGTACAGCAGCCCTATTATAAGGAACAGAAAAAAGGCTGAAAAGTGAAAATGCTATATTGATTTACAGAACACAAGTAATCACACAAAATATGCACGTTGCGCCACTGCATACAAATAGCAAAAAATAGAATAAAAAAGTATCCCTTCAGACAGCCCCAAGGCACACACTGTGATAAATTGCAGTTATATGTGTGAATGAAAGTAAATCTGTTCATTATGTCCCTTTGATGAAACTGTGTCAAGATAGATGATCCATTTGACTGCCTTCTGTAACAATTTTTGGCTCTGTCTCCTCCTCTCAGGAATGGTAATATCCAAGCTATGGCCATATACTTAAGGGGATGGCAATGTGTGATGTTTGTCTGCATATACATATTTATTTATATATTTAGCCACATATTTTGCAGTTGTATTATTTTCTTGTATATATACTGGCATTCTCCAATATATATATATATATATATATATATATATATATATATACTAGCAATGTGGGACCTTAATGTACACACACGGATGCAAGACAAACACACACAGAGACACACACGCAAATGCACACGCATGCACTGAGTTGCATAAAGAGCAACACAGTCATACACACATACATGCAATGCACAACATGCAGACACAAAGAGTGTGATACAGACATGCAACACACACAGTGAGGAACACACAGGCACACACAGAGACACACACACACAGAAGTGAGCCATAAGGGTGTGACTTATGTGTCATTGTAATGAGATTGTGTTTGTACTTATGCCTACACTGTGGCATTCATTCATGTAGTTGAAATGCATGTGGTAATTCACATACTATGGTGGAAGGTGGATTGTGCTGGCTCCCCAGGTGTGAGTGAGTGTGAGTGAGTGTGTGTGAGTGAGTGGCATTCATTCATGTAGCTGAAATGCATGTGGTAATTGTACATACTATGGTAGAAAGTGGATCGTGCTGGCTCCCGGGGTGTGAGTGAGTGTTAGTGAGACTATGGTGGAAGGTGGATCGTGCTGGCTCCCGGGGTGTGAGTAAGTGTGAGTGCGAGAGTGAGTGATTGCATGTGAGTGATTGCGTGAGTGTGTTAGTGAGTGTGTGTGATTGAGTGAGAGTGTGTGTGTGAGTGAGAGGGTGTGAGTGAGAGGGTGTATGAGAGTGAGAGGGTGTATGAGAGTGAGAGAGAGTGAGTGAGAGATCGAGTGAGAGAGTGAGTGAGAAGAGTGAGTGAGAGTGTGAGTGAGAGAGTGTGTGATAATGTGAACGAGAGAGTGTGAATGAGAGAGTGAAAGAGAGAGTGTGATTGAGTGTGTGTGATTGAGTATGTGTGATTGTGTGTGAGTGTGTGTGAGTGAGTGTGTGTGTGAGTGAGTATGTGAGTGAGTGTGTGTGAGTGTGTGTGTGATTGTGTGAGAGTGTCTGAGTGAGAGAGTGTGTGAATAATTGTGTGTATGACTGAGTGTGTGTGAGAGTCTGTGTGAGAGTGTGAGTGTGTGATTGAGTGTGATTGAGTGTGTGTTTTTTGTCTGATGTGTTTGTGTCTGTGGTGTAGGAGTGAGTGGCAGCCATTTTGTTTTTTGAGTTACTTGGATAGTGGTGGGCGGGCTGGATAGTGGGGGCAGGCCAACTCCCTGCATGATTTAAATCACTCCCCCATTGAATCACCCAATGGGAGCAGTAACTCCTCCTTACTTAACCCTTTGAGGGTCAGAGGGGTACGCAACACATTGCTTTGCAATGCGTTTAATACCCCTCTGGCACTCAAAGGGTTAAGTTGAGGTAACATAGCAATATAACACACGGTGGTTCTTCAATTGAGGCAACGTAGCAATATGCTGAGGGAACAAATAGAAAGTGGTGTTTGAGGCTTGCCTTCTCTAACATACAGCAAAGCGCCTCTCTCCCTTTAAGGAGAAAGGGCGGGAATCAGGAAGCAGGAAGTGGAGGAGTGACAGTTGAAAACAGACAGTTAGCGAGGTTGACTGAAGAGCTGAAAAGAGTTGAATAAAAGAGTTGCTATTAAGTTTATCCCTGAGTTTGTATTTTATGGAAACATTACACCCTCATACTGAAACAGAGTGTATGGAGGGTTACAGTTATCTGTGGGAGATGAAACAGTATGTTTGTGGGGTCATGATCCTGAGTGAGTGTGTGTGTGGACCGGGAGAAGTTACTGATATCCCCTACTTCAGGAGCCAGTGGCAGCTATATTTTCAATGTGTGTTTGTTTTCTGAGGAGACATAAATTATGTCATGTGTGTGAGGTACCATAAATTCTTCAGTCTGTCTCGTAGTGGACACGCATGGTGATGGACAAATAAGAACATAGGCATTAATTAGAAGGCAATTATGCAAGTATATATAACTAGAATCTCCAGGATACCACTCACGACTCAGAGAACCATACGCAATGCTTCGATAATCTCTATGAGTAAAGAGTTCTAGCATTGCAATATGAAGTCCAGGAGCCCCAAAACAAATTTAATCTATTCGGGGTGCCTCTATGCAAATAAAGTCCCTTATAATGAGGGAGATTATTGGCCACCAGGGTCATCCAATGGACATGCTTAGGGGTGTGCTCTGACATCCACAACTGTGCCACCACCTTCCATGCCATAACCAATAGCTCCCTAATCAATACGTTATGAAAATTAGTGTGGAGTTGATCAGGTAAAATAGAAAATATGCATACTTTCGGAGAAGGTAGTAGGTCCCATTGTACCACAGCTGACACAGTGCACAACACGTCCTTCCAAAATCTACGAATCAGGGAACATTCCCACAGAAGGTGCAAGAAAGCGGGTGAATTTTTTAGATATTCATCTTTGGTTGATTCTTGCTACTTTCATGTTGGGATATGCACCCACACATTAGTTTTTGATGTTAAAATTAGTATGGGGATATATCCTATGCTATGTGATCCAGTTTTATTTCCACAATAATTATTTAGAGTGTATATATATATATATATATATATATATATATATATATATATATATACACACAGAGACAGAACAAGGAAAAGCGCTCTGAATCACTATAGATTTATTGTAAACAACAAATATAATAAAATGTCACAGACAATAAAAATATTTCCTCCTTTCTCTAAACCAGAAAGAAAGAAATATAGATACAAAAAATGAATTTTCGTTTTCATCTTCATTTTTATTTTCATTCTTATTTTATTTTTATTTCTACTATTTTTATTTCATTTTATTTTATTTCAATTTATTTCATTTTATTTCAATCTATTATGTTTTGTTTTATATTTAGGTTTGGATGGTATATATATTTTTTATCTCCATGTTTTTCCTTATGGGGTTCTTATGGTATCCTTTCTCTTTAAGAGAATTCTCCTTGAGGAGTTAGGTTATTCCTATATGAGACTATTATCCCATTTAAAACTTTTCCTTTAAGAGTAGGTTTGAAAGCAGGTTACTAGGATGTCAATTATTGTATGGTTAATTGAAGAGGGTCATGATTGGACAACTAATTAGATGTATGTTTTAAATAGCCGTTATGTTCAATATGGGGAAATAGCCCTGATGAAGTATCTGTGATACGAAACACGTAGGCTTATACTTGGAGTTGGCACCATCATTTGTTTTTTGCTGTTGGCTATATTGTTCTCCTGGATTGAAAACTTAAGATCAGCGCTGCAATATCAGTGATGCAACGAGTAACAGCGGGGATTGTATACCAATGCACTATACAAGTGAAGTGATTCAGAGAGGACCGTGAGTATTGGATCTCAGCCAAGCCTGACCTACTTCCTGTGACGGTTTACCTGACACTGACCTCGGAGACATCTGGATCCTATTAGAACGGAGGTGTTTGTGATCGAGGCAGTGGATGTTGAATCTGGACGGACGAGCAGAAGGGTACCATATTGACATTTGCAGTAACTCAAGTAAGGTTGTCATAAGGCTTGTTATTCACGGAGCGTTTTGTCCGTGATCACCGCTAGTTAGAGAAGATATTGGATTACTCTCTGATCACCAGTGGTTTTGGATCCACTAGATAGAGCGGTGATCCCCATTAGGCTGGTCTGTTTGGAGCAGATATTGCAGTGTATTTGTACTAGGATTTATTTTCTACTCATTTATTCTGTGGAGGACGTATATTTTTTATTTTTCATTTTTAGTGCTGGCCAGTATTATTTTTTAGATAGTATAGCAGCATATTGACAACGTTATATCATCACTACGTTGTATCTACTGGATACACGTTTTTTTGTACTGTGATGTCCAGGTAGATTATTAGGTGTCACTAGTATTGTTCATTGGCTTTTTTGTATCTAACATAGTAACATAGTAACATAGTAAATTAGGTTGAAAAAAGACACAAGTCCATCAAGTTCAACCTTCGCTTCATACCTCAGTAACTAAGAATTTTATAGCTTTCCTGCTACCAATTAAATTAGTCTTTATCAGACCTTCCTGATCAGCCTACTGATAAACAGTATAACTCTGTATGTTCCCTTTTGAAAGAAATGTATCTAATCTTCTCTTAAATGTGTCCATTGTATCTGCCATAACTACCTCCCTGGGCAATGAATTCCACAATTTGACAGACCTTACCGTAAAAAAACCCTTCCTCTGCTGAAGTTTAAACCTCCTTTCCTCTAATCTCAAGAGGTGTCCCCTGGTCACCTGAGCAGGCCTTGGAATAAATAGCTCACCGCAGAGATCCTTGTATTGACCTCTCATATACTTGTACAATGTGATAAGGTCTCCTCTTAGTCGTCTTTTCTCTAGAGTAAATAAACCAAGTTTGTTTAGTCGTTCCTCATATGTCAAGTCCTCCATTCCCTTAATTAATTTTGTTGCTCTCCGCTGTACCCTCTCTAGTTCTAGTATATCCTTTTTCAGAACCGGTGCCCAAAATTGCACTGCATACTCTATATTTCTTTCTTTCTGGTTTAGAGAAAGGAGGAAATATTTTTATTGTCTGTGACATTTTATTATATTTGTTGTTTACAATAAATCTATAGTGATTCAGAGCGCTTTTCCTTGTTCTGTCTCTGTGTTTGTATTTTTGAGGTCTGTCCACCGCCAGACCATAGGAAATATAGTGCTCCGATTTCTATATTTGGTAGGTTGTTGTGATACAGGTGTGTACCCGATTGTTTATCCCATTTTAGCGCTATCTGCATTTTTGTCTTTTATATATATATATATATATATATATATATATATATATATATATATATATATATATATATATATACAGTGGTCCATTTAGCGCTAGGAAAATTAACAGTTTCCAGGTTATGGTTGTTTAATATATGTAAGCCAATGAGAAAGCAATCAAATATATGTGCACACAATGAGTCTGATGTACAAAAAAAAATTATGCCAAATTTCAATAAATGGGAATAAACTTTTATCCTATTTTACAGTAAAGAGGGACTTGCAAGTAAAAATTTCCAGAGTAAAAGTCCCACCATGAAAAATTATGCTAAACTGGGAAATATCTTAAGTATCTGAAAGGTATTAATATGTTGTTGTGGATAATATCATTGGTAAACAGCTTATCTCGGAGCATGTTTGTTTAAGTATTAGGAATGTAATGAAGAATATTTATTCCATTAAATCTTTCTTTAGTGTACTTTTTTCTCCTTACACCTTGAATGATTTCCTTTATGTGTAAAGCTAGGCTGACATGACATTTTAACCAATTAGAAACTTATGGAATGTTATTGAGAACATGATATTAATATTCAGCCCTTTGAGTTACAGAGGGCAGTCTATGAGTTAAGAAACATAGTCAAATTTAATATATGATTATATAATAGATTGATGAACTAGAGCATTTGAGGTCAAAGTGAACATTTCGACTGATCAAATAACATCAAAGATTGTCACATGGGAAAACCCCATTCTAGCTTAAAGCAGAACTTTCACCTTTATTCGTTTTTTTTAAATAAATCATTGTAACTGAAATATTACTTATAGACCATATTCATTCTAATATTTATTAATTTTATTATTATTAAAGTGCTTTACAGGGAAGATACATTGATATTTCTCTTATTTTCAAGTAGGTCCAGGACTGTGAGGGCATTTACAATCAAACTTACATATTCATTAACAGAAGCAAAAACAAAAAAAAATAAATGTACACAAATATATAATAAATAAGAATAACACTTTGAGTTTTATATAAAGTTGTATCTTTAGTGATTTTAAACTGGGAGATTTGATTTTTAATACAATATGTTGCAAGACATATGTATGTACCTTTTATTTCCAGTTATTGCCATTGCACACCTTTTATAGGAAATATATATCAACATACTTTGCCTTAGAGAAGGATTGTTGTATATCACTATTCACTAACCAAATACTGTAATGTTATAGGTGCAGATTATGAAAGCAAGTTCTGATAGAAAGGAGGTTGATCAGTATAAATATAGGAAAACTATAAGCACACTGCTAGATAGTTCCAATATGTTTACACTCATGAAATATAATACTATTTAGTGCTGCTTTTGCGTATCTGTTCATTAAAAAATGCAGATGACGGACTCAATCCTATTATGTTTTACTAAATCAAGGGCTGTATCGGGCAAGCTAAAGGGGTACAGTTTTGGAGCATACTAACTGCATCACGGTGGGCAAAAGGAAATTCTCATTGATTTAAAAGGGAATTTTAATCTGTTGAATGCTAGAGAGAAACAATGCACTGGAGATTTTTTTAACACTCATGGGATTAAAAACCCCATTTAACCTGTTAAGTGCCAGAAAGTTAAACAACGCATTGCAAACAATGTGTTGGATACCTCTCTGGCACTTAAATGGTTAAATCAATAGATTTGGAGAATAGTAATCTGTCCCTTGTGGTGCTTCAGTTTCCTAAATACAGCCCCAAACCTTCTATTTATTGTGCAGAGATTTAGGGCTCGATCCAAATGTTGGCGTTGGCAGAAAAAACTGGCGACGGTGGTTTTGTATGTCAAGTAAGCAATGCAAATGTTCCCACTAGTAAGAATTAACGGCAGTTCTGAAACACACATAGCCCGTCTCCAAAACATAAAAATCTCACCCGTAGAGGACAATGTAGAAGTGAAGCCCAGAGCCATTCAAATGTTGGAGTTAGGTCTAACGTGAGTTAAATTGCAACATTTTCCTCCAGAAATCTAACACCTATTGTTTTTGGTGAACATCACACAAGAGAGTAAATAAAATAATAATAATAATAAAACAGAGAGTTAGCGATAACATGAGTCTGCGCTTCCCTACCCAGCCAGTAGGGGAACACAGAGATGGCTTTCAGCACCATGGACAGCATTGAATGCCTTAGGGATGTGCACTGCTCACCCCTGTGGCATTCAAACAGTTACAATAAAGAAAACTAGTACACCAAGCACTACACAATCCCCCCCCCCTTAGTATGTCCACATATATTGCATAAATGCGACATACTAACTCCATCCACATTCACCTCAGGGACTACCATATAGTGGACAAATCTGTCTGATATTCAACACTTAACTCTTTGAGTATCAGAGAGGTAGGAAAGCATTGCTTAGCATGTTTCCTACCCCTCTGGTATCCAAAGGATTAATAGGCAAGGTATGGACTACATACCTTGCCTGTATATGTGCGTGTGTGTTTATTAAAAAAATATTATTAAACATATACATATTAGATCTCAAGGGGGGTGTCATGACCCCTCATGACACCTCCCTACCATGAGGCCAACAATTGCCCTTTCATAACGTTAAGTGGAAATAAGCTATGTGCAACATAGCTTATATGCGCTTTTATGGTCTATGAAACCATCAGACCTCAAAGGGGGGCACCAGAACCTCTCCTGGTAGCCCCCCTACCATGGATCATCTATCCAAAATAATAGATGATCCACGGGGTGACCGCAAAGGCATTCACTGCCTTCTTGATGCTGCCGCAGTCCCATCATTCAGTCAGTCACCCGGGGTCAAACCGGGTGACTGATTAAGTGATCAGAGAGTAGGGCTGCTTCCACAATTGTATCTTTACTTAGATGTCATTCATGTTTAATGCCCTACCTCCTGTGTCCCATTGCTATTAGAACTTTTGCTCCACTCTCCTTCAAATGGAGAGTGGAGCAAAAGTAATAATAGCAATAAGACACAGGAGGTAGGACATCAGGAGGGACGAAGTTGTAGAGTGTGCGATGCCAGGCGGGGGACAATGCCGACGAGTGAGGAGGGGAAAGAGGTATCGGAGGAAGCGGGCAGCAAATACAAGCTTGCCACCCACTTTATCAAATGCCTCTCTCCCCTACACCCATTTCCTCCAATACCTCTGTCCCCTCCAATGTCCCCAGCCTTCTGGATGCCCCCACCAGGATATGAATGACAGCATGTGAAAGGAGCGCTGCTGTCAGAGCACAGGGCTGCTTCCTCAATTGTTTTTTTACTTAGATGACTGCTATCACTATGAGCAAGTTTAAGAATAATAAAAGGAGTAACTGGAAGGACAGTTATGCATCCAGTGAGTCTGAGGAGGATGAAATGACCACTAAGAGCACTGAAGGCTCTGAATGCCCTGGTTTCCCAGACCCAATGATGGACAGCCCCCCTACACCACCCCTAGGGATCTTGGGGAAATTTGTCTCACAGGAAGAAGAAGAGTGTAGTAGTAGTAGTGGGAGAAGGACAAGTCAGCTACCTTTGCCTGTTGCCAGTGCTGCACCTGCTGCCCATGTGTCTTGTAATTCTCAGGAGGGGGGAGGAGGAGATGATGGCAAGTATGACAGCAGGGTTCCCTAAATCACACTTGCCATCTCCAACTAGTCCTTCCACTAGTACTACTAATAAAAAGGTCCAGCAGATTGTACAGAGTGTTAGGAGTGAGGGGGCGATCATATTACTAGTGAGAAGGAAGACTCAGGGACTGAAATTGATGTGGTTGGTGTTAGTAGTAGTAACAGTGATGGTAAAGGAGCTGGTGGGACTAGCTTTAGGGGAGTGGTAGGGGAAGTAATGGAGATTGGCCGACTAGCAGTCAAGGGAGCCCACAACATACCCCTGACTCCGGGAGCCCTCTTTCCCCCCAAGGCATTGTCCAGATGGAACATGATCCCGAAGAAGGCAGAATTGTTGCCTAGAAGCAATAATACCACCACCACCACCACAAGGAGCACAGATCAGCTGCCTGTGCCTGCTGCTACTGATGCCAGTCTGCCTTCTTCAGGTCAACAAGGATGGCAAGTGTGACATTTGGGGACCCTTTGTCACATTTCTCATCACCTCATCCAACAGGTGAGACATCTGTAATAGAGCAGCAGCAGGAAGGAGGGACTGGTGGTAGTAATGCTGGAGTGGAGAAGTTGGGGTGGAAGAGACATTAATGGTCTTTTTAGCCCAAACAGAGAAGGAATGGGAGTTTTGAATGGGGATTACCACCACCACCACCAACTGTGAGCTTTTTGAACATGCAAAGTTTGCTGCTGCTCTAATTCCTGCTGCTGATGAGTTGCAAGAGCAGCAGGATGCTGAGGAGCAGTCTAGTGTGCTACAGACCACCGTGGACACAGTGGGAATGGGGTCAACAACTGATGTTCCACTTGCCATCAGCATCAGTACTCCTTGTCCTAGATGCAGTGATGATTCTGAGGCAGTAGCAGCAACATCATCCTCTGCCCCAGTGAGTGAAGGGGAATGTGGATTAGAAGAAGAAAGAGGCCATTCTTCTCCACCTTTCCTCTTCCCCATGAGGTCCTGGGTGTGGAACTATTTTTCTCTTGGGGCAGGCACAGTGCTGTCATTAGCGATGGTACTGTGCACATTTTGTGACTACTCTGTAAAAAGGAGAAATGAGGGAACAGACCTTGGCACAACCACCCTGATAACACACAAGAAAAACAGACACCATGACATTTATATGAAACATGTTAAAGCCAAACACCTACCAAAGAAATCTGGCACAGCTGTTGCTGTACCCCCTGACTCTCCCCAAAGGCAACAAAAGAATGGGTGGAGATCAAAGAGGTGGAAGAATAAAGAAACTCATCCAGAGCCTGAAATTTTAATGGCGAGCAAAACACCTGGCTCGCCATCACCTTCTTGCACTAGGGTATCTACACCTTCTGCCAATCCACCTCATTTATCTTTACCTCTCTCACTGGTTGATAGCCATTCAGTAGATGTCAGGATGTGGCAGTTTGTGTGCGCTCATTGCACAGTCTTTGTGGTGCACTGACCATACATGGCAGTGTGGTGGAGAATAATCGCAAGAAGGCCGGCATCTGAGGAGATTCCATGCCACAGACTATTCTAATCTGGTGGCAGGGAAGGTTAATCATTATTATTAAACTGTCTGCAAGTTGTCACGTGTCCTCGGCAGTGAGTGGACAAGGGGCATAGTGACAGCAGCAGTACTTGATTTATGGTGGGATGATTTCACATTGGGGACCCTACGGATCATGGTGTTTGGTAACAGTTATGCCAGGTGTTTGATCTGAGTCCAGATGTGTTCATTGTTCACAGTCCATCCCTTATTCATCACGCTCACTGTACACATTGCAGTTGTTGATGAGAGGCACAGTTCCTGCTTTCAAGGGAAAAATGTATTCTAACAATACACCCATGATTTTGGAGGAGGGGTAGGCAGAGAAGCATTATTGGCCAACTTCATCTTTTCTCCACAAATACCTGAAGTAGTGGGGTCTAGTTATAGTGCTGCTACTGCCTCAGGTGCATCACTGGAGCTAGTAGAACCTTCAGCATCTATCACCTATGTTACTGCTATTGCAACTGCCCTTTGAGCTGCCTAATCATCCTACTGCTTAAACAATTTAGCAGCAGCAAGATCAGCCGTTGCAAAATCTGCATTGACACCAAGGTATTTGATAATGGCCTGTGGCACTAGGCCAGTATGACATTTTCTTCTCCTCAGGGCTTATTCTTTTCAAAAAATAAACCAGAGGTCTACAAAAACATAAAAGATTGGGGTGGGGTGTTGTATCTAACAAGCATAAGTCCTACAAATCCATTTTTCCTTAGGGCTTTTGCCAAACAAGTCTAAATCATACAAATCAATGAATCCTCGTAGTTTGGGCCTAACACAAGTCTTATTTCCTACAACTAATCAATGTTTCCTCATGGCTTATGCCACTAATAAGTCTAAGTCCTACAAATCAATGTTACCTTAGGGCTTGAGCTTAACACGAGCCTAATTTCTAACAACAAATCAATGTTTCCTCAGGGCTTGGGCCTCTAACAAGTCCTACAAATTAGCCTGCCCCAGTTGTAGCTTATGTCAGGGGGTCCCTGTCACGTTACGTACCATTTTCTTATTTTATTTCATTTTTACTTTTCTTTCTTAACTGGTCCCCAAATACCAGTCAACAACCCCCCAAAAAAAATTCCCTGTTCAGCTGATTATTTCCCCAGACTCCACCCACCAACACAGACACCCTCCTCAGACCCATTTTATTCCTTTTATGGGTTTTTTTAATTGTATTTATGTTGTTTTTTTTTCTAACTGCCCCCCCAATTCCAGTCAACAAATCACCCAAAAAATGTCCTGTTCAACTGATTGTTTCCCCACACTCCACCGACACAGGCACCCTCATATCCCTTTTATACTATGCCTTTGGGAAATAAAATAGCATCTGCTATGAGTTGTGTGTAAATTCGTTGTTCCTATTGATTTCAATCTAATGAGCTAGGTGAAAAAAGCACAAAACATCACTTTTTGCTGGAAATTATTTGCAGATTTTGGTTTGAGGCAAAATTTTCATTCAATCCCTACTTGCAAGATACATGTAAAGCCCAGTTGATCTGGTTGGACAGGTATTCTGTTTTTTTCATATGTTAGTCAAGTCATGATGGAAATAATTTTAGAGAAGAATCATTCCAGAGTGTCTCCAGCCCATCTGAGAAATTCATTAACATACTCTTCCACAGTAATTTTTCACTGTCTTATCATCTGAAGTGCAGACTCTGAAGAAGATGTTTTCTGAGTATCATTGTAAAGCATGGAGAAAGAGTCCAAGAAGACTTAGAAGCAACAATTGTTAGCCCAGGCAATGGGTTCCACAATTAATAAAGAGACCCCCGATGTGGACTTGGATTAACTCGTTGACAAAAAACTGCACCTTGAGGGAGAAGAGAAGCTGGCAGGAATTCAAATGCCATGAAATCAGCAACAATCCTCAGCCAAGAAAAAGGTGAGTAGTGGTACCTGATGATTGGATAAAGGAAGCCAATGTGTGGGACATAACCCTCTTGAGGTACCATCTGGGACATTAATGTCAACAGCTGGGTAAGAGTAGTCACTGTCTGAGCTGTGCTGGAGAACTCCATGGCATGGCTCTGTTTTACTCTCACATAAAACAGCCACACACAGGAGTAGGAGCACAGTTGCTGGTAGGTACAGATGTAAATCCAGAAGTATCCACAGCTGTGATACTGGATTTGTCAGGTATGACCTGGAGCAGGTTTGCAGTATTTGTGATGCAGGAATACCTGGGTACACCCAGGATGGAGAAATTGTGCAAAATCTGGAAAATACATAGGCAAAAGTTGTTCAGTGAGCTCTAGATATTGAATGGCCACAATATGCATTTTTTCTTGTAGGAATTTCACCCATTACATATCTTGAAAACAAACTGCTATAAAGACTTTTAGAGTAGCCTGCAGGATCAGACTGTAAAGCAACAAATGCCAGTCTTTTGCCCCCCCCCAAATGGACCTCTCCCTGCAGTTTTCTTGCCCAGTAAACGTTATAATATACAAAAAATGCAGGTGAGCTTGGGAGCATTCTGTATTATTTCATGTTCCTTATCAAAGCCTCTTATGATTGTTTTGGTATACTCTGTAATGTAAAGGCTATGACCTTTAATTATTTTTTCCTTTAAATCCTGAAGGCATATACAATGCCTCAGACCCCTCTAGCACTTAAGGGGATGTTCAGTATTTAGCTTTCTGTTTTAACCCAGATAATTTCCTTATATGCATTATGGGAAAGGAGAAGTGTAGTAGTAGTATAGTGAGTGGCTCTATGATGCAAGTTTTCAAGACAAAGTATGTTTCTTTTTGAGGCATAATAAGAATTAAGGCCGAATACACAATATGTAACAGGTTAAATGCTCATATAAATTAGTTTAACATTCAAATTCCACTGACAGTGAATATTCCTATCAGTACTGCTTATTATTAATTCCCTAGGCTTTTAGGAGGTTATTCAGCTTCATTTGTGTGCAGTAAGAGAATGAATGAAGATGAGACCTAAGTTGTCTTGAAAGCTTGCAACCTAGAGCCACTCAGCCAATAAAGGTATCATTTTTACTCTTACATGCCTTAGTCATTATAAAATGAATGGAATGCAAACCAACTTAAACCCAGGTCCAGATTAAGTATAGTTTTCTTTTACAAATATGTGTCTCTTATGGAGCAATCCATCCTCATATGTCAAAGGGAAAAAGTAACCACAGGGTATGAGCAAACATAAACACTAATATATGTACTTGTGAAAGGCATAATATATTATCCTAGTCTTTTCATCTGTATTTAATTACACTTACACACTGATTCGCAATGAGTTACAGACCTTTCTAGCAGATAAGGAAGTTACACACAAAATTTAATTCAATGTCACATTTCATTTGCAGTTTGTTAACTCTTGAATTGCTTCACTTCTTAGTAAATCAGCTTAGTAAATGCCTCAAGAATACTAATGAAAGATCATCTATATATTTAAATTTTAAAATGAGAATAGAAAACTACTTATACATTATTTATGAATATTGCTAAGTTGGTTAGTGAGGTTGGATAACACTAGGAGTAGGTGAAAGGTCCTCTTTGTGTTCCCATGAAAACATCAGCAAAAACCATGTGTTTGTCCACTTTTTCGCTGGAAAATCCACCTTAAACAAAGCCCTTAAAATCTTGGTCATTTTTTTCCAAAAAGTTTTTGCTATTTTTTTCAATGGCTACAAACTTTTTGCCCTTTTACTTGTACTATGTACTTTATGTTTTTGTGCCAAAAGTGTAACATTTCCAGGAAAAATTAAGGCCGCAGAGGCTCATAGTGTGTGCTATCACTGTGTGAGCATTGGATGACAAAAAAGGAGGAGCTGGAAGAACCATGATGCATGCAGTGAGTCAGAGGAGGAAGTGACCACCACCAGCATAGAAGGGTCTGGGAGCCCTGATTCACCAGACCCAATGATGCCCAGTCCCCCCAACACTGTCTCTTAGGATCTGGGGGGAAATATTTTCACAGGCACAGGCAGACGTGGGTAGCAGTGTGAACTGTACAGGTCAGCTACCTGTACCTGCTGCTACTGCTGCCAGTGAGCCTTGTTGTTATACTCAGGAGGGAGGAGATAGCAATTGTGATTGCAGGGGACTGTACGTCACACTTGCTGTCCCCAAGCAGTCCAACTACTGCTACTACGGTGCAGCAACTAGAGACTCAGGTGTTAGGAGGGAGTTAGGGGGTGATGGTGTTAATGAAGATTCTGAAGTTGAGGGGATTGGGCATCTAACAAATTCTAAGTACTACAAATCATTGTCTACAAAGTACTCTATCCTGTAAAGTATCAGTCTGCCCCAGTTACAGCTTACATCACGGTTTCTCTGTCATGTTAATTACCAATTTCTTATTTTATTTTTTTAAATGTTATTTCTTTATTTTTTATTATCTTCCCCCCAGAATCCCAGTCAAAAAAAAATGTCCCTGTTCAACTGATTCTTTCCCCAGATTCGCCAACACAGGTACCCTCCTCAGACCTCTTTTGTACCATGTCTTTTTTTTTTTTTTTTTTTTTTTTTACTGTCCTTTGAATACCAGTCAACAAACCCTCCCCCCAAAAAAATTCCCTGTTCAATTGATTCTTTCCCCGCACTCCACCAACACAGGCACCCTCAGACCCCTTTTATACTATGCCTGTGGGAAATAAATTTTGCTATATGTTGTATGCACCTTCAATATTCACATTGATTCAAAGCAATGAGCTAGGAGAAAAAAAAATGAAAAAAATGCACTTTTTGCTGGAAATTTTCCACCAAGTGCAAAGTGCCATTATTCACCAATTTTGATTTGAAGTGAAAATTTTCACCCATTCTTAGCTAAAACCCATCGCTTTTTTCCCCAAAATTGTAGAACTATAACCATAATAAAATACTTGCTATGGGCTGGATGCAGCACAGAAACATATCACGTCTGATTTTCTGTACATTTTATCATAAATTCCAATATAAAACACAATCTCTTTCTCTCCCTCTCTTTTTCTCACTCACAGACCTCACACTCTAATGTAGTTCAGGAAGGGTATTACTAGTGACACAAGGCTATTAAGCAGGTTCTGTACACACAGTGTGCTTTATTCCATTTGGAGATGCATTACAACTATGGCCATCTGAATTATTATAACAGAGATGTGGCCTTCTATGTTTGCCCAACCCTTGAGTTACTGAAGCATGTCAAAACTAGCCTTCCAGTATGAATGATAACTATTAATTACTTCTACTAACATATATTGTGCAATAAAAGCTTTTTTATATAAAGTGTTTTACTAGGAAGAATATACTGAGATTTCATTTGTTTTCACATTTTCAAGCTTGTCATAATCTCTATGAAATTTTCGTCATAATTTCACCAGTGTCACTATGGGGAATAACTGCAAGGTAGGGATGAACAAATCAAATCTGTAATTTTAGTATGCATACTCGTCTGCCACTTTTCCAGGACTAGAAGAAATTTTTTTTGTGAAACCAGTGTACCACTATACATATATACATATTCTTAACACTTTACAGAAACAGTACAATACAAAAAATCAAACTTTGGGAAGGGGACCCTGTCCCAATGAGCTTACAATCTATTTAAATATCAAGGTTTTTTTTTAACTTTTTAACCAGTCAGATTTGGGAAAAAGACAGACGTAGATATGGAGATAGATAGATAGATAGATAGATAGATAGATAGATAGATAGATAGATAGATAGATAGTGTTTGGATGTGTTTGGATAGGAAAATGTGCACCTGGTAGTTTAGACAGCAGGAATGAGACTAAAGGCAAACCTAACATTGTACATGGAATTAGCAACGATAGACAGGAATACCAGAATGGACTTGGACCGCAACAATGTTACAGTAGTCATGAATCTGCTAGAATAGGCAGATCAGCTAGGGTGGGCTAAGACCACTACAATGTAATAGAATACTGACACAATAACAATAGGAATCTGCTACTATGTACTGGTGCATTAGAGCAGGCTAAGACCATTGCCAAGTAACAGTAATCAGACACAAGATAGCAGAGACAGCAACAAAGTGATCATGAGCTGACACTGGTTTACAGAAGGAATCTGTAATGAATGGCTGGAGAGCAGGTTGAGAATGCTATAAGAATGGCAAATTGGCTTGGAGCTACAGAGTAGGGATGGACAGAAAGTCAGAAAAATTTCCTGCAGAATTTTTTATCCTTAGACAATAGATAACATTTTCTCCTTTTCACTACTGCCAATAAATTTCCCTCCAAGAACTTCTATCATCGCAAGATTTTCCACCACAGGATTGTTTCTTCTGAAGGCTGAAGTAGAAAAATAAATAACTGAAAGTAAAAGTTTTGAGTCCTACAGCAACTTAGAACTTGAAAAAATTATTAGCAGGTTGAGTGCCTTTGTCCTTTGCCCACTAACACTAACTTCCTAGTTGGCACTTGAAAAATAACTGCATCTTGGGATATTCCAACAGGGAACAATACATGACATAAGTTGTTTAAAGCCTCTGTTTTCAACAAAAGAAAATGGCAGCATGTCAACCAGCAACATTTTGGCAAGTTTACTATTCGATAGGCATACTTTTGCATTATATTTGTGCAGGTTTTCTTTCTAGGAACTTAGTAAGTGTGGGATGGCAGTACATAGTAGAAGAATTATGTAACCTTATTGCTTTAATAACATGACTTGTGTAGGTGGTGGGGGTGTGGGTGGTATATGTAGGCAGCCTATGACTGTTTTCTTCTCCAAAAACAAACCAGAGTCATACTCCTCTGCATACAGAGCAGAACATATTGAAACACTCTCTGACACATCCACAGCACTTCTATTATGTACCCCACAGCCCCAGGAATGTTTAGCAGAACTTCTGCTGCTGTTATTTGTGGCACCTCGGACCTGTTGATGGTGTCCCCCCCATTAAGACCTGTTGTTGTGCTTCAGGTGAGAACTCATTACAGAGGTGCCTAGGTGTGAGCTTGCTTTTCCATGCTCAGATCTTCTTACAAAAGACAACAGATAGCAACATGCTTAGCTTTTGGATGCAGAGTGGGAGAAGCAGTAAGGGTTGATGAGGAACAGTATAGAAGGTTGTTGTGGAATGGTGAAAGGGAGTTTTTGAGGGAGGGTTAGTAGGACTGGCAAAAGGAGAGGTAGGATGTGAAGTGACTAAAGGGGGGATGAGAGGGAGGGTTACAAGAGGTTGTGAAGCATGTAAATGAAGGGTACCCATTCCTGTCAAAATCACCATCTCATTGAGGTTTGCACAGTATTGACATGAGTGACCATGGAGGCTTTGTCCCCATGTCCTCTACTGTCAAAATCAGCCCCCAGTTGATATTCCTGCAATGAGTTTGACAGGAGTGGCAAGGGGAATGAACCTCTCCTTGGCCATTTCTGTCAAAATCACTCTCCCAGTTGTACATCTATAGGAGAGGCAGTATGGAGGATGTTAACATAACTCTTTCTTGCTGCCCCAGGGTGTGTGTATGGAATGGATATAGAATATGATCACATGAAGCTCTTCTCTGTTATACATAATGATTTGTAAGGAATAATATTACATAGTATGAAAATCATATCTGTATACAAAACTTAACTAAAAAATTAAAATAAACCACAAATGTTTTGATACTCTGATATAACTACTAAACATCTTTATCAAAGTAGCTGCTTTTAGCCAATTTCTCTGCTCATTGACAATTCTCCCTTCAGAAATTGAAAAGTTTGTTGTTCTGTTTTTTATTACTGAGGTTACTTTCACTTTATTATCTGAGAAAATAGATGACTCATGTGGTGACACTGTGACCTAGTGGCTCAATGCCAATCATTAGGTCCTTCTCTCCATGTCATAGTACAAAGTGGGGAGTGGATACAGCTGTTGTAAACAGAATCATACAAATGGCATTTCTGTGAGGACAGAAATTAGCATTTCGTTTGTAAAGCAAAACAAATATGAAACATATTAGGGGCTACTTTCCTACCCATTCTGATAATTATATACTTATGGTTTTAGATAAGAAAGAAAAATGTATCTGGTAGATTATCGCTAATATGATACAAAAATAAATCTTATGATGCTTACATCATTGACAGAGTTGTGTCAAACTCCTGAGGAAGAGACCTAAGAGGTCTTGAAAGCTTGCATTCTAAATCTGTTTAGTTAGCCAATAAAGGTATCAACTTGACTATATTTGCCTCCTTTAGTAACATAACACTCATCAAACAGTAACACAAGTCTATGCAAGAATGGATTTTGGGAGTTATAGATCATAAACTCCCCATCAAATATTATATTTTATACTTACATTGAGATTTGCATATTAATAAACATTATTTATATGTCTCTAGATTGTAGATAATTATAAAGTCAGCAAACTTTGTGAAACTGACATAACTACAAGTATTACAATATAATGATAGAGAAAGCAAAGCACTAAATGCAAATGTTGTACTTAAACCTGTTTACCACCACAGCTTCACTTAGTCTTGACATGGATTTTATGTAACACACATCTTCATATGTGCTTGGGAGGCAAGAAAAAGACAGTGAATGAAGAGCAAACACAAGATCAGTCACATCGATACTTTCTTTAATTTTGAAAATAGGTAGCCACCACAGACCAATACTTTTTTTACCCATCTGCTGAATTAAATACTTCCCTCTGTCTCCCCGTAACATAATAGCAAATCAAATAAAAATAGCCATGCTCATCTCCCTACTGTCTATGAGATAAAATACCTGACTATACCACCTCCCTCCTATCCACACTTCACATGAAATGCCCAACCCTGAATCTCCCATTCTCTCACTTCTAGCTGTCCCTAATCAGATGTAGGGTTTTCCTTTGTATTTTCTCTTCAGAAATCCTCCTTTCATCATATAAAAAACAATCCAGCTTCTCTCCCTCCTACATAAACTCAAAGACTCACCACTGCCTATATCTTAGTAACACTGATGCCCAATGTGCCACCTACCTTTATACCTATCCTCCCCCATATTTATGACCTCTTTGCTGCTGTCCCCATGAAAGACCACAAACCCTGCTTCCCTCCTTCCTACCCAACTTTGATCAAATAGGATCCTTCTATTTCTTCTAGCCATCCCACAGGTCTATGACCTGTGTCACACTCTCTTGGTTGCTCCCTTGAATAGATACTTATCTAGAATTTTCTCTCAGTCTCCTCCACGACCAAATACCAACTCCACTCCTTCCTTCATTCCCCCTTATGAAATGTATTATACTACTCCCTCCAACCTTCTGTACTTCCATGTACTTTCAACAGTGAAAATTATGTAAATCATGTTCTCAAAGCATGCACAGAATGAGAGAAACACAGTTTTCAATTTCACCTTTGATTTTCTGTTCTTGTATTACGTTTGCTAAGTAATTCTCATTATAAATTGCGTCATTTTATTAATTTATGTTGTGCATATGAACCTAACCTTAGAAACTTACAGACTGGTTTCATAGAATGTTTTTCATGGTTTTAACAGTTTTTGTATACCAACTTTTTTAATGACTGAAATGTAATAATCTTTAGTTATGTGCACAGGGCTGGATTTCTAAATAGGCAAAGTAAACAACCTCCTAAAGCCCCTTATTATGAGAGATGCTTCAGACAATGATTTGTATGTACTGTAATTTCGTCCTTCTGTTAAGAAAATTAAGAGCTGCAATGCCTTGGATACCACTCTAGCATTCAAGGAATTGAACTCCCCATTTAACCTTTTGAGTGCCGGGGAGGTATGCAACACATTGCTTTGCAATGCGTTTGCGTACCCTCCGGCACTCAAAGGGTTAAAGTTGGAATTATTAACATTTTTATTTGTCTCCTGTGGCACAGTTATTTGACTGTGGAATTGAGCATTTCCAGTTTCTTCAATACGTCCCTTATACAGCATGGTCCAGGTCTTTTGCAGATTTTCATTGGAAATAATAGCTTGTTGTTATCTTGAACTTCAATAGAAAAGATGTGAATAATGTCAAATTACACTTTTAATCAGAAGTAGTTTTATTTATATAGATATATGTTTGGTGCACAGTATATCATTTGAAAGCTTTGGTACTTCGGCAGAATCTCACTCTCTTTCTGTTGCCAATAAATAAGAAGTTTTGTGTCATGGCAAAGCAATTAGGTGGTTGGTAAGGCAACCACATTGCTTTAGCACTTGGAATCACACCTGGTAATACTTGTGGAGGTGAAACTGTGAGTGCAACTGTAATTAGGCTGTTGCTAAGTAAAGCAATTAATTTAAAATGTTTTTCTTCATCTCTGACAGGAGAAGGCCAACTCTTCCTGCTTAGAAATTTGCCTTATGCAGCATGGTAGATGAAAATGAGCTGATTTTAAACAAAATTAAAAATGGCATAAAAGATTTACTTGCCATTTGTTTAAACTATAAACAGTTTTTGCAGTATTAACCTTTATTTGTTGGTGGCACAGTGTGGCAACTTGTGCCAAACTGTTCTTGTGCTGGGATAATACTACCGCCCACTGAATTATGGATGAATATAGACAAACTGGGATTATTTGTAATAGCACACTGAGTAATAAGGTTGATGTTGAACAGAACTAATGAAAATAGTGTATATAGCATTAGCGTAAGGTACAACACTGTGTCACCAAAGTACAAAGGTTAATTCTACTTTATCTAGAAATGTTTGACATTTTCCACATTCAATGGGACATATATAAAGACAGAGTGGAGCAAACCTATTGCATAATAGCAGACTAATAAAAAAACAAATGCCTTAGGAGTAGGCTTTTTAACACTACATATGATTTTCAATACATTGGAGACTTCCGTAGTATTCAGAGAGTCAACACTCCTCATCATTGTGAGTATGCTTATTTTTACTCAGCAGAGAAAAAAAATTACAATATATATGTTTTCTTTAAAAACAGTTTACTGCTCTTTTAATGTTCAATAGTCAAAGGTTTTTGATTTTTGAATGCACTGATGAATTTGGCTAAATTTTATTTACCCAGATGTTTGGATACTCGTGTTTTATTCTGCTTTAATCTGGGCCATGTAGAATTTACTAGCTGCTCTACTTTTCTCTTTACATTTTTAGGATCCTGAAGACTGAAGAGTATTCCGTAATGTCAGTGTGTGCAGGTCCTGCAAGTATGTCCTATCTGTCTGTCAGCTACAATCTGAGGTTTGCTGTTTTCTGGCCTTTCCCTGCACCATTGCCCTTTAATTCTACACTTACTTATGTGTCTTTACTTTACACTTAAAACAAACACAAAAAAAGGGGCGCCTCATAGAGTAGTATAAGAGTCAAATATTTGTGCCTTAAAAATGACTACTCACACATTAAGCATGTCCACCAAACACATATGTGAGAGATGGACTAACCCCCCTTATAGAAGATATTTGGGCCACTTACACTTGGTTATATTTCTCTTTCCTGGTCTTCATTCACCCCATCTGCTTTACAGTCATCCACACAGCATTTACACGAATATCTCAGCAATCAGACCAATAAAACAAAAAAAGAAAAGGTGCAAGTATTTATTCTCGATATGACAGAGCACTCAAGGTATCAGACTTCACCAAATTGTTAGGTCACAAGAAAACAAATACTCACAGGATCCTTTCTACCGGTGTTCCCAAATCACCTGTATATCTCATACAGGGATATTGGTTTGTCCCTGCTCAAGCAAACTCCTTTCACAGCTCTCATGAGAATATCCAGATAAATGAAGAGGTATTCTGATGTTTTCCAAAAGTAACACATTTATGTAAAATTGATGCATATAGGCACTCAAAAAACAGTACAAAATCCATTCACACAATCTCAATATTGTAACGTGTTTTACATTATGTACACCAATCACTTTATCAAACTACTGTGAACAAAATTGCAGTTTTTCCACTTTTTTTTGCCTAGCCCATTCCATGGAAATCAATGGGAACACTGAATTTACATACAACACATAGCAAATATTATTTAATTTCCCAAAAGCATAGTATAAAAGAGGCATGAGGGTGCCTGTGTTGGTGCAGTGTGGGGAAAGAATCAGTTGAACAGTGAATTTTTTGGGGGGCAGTTAATAAAAATAAATCCAATATAGAATTAACCCCCTCATAAAACATGGTATAAAAGGGGTCTGAGGAGGGTGCCTGTGTTGATGGGTGGAGTCTGGGGAAATAATCAGTTGAACAAGGAACTTGTTTTGGGGGGGGTCTTGACTGGTACTTGGGGGATAGTTAATAAAAAAACAGACAGGGACCCCCTGACATAAGCTTCCACTGAGGTGGACTGATGCTTGACATGACAGAGTATTTTGTAGAGGATGATTTGCAATATTTGTTGTTAGCGGCACAAGCCCTGAGGAAGGACTGAAGCTTGTTAGAAACAATCCCGCAAAAATAGTTTATTTTTTGAAAGCCTATGTTTTTTCTTTGTTTTTTCTTTTTTTTTTGTTTGTTTTTTAAAGCACAATCCCTGGGAAAAAATGCTCTACTGGACTTGTACCAGCAGGTCATGTCTGTTGGCCAGTGGCCACAGGCCTTTGTCAAATGCCCTAATCTACAGGCAGAACTTGCAACTGCTGTTCTTGCTGCTGCTGCTGCTGAGTTGTTTAAGCAGCAGGATGATTAGGCAGCTCAAAGAGAATGGGATCAACAGCAACAGTAACATGGGTGACGGATGATGAATGTTCCACTTTCCACGACTAGCTCCAGTGATGCATCTGAGGCAATAGCAGCACCATAACTAGCCCCCACCACTTCAGAAATATGTGGAGAAAAGAAGAGGTTGACCAATAATTCTTCTCCACCTTCCCCTCCTCCAAAATCATGGGTGTGTTGTTACTAGAATACAAAATGTTTCCCTTGAGAGCAGGAACTGTGCCTCTTATCAGCAACTGCAATGTGCACAGTGTTTGTGGTAAAGAACACCTGGCACAACTCTATCCAAACACCATGACACCAGAAACCAAGTACTGCTACTGTCACTATGCCACTTGTCCACACCACGCTAAGGACATATGACAACTTGCTGACAGTTTAATAATAATGATGAACCCTTCCTGCCAGCATCTTAGCATATTCTGCATAATGGAATCTCCTCAGATGCCCTGCTTACGATTCTCCTCCACCACAGAGTGTGCAATGGGTGGACATGAACTGAAACATTCTAACATCAACAGAGTGGCTATCATTTTGTGGGGGAGGTAACAATAAATGAGGTGGATTGGCAGAAGATGTAGTTACCCTAGAGGAAAAAGTTGATGGCGAACTAGTTGTTTCGCTCTTCATCAAACTTTCAGCCATCTGGACAATGCTGTGGGGGAAAGAGGACTCTCAGGGTCAGTGGAATGGTGTGGGCTCCCTTGACCGCTAGTCTGGGTGCTCTGCATTACTTCCCCTACCACTCCTCTAACGCTATTCCCACCAGCTGCTTCATCATTACTTTACAAATGCTAACACCAACCACATCAATTTCAGCAACTGAGTCTTCCTCCTCACAGTAACAAGTAATATGGTTACCCCGTCCTTCACCCTAACACTAATAAGCTGCTGGACCTTATTAGTAGTAGTACTAACACTGGCGGAACTATTGGGGATGGCAAGTGTGACTTAGGGTCCCCTGCTGTCACATTTAGCATCATCTTCTCCTTCTCCCCCTCCTCCCCACCTGAGTATTACAACACACACTAGAAGCAGATTCAGCACTGCTGGCAGCAGGTTCAGCACTGGCAGCAGGCACATCACTGGTGGAAATAGGCAGCACGTCTGACAACAGGAACAGTACTGGGGGCATCAGGGGCAGCAGGCACAGCACTGGTGTCAGCAGGGGCAGCACGTCTGACAGCAGGCACAGTACTGGAGGCAGCAGGAGAAGCATGACTGTCAGTAGGCACAGCAATGGTGGTAGCAGTAGCATGGGCAGCATGTCTGACAGCAGGCACAGCACTGGTGGCAGCAGGGGCAGCATGTCTAGCAGCAGGCACAGCAACTGTGGTACAAGGGACAGCATGTCTGGCAGCAGGCACAGGCAGCTGACCTGTCCTGCTCTCACTACTACCATCTTCTTCATCCTTTGACATTAATTTCGCCAAGATCCCTAGTGGTGATTTAGGGGGACTGGCCACCATTGGTCCTGCAGTGCTCAGTTCCTCCTCCTTCTCAGACTCAGTGGACACATAAGGGTCCTTCCAGTATCTCCTTTTATTAGTTTCTCATAGTGATAGCAGTCACTATGAGCCTCTCTTTTGCCAATGGGTTATCAACTACTGATGATCAACAGGATGACTGTGTATTTTTAGGCACATTTGCTTGTACAGGGTCAGATTTTCAATGGTTTTCTCAGTTTATAGACAGGCACAATGCAGAAGATTGAGCCTCTGCCTTTCAGCTCGCTTTCTGGCCATGTCATCATCTTTCTCACTCTCAACGTCATCAGAATCTGAAGAAAAGTGTGATACTGGAGGGATATTTTCTAGATCTGCATCATCATGATCATCATCCTCAGTCATCATTAGGTCATCCTTAGCATTGCCAGACACTTCTTGCTCACTACCCATATATCCACTTTTTCCTCCATTATGCCATCACCAACACTAGAATGAAACACAGTGTCATCTTCAGTGTTATTCTTGTATGTTTTTTTTTTATAGTATTGGCGCTAGTGATGGTGGTAATGGTGATGGTGGCGGAACATTTAGTGGGGCCTTGACAAACGACATCCTCGCCAGGAAAAGAGGGATTATCATTTATTGCACACACTGCAGCAACCATGGCTGCAGTCAGGTTTTGAACTACCACTTTACCTCCACATCCCTGCACTGCTCCTACTTTCTTCCTACAACTGCCCCTTGTGTGCTTGCTGGACATTATTCAACTACTGTGTGTATTTTTATTCTAAAGTACACAATAGAACTACTGGAGTGTGATGTGCTGCTTTGGCCCTCAACAAAATTCTCAATCCTGTCTGCTATCTATCAAGTCTGCCTCAGTTAAACAGCTCATATCAAGGTTGCAATCAGCTGTCTGTCACCTAATATTTGTATTTATTTATTTTTTAAACTGTGTTGTGCACCCTATCTTATCACTGTCCAAAAAAAATAGAACTAAAAAAAAATCAACAACTTCTTTCCCCAGACTTCCCCAGATCAGAGATAATAACAAGATCAGCAAAGAACTTTAACCACAGCTACCTGTGTATTTCAAATCAAATCAGTAGACAGAATGTTGGGGTATTTGGGGTCAACCTCCTTTGATCCCTTCTCCCACCTCCAGACACCTCCATCACAGAGATAATAATAACAGCAAGATCAGCAAGGAAATTGACTACAGTTGCCTCTGTCTTGTTAGTCTTTTCTTCAGAGTGCCCCCAGACTCCCCTAATACAGAGAACAAATGTCCTAACTAACAGAATCCCTAATCTAAGCTTCAAGTCCCCTTTATTTGCCTATCTTCTCTAGCTCAGAAACTTGCTGCTTTCTCCTCTCACAAACACAGAATGGCATGGTTTGAAACCCTGACACCCTTTTATATGCCCACAGGAAAAAAAGAAAAAACTGCCATGTGGTGGGGAGAAATTCAGTCTTCCCATTGATTTCAATGCAATGAAAAAAAGCAGGAAACTGCACTTTTTGTGGGAAATTTCCCACTAAGTGGGAAGTTAAATTTTTCACCTGTTTCTTTGATGAAGCGAAAACTTTCACACATCCCCAAGTCTCTGCACATCATACCCTTTGGTCTATTGATCAGACTACTAAAAAATCCCTTGTTTCTCTTCCATTTGTGGGAAGCTGCTTTTTGGCCAGAAGTGGAAAAGGTCACTTGCCATGCTATTGAACGCAGGAGGGCTCTGTTACAACAGGTTACTCCCATGCGTACATTTTGTGGCTTTTGCCCCTCCCCGAGAGTATAGGTATATGCCCAATGCTCCTAACTCCTCTGAGAGCCAGGCACATTCTCCCTTGAAACCAAAGCAAACTTGGGCTCATAAGAAATCTACCCCAAAAATTCCCCAGCTGATAAGAATGCCTCTGCATGACTCTGGTCTGCCTCAGGCAATGTAAGTATATCTACGTCTCATATGTGGGCTCCTTCTGTGACACATCGAGGTTTTCTAAGAGTGATTTCAGAAGGCTACCACATAAATTTCAAGTTCCCTCCTCCTTATCATTTCTTCATGTCCAAGGTTCCTATAGACCAAGTATAGGCTCTTAGGTCCCTTGATATATTTTCATCCCATAGGTTCAGCTGATTCTCTTTTGGTGGAGGCTCACACTCCAGCTCTCTTGGCTATTCACATTCCAGGAGTAGTCATGTAGTGATGGACTTTCTCATCTGTCAGTGTTTGGATCCTGGTGATTGGGAATTGAATCAGACATTGTTCAACTTAATAGTTCAGATGCGGGATCTTTCTGTTGTAAAACTGATGACGTCTTGTTTGATACACATGGTTAACTTGTCTTGCTACAGAACCTGGGAATCTCTTGTGTCTCAGTAGAAATGATGGGTATTCTGTGGCAGTTTCCCCTGATGCATGTTTCCTCATTTTCCTAAGTTCTGAAGGTGTATATATAGAGAGGGCTCATGTAAGTCTGATTGTGCCTTACTGGCCTCACCTCAGATCTAGTAAATCTATCCATTACTGAGCCATGTTGTCTTCCTCTTCTACTGGACCTCTTGATGTAGATTCCTCAGTGTCGCCCAGATGTGGGGAGGGTCACTTTGATGGCTTGGCTCTTAAAGACTTCTGAGTCAGTGGTTTTCTGCACCTGTCATCACAGCCATGCTGAAGGTGCAAAAGCCATTTTCATCTAAGACATATCATTGGTTATTGTTTTTCAAGTGATGTGAAGAATCTGGGCTGGGATCTCATCCCTTTATCTATGAATCTATTGGAAAATGATTCTACCATTTGACCAAAGTAATAAAGAATATAATTTGGGTTATATTTTAAAATGTGCTAAGTGTTCCTTCTAAAGTAAGAAATGGTGAGAAACCCAGCTCTGAAATAGTTAAAGGAGCCTGTTTATGTAGAGCGTTATTGGAATTACACATGCACTATGCAGCCCTACCCAGGATTAATTACTTAATTCTTTTAGGATGCTCATTTTCTTGAATACAGGTGATAGGAACACTTTTCTTTTTTTGTTATTAGTGTTTGTTTAAATGCTCTGTACAAATTTTCTATTTGTTTTCTGAGTAATAAAATGTATTATTATATATACTCTGAGGCAACAACCATTCCTGCTTTCTGCAGGACTTCAAGTAAAACAGCAATATTTTAGGTGATTTTTTGGAATTGTCTGTAGATGGGCTAAGATAAGAATACAAG
Organism: Rhinophrynus dorsalis; assembly: GCA_037306005.1. Taxonomy (NCBI): domain Eukaryota; kingdom Metazoa; phylum Chordata; class Amphibia; order Anura; family Rhinophrynidae; genus Rhinophrynus; species Rhinophrynus dorsalis. The sequence continues at coordinate 314,377,675 of CM074721.1, forward strand.
AGCAGTGGGCACTAATAATAATACATTAAAATACTTTACCTCTTGCCTTTCATTACATGTGAACAAACAAACAAAATTAATTTGATGCTATCTCTATAGAATAGTTTGTTTAAGTTACTTGAGTAAATGAAAATGAATGACTGCGTACAAATAGGAATTTTGTATTATTCAGGCTCTATGTAGTTAATAGAAGTGAGTGGTGAAGACTTGTATAAATTGATCTGTGGGTACATCCCAGTTTTTAAGGTCTACACCCACCTGGCAATTCCTTCTAAAGGCAGGTTTGTTAAGCCACATAGTCTTTAGATAGTGCTTGTAATATAAAATATATATTATATAGACTTTTCCTAAAATGGAGTACCTTGGAGTGGGATACAAGTTTAAACATATTTTGGAAAAAACTATGTAACAAAACTTTATATTGAAAAAGTCAGTTAATATGGGGCAAAAAAGGAAAATATACAGATAGAAATGGATGGCGCTATCTCTCAAGAGCACTCCAAATGTCCTGCCGATAATACACCACACAGAGTCCAACCACTCTTTAATATAAATCGATAATTCAAGTAAGGCAGGAGTCAGCTCTGGACCCAAAATCACCTGGAGAATCCTATAAAAACATATATAAAAGCCACACAATTTCAAATCAAAATGGAAAGTTGTCAATGATTGTGGTTATGACAAAACCAGACTAAATACCCAAAAGTTTTGTATATATATATATATATATATATATATATATATATATTGATTATAATAAATCACACTGTGACCACAAAAAACTCCAAAATATATATGCATGTATTGAAAATCAGTACATATGCACATATATTAATATAATTTGTAGCTTAAAATATGTATAAAGAATAATCAAATATAATAAAAATAAATTACAAATACAAAAATTGGGGTCTCTGTATCAGTCTGATCTAATCAATATGCTCATACACTGGATAGCTGAGCGGGACCAAGAACTTGCAACAGACAGTCTCTCCTGTCCCTTTATCTATGCAGTGGAGACCTTAAAACATACAGTAGTCTCCCCTTCCAATACAAAATTCAGATGCTGATTTTTGTATTGTAAGGGGTCACTACTGTACAGTATGTTTTACGGTCTCCACTGTTTTTATAGGGTTCTCCAGGTGATTTTGGGTCCAGCGCTGACTCCTGCTTTCCTTGAATTATGGGTTAATTAAGTATACTATGCACAGGATTCACATTTAAGTCATTTGAATGAAGTGACATATGATTCTGTTGTCTGTTTTGTTTTTATTTTACGGATTGTGGAGGGACTCCTCAATCCCTGTTGAACTTCATATTTTGTTCACTTAGGTTCTCTTTTTGCATACAGCATTTATATTATGGTGTATTAGCTCCAGCGAGTTTTTTCTTTCCCTATATATATTATTTTGCTGTGCTAACAGGATATAACAATCAAAAGTAAGAGATAAGTAATGCATTTTAAATGTTCGCTGAAATGTGGATAACTAAGCGTCACTATTTCACAGAGCACTGAACAAAACTGAACATTAGAAAACAATTCTACCATTTGACCACAGTAATAAAGAATATAATTTGGGTTATATTTAAAATGCGTTAAGTGTCAGATTCTGCTAGATTATTTTTCTCATGGTACAGAGGAAAATATGAGTGTCACATTTAACTAGCAAATTTTAAAAATAGAAGAGAAAACAGTTTCCACAGGGACTGAGATTAAATGGGATCTACAACAAAAGGTATCAGTTTCTTTAATCTTTAAAGACCCGGTGACAGCTCTAATGCAGGGGTCACAACAGTTGTGAGTGATGTCATTCAAGGAGGAAGCTGTTTTGTCCGTTGTTTTCATTACATTTAAACTGATGTTAAAGATTCCATGAAATACTTGTGTGCCCTATTGGCCTAGTTTATTCAAGCTAAAAGTAGTATTCTGTATTTATGGATACTAATTAATACTAGTCAGGTTAATTTATTTTTTTCTATACAAGAAATATATATGAAGTAAACCAGCAAAAAAAATGATAGCAATGAAACAACATTGTCTGTACAAATTAGACAATATTCTTAGTGTTATACCTGATATCTGCATTGTAATAATGCATGGTATGTGCTATTTGTAAATGTTGCATTTGCATTTTTTATTTTCAATAATGATATATGATAAAGTTTGATAACCGAGATAATTAATACATGAAAAACATAGAAATGAGCAAACATAAATACCATTTAATTTCTTTGTACTAGTTTATAAAATAAAACATTTTAATTTGAATAAAAAAATTAAATGTGAATTTCTGGTGCACGGTTGTATAAAGCATATGTTGAAATGAACCTAACAATCTTAATTTACTTGGCAGTGCATCTAGAATAGTCATGCCCTGATAAAAAAATAGAAGCAGTTTTAAAACAGTAATACATTTCAAATGGAGAATACAGCATTGTTACGCAATAACTATTTTAGAAAGAGAAAAAGAGTTGAATATACACACATATATAAGTCCACTAACACAGCTAATTTTCTGAGACAGACATTGGCATTGAAATCACGCGTCTGCACTTCAGGGTATGTGCTGGAGAGTATGATTGCTTCAGTAATTGCTGAAGCCATCATTAAGATGTTAATATGAGCAAGCCCAAACACCTCCCCAACAGTGTGCACAGGAAAATTGAGCATTTCATTTGCCTATGTGTAAAGCTTTTTATGTGTCACATATTTGCTGTTTTGTGTTGCTTATGTCAAGGAATGTACAATATGGGACCATATGAGCTTTTCTGTGTTCCTTTCTTCCAATGTGGGCTGTATGTAGGAACTGGCTGCAGAGAAGATCAGTGCAACATTCTTCCTTTTCCTTATACTAGCTGTAGGAGCTTGTTCCCATAGAAGATGTGTTCCAGGATAAACATATGCACAGGTGCAGATGCTCAAAAGTATATATAAGCTCTCTCGCATTGTACCAATCATTTAGAACTCTCACGGAAAGTCGTGTATAGATGGTATTTGGTACCTATCCGCTTGGCTCGTATCTACCCTCATGCATCAAATTTGTGCTGGAGATGTAATTTGGAGGTGGGATCCATGTTACATATTTGGTGGACCTGCCCCAGATTGCGTCTCTATTGGGATATGGTTTTTGATAAATTGGAATTACCTAAAACACCAGAAGTGGCATTGCTGCATATTTTTCCGAGTCCATTGTCAGGCTTGGTGCGGTTTCTGTCTGGACAAATATTGCTCGCGGCGAAGACTCTCCTGGCTAGGGCATGGAAGACTAGAGATGTACCTACTCGTGCAGAGCTACACCAGCTGGTGTCTTATAACTTGGGGATGGAGAGATTATATTTCACTTCCACTTTTAGACTAGAGTTCTATAACCAAGTCTGGGCTAAATGGTCATCTGGAGGATGTTCCGGTTAAATTAGATAGATCACCGATGGTCCATGGTGGATTTTTTACCCTTCCTTCCTCTTTCGTGTCCCATGTCACCCCCTTTTCTCTCTTATTTCTTTCTTTCCTGTCTGCTCTCCCTCTCTTCTCTCTCTTCGCATTTGCACTATTTGGTATACACTTCACAAGGGCATTGTGATTACTGTATAATATGCATTTGGCTATTGACAAATTGTTGTATAAGTGTGGCTGTTCAAGACAGCTTTTGTTTTGTGAAATTCTGATTGCTGTATTTTATTACTGCCTTGTAGATTACACAATGTCTTTGTGCTTTGCATTACTTTGTTTATGTATGAAAAATTTCTTCAATAAAAATGTTATTACAAAAAAAAAAAAGTATATATAAGCTCAGACCTTGCACTACCCCAGCATTCTTTATTTCTCTTATTGACTTATCTCCTCATAACTCACACATACTTATATAAATATATAAATAAAATTATAAGTGGTTTCTCATTCTCTGTTCACCCTGAGGTGGTATGGGGACTAAGACCAGCTGCAGGAGTGGATGGGGGTGAACCCGATTTGTGAAAATCGCTACCGGTTTCCTTGTGTGCATGGTGTGCCCAATCACATGGGCAATGGTGTCCACCATTCGCATATAATCAGTCATTTAAGTGTCTAAGGCAGAAATAGAAAGATTACACAGCCATAACATGGTACCAGCCATGGCAAGGGAATGAACTATACAATATTACAATACTAAAAATTGCTTATAGTGTCTCTACTGTCAAGCTATAGTATATTTATGCATGGTGAATATAGAAAAAACACAATTTAATTTGGAATCTAATATGTGCAATAGTAACCCATATAGCCTCACCCAGCCTAGATGTTCCATATATTTCTAAAGTACACCTATACATCCAGTGTACACAGTTAAAGGTCATAAAATGTCCACATGTTCAGTCCAAATATAAAATAGAGAGATATAAGTAAAATGACGAAAACCTCCCACACACAGTAAAAAGTGTGAAATCAAGTAAAGAGACTTCTCATTGCATACTCATAGATAAAGGAAGTGTATCACCAGTCCTTAAAGCCAACAGCACCTGACCAGATGCCAAGTCCCCACTGGCTGATATGAGGCATTGACCCTAATATACCTCATTAAACATTAATCACACGGCACTGAATTACAGACTCACCTAGAGAAGGGAAAAAAAAAATTCAAAAAAATTATAATTTTTCTCTCCATAAATGATACGATAGGCCTGGATTTATGTATAAACCTGGTACCAATCATTGCATGTACAACCTTAATATATCTACGTCTGTCTATATACAAACCAAACCCATTAAAAACATATGAGAGCACTGGATTTCAAATATTTTAAAAACTGGTGTCCGTATGGACAAATAACCAGAGAAATGTGTATTTCCTCTCATCCAATCTTGATCATAATTGGCTACCATTTCCATGGAAAGGCCCAATAAAATGGAATAAAGAGCATAGGAATGATATCCCATGATAGAAGGAGAAGAGGAAAACAAATCTTAATGTGGACATGTCTGTTGTTTCACTCCAAAAATAGAAAGAAGTGTCCCTTCTCTTCTTCTAAAAATAAATGGCAAATTTCCACCACCATGGGGGATAAATTCACCAAAATAAATTACAATACCATATGATAGTCTGTACAGACACGTACCTAGATAGCAACATATTCACAATAAATACATGTGATGATAAGATAAAATATAATATATTCTAATCCAACTATAGTGCAAATAGTGTATAATCAAACATTCATGCAAACTTCAATACCAATACCAAGTGTCTACAAACAAAGAGCAAAACACTCAGTGAAAATTATATAAGAATTAACTTGAATGTTGAAAAAAAAGAAAAGAGAAAATACTAACCTCATGTAATAACTGGGTACAAATGTCTGCTGTACGTCCAGGACCAGTAAAAGACCTCTTAACCCACACCCATCTCAATGCGTGTCACCGAGAACGGCCTCGTCAGGGGATAAATTCACAATAACGAATGCCACGATTTAAAATATCATATCAGCCAATGGGGACATCCATAGCTCCGTCAGCTGATATCTCTTATTTTGGTCAATTTATCTCCCATGGTGGAAATTTGCCATTTATTATTAACCTTATACATTTGTACATATATTAAATGTGTGTTTTGGATCAGAATCTCTTTTCTTGTTTTTAATGCTTTTTAATAGATTATTTACTTCTGATTCAGATTTTGTACCAATAAAGATTTCTATATTCTTATTTTTTGCTGGTGCTTTTTTGAGTGCCTCTCGTATAAGACCCTACTTCCTTTTGGGGAGGATTAGAAGAGGGGAAGGGACTCTTCTTTCTATGTGTCTCCTTTCCCTTCTTTCCTTCCTTAATAGTTTGTTTAGATGTTTTTTGTTTCCTTACTTTCTTCCTCTCATACTCCACAATGCAACCCTCCACTCGATCAGTAAGCATATCTCGATATTCCTTGACAGAATCTGTTTCCTCAGAAAGTTGCTGCTGATCATCTTGACTCCTTGTTGTGACAAACTGCTGATGGCCCTTTGGCAGAAATTCTGAAATTTTGTGTTTGAAGCTGGGGTCCAGCAAAGTGGCAAGAATGTATTCCTCGTTGCTTTTAATGAACACTCTGTGAGGATCTTGTTCAAAGCACATCTAACATGTCCTTTATCAACTTGTGCATGTCTGTGCTGTCATTCTGGTAAGATTCCTCAGCCATGCTCCTCATTTTTTCTGCAGTAATAAAAAGATCAGTGGTAGAATGTCACTAATTCCTGCCTCAATGTGACTCACCAGCATGGTTGCCTCCTCAAAGGGTTTCAGTAGCTCACATACATGGAAAATTAGTTGCCATTGGCCAGGTAACAAAGAGGCTCGCTATAAAGCCTTCCAGTTTTGGATTGTGTACTAACTAATGGCCTTATTCTGCTTGTACAAACACCTTAGCACGTACATCATGGAATTCCACCCGGTAGGGACCTCCATTTTCAGCCTGTGATGGGGCAGGTTGTTATGCTCTTGTATGGAATATAGAGCAATGTGCATTGTAGGAGAGACTAATATGGGAACAGATTTTGCTGGCAATAGTAAGAATCTCTCCGAGGGTTTCATATTCTGCCAGGAATCTGGTCACAGATAAATTTAGCACATGGGCAAAGCAGGGCACATGTGCCATAATCTCAAAGTAGCTATTATGTTGGAGCCGTTATCAGCAGACACAAAACCAGCTTTTAAGGATCAGGGTACAAACCATTTCTCTATCATCTGCTTTAGCTTACTTAAAACAGCTAAGGCTTTGTGAAACTGTCTCTCAAAACTCCGCATGCACAAGGTGGTGTGCCAATGGTATGAGTTATCCTGCTGCCACCTTTTAATGACATTGCCTGAAATAGAAGCACAACTACTGGCTGTCATTTGATGCTCTTAGCTAGTGTTGCCACTGTTGGTGATGGGAGGGAAACCCAGTGAGCAGTCACAGTTATATAGTCTGTGCTCTGCCCACTTGTCAACATATCAGGAGCAATGGGTGTTATTTGGATTAACTAACTGTTGGCAGTAGCACACTCTCTGACACATAAATAACTTCACTACTTCTTTTTTCTGCCCCAGAGCCCTGGGAACTGCCCCAGAGCCCTGGGAACTATTTGGAGTGCTTCTACTGCTTGTTGTGGCACATCTGACCTGCTGATAGTATGTTTCTCAGTCAGACCTGAGGGATCTCATAGAGGAGGTGTCTAGTTGAGAGCCTGCTTTCCCCCGGCTCACATGCTGTTTGCACAGACAACAAACAGCAAGATGTTTAGCTTTAGGATTCTGAATGAAGAGTTTCCATACTATATACTTTATGGACTGAGGGGTTCCTGAGTTGCTGCTGCTACTACTGAGGCTAGATGTTGATACAATTCTATTGCTACTACTACTAGGTGTCAAAGATGCAGCACTTCCAGCAACAGCAGAGGCTAACATTGGGTTTGTTAATAACATGTGTTGCTGTTGCTGCTGGGTACTCAAGACATGTGTGCATGTGGCTGAGTGGGGCTTGGACTTGGAAGAGGTGATGATGCTAATGATGATTGATAGGGTGACTGTGTACTTTTTACCATCTTTGCTTGTGCAGGGTTAGACCTTCCAGTGGTTTTCTCGACCAGTTAATAGACAGCCACAGTTCTCCTTTTCAGTGGTGGAAGATTCTGCCTTTGCCTTTCTGCTAACTTTATGGACATGTCATCATCCTCTTTGTCACTCTCAAATTCATATGTATCTGAACAAGAGAAGTATGCAAGAGGGATATATTTTAGATCTGCATCATCATCATCATCTTCCATCATTAGGTCATCCTCAGCAGCACTTGCCCACTACCCTTATATTCCTCTAAGCTTTTAGAGGTCTCAAACTATTTCTTTTTACTTTTATTTTTGCAATGTTCACTACTACTTTCGGAATATGTGTTTTGGTGCTTGTTTGTCTCACTGTCTGATGCAAAAGACGGTTCAGCTGTTACACCTTCCCCTATTATGCTATTGCCATCATCACCTCTTGAATGAGACTTGTTGTCTTCAGTGTTCTTCTTATTTGTTTCTTTTATTGTACTGGCACTGGTGGTGCTGGAAATTGTGCTGGGACCTTCACAAACTGCACCCTCCCTCTGAGAATTGGCATCATCATCATCATTTATTGCACAAGTTGCAGCAACCATTGTTGCAGTCAGTTTTTTAACTATTACTTTACTCTCCTGTCCCTGCACTGCTCCACCTTTCCCCCCTCTCCCTACACCTTGTGCGTTTGCTGGACATTACTCAACTACTGTGTGTGTTTTTACTCTACAGTACCCAACACAACTGATGGAGTGTGATGTCTTGCCTTAGCCCAGTCAGATGTCTGTCACCTAATATAGTTAGTTAGTTGTTTGTTTATTTCTTTATTCTAATTTGTTTATTTTTTATGATTTATTATTATTATTATTATTATTATTATCATTATTATTATATTTTTTTTAGTTGTACACCCTGTCTTATCACAGTCTGTCAACTGAAAAGCATAACTTCTTTCCCCAGACTTCCCCACCACAGAGACAGTAACAGCAAGATCAGCAAGCAAATTGATCCCCAGCTGCCTATGTCTTTCCAGTCAGTCATATGAAATTATGGGTTATTTGGGGGTCAACCTCCTTCTTCTCTTCTTCTCCCCAGTATTCCTCAGACACTCCTAATACAGTGACAAATTTCTTACCTGTAAGACTCCCCACACTTCAGTTCCCCTTTATTCTTCTCTAACTCAAAAAACATACTGCTGTTTTCTCTCACAAACATATAATGACATGCTGTGAGAGCATGTGTTCTTGTATATGGCTGTATAAAAGTAAAGAAAACTTACATGTGGTGGGGAAAAATGTTTCTTCCCATTGATTTCAATGCAATGGAAAAAGCAGGAAAACTGCACTTTTCACAGGAAATTATTTGCCAAGCGAGAAGTGCCATTATTTGCAGAATATTTTTTGCCCATCCCTGCTCCTCAGAGGGAGAATCATCATCACTTATGGTACATGCTGCAATAACCATGGCTCAGTCAGTTGTTGGACTACCAATTTACTATTACTTCCCTGCACTGCTCCTACTCCTTTCTTACCACACACTACCCCTAGTTTGTTTTCTGAACATTATCAAAGTATTGTTGATTTTAAAAGTCACAAAGACAACAGAATCAATTGAGGGCTAGATTTAATTGTCCCCGTTAGATGAAAAAACCTCTGACTGCATTTTTTCAAGCACTGTAAGCCATTTAATTCACAGTGGTATGAAAAAATGGCAGCAATAAAACCCTTTTTTTTGTGTTGGCCAATAGAAAATTAAAACAAACACCACACATTGCAATTCAATAGACTGTGTTAGCTGTTAAAATCTAATAAGGGACTCACTTTATCGCTTAAATTGAAGACTTAGTTTTTTTCTGACTAAAGTCCCTTATCTTAGTCAAACAAGTCCCCATATCAGTACATCCAAAGTATATAATAGTGTTCAGTGTTAGTAGAAGTAACCCTATGAGTGCCAGTGGGGTATAATTACCCCACTGGCACTCATAGGGATAACCAGTCTAAGGTTCAACATTATATAAAAAGTAACACTTGCCATTAATCCTGATGTCCAGCGGAGACCACCTCTTCCTGGTCAGCTTCTGTCCATCTTCTCTTCTTTCTTCTGTCTTGTATCTTCTTTTTTCTTTTTTGTCTTCTCTTCTTTATTCTGTCTTCTAGCTCTAAATATTTTTCTCAAATATCCCACACAATCATACATAGTTTAACCCCATGAATGCCAGAAGGGTATGCAATGCATTGCAGAGCAATGTGTTGCATACGTCTCTGGGATTTAAAAGGTTAAATCATGAGTGTGTGGGTGATGTTCCAAACAATGTCTCCATTTAATTCAATTGATTCCCCTTTTGTTTAAAATATATCCCCCAATAAATGTGCAAAATGAAATATACTTCCCTATTTCTCTGCCGCTGTGTGCAGCCCCAGAGGCTGCAGCTGCGGAGAAGTGAATGTGCACAGAGCCCCCATTTCTTCACTCATGGGTCGATGCCCATTCCACACTGAGGGAATTTGAACAGAGACTGCCTTTATATATGTCCTCACAGCCATTGGCTGGCATGTGCTTACGCACATCCCAGGCAATAAGTTTCAAGCACCACTACTCGAATTTGATTGGCTGGGATGTGCTTAACACATCCCAGCCAATGGCTGTTCAGGAATTTGAACAGAGACTGCCCATATATAAAGGCAGTCTCTGTTCAAATTCCCTCAGTGTGGAACGGGCATCAGCCCATGTGGGAAGGATGGGGGGGCTCTATGCACTTTCATTTCTCCACCGACACTGCCTCCATGGACGCACACAGTGGTGGAGAAATATGTAAGTATAGTTCATTTTGCACATTTATTGGGGGATATATTTTAAACAAAAGGGGAATCAATTGAATTAAATGGAGGCATCATTTGGAACAGTACCCACACACTCATACACAATTTAAACCTTTGAGCCCCAGAGAGGTATTCAACACATTGCTCTGCAATGCATTGTGTACCCCTCTGGCACTCAAGGGGTTAAACTATGTATGAGTGTACGGGATATTGGAGAAAAATTTTTATTTATACTTTTCTTTTTTCTTTACAGCTAAAAGACAGAAGAAAGAAGATACAAGACAGAAGAAAGAAAAGAATATAGAATGAAGACAGAAGGAGAAGAACAGAGGATGACAGGTAAGTTTAACACATATAAGTTAACGATCAGTGCTTGACAGTATGTCAGGCACCAATAGATATTTTCCAATATTACTGCTATTTAGTGGAGTTTTGGGAACTTAGTGCACAAAACAGACTTTTGGCCACAAGACCTTTTCTGTCTGTTGTGCTTTTAGCTGATAGGACAATTGAATACCGATTTAGACATTTTCTTTTGTCGATCGGTATCCATTTTGCCCTACCAGTTTTTTTAAAGGGCTGAATTCAATCGAGCACTGAGTGTGATGCATTCTTGCCCTTTACAAAATATTTTACCACATACAGTAACTATCTTCTAGTATATGTCCCTGACACTTATTAGTCAAACTATTTTTTTTTGTATTTCTTGTTTATGAACTGTCCCTATGTAATGGTTTGTTTGACACACAGACAGTTTTATTGAAATCACAGTAATAAAATAACCTTCACAGGTCCTGTAGTATATCAGCAGAATTGTACAGACACACGACAGGTTATTGATACATATGCCTACACAGGTCCAGCATAAACATAAAGTCCAGTTCTAGTGCTCTGCCATCAATGGCCTCAATGGCTAAGGGAGATTCCCTTCTGACCAACTGAATCTTATGTAATGCAGCAAAAGAATTATCCATGAAATAACCGGGAACGCCGGAATCGACCAGAGCCAGAACCTCCACAGAGTGTTCTGCCCAGGAAAACACCACCTGGATCATGGGTTTCTGCATGATCGGATCTAGGGACTGCTGAAACCACCTAAGGCCTGTCCCCCAAGGTACCCTAGGTGCGTTCGTTTCCCGGACGCACAGGACAAGTACATAATAGGTGGCCAGCCTTGCCACAGTATAGACATAACCCCTACCTCCTGCGGTGTGCCCGTTCCTCCTTTGTTAATTTGGTGAACCCAAGTTGCATTGGTTCACAGGGTTCCTCTTTACGATCAGGAGGAATGTGAGGCTAGGGTGGGTTAAAAAAACTACCATGCCCACAGCTTTTAGGCCGTAACCTACGGTCTTTGCCCATAAGTCTCTCACGAATACGAGAATCAATTAAAATGGCATAATCAATATACTCGTCCAGATCACTGGGTAGTTCTCTAGCTGCCGTTTCATCCTTAATATGGTCAGCTAGTCCTTGAGCAAAGGCTGCCACCAGCACCTCATTGTTCCAACCCACCTTTGCTGCCAATGTACGGAATTCTATGGCAAAGTTGCAGATTAGAGCACATTCTGTTAAGTCTTCAAACTAAAATATCAAAGTCACATATTCCATTCAGTGTGCGTCACCGCAGTTTAGCAGCACATTCTGTGTACTGTGCACAGTTGCAGAATAGGAAGAAATACTGTTAAGTCTTCAAACTAAAATATCAAAGTCACATATTCCATTCAGTGTGCTTCGCCGCAGTTTAGCAGCATATTCTGTGTACTCTGCACAGTTGCAGAATAGGAAGAAATACTGTTAAGTCTTCAAACTAAAATATCAAAGTCACATATTCCATTCAGTGTGCTTCGCCGCAGTTTAGCAGCATATTCTGTGTACTCTGCACAGTTGCAGAATAGGAAGAAATACTGTTAAGTCTTCAAACTAAAATATCAAAGTCACATATTCCATTCAGTGTGCGTCACCGCAGTTTAGCAGCACATTCTGTGTACTCTGCACAGTTGCAGAATAGGAAGAAATACTGTTAAGTCTTCAAACTAAAATATCAAAGTCACATATTCCATTCAGTGTGCTTCGCCGCAGTTTAGCAGCATATTCTGTGTACTCTGCACAGTTGCAGAATAGGAAGAAATACTGTTAAGTCTTCAAACTAAAATATCAAAGTCACATATTCCGTGTAAGATGAAGAAGGTGGGTAAAAAGGGACGGGGAAGTGGACGTGATCCTGATAGTTCAGGGCGCGGGTCAGGACGCGGAGAAACTGTGCCTGGTGCCAGAGCACAAGAAAGAAAGACATCCACCATACCTAGCTTCATGTCTCATTTTGCAGGGCGTCTCAGGACATCACTCTCGAGGTCCGACCACTGCGAACAGGTGGTCGGTTGGATGTCAGCTGATACTGCTTCCAGTCGGTTAAGCACCACCCTGTCTTCCACCAAGTCCACTCTCAGTAGCCAAGAGTCTGGTCAACATAATCCTCACTCTGATCATCCTTCCTCCCACCATAGACGGTCTGGTCAAAGAAGTGATCCCACACTGGGATATAGTGAGGAGCTCGTCTCATCACCAATCCTTCATTTGACCCTCTCTCCAAGCACGCTTGCAGAGGAACATGACATCTTATGCCCTGATTCACAACCTCTAGAGGGTACCCAATCACAAGAAGATGACAGATGTGAACGGCATTTAAGGTCAAAGGAAGTAGTGGATGATGATGATGATGAGACACAGTTGCCATTAAATCAACCACTATTACTGTCTCAAGACCTTGTTGAGGAGGATGATATACAGTTGTCAATGACTGAGTATGTGGTGGGATCAAGACATGAGGAGGATGATCAGAGTGAGGAAGTGGAGGAGGACTTGGTGGACGATGAGGTGACTGACCCCACCTGGGAAGGTGTAGAGCCGAGCGATGACAGCAGTCCTGAGGGTGAGCCATCTGCAGCACCGCAACAGGCTGGAAGAGGCAGTGGTGTGGCTACAGAAAGAAGGCGGACCGCACCAAACCGGCCCGCAAATGTTCCACGGAGCACCCCCTTGCGTAAATCTACCTTGCCGAGGGGTAGGTGTTCCGCGGTATGGCGTTTTTTTAAGGAAAGTGCGGACGACAAAAGAATTGTAGTTTGCAACCTGTGCCACACCAGAATGAGCCGAGGCATGAACACTAGAAACCTCACCACCACCAGCATGATCCGACACATGGCATCCAAGCACCGTAATAAGTGGGAGGAACGCCTGGATCGCCCATCTGTGTCTGCAGGCCACACCACTGCCTCCTCTTCCCCTGTTTTCGGTGCCGGCCAATCGCCTGTCGAAGGCGCAGGCCCGCATACCTCCCGCCCTGCACCTGTACCATCTGAAGCACCATCAGCGACCACATCCACTTCCCTGTCCCAGCGCAGCGTCCAAATGTCGTTACCCCAGGCATTTGAGCGCAAGCGAAAATACCCAGCCACCCACCCACAGGCCATAGCACTAACCTCACACCTTTCCAAATTACTGGCCATCGAAATGCTGCCATTTAGGCTTGTGGAGACTGAGTCCTTCCGCAGCCTGATGGCAGCAGCTGACCCTCGGTACGCGGTCCCCAGCCGCCACTACTTTTCCCGGTGTGCCATCCCCGCATTACACCACCATGTGTCCCGTAACATCACCCGTGCCCTGACCAACGCAGTTACTGGGAAGGTCCACTTAACGACTGACACATGGACAAGTGCTTGTGGCCAGGGACGCTACATTTCCCTGACGGCACACTGGGTGAATGTCGTGGAGGCTGGGAGCGACTCGGACCCTGGGATGGCACGGGTGCTACCCACGCCGAGGATTGCGGGCCCTACCTCCATCAGGGTTTCCGCCAGCACCTACGTTATTGGCTCCTCCTCCTCCGTTTCCACCTCCGAATTCTCTGCACGCAGCGCCACTCCCCCATCAGCCGGTAGCTGGAAGCAGTGTAGCACTGCAGTGGGGAAGCGTCAACAGGCCGTGCTGAAGCTGATCTGCCTTGTGGACAAACAGCACACGGCCTCAGAGCTGTTGCAGGGGATTAGTCACCACACCGAGCAGTGGCTCTCGCCACTCAACCTGCAACCAGGCATGGTTGTGTGTGATAATGGGCGTAACTTGGTGGCGGCTTTGGAGCTCGGCAAGATCACACACGTACCATGCCTAGCGCATGTATTTAATTTAGTGGTTCAGCGATTTCTAAAAACCTACCCCAATGTGCATGATCTCTTGACCAAGGTGCGCCGCGTGTGTGCACATTTCCGTAAGTCATCTACAGCTTCAGCCGGCCTGTTGAAGCTGCAGCAGCGCTTACAATTGCCAGCTCACCGGCTGCTGTGTGACGTGAGCACGCGCTGGAACTCCACCTTCCACATGTTGGCCCGGCTTTGTAAGCAGCAGAGGGCAGTAGTGGAGTACCAGCTGTTACACGGTCGTCGCCTCTCCGTTCAACTTCCTCTAATCAGAAGTGAGGAGTGGGAATGGATGTCAGACCTCTGTGAGGTTTTACGCAATTTTGAGGAATCGACACAGATGGTGAGCGGCGATAACGCTATTATCAGTGTAACCATCCCACTTCTGTGTCTACTGAAACGCTCGCTGCTCACAATTAAAACTGACGCTTTGCATGTGGAAGAGGTGGAAATGCGGTAGGAAGAGCTTACACAAGGTGATAGCCAGAGCACCCTCACTTCGTCTTCTCAGCAACAATTGGAGGAGGCGGAGGAGGAGGAGGAGGAGGAGGAAGACACGGTTGCCTCCGCTACAGAGGGTAGCCATGGAACTTTAGTTCCATCTCTTCAGCGTGGGTGGGCAGAAGAGGAGGAAGAGGATGAGGAGATTGAGAGTCATCCTCCTGGTGAGGACAGAGAAATCTTGACTGTTGGTACTCTGGCACACATGGCTGACTTTATGTTAGGCTGCCTTTCCCGTGACCCACGCGTTATACGCATTTTAGACAACACGGATTACTGGGTGTTCACCCTTCTGGACCCCCGCTACAAAGAGAATTTCTCATCTCTCATTCCTCCGGTGGAGAGGACAAGCAAAATGGTGCAATACCAGAAGGTTCTTGTTGAAAAATTGCTCCAAAATTTTCCATCTGACAACGCTGGCGGCAGAGTACGTGCTACCTTGGCCAACCGAGAAGGGGAGAAAAGGGGAGCACACAGCAGTTCCGAGAAAGGCAGGGCAACACTCTCCAAGGCGTGGGACACCTTCATGACACCCCGCCAGCACCCTCACCCTGATGCGCAGCCTAGTGTCACAAGGAGGGAAAAGTTTTGGAAGATGGTGAAGGAGTACGTAGCAGACCGTGTCAGCGTCCTCAATGATCCCTCTGTGCCTTACAACTACTGGGTGTCCAAGCTGGACACGTGGTATGAACTGGCACTCTACGCCTTGGAGGTGCTGGCCTGCCCTGCCGCCAGCGTTCTGTCTGAGCAGGTATTTAGTGCTGCTGGTGGCATCATAACAGATAAGCGTATCCGCCTTTCCACCGACAATGCTGATAGGTTGACACTTATAAAAATGAACAAGGCCTGGATTTCCCCTGACTTCTCCACTCCACTGGAGGAAAGCCCCGGGGGAACATAAACTCACTTTATATATGTTATTTACAATGATGGGAATACTCTGTATTCCCATTCACCCCTTCCACCCAAAAAACGGGTATATGGTTGACTCTTAATCTTCTCATCCTCCTCCTCCTCTTCCATATGCCCTGTGATATAATTTTTATATAGGGCCAGCTCACCAGCGGGCCCTGTGATATAATTTTTATATAGGGCCAGCTCACCAGCAGGCCCTGTTTGACAATTTTTATATAGGTCAGCTCACCAGCGGGCCTTCTCATATAATGTTTTATTGGGTCAGCTCTCTAGCGGGCCCTCTCATATAATGTTTTATAGCGTCAGCTCACTAGCGGGCCTTTGCATATAATGTTTAGGATGGTCAGCTCCGCATCAGACCCTCACCCATAATGTTTTAGATGGTCGGCTCAGCGCACGTTTCCCTCTTAATCATGGCCCCAGTTCAGAAAAATTGAGGAAATTTTTGGGAGATTTTGCCTCTGCGCACGTTTCCCTCTTAATCATGGCCTCAGTTCAGAAAAATCAAGGAAATTTTTTGGAGAATTTGCCTCTGCGCACGTTTCCCTCTTAATCATGGCCTCACTTCAGAAAAATCGAGGACATTTTTGGAAGAATTTGCAGATGATATACAAGTAAATATACAGCAAATACTGTTTGGTAACAATTTTTCGCCTAAAGTCGTTTTTATCTGCCTTTTTGTGTGTTTTACGGTCAGTCTGTAAAAATGGCGTACTACGGGCGAAAGATCATTCCCAGCAGCGATGTTGGAGTCCAAGATGCATCCAGACATCCTCCCTATGCTGTCCCTGAACCATTTCTGTGGTGTTTCCATCATTTTCTGCCCTTTTCCTATGGACCAGGCACCCTCCCCTCATCAGAGCAGGGGGTGCCTGGTGTAATGCTCGAGTCCTCCCATTGACTTCAATGGGGCTCGGGTGCTCGGCCGAGCACTCGAGCCTCCGGGGGTGCTCGGTCAGAGCACCCGAACACCCGAGCATTGGGGTGCTCGCTCATCACTACTAGTGATCACTAATAACACAGAAATGGTATCCAATATTAAGGTAAGAGAACATTTGGGAAACAGTGATCACAACATGGTTACATTTGAGATCTGTCTGGCAAAGCAAAAATGTATAGGTTCAACCAAAACTCTTAATTTTAAAAAAGCGAACTTCAAATTGTTAAGGGCCTCAATGCAACACATAGACTGAGATATTTTATTTAAAGGCAAAAATACTGAGGAAAAATGGTCAGAATTCAAATTTAGGTTGCAGAAATGTACCCAACTGTATATACCAATGGGGAACACGTGCAAAAGAAGTAAGTCACAGCCAATGTGGTGAACTGCACATGTAAAGAAGGAAATGGCAAGGAAAAAAAAAGCATTCAAATTATTTAAGTCAGAAGGAACTGAACAATCTTTCTTAAAATACAGGGAGTGCATCAAAGATTGCAAAAAGGCAATTAGGGTAGCAAAAATAGATAATGAAACTCGAATTGCAAGGGAAAACAAGACTAATCCAAAAAAGTTTTTTAAATATATAAATAGCAAAAAACTTAAGAGGGAGTGCATTGGACCATTCAAAAATGAGATGGGTGAGTTGGTTAGTGAGGATAAGGAAAAGGCCGATGTTTTAAACACTTTCTTTGCATCAGTATATACAAGGGAGCAAGGAATGGTAGAAGAGCCTCCGCAAGTAACAAATAAAACAATACAATTAATAGATATTGGGTTGACTCAAGGAGATGTCATGGGAAGACTGAACAAAATTAAGACCGAGAAGGCTCCGGGTCCTGATGGTATACATCCAAGGGTTCTTCAGGAACTCGGTGCAGTGTTAGCAAAACCTCTATATTCTATTACCACAGGCTCAGTGCCACAGGATTGGCGAAGAGCTAACATAGTGCCTCTATTTAAGAAGGGAACTAAAACAGAACCTGGGAATTATAGACCAGTGAGTTTGACCTCTGTAGTGGGAAAACTATTAGAAGGCATAATAAGGGACTATATTCAGGATTACAACAGAAAAAATAAGATCATTAGCACGAATCAACATGGTTTTATGAAGAATAGATCATGCCAAACTAATCTTTTCAGCTTCTATGAGGAGGTAAGCAGCAACCTTGACAATGGCAAGGCAGTAGATGTAGTATATCTAGACTTTGCAAAGGCATTTGATACAGTACCACACAGAAGGCTGGTGTATAAAATAAGGAATTTGGGGCTAGGAGATAACCTTTGCAATTGGATACAAAACTGGTTGAAGGATAGGGAACAGTGTGTGGTTGTAAATGGAAAATTCTCCAGTACAGTTAAAGTGGAGAGTGGAGTACCTCAGGGTTCAGTATTGGGTCCGCTGCTTTTTAACATGTTTATAAATTACCTGGAAATAGATATAGAAAGCAAAATATCAATATTTGCAGATGATACTAAATTATGCAAAGTAATTAATTCAGAACAGGATTTTTTCTCTCTACAGAGGGACTTACATACAATGTCAGATTGGGCAAACATGTGGAATATGAAGTTTAATGTGGGGAAATGTAAAGTCATGCATTTTGGAGGAAACAATCCCAAGGCTACTTATAAACTTAATGGAATAATTTTAGGTGACTCGTTGCTAGAAAAAGACCTGGGTATCCTTGTCAACTACAAACTTGGAAACAGTGACCAGTGTCAAACAGCAGTAGCAAAGGCAAACAAAGTCCTGTCTTGCATAAAAAGAGGTATTGAAGCAAGAGTGGATAACATTATTTTGCCATTATTCAAATCATTGGTAAGACCTCACCTTGAGTATGCAGTGCAATTTTGGGCACCGGTTCTGAAAAAGGATATACTAGAACTAGAGAGGGTACAGCGGAGAGCAACAAAATAAATTAAGGGAATGGAGGACTTGACATATGAGGAATGACTAAACAAACTTGGTTTATTTACTCTAGAGAAAAGACGACTAAGAGGAGACCTTATCACATTGTACAAGTATATGAGAGGTCAATACAAGCATCTCTGCGGTGAGCTATTTATTCCAAGGCCTGATCAGGTGACCAGGGGACACCCCTTGAGATTAGAGGAAAGGAGGTTTAAACTTCAGCAGAGGAAGGGTTTTTTTACGGTAAGGTCTGTCAAATTGTGGAATTCATTGCCCAGGGATGTAGTTATGGCAGATACAATGGATACATTTAAGAGAAGATTAGATACATTTCTTTCAAAAGGGAACATACAGAGTTATACTGTTTATCAGTAGGCTGATCAGGAAGGTCTGATAAAGACTAATTTAATTGGAAGCAGGAAAGCTATAAAATTCTCAGTTACTGAGGTATGAAGCGAAGGTTGAACTTGATGGACTTGTGTCTTTTTTCAACCTAATTTACTATGTTACTATGTTACTATTTCCATCAATTGTTTGGCAGCAGAGGCGACTCTCCCAGGAACTTCAAATACTCTCCGGAAAGGTGCAAGGTTTAACATTCTCCCACAAGGGATTGGCCCACGCCAAGGCTCTGCCCGTTAATAGTGAAATCATGAACCTGACCTTACTGCGGTCATTTAGAAAGGCACGAGGGGTTAATTCCAAAAATATCTCCAATTGATTAATAAACCCTCTGCACAGGGTGGGTTCACCATCATATCTGAGTGGCAACAGGGCAAAAGCCGTTAACCCCTTAACTGAGGCCACCGCGGCCACTGATTGACTCTCCGGTGTCAAAACTGGGGAGACCACCGGATTCTGAACTGGTTTATCGAGATGCACCGTGCGCTCAAGAATCGTTTGTATAGCCAGTGCCAACTGGTCCAAACGCTGCTCATGTACATCCATCCTCCAGTGGATATTCTGTGAATTTCCCTCACCTTTACTGTCTGAGGTCATGGCCCTTTCGTACTGTAACGGTTTGTTTGACACACAGACACAGTGGTTTAGGATAAAACACAGTTTTATTGAAATCACAGTAATAAAATAACCTTCACAGGTCCTGTAGTATATCAGCAGAATTGTACAGACACACGACAGGTTATTGATACATATGCCTACACAGGTCCAGCATAAACATAAAGTCCACAACAGTCTATACTGACACAGGTCAGGCAGATATGATGGATTCCCAGAAGCAAGGTCTTGCATGGGTTAATGATCTTCAGAGTGTAAACAGTCCCATGTGCAGGTGAGGTCTGTGATGGCTCTCTGTATATAGACAGCTGTAGAACTCGTAACTCCCAAAACCAGATAGGCAGAATTAGCGTGAACTGCCTAGGCAACAATGGGAACCGAGACACATAAGGTACTGCTGTAGCAGTAACGGAGACAACACTTGCACTCTGCTGAAGTATACCGGAGGCAACCGGTGGCTCACCTGCCGGAGCAGTAACGGAGACAGACACATGCACTAAGCAGAGGCAGTAACGGAGAATAGGCCCAAGGTGAACTGCCGTAGCAGTAACGGAGACAACACTTGCACTCTGCAGCAGTATAACCGGAGGCAACCGGTGGCTCAACAGCCGGAGTAGTAACGGAGGCAGACACTTGCACTGAGCAGAGGCAGTAATGGAGACTAGGCCCAAGGTAAACTGCCGGAGCAGTAACGGAGGCAGACACTTGCACTAAGCAGAGGCAGTAACGGAGACTAGACCCAAGGTAAACTGCTGTAGCAGTAACGGAGACAACACTTGCACTCTGCAGCGGTATAACCGGAGGCAACCGGTGGCTCAACTGCTGGAGCAGTAACAGAGACTGGCCGCTGATACTCTGCAGGCGGAAATAACCCAATAGCCAGACAGTCAGAATGTCGCCTAGGCGACACAGCACAGGGACGCCAACCAAGCTGGGTAGAATCACGGAGCAGGAACGTCAGCCAAGCCGGGTCAGATCATGGAGCAGGAACGTCAGCCAAGCCGGGTCGAATCACGGAGCAGGAACATCAGAAGAATAGTCAGGCAATCTGGGTTGGTACACAACAGCAGTAGACAATATGCAGAGTAGTCAGGCAGGCCAAGTCGGTACACTGGGAATCACTGAGCAGAAATAAGCACTGGCACAGGAACACCACAAAAGGGCACCAGAGGGGTGCCCATAGCCCAGTATATAAAGGTCATACTGGGCGGGACTAACACACGGTAGCCAGTGGGAGCAAGACACAGGCTAGACTTACAGAAAAAAATCAAAAAGAGCACAGGCATCGTGATACCCTATCACTGAATCAAACAATACACTCCTTGTGCAACTTCTTCCCCCCTTGCTTGTAGCTAATGTAATACGCTATCTTTTTGACAGACAATTTGTTTTATGTGTTATGGGAGTGTGGGAGACAGTGTTAAGGGTGTCTGGAGAACTTGAAAAGTATGAAGGGAAAAAGGAAATTTAACCAAATTCTTGTCTGACTGAAAAAAGATAGGCAGGTGCCTCAAATATATTCCTGAGCTGACTGAGCCTCAGTGTCATAGGAGTCTGGAATAATATGAAGGGAGAAAGGAGATTTAACCAAAACACCTAAAAATCTTGTTTGAGAAGAGACAGACAAGTGATCCAAGTTCCTTCCTCAGTGGGTGGAGCCTCTGTGACTAACTTACTGACAGAATAGACAAGTTCAGCTGACACCGACTCCTACATCAGCCAGAAGAAGAGGATCATCTGTACTGTAAAAATATTAAAACTACAGTGGCATTGAAAGAGAGAGAGAGAATTCCCCACATGTGAAACTTTCCATGTGGTTGGTAAATTCAATCTTACCGTTGATTTCAGCAATGAGAAAATGAAAAAAAGTGAAAAATATTCACTTTTTATGAAAAATGTTCCCACCTGGTAGGAAGTGCCATTTTTCTCCTTTTTCAGATTGAGAAGAAACATTTGGTGGTGGCATTGTACTTCTGTGGGACATGTTTTGTAACATACCTTAGAGCCCTTCATAGCAAAAGAGCAATGTCTGATTTTCCAAGCCTTCTTGTACACTGCTGGCAGTATTTTTAAGCTGAGAATGATTCACTTGCATGATTGATGTTTTTCTTTGTCTGTTCTTTGGTCTAGCTTAGCATCTTCAAACACTATCAACAAAAATAAGCCTTTCAATCATGAACAACAAATGCTTCCTTCTCTGCTTATTTCCTTGTTTTAAAACAAGTGACTGGATGTATCAAGCACATTTCATGTGCTTGATCAATATACAATACACTTTATTGGAATAAGAGCTACTAGACCCATAGTCTTCACTGCATAATCAAAGAAAAATATTTATCCAGTATGAAAAAAATGTAATTGAAAGAGAATATTATCCTATAAGCTCTATTTCTATATAATTTGTTGGACATATGTAATAGAAGACAGACAACAGGGTATGTGGATGTCAAGTGCTGTGAGTCCAAGTGCTGAGTTTGCCAAAATATAGTGCATGGTCTTAGTGTTCCAGACGATAACATTTCAGTATAGACTTAAAAGCAGAGGTGGATTGTTCTAGATTAGGGATGGGCAAAAGTTGTTGCCGTGTTCCTGCGAGAAATTCCACACAAACCACGTTATTGTCCTCTTTTTCACAAGGAATTCAGCTTTTCAAACACTGAGTAAAATTTCCGTGTTCTTCACCCATTGGCCAAAATTCCCCTCCAATTTTTTAGTGGCTAGAAAGTTTCCTCCCATTGATTTACCTTGATTAAACGTGAAGTATTCCAGGAAGTGAAACACAATAGAAGCAGCTACAAAGCAAGGTAGACATGCTGTGCTGTTCTGCTGTGAACTGTTTGTTAAATTAAGACAGGTGAGGCTTATAGTGACTGCTATCACTATGAGCAGCAAAAGGTGGAACTGGAAGGACCCTCATTATGTGTCCACTGAGTCTGAGGAGGAGGCAGAGCATGTGACTAGCAGTACTGAACCAATGCGGCCCAGTCCCCCTAAATCACCCCAAGGTATCTTGGGGAATTTATTGGGAAGGGAGGGAGAAAAGGGTTGTTCTGGTGAGAGCAGGATAGGTCAGCTGCCTTTGCCTGCTGCTAGACATGAGGAATCTGCTGCCACCATTGCTGCCTCTGCTGCCACTAGTGCTGTGCCTGCTGTCAGACATGCTGCCTTTGTTGAAACCAGTGCTGTGCCTGATGCCAGATGTGGTGCCCCTGATGCCACCAGTACTGTACTTGCAGCCACCATTGCTGCCCCTGCTGCCAGTAGTGCTGTACCTGTCACCACCATTGCTATACCTGCTACCAGATGTGCTGCCCCTGCTGCCACCAGTGCTGTACCTGCTGCCACCAGTGCTGTACCTGCAGCCACCATTGATGTACCTGCCGCCAGATGTGCTGCTTCTGCTGTCACTAGTGCTGTACCTGCTGCCAGACGTGCTGCCGCTGCTGCCACCAGTGCTGAACCTGCTGCTACTTTGTCTTGTAGTACTCAGGAGGGGGGGGGAGAAAATGATATCAAAGGACCCTAAGTCACACTTGCCATCCCCAAACAGTCCCACCAGTGCTAGTACTACTACTACTACTAAGGTCCAGCAGCTTGTTAGAGTTAGGAGTGTAGGAGGGGGTAATCAACAACAATATCCTCATATTACTAGTGACAGTAATGTTGAAGCAGCTGGAGTGGTAGGGGAAACATTGAAGAGTGTCCAGACTAGAGGTCAAGGGAGCCCACACCATTCCTCTGACCCTGGGAGTTCCCCCCTTCTCTTCACTAATGTGTCCAAATGGAACAAGATCCTGAAGACTAAGAGGCCACAACTAGCAGTGACCTTTTGGAAATAGAGGAACTTGCAACTGCTCTAATTCCTTCTGATGCAAGGGCAGCAGGATGATGAGGAGCAAGCTAGTGTGCCACAGACCACCGTGGGCACAGTGGGAATGGGGTCAACAAGTGATGCGGGACTAGGACAGGTTCCACTTGCCAGCACCATCAATAATCCTGGTCCTAGTTGTAGTGCTGAATCTGAGGCAGTAGCAGCAACAGCAGTAACATTATCTGCTGCCACAGAAAGTGAAAAGGAACGTGGAGAACAAGAAGAAAGAGGCCATTCTTTCCACCTTCCCCCTCCTCCCTGAAGTCATGGGTGTGGGACTATTTTTCTGTTGGGGCAGGCACAGTGCAGTCATCAGCAATGGCACTGTGCACAATTTGTCACAAGTCAGTGAGAAGAGGAAAGGAGGGAACACACCTTGGCGCCAAGTGCCCGTATATCACACATGAAATACAGACACCATGACATTTACATCAAACATAACATAATCAAGCACCGCTGTTACTGTACCCCCTGACTCTCCAGAAAGGCAACAAGAGGCGAGATGGAGATCAAAGAGGAGGAAAAATAGAGCAACCCAGGCAGAGACTGGAAGTTCCATGACAAGTGAAACAACTAGCTCACCATCACCTTCTAGGGTAACTACATGTTCTGCCAGTCCACCTCTTTCATTGTTACCTCCCCCACCAAATGATAGCCACTCTGTTGATGTTAGGATGTGGCAGTTCGTCTCTACCCATTGCACACTGTGTGGTACACTGACCACACATGCCAGTGGGGTGGAGGAGAATCGCAAGCAGTGCATCAAGCAGCATCTGAGGAGATTCCATCCCACAGAATATGCTAAGATGCTGGCAGGGAGGGTTAATCACTACTATTAAACTGTCACAAGTTGTCATGTGTCCTTAGTGGGTTCTGGACAAGGGACATAGTGACAGCAGCAGTACTTGGGTTCCGGTGTCATGGTGTTTGGATACAGTTGTGCCCGCAGATATTATTTACCACATGCATACTGGGCACATTGCAGTTGCTGATGAGAGCCACAGTTCCTGCTCTCAAGGGAAAAAAATATAGTCTAATAACAACACACCCATGATTTTGGAGGAGGGGCAGGTGGAGAATATTTAATGGCCAACTTCTTCTTTTCTTCACATAGACTCGGACTGCTTATTGTGCTGCTACTGCCTCAGGCGCATCACCGGAGCTAGTCATGGCAAGTGGAACCTGCATCATCCATCACCCATGTTACTGCTATTGTTGATCCCATTCCCTTTCAACTGCCTAATCATCCTGCTGCTTAAACACCTCAGCAGCAGCAGCAGTAAGAACAGCAGTTGCAAATTCCACAATTATGGCCAGTAGGGCATTTTTATTTTTTTCTCAGGGTTTTTGCTTTGAAAAAAATAAAACAAGCTTAAGTCCTACAAATCAATGTTTCCTCAGGGCTTGGTCCTCTATCAAGTCAAATATCAGTCCATCCAAGTGGCAGCTTATGTCAGGGGGTTCCTGTCTCTATCACTTTAAATACAAATTTCTTATTTTATTCATTTATTTTTTATTAACTGTCCCCGTAATACCAGTCAAGAATCTCCCCCAAAACAAATTCCATGTTCAACTGATTCATTCCCCAGACTCCACCCACCAACAGAGGCACCCTCCTCAGACCCCTTTTATACCATGTCTAATGAATTGTTTTTTAATTTTAGTTAGGTTTTATTTTTTATTAACTGCGCCCCCAAACCCAGTAAACAACCCCTCCAAAAATCATTCCCTGTTCAACTGATTCTTTACCCACACCCTGCCAACACAGGCACCCTCATGCCCCTTTTATACTATGCCTTTGGGAAATTAAATAATATTTGTTTTATGTTGTGTGTAACTTCAATGTTCCCATTGATTTCAATGGAATGAGGTAGGCAAAAAATGTAGGAAAAATTGGAAAATCTGCACTTATCAAGGGAAATTTTTCACCATGAAGAAAGTGTCATTTTTCACGACTTCAATTTGAGGAAGAAATTTTTGCCCATCCCTATTCTAGACATAGGGAGAGAGGTATGTAGTGGAAAGTGAAAATGGTTTGAGAAGGGAGAGAGCAGAGGGTGTGGATGGTGGAACAAGAAGGACATTGTGTGCTGAGCAAAGGAGTAAGCCTAGAACATAAAAGGAAAAGAGGGAAGGGATGTAAAGGGGGGGGGTCAGCAGTGTTGAGAGCATTAAAGGTAAGAATAAGGTGTCACAAGCAAGGGCTGTAGGCCCAGCTGAGACAGTGGAAAGAATGTGGGAGTGAAATGGTTAACGATACCAGATCCCTGGTTCTCTGTTACTATTCCTAGCAACCACCAAATTATCTCCTGAAATCCCTCCTGCACTATCACCCCAGTACTACAATTTGCTGCCACCACCAAGACTTTATATCTGGGCATCTTAGGTTACCCCAAACACAACAGAATTACAGTATAAAATCACCTTAATAATCAGACATATAGAATTAACCCTTTTAGTAGCGTGTTCTAACTGAGCTTCCTTCAGAGTAATGAGTTCATGTTAGAGAACAGAGACAAAAGCTGATTAATTGAACATTTAATCTGAAAAAAGGTTTCACAGTGCTGGGTACAAAAATACAGAAATAAAGGACATACAGAAATAAAGATTACATATAGGCAAACAGTCCATAAACTAAAAGGGAGAAACACAAGAAATCCCTACAAAGAAACTCACTGTTTTTTATCCAAACCCCATATTAAATACATTCCACAGTTCCTTCTTAGAGGCCAGACCTCCTGGGAGGGTCAGGGGCTTAGTCTGACAGTTTACACTACACTCAATCAGACCTGTCAGGGATGTTACTGCAGAGTTCTACCTGAAAAGTCATAAGGCTTCCCAAAACATGCAATTTACAGCACACCTCTATAATGTTAGAATAATCACATTTCTCATATTTGTGTGAATATCTGGACACCAAAATGCTTGGTCTAAAGGGTTTCAAAGTGGCTATTCTTGTAACTCATAGCAGGAATACCTCTACCTGGCATGTTTGGTACCCACCAAAAGGGTAAAACCTGGGCATTCTAAATATATAGTTGTATTGAACCTTTTAACACTATATATACATGTTCTCCCTATTTCATATCATGTGGCTGGCCCCTGGATAAACCCCCATCAGAGCAAATGTTCCAATATATTTTATGGCACTCTACATGTCCTGCTCTGCTGATGTTATCTGCTCATTCAGTTTTATGGCCTAGGACTGGTGCACTTTGAATAACATACACATACAAAAATAAACAAACAACTTATACATACCAGAGGCCATCAAAGGCCAGATCATGCCTCGACGTGACAGAAGGACTTTGTAAGTGATGCATTGCTGAGTGGGAAACCATGTCAGATGTTTAAGAATTATGTGAGCAAGTTCAGTTTTTGGTGAGAGTGTGCTGATTCATGCAGCTGAGCTTAAGACAGATTGCATAGAGAAAAGATGGGAAGCTGAGAGGCTATTTGGTAGGACATTGCAATAGTGTAAGTGGGACAGAATGAGGGCATGCACAAGAGATTTAAATTGTTTTTTGGGAGAGGGATGGGTGGATTCTAGCAGAGACAGAGGCAACATGTTCTAGCCATATAAGGGGAGAAGGAAAAGGAGGAATCAAATATGGCCCCAAGGCAGCATGCTGAGCTGACTGGAGCAATGTCATTCCATCAACTGTAATGGTGAAGCTGGGTGTTGTGCAAGATCTTGGAGGGAAAATGAGAAGTTTGGTTTAGTCATGTTTTTCTTCAGCTGACGGAGGGCTATCCAGTAGGTAGTCAGAAATTTGTAACTGGATTTGAGGTAAGTGGACAATTAGATTTTGGTATCATCAGCAGTTAGATGATACTTGAAGCAAATTAATGAATACGTTTTTCAATAAAAGGGTGTACAGGGACAAATGTAGCGAACCCAAAACTGATCCTCGAGGAACCCCAACAGACAGAGGGACTGTAGAGTAGATGTTATTGCCATAAGATGCAAAAAAAAAAAAAAAAAAAGGAATGTTGTGAAAGATAGGAGGAGATCCATGAGGCAGCTTGATTGCTGAAACCAAGATTGTGGAGAATCTGAACAAGAAGATAATGATTAACTGTATCAAAGGCAGAGGATGTCAAATAGTATAAGTATAAAGAACTGGACTTTTGCAGTCTGGCGATCATTAGCCACTCTACAGAGCGCTTTCTCAGTTAAGTGACCACACCGGAATCCAGACTGCAGAGGGTCTAAAAGATTATTACACTCAAGGAATTTTGTTATTTGGGAGAAGACAAGGCATTCTAAGAGATGTGAAGTAAGAGATAGAAGGGAGATAGGTCGATAGAAAGACAGGAGGGGCCGAGTTTAGCCTTCTTAAGTAGGGATTTAATTTGTGCCTGTTTGAATGAAGAATGAAAGGTGCCTGTGGAGAGAGGGAGGGGGTATTGAAAATGTGTGTTAATATAGGTGTAAGGACTGGTGCAAGTGGTTTGAGTAAGTGGGAGGGCATAGGGTCCAAGGAGCAGGTGGTGAGGTGGGTGGATAGATGTTGAGAAATGTCTGCCTCTGTTACTGGAGTAAAATGGTGAAATATGATTAATGGGGTTTTTGGGAGACAGAGCTTTCCAGGACTGATGGAAGAGTAGGAGTCTGTTTATGAATAGATTTCGTCTTGTCTTTGGAGTGCTCAGTAAAAGCTTATGATGAATGTATGGAGTGAGAGGAAGCTGTAGAAGGATAGATCAGGGAGTCTAAGTCTGCAAAGAAATGGCAAGGATTAGATTTATTGTTGTGGATTAGTGTGATGTAGTATTCCTGTTTAGCCTAGGATAAGGCAGAATGTAGACAAGACAACAGAAATTTAAAGGGATGTAAACTACATGTGAGCAAGATTTCCTCCAGAGACATTCAGCAGAGCAAGTGAAAGAACATTGGAAGTGGGTGTGCGAGTTAAGCCAGGGTCGTGGATTGACTTGATGATCCCTCTGCAGTTTCATAGAGACAAATTAATTAATTGCAAATGATAGGAATGACTTGTAGGATGCAGACATACTACAAAAACACTTCCATTCCTGTTGCCAGTATTTCTAGATAGGGTACAGAAGCTAAGCTATTGAAATGACAGGACCTTACACATGGAAGTTGTTCAGATGAGACAAAATACTTAATTAAACCATTGGATTGTAAAGGCACTTCTAAAACAACACACACATCTCTCTAGAAGTTAATAGTAGCAATATATATATGTATACTTAGCCAGGATGTCTACTGAGGAATTTCAGATCAAAAACGTTTGGCTACTGATAGATACATCTTAATTTATTCAACCTTCATTGCTGATTTGACTTGCGGAGTGCTATCTCTTCTTGGAACATCCAGGCTGAGTATATTTGTGTATTTTATATGGGACATGCACCAATTGTTTATTAACTCTTGGCATACATGTGTGTGCCATGGCCTTTGCCACATTCGTTTCTCTCTCTCTCTCTCTCTCTCTCTCTCTCTCTCTATCTCGGTATGTATGTGTAGATAGATAGATAGATATTGTTTTTCTTGCCAGAGGTCTGCCAAACATTTGATGTATGTTTATTAATCTATCTATCTATCTATCTATCTATCTATCTATCTATCTATCTATCTATCTATCTGTCTGTCTGTCTGTCTGTCTGTCTATCTATCTATCTATCTATCTATCTATCTATCTATCTATCTATCTGTCTTTCTATCGATATGCAGGCTATATGGCCTAGATCAGTGGTTCTCAACTACTGTCCTCAGGACCTACTAACAGGCTGGGACTTAGGGATTTCTCTGCTAGAGCACAGGTGTGGTGATCAGAGGCCCATTCATATTGATTAACTCACCTGTGCTCTAACAAGGAAATCCTCCAATCCTGGCCTGTAAGTGGGTCCTGAGGACAGGAGTTGAGAAACACTGCCCTAGATGATATTGTTGTTGATCGTGTTATCACTGGTTTTATATAAAAGATTCCAGCTGAAGTCTATATGTATAATTGTAGATAAAAAAAAATATATCAACTGCAATTAAATCTAGGCCTTTTTGTCTATGTGTCTGCCTATCTATCTAGACACATCCTTTTCCAGTTGCTAGACTCTTGGATCAGTGTCAACATAAGAAAATGTACCTTTTCTGAAAAATTGTAACAGAAAATATACAAAAACACATTTAACTCTAGGGTAATTTAAAGCTGTAATTGTGCAAATGTTTGGAAATTCCCTTTCTAATGTTTTCTTTGTCATATGATATGTACTGCAGAGAAACCATCCGATGATGATCAAAACACTTTTCTCAACTGAAATGAAAAGGAAAATTTTAGTTGTATAATTCCTTATGCGGTACTTAAATAACCTTGGCACAGGAACTTTAAAAACACATTAAAGCATCATTAGAAAAATATTAAGTGTTGTACCAGACTACTGAAGTAGTCATGAATAACGTCATTGATCTAAGCTACAAGGTATCTATGAGTGATGTGAGAATTTTAATCGATTTGCAGCACAAGTATTTAATCACCTTGTCACTGTAAAGAAGTTAACTTTGAAAGCCCATTTTTAACCCTTTGATTGAGATATTCAACACATTGTGTTTCAAAGTGTTGGATAACTCTCTGGCACTCAAATTATTAAATAATTTTGGTAAATATTTAACCTATCAAATGCTATTATCCATGGAATGTTTTTAAGTAATATATTTTGGTAGAAGTAATAAAGTTTAAATAATGTTTAAATATATTTAGAAATGTGGGGCAGGTTCATTTCTGCAGGGATTTCCATGAAAAGGGATCACTATTTCTGCTCACCGCGGTAATTCTTGCATGAAGGAAAGTCCAGGTAAAACTGTACTTCAGAAGGTTAAGCCCATTGACTTTGCTCGTAAAAACTTTTCCCCATGAAGTTCCAGCACCACATCAATAAGCTCGCACATTTTGCACATCATCTTGCACACATATGTGTCATCACAAACTCCCAAACATGCACAGACTCAATAACCTCAGTTCCTGGCTTGGAAAATGTTTGCAAAAAGGGCCTCCTTGTGAGAAGTTACACTGAAACAGGGAAGTCATTTTTTCCTCCAAATCTCTTCCTGTGGTAAACACTTCCACACACCTTTGTTCAAGAAATGTCACATCCACAAGTATTACTTTGTTAAAATACATGTCAAATTATTTGCTAATACAATATTTCAGAGAAATTTGTTTAACAATAATTTGGCATCAATTATTATTTTTACCCAATGGTGAAAAGACAGTACATAATCATCCCCTCAGCTCTGTATCATATTTCACACATGTTGGGGAACAAGTCTGGGGGTCAGGCAGCATAGAAGGGGATTTGTGGATACCAGCTGTCCCCCAGCCTTGTCTCCTTGCTCATTGGTAGCTACAGATACCCATATACAGATACCCATATACCCATAGATACCCCTCTACATCAACTGCAAGATGGTATGTGACGATAACAGGAAGATTACACATGTCTGTGCTTCCTGTCCTGGCAGTTGTCATGACTCCTCCATCCTCAGTCATTCCTTCATCTACTGGGACTTTAAGAATGGAACCTATATAGGAGGATGGATTTTGAGTGAATGAACAATCTACACACGACACCATATCCATAGGGGCATGCATATGATTACATCTGCACAGGACAACTTAATTGAGGACCATGTCAGGACCAGGAATGCTATTTGAAGTACCTTTGGCCTCCTGAAAACAAGAATCCACTGTCTGGATAACTCAGAGGGGAGCTCTGCAACATGCACCTGGCAAAGTCTGCAATATCATACTAGCGTGTGCCATACTCCACAATATCTCAGTAGTCAAATGTGTAATGGAGGATCTGGACCCAGAGCCCATTGTGGAGGTGCCTGTTCCACAGCCTGAGGATAAAGAGACCCTCAGAGGGGAGGAGACATGAGACAAGCTTATCGGGGACTTCTTTACTTGTGAGTATAATGCATTAATCAAACATGATGCATGTATGACCATGGGCAATGCATGTAAATACACTCACACAATACATAATATGTTTTACTCCACAAGATGACTGAGATTCACATGCACCTTCAACCATGAAATTGTCTATGTCAACATCACAATGACATAGCTAGCACAGTAATGAACATTGCAGCTAACATGCCATGTTTGGGTCTAATGGAGGCTGTGAATTCAACTGACTTCAGGACTTCCATTCGGTCATGATGACATTGACTCTTCACGGATATCAACTATCCCCATGTGAATAGGGATGGGTGAAAATGTTTGCCTCAAACTAAAATCAGCAAATAATGGCACTTCCCTTTCCACCAACAAAGTGCAGTTTTTCTGTTTTTTTCACCTATCTCATTCATAGGGATGGGCAAAAATATTTGCCTCAAACTGAAATTGGCGAACAATGGCACACACAGTAGTTGAGTAATGTCCAGCAAACGCAGAAGTGACAGGGGAGGGGGGAGTATGGAGCATTGCAGGGATGTGAAAGTAAAGTACTAGTTCAAAAACTGACTGCAGCAATGGTTGCTGCAGCATGTGCAATAAATGATGATGATCCCTCTACTACAAGGGAGGTTGCAGTTTGTCAAGGTCCAGGACCAGCAGTGCCAGTACAAATAAAGAACCATATTAGAAGAACACTGAAGATGACAACAAGTCACATTCAAGTGTTGATGCTGGCAATAGCATAATAGAGGAAGGTGTAGCAGCTGAACCACCTGCTGCATCAGATAGTGAGACAAACAGGCACCAAAACACCTGTCCTCAAAGTAGTAGTGAACTTTGTTACAGTAAAAGTAAGAATAAATTGTTTGAGACCTCTAAAAGATTAAAGGAATATAAGGTTAGTGGGCAAGAATTGTCAGGTGATGCTGATGCTGCTGAGGATGAACTAATGATGATTAATGATGATGTTGCAGATCTAGAATATATCCCTCGAGCATCCTTCTCTTGTTCAGTTACAGATGATGTTGTGAGTGAGGATGATGATGACATGGCAATAAAGTTAGCAGAAAGGCAAAGGATGAATCTTCCACCACTGAAAATTACACAGTCACCCTATCAGTCATCATCAGCATCAACGCCTCTTCAAAGTCCAAGTCCCACTCAGCCACACACACGTTTTGAGTAGGGATGGGTGAAACTTTCAGCCTCAAACTGAAATCGGAGAAAAATGGCACTTTCCACTTGGCGAAAAATTTCCAGCAAAAAGTGCTGATTTTCCACTTTTTTCACCCATTGAAATCAATGGGAACATAGAAGTTACACACAACACATTACAAATAATATTTTATTTCCCAAAGGCATTGTATAAAAGGGGCATGAGGGTGCCTGTGTTGGTGGGGTGTGGGGAAAGAATAAGTTGAACAGGGAATGTTTTTGGGGGGGTTGTTTACTGGGATTGGGGGACACAATAAAAAAGAAATCCAAAATAAAATAAACTAAAAACCATAAGACATGATATAAAGGGGTCTGAGGAGGATGCCTGTGTTGGTGAATGAATTAATCATTTGAACAGGGAATTTGTTTTGGGGGGCTTTCTTGACTGCTATTTGGGGGGGGGGTAGTTAATAAAAAAATAAATCAATAAAATAAAATAAAACAATTGTATTTAAAGTGACAGAGACAGGAACTGCCTAACATAAGCTGCCACTGGGGTGGACTGATACTTGACTTGATAGAGTATTTTGTAGAGTATGATTTGTTTGATTT
The DNA here is from genome assembly GCA_037306005.1 of Rhinophrynus dorsalis. NCBI lineage: Eukaryota > Metazoa > Chordata > Amphibia > Anura > Rhinophrynidae > Rhinophrynus > Rhinophrynus dorsalis. The sequence goes on from CM074721.1 coordinate 314,411,056, forward strand.
GTTGTTAGAGGCCTTTGTAGGACTTAGACTTATTAGAGGCCCAAGCCCTGACAAAGCATCGATTTGTAGGATTTAAGCTAGTTTGGCACAAGCCCTAAGGAAACATTGATTTGTAGGACTTAGGCTTGTTAGAAACAAACCCCCTAAAATGGTTTATTTTTTTGTAGGACTAGTTTTTTTTCTTTTATTTATTTATTTTTTTCAAAACACAAGTCCTGAGAAAAAAATAAAAATACCTTACTGGCCTAATGCCAGCAGGTCATGTTGGCCAGTGGTCACTGTCAAATGTCCTCCTGAGTTGCAACTGCTGTTCTTACTGCTGCTGCTGAGTTGTTTAAGCAGCAGGATGATTAGGCAGCTGAAACTGAATGGGATCAACAATAGCAGTAACATGGAAGATGGATCATGAAGGTTCCACCTGCCACCTCTGGCTCAAGTGATGAGCCTGAGGCAGTAGCAGAAGAATAAGTAGCCCCCAGTATATGTGTAGAAAAGAACAAGTTGACCATTAAATTTTCTCCACCTGCCCCTCCTCCAAAATCATCATGGGTGTGTTGTTATTAGAATATATATGTTTCCCTTGAGAAAGGAACTGTGGCTTCCATCAGCAACTGCAATGTGCACAGTGTGTGTGTGTGGTAATCAACATCTGGGGGCACAACTGTATCCAAACATCATGACACCCAAAACCAAGTACTGCCACTGTCACTGTCCCCTTGTTCAGACCCCGCTAAGGACACATGACAACTTGCTGACAGTTTAATAGTAATGATGAACCCGCCCTGCCAGAATCCTAGCATATTCTGTGGGATGGAACCTCCTCAGATGCCACCTGATGACCTGGTATAGATTATCCTCCACCACACTGGCATGTGTGGTCAATGCACCACACAGTGTGCAATGGGTAGAGATGAACTGCCATATCCTAACATTAACAGAGTGGCTATCATTTGGCGGGGGATATAACGATGAATGAGGTGGATTGGCAGGAGATGTACTTGTTACCCTAGAGGAAGAAGGTGATGTTGATGGTGAGCTAGTTGTTTTCTCTCATCATGGAACTTTCAGTGTCTGTCTGGCTTTCTTTATTCTTCCTCTTTGATCTCCACCTTTCTGGAGAGTCAGGGGGTACAGTAACAGCGGTGCTAGATTTCTGTAACAGGTGTTTGGTGTTAACATGTTTGGAGTAAATGTCATGGTGTCTGTGTTTCATGTGTGTTATCAGGGCGGTTGTGCCAAGGTGTGTTCCCTCCTTTCCCCTTCTCACTAACTTGTCACAAATTTTGCACTGTGTCATTGTTGATGATGACTGCACTGTGCCTGTTGGAAGAGAATAATAGTTCCACACCCATGACTTCTGGGGGGAGGGATAGGGAACTGGTGAGGAAGAATGGTCTCTTTCTTCTTGTCCTCCACATATCCCTTCACTTTCTGTGGCAGCAGATAATGTTGTTGCTGTTGCTGCTACTGCCTCAGATTTAGCACTGCAACTAGGATCAGGAGGAGTATTGCTACTGCTGGCAAGTGCAACCTGTCCTAGTCCTGCATTACTTGTTGACCCCATTCCCACTGTGTCCACGGTGGTCTGTGGCATACTAGCCTGCTCCTCATCACCCTGCTGCCCTTTCATCTCAGCAGCAGTAGAAGTTAGAGCTGTTGCAATTTCCGCTAATTTCAAAAGCTGACTGCTAATGGTGGTGGTGCCCATCCTCATCCCTGTCTCCCATTCCTTCTCAGTTTCTGTTAAAAGGCCATCAATGTCTCTTCTACCCCAGCTTCTCTAACACCACCACCACCACCACTTGTCCCTACATGCTGCTGCTGTATTCCAGACATCTCACTGCTGCTTGGAGGAGGAGGTGATGAGCAATGTGACAGAAGGTTCCCTGCTGTCACACATGGCATAATTTTCTCCTCCCCCCTGAGTACTACAAGAAACACTAGCAGCAGACAAAGTATTGGTGGCAGCAGGTTCAGCACTGGCAGCAGGTTTAGCACTGGCTGAAGGTTCAGCACTGACAGCAGGTTCAACACTGACAGCAGGTTCAACACTAGTGGCAGCACATCTGATAGCAGGTACAACACTAGTGGCTGCAGGTACAGCAATGGTGGCACTGGCAGCGGGGGCAACACATCTTGCAGCAGGCACAGGCAGCTGACCTGTTCTGCTCTCACTAGTACTACCCTTTTCTCCCTCCCTTCCCATTCCCTTTTCTTCCTTCCTTCCCATTCCCTTTTCTCCCTCCCTTCCCATTAATTCCCCAAGATCCCTTGGGGTGATTTAGGGGGACTGGACAGCATTGGTACAGTGGTGGTCCCTTCCTCCTCAGACTCAGTGGACACATAATGGTCTTTCCAGCTCCTCCATTGATTAGTCTCTCCTGCCTCACTTTTTGCAAAATATCACAAGAGAACAGCACAGCACGTCTATCTCGCTCTGTAGCTACTTCTATTGTGTCTGCCTAGAGCAAAAATGTCACGTTTTTATAGCGGAAGTGTGAAAACAATGTAAATCAATGGCCGGAAACTTTCTAGCCATTGAAAAAATGGCAAAAAATTTGGCCAATGGGTGAAAAATGTGACAATTTTAAGCTCTAGTTTTTCTGCAAAAAAGCAGAAAATGACATTGTTTTTGTGAAATTTCCCGCGGAAACAGGGTGACAACTTTCACCCACCCCTAGTTTTAAGTACCCAGCAGCAGCAACAACAACAGCAACACAGGTTATTAACAAGGTTAGATATGACGAGTGCCTCTGCAGCTGTTGCGGTAAGTGCTGCACCTTTGACACCTACTAGTAGTGGCAGTAGAATTGCATCAAAATCTAGCCCCAGTAGTAGAAGTAGCAGCAGCACCTCAGGAACCCCACAGTCCATGAAGTCCACAGTATAGAGATACTTCACTCAGGATCCTCAACTAAGCATGTTGCTATCTGTTGTCTGTGCAAAACAAGTGAGCAGGGGAAAACAGGCTCACACCTAGGCACCTCTTCTGTGAGATTGCATATAAAGCACAACCACAGGTCTGACTGGTAGACACACTATCAGCAGGCCAAAGGTGCCACAACTAGCAGCAGCAGAAGCACTCTAAAAAGTCCCCATGACTCCAGGGCAGAAAAAAGAACTAGTGAAGTTATTTATGTGTCAGAGTGTGTGCTACTGCCAGTGCCAACAGTTAGTTTACTACAAATAACACCCATGGCTACTGCTGCAGAGGAGCATAATGACTCTGGGTTTGCTGTAGGTGATGGCAAGTGTCATAGATTACCCACACATGCTTCCTCTACCACCACCACCTCCTCTAGTCATGTTGTTAAAACAATAAAGCTCCAGGGTTCTTCTGCCATGTCCTGCCAACCCACACTGACTGAATTCGTAGGAAGGAGTCCAAATCTTCACAAAAACAATACCAAAGTATGCCTGTGGGATGGCTAGGCTGCAAAGATGTTGGCACATCTGCCGTATTCTTTTGTAGAAAACCAAGGTTTCAGAGAACTGATGTCATGTGTAGTGCCATGCTGGAATATCCCAAGCCACAATTATTTTTCCAGAACGGCTGTGCCTGAATTGTACAAGCACGTGGTTAGTGTAGTGACCAAAGGGCTGAAAAATGCATATGGCAAGAAAATCCACCTGACAACAGATATTTGGATAAGTGGACAGAGCACAGACTATATGACTGTGTCTGCTTACTGGGTTTCCCTCCCAGCACCAACAGTTGACAAAACTAGCTTACAGCATCAGGTGACAACCAATAATTGTTCTTCTGGTTCTGGCAATGTGATTAAAAGGTGGCAGCAGCAGGATAGCCAATAAGATGGTCCCGCCACTTTGTGAATACAGAGTTTTGAGAGACAGTCACACATAGCTGTAGATGTTTTAAGTAAGCTAGAGCAGGTGATAAAGGAATGGTTTGTACCCTACTCCTTAAAAGCTGGTTCTGTGTCTTCTGATAATGACTCCAACATAATAGCTGCTTTGAGAATAGGTGGCATGGTACATGTGCACTGCTTTGTCCATGTGCTAAATTTAGTTATAACCAGATTCCCGGCAGAATCTGAAACCCTCAAAGAGATGCCTTCCATTGCCAGCTAAAACTGTGCCCATTTTAGTCACTCCTACAGGCCCAAGCCCTAAGGCGGTGCTCAATTTCACTGTTGGGTGTTTGGCTTTAATATGTGTTACCTAAATGTCATGGTGTCTGAGTTTCATGTAGGTTATCAGGGTGGTTGTGTCAAGATGCATTCCCCCCTTTTTCATTGACTTGTCACATATTGTGAGCAGTGCTATCACTGATGACTGCTTTGTTCCTGCCCCAAGAGAAAAATAGTCCCACACCCAGGACCTCAGGGGGAAAGGTGGCAAATAATGGCCTCTTTCCTCTTCTTCTCAACATTCCTCTTCACTGGCTGGGCCAGAGGATAATGTTGCTGATCTTGCTTTTACTGCATCAAAATCAGCATTGCAACTAGAACCAGGAGTATTGCTGCTGGCAAGTGGAACATGTCCTAGAACCGCATCTTTGGACCTCATTCCCACCATGTCCATGGTGGTCTGTGGCACACTAGCCTGCTCCTCCACAGCATCCTGCTGTCCTTGCAACTCAGCTGCAGCAGGAATTAAAGCAGTAGCAAACTCCACAAATACCAAAAGCTCACTGTTGGTGGTGGTGATGCCCATCCCTGTCTCCCATTACTTCTCAGTTTGGGAAAAAAAGGATATTAATGTTCATTTCGCCCCAACGTCTTCACCATCATCAGCTTCATCACCACAGCACATTCAACACAGCACCAAGGGGGTTAAACGTGCAATTGAAATGATTTGGCCAGCTTACCCATTACTTTTCAGTTTTGGATCTACAACATTTTCTCCTTGTTTGAAGCCTTTCAGCACAATTTGTGCAGCTCAAGCCTGTCACTGTGTTGCACATAGCAGCTAAGAGAATTTGTATGGTGGACATTTATGGACATAAGGACTCACTGGAAGTCTGGAGAGTGCAGTCATCTCCAGTATCACTGCTGTCTTGGACCCCCCCCCCCTCAACAGCAGTTGTGGAGAAGTTGTTTTGGAGCATCTCCTCCCAGGAATTCAAGGTAATGTTCAGAGCTGAACCACCTCCAGTGTCACTTGCATGCAGGGTCAGGTCTCCCATCTTGTTCTTAACTTTGCGCTTGCAGTCTGTCCACCTCTTCTTGATGGAGTGATTGGTGTGCTTACACCTGGACACCACGTTGACTGCATTGAGGACCTGATGCCAGGCAAGCTTCTTCCTAGCACCACTCTCTCTGACTCTTTGTGGGGAAGAGTATGTACTCCCTATCCAGTATGCTCTCCTCGTAGGAATACATTGGGTCCTGCAGTCTGATTGTTGTTGAGTACACCTCCTCCCACCTGCTCTCCCTCTCCTTCCCTGACCAGGAATCCCCTGCTATATTTCCTCCTGTCCTTCGCCTCTCCCCATCCCTCCAGCCTCCACTCCTCTCCCTGCCATCTCACTACCACTCTCCTAGCTCCCTCACATAGTCACTCAACCATTCACAGAGGCACTCGGTCACAATCACTCTCTTGTACTCCCTTGCACTCATTGAATCACACTGTTTGAAATAAAAATAAAGATGTGTTATGTGTCCAAAACAAAAGGTGTATGTGATATAGATAATTTCTTACACTGGCTTGTTTCCTTTGAAGTTGAAGTATCTGGTGTTGTTTAGTGACTGAAATTACCACACAGTGAAGTAAAAAAGCTGTGACACACATTATAAGGCTATGTGTGTTTGTTTGGCCTATACTCATTGTCAATTCTGGTAAACGGCTTATTGCAGGGCTGTGCTACTCAGACATGGCTAACGTTTGGTAATGGTTTTTCCTTACAGACTGTTTTACCATACTTTATTGGAGAGAGCCCTCAATGTGGTTAGTCCCGGTATTCTATTCCTAGAATATCATTTTATATAAGTATTTTAAAAACATTTTATATAGTGATCTTGTTAACAAATGAATATGCCTTATATCGTTAAGGAACAACTGTAACTCTATTCTAGTTTTTATTTCTGTTATTACATGGAAATCAAAATACTTTTTACTTGAGTACAGCTTTCCAGAACTTCAAGATTTTCCATACCACCTTGATTTCTATGAATAGGGCTAGTTTCACATCTTGCTATAAAATCACTGTGAACCCACAAATGAAGCCATAAAGACATGTTTGTTCAGAGACCTGTACTATGAATTTCTGTCTTAATAACAAGCTCATAAACTTTTATTAAACCATGGAGAGCCAAACCTCTCTGGCACTCAAAGGGTGAAATTACACACAAAAGCTTTATAACATATGTAGGGTATCTTGTTCACTGCTCAGAAGCAAAGTCCTCAATAATTTTAGAACATTTCTCTAAAGGAACATTTAGTGAAACAGGTAATGTATAAATATAAGTAGAAACATTTTACCATATGGATGCCTTACCATGGCTGATAGAGCTCACCTTATATTTTATTACTTCAAGCTTCTGTGAGTATAGAATTGAAAACATGAAATGAATAGAATCAAAAGTTTCCAGCTAACACCTTATAAGTAGAGTTTTCCTGGCATGTTATAGGAAGTAACCATTTGAAAAAATATATATTTTGTTAATAAACTTGGGATTATTCTATATTAAAGATTACTGGTAATAGTAACTTTAATGTATGTGTCAATTCTGTCTCAAAGTATGAAACTGAAGATGTTGTTTTAGAGTGTTTGAAGTTTGTTTTGTTAAGGGGTGGATGAGTAGCTGGGTGGAGATGTGTATGGAATGTGCCTGTCTGCTTCCACCTAATGTCTGTATCACTTTATGTCAAGCTTAGGAAATGAAAGTTCATAAGAAATTTTCCACACCTAAGCTAAAAAACATTTAGAAATTACCACTCTTTCAGATAATAAAAAATGTTAACTTTATTCTGCCACTTTTCAAAGCCACGATTATAGTTTTTAGCAGTGCTGATTAATCATTTGAATTTTAGAGTTGTATAGCATGAAAAAAACTTATAGGGAATTCTTTGACTACACTAGAGAAGGGTTGAAAGATTTTGCCTCAAAAGAGTGAAAAATGTCACTTTTCATCTTCTATGGGAATGCCAGTAAAAAGTGTCATTTATTCTTCAGCTTTTCCATGCTGCCCATATTGTACTGGTAGCCACAGAGTTACACATACAAGAAAAAAATAAAAAGGAGAATAGTACTGTATATAAAACATATAGATATAGATCATTTCAACAGTGATGATGAAGTTGAATAACTTCATGATGATTTATTATGCCTCTATAAACAAGAATATTACCACTATAAATGTATAATGGGAGATTTTTATGTAAGAATTAGCAAGATCCAAAATGGTGAAAAATCAGTCAGACCACATGGAACTGGAAGGAGATGACAGAAGTAACCAACAGCTCAAATTTGCAGAAGAATAAAATGTGTCATCATGAATTCATTCTAAAGAATAATGCCCAGAGAAAATGGATATGAGAAAGCCCAAATGGTAATACAAGTAAAATCAACTCCCTACTTGCAAATAAGAAAACGATATTCACGGAGTGCAATCCTCAATCATTTTAACTTTGGAAATGACCATCATCTAGTGACAGCAAAAATCATAACTGACTGCAAGAAACAAAAAAAAAGAAAATGATCAAGTAAACAAATGTAAAGAATGACACTAGCCAGCTATTGCAAAATCATTAGCGTTGTCTAATCGCTTCAGTGTACTGTAAGACCTTCCAGACACAGACATTTCAACCAAAATGAAAAAGTTATGGAGACCATTGCAGACACATACCCTTGCAGCTACAGTAAAACAAGAAAAAACAACCTGAATATCAAAAGAAAGAGCTGACAGGATGAAAAAGTGATGAGAAATGAAGCAAAATGGTAATATTAGAAACAGGGTAGAATATGTGGAAATATATAAGTGCATAAACGAAGAAATGTGCAAGTTCAATGTTGAGCTCATCAAAAAGACACTGGAAGAAAATCAAGGGTTAAAGAAAGCAAAACAAAAGATGACCACACATAGGAGCCAAATATTTGCATTAAAGCTTGAAGATGGTACAACAGCAAAACTCAACGACAAATACCAAAATAAGTAGAACATTTTTTTTAAACTTTATAATACAAAGCAGCTGATAAAATTACTACTGAAATTTCAAAAAGCCAGAGGTCATCCCTTATTTAAAGCCCTAGCTAGATTATTTTCAAAATAACTACTACACGGCAAGTAGGGATGGGCAAAAGTTGTTGCCATGTTCCCGCGAGAAATCCAGTGAAAATCACATTATTGTCTGCTTTTTCACAGGAAAATCCATTTTTAAAATATTGATTAAAACCTTCATGGTTTTCATAATTAGCCAAAATTCCTCACCGATTTTTCAATGGCTACAAAGTTTCCGCCCATTGATTTATGTTGTTTTTGCTTTTCACTATAAAAACGTTACGTATTTGCCAAAGTGAAAAACAACAAAAGCAGCTACAGAGCGAGGTAAAGTGCTGTGTTGTTCTGCTGTTATTTATTTTGAAAACTGAGGCAGGAGAGGCTCATAATGACTGCTATCGCTATGAGCAGGTTTAAAAATAGTAAAAGGAGGAACTGGAAGGATCCTTATGTGTCCATTGAGTCTAAGGAGGAAGTGAGCACTACTGAACCAATGCTGTCCAGTCCCCCTAAATCACCCCTAGGGATCTTGGGGAAACAAATGGCAAGGGAGGAAGAGAAGGGTAGTACTAGTGAGAGCATTACATGTCAGATGCCTGCACCTGCTTCAAGACGTGTTGCCCCTGCTGCCACCAGTTCTGCACCTTTTGCCAGACATGCTGCCCCTGCTGCCACCATTGCTGTGCCTGCTATCAGACGTGCTGCCCCAGCTCCACTAGTCCTGCGCCTGTTGGCAAACATGCTACCCCTGCTGCCACCAGTGCTGTGCCTGCAGCCAGTACTGCCCCTACTGTCACCAGTACTGTGCCTGCTGTTAGACGTGCTGCCCTTGCTGCCACCATTGCTGTGCCTGCTGCCAGTGCAGAACCTGCTGCTAGTGTTTCTTGTAATACTCAGGAGTGGGGGGGAGGAGAAGATGATGCCAAGTGTGACACCAAGGGACCCTAATTCACACTTGCCATCTCCAAGCAGTCCCGCCAGTGCTAGTACTACTAAGAAAGTCCAGCAGCTTGTTAGTGTTAGGAGTGAAGGAGGGGGTAATCATTAATATCCTCATATTAGTAGTGACTGTGAGGAGGAGGAATCTGTGGCTGAAGTTGATGTGGTTGGTGTTAGTAGTAGCAGCAGTAATAATGAAGCAACCGATGGAACTAGTGAGGAGCAGTAGGAGAAGCATTTCAGAGCATCCATACTAGTGGTGAAGGGAGCCCATACTATTACTCTGGCTCTGGGAGTCCTCCCCTTCCCTTCACTAAAGTGTCCAAGTGGAACATGATCCTGAAGACTAAGAGGCCAGAACTGGTGTTGGGGGAGAGCAAGCACAAAATAAATACCACCAACACCAGCAGGAGCATATCCGCTGCCTGTGCCTGCTGCTACTGCTGCCAGTCTGCCTTCTTCACTTCACCAAGAAATGATATGTGTGATATTAGGGGACCCTCTGTCACATTGCTCATCCCCTCCTCCAAACAGCAGTGAGATGCCTGTAATAGAGCAACAGCAGCATGTAGGGATTTGTGGTGGTGGTGATGATGATGCTGGAGAAGCTAGTTGGAAGAGATATTGATTGCCTTCTTAGCAGAAACTGAGAGTGAATGGGAGACAGGGATGTGGATGGCCATCACCACCACCACTAGTGGTGACATTTTGGAATTTGAGGAATTTGCAACTGCTCTAATTCCTGCTGCTGCTGAGATGCAAGGGCAGCATGATGCTGAGGAGCAAGCTAGTGTGCTACAGACCACCGTGGACACAGTGGGAATGGGGTCAACAAGTGATGTGGTACTAGGCAGTTTCCACTTTCCAGTGGAAACAACATTTCTGGTCCTAGTTGCAGTGCTGAATCTGAGGCAGTAGCAGCAACAGCAGCAACATTATCCACTGCTACAGACAGTGAAGGGGAATGTGGAAGACAAGAAAAAAGAGGCCATTCTTCTCCACCTGTTCCATGCTTTCCCTCCCCTTGAAGTCATAGGTGTTGGACTATTTTTCTCTTGGAGCGGCAGCAATACTCCTGGTCCTAGTTGCAGTGCTGATTTTGAGGCAGTAGCAGCAAGAGCAGCAACATCATCCACTGCCAACACAGACAGTGAAGAGGAAAGGAGGGAAAACACCTTGGCACAAGCACCCTGATATCACACATGAAACACAGACACCATGACATTTATGTCAAACATGTTAAAGCCAAACACCCACCACAGAAATCAAGCACTGCTTTTGCTGTACCCCCTGACTCTCAAGAAAGTCAACAAGAGGTGAGGCAAATATCAAAGAGGAAGAAGAGTAGAGAAACCAAGGCAGAGACTGGATGTTCCATGACGAGTGAAACAACTAGCTCATCATCACCATCACCTTCTAGGGTAACTACATCTTCTGCTAATCCACCTTGTTCATTGTTACCTCCTCCACCAAATGATAGCCACTCTGTTGATGTGTCAGTTCATGTCCACCCATTTCACACTCTATTGCGCATTGACCACACATGGTAGTGTGGTGGAGGAGAATCGCAACCAGGGCATGAACCGGCATTTGAGGAGATTTCATTCCACAGAATATGCTAAAATGGTGGCAGGGAGGGTTCATCATTACTATTTAACTGTCAGCAAGTTGTCATGTGTCCTTAGCAAGTTCTGGACAAGGGGTATAGTGACAGCGGCAGTACATAGTTTCTGGTGTCATGGTGGATACAGTTGTGCCCTCAGATGTTATTTACCACACTCACTGTGCACATTGCAGTTGCTGATGAGAACCACTGTTCCTGCTCATTTTGGAAGAGGGGCAGGTGAAGAAGAATTATTAGCCAAATTCTTCTTTTCTCCGCATAGACTGGGGACTACTTATTGTACTGCTACTGCCTCAGGCGCATCAGTGGAGCTAGTTGTGGCAAGTGGAACCTGCATCATCCATCATCCGTGTTACTGCTATTGTTGATCCCTTTCCCTTTCAGCTGCCTAATCATCCTGCTGCTTAAACAACTGAGTAGCAGCAGCAAGAACAGCAATTATGGACTCAGGAGGACATTTGACAATGGCCACTGGCCAACATGATCTGCTGGCACTAGGCAAGTAAGGCATTTTTATTTTTTTCTCAGGGCTTCAGAGCTTGTGCCTCTAACAACAAATCTAACAAATCATCTTCTACAAAATACTCCATCAAGTCAGGTATCTGTCCACCCCAATGGCAGCTTATGGGGCTCCTGTCTGTATCACTTTACATACATATTTCTTATTTTATTTTATTGATTTATTTTTTTATTAACTGTCCCCTGCCAATACCAGTCAAGAACAAATGCCCTGTTCAAATGATTCATTCCCCAGACTCCACCCATCAACACAGACACCTTCCTCAGACCCCTTTTATAACATGTCTTATGGGGTATTTTTAATTTTGTTCAGCATTTATTTTTTAATTAACTGCCCCCCAATCCCAGTAAACAACCCTGAAAAAAAAACATTCCCTGTACATCTGATTCTTTGTCCTCACTCTGCCAACCCAGGCACCCTCATGCCCCTTTTATACTATGCCTTTGGGAAGTAAAATAATATTTGTTATGTGTGTTGTGTATAAATTCATGTTCCCATTGATTTAAATGGAATTAGCTAGGTGAAAAAAGCAGAAAATCAGCACTTTTCTCAGGAAATTATTCGCAAAACGGGAAGTTCCATTATTCGCCGATTTCAGTTCGAGGTGAAATTTTTCTCCTATCTCTAATGGCAAGGTGCCTGAAACATAGAAAAATTCAGAATTCATCCTACTGCACAAAAAATGTGTTATCAAGAAGGTTGTACACTATACTTAACGGCACGCAGCACAATCTAAAGAACAAGCAGGCTTCAGGATCAGTTTTATTACAATGGACCATACCCAGAGAGTGCAACAAGCTATACAGCAACATAATGAATACCACCTTCCATTATGCATCACCTACACTGACTATGAAAAGGCCTTTGACTCAATGAAAAAGGAAGCAATAATCAATGTCCTGATCAGCCAAGCAATAGATAGAGCTAACATCAGTATTCTCCAATCAATATATGAAAATGCAACTGCATCCATACAGGTCAACAATGATAAAATCCAGCTGAACACAGAAAAAGGAGTCTGTCTGTCATAGTGTACCTTGGCATCCGTGCTGCCAGTTACCCTTGTGCTCAGCTCTATCTGGTGGTCACGGGTGCAGGTGTGCGCTGCTGTCTAGGATGCTGTGCTTGTTTATACGCACATGTTCAATTTGCCTAATTGATTACCGCCTTTGTGTGTGCCTATTTAAACTTCCTGGGACCTAGTGTTAGTCACCCTTAAAGGGATAGTAATACTTCGTTTTATCTTCATTTTATTTTGTAGGGATTTAAAAAAACATGAAGAACCATATAAGTCTTATCTCTCAAACCTTTATGGTTTGAGAGATATTCACAAGCAAAGCTTCCCCCTCCCACCCCTTTTACCTAGTGTAAGCCATCTCTTCTCAGATGTGGAATCCAGTCCATAGACCGGACAGATAACAGCAGGGGACAGTCTTTTTCTATGAGAACAATGAAAGCCCTGCCCCCCTTGACAAGTTTTTCAGGTTTTTCCCTTATCTTAATTGAAGATTTTCCCTCTCTGCAATCTACCTGGGCACCTCCCTTCTGCTCTGGCTGAGCAGTGTTACATCAGTAAAAGGGGCGGGAGGGGGATATTTTGTCATTGAATTACTCCTTAACTACAACTCTGACAGAATTGAAATAACACTCTCCAAAGTCCAAATACTATGATGATTAATTAGAACTGTTTTAATTATGAAACTTTACTATCCCTTTAACTGGTGTTCCTGTTAATACTTGTTACATTTGCTCTGTCTCGTTGTGACCCTTGTATGGCTTCCGATTTCGCTCCGTGTATGACCCAGGCTTGTCTGACTATCCACACTAGTTCTGACCTGTGGCTCAGGCTGACTACTCACTCTGTGTATGACCCCGGCTTGTCTGACTATCCACACCGGTTCTGACCTGTGGCTTTGGCTGACTACTCACTCTTTGTTACCTAGACTGGTCTGGCTATTCACATTAGTGGCACTTTGTCTTGTGCTGTTCTTTCTCGAAGAACCACTGTCTGCATTTGATACCGTGTGGTAGTACGCATATACCTCTGGGCACTTGGTCCTACCATCCAGATAGAACCATAGGCGAGGTTCTTCATTTCACTATCCTACTCCGAGTAGTGCAGGCCTCTGACCAATGTCAGTCTGGGTAGTGGACTATGGTCTGTCCATTCACCAGTTCTGGGGTTAAGCTGGGGAATTGCTTATTATATGTTTATTATCAGTAAAGGTGGTTTTATCTCACTTTACCTGTGTCTGACCTTCTTTGTATTGGGTACCGTGACACTGACCTGTACACACAATCTCTCCAAAATTATTTTCTGCTTTTTTAGAAGAAATTTTCGACAAACTAATGTCTCTTTGGTAATGTTTAACAAATTTTACATACCAAGGAAAAATCGCAGTAGCTGGACAAGAATATAGTTTTTATCATTGTCATGTTTGTGTGAAATCGTTATCCTCCTCAGTTTATTGAAACACATTACTTGTCCAAAGTGGGGTAGATGGTGGCAATCCATTTTCACATCCCTCCTGTACCTCCTCATCTGTGCTGCTGTTAATATTTTTGTCCTGGCTTTGCCTGTCATGTGTGGTTTCTGCTACCTGATATTCAGATGGTATGAGATGTTGGTTCATTTGTAAGAATGTTAGTATCCAACAATGCTGTTTGATAGCCATGTCCTGCGGTCATTGACAATTTAACCAGCTGCACTGAAAACCCTCTCAGACTCCACGCTTGCTGGAGGACAACTGAGGGTTTCTACCGTAGTACGTGTCAATGCTGACCACACACACACTGCTTTGTTTGCCAGTAGTCCATGGGATAATTGTTTCTGCCTAGAACATAGCTATCCTGCATGTATGCAGAAACCATCTCACATGCAGTGGGACCACTTCTAGGAGCTATGTGTCATGGTTTGTTAAGATTCTCAGACGCAAGGTTAGGTAAAAACACAACTTTACTGAAAAGTTTAAGATAATCCCATAGGATTTTATACACATACATACAATACATAGAATGGCAAATAGGTAGTAGCAATAGCAAATCAGGCTCTACTGGCTCTGCCAATATACCGGGCAAGGCAGCTTAGGCAAGCAATGAAAAGGTGGCTCTACCGACCCTGCCAATATACCGGGCAAGGCAGCCAAAAGACAGTCAGGAGAATACAGGCTCTACCGGCCCTGCCAATATACCGGGCAAGGCATCCTAACAGACAGTCAGGAGAATACAGGCTCTACCAGCCCTGCCAATATACCAGGCAAGGCAGCCTAACGGATCACCAGCTGATACAGGCTCTACCGGCCCTGCCAATATACCGGGCAAGGAAGCCTAACGGAACACCATAATAGTAGGCTCTACCGGCCTTGCCAATACCGGGTAAGGCAACCTCAGGGTGGAATAATAGAAGGTTCTACCGGCCTTACCAATATACCGGGCAAGGCAGCCTAAGGAGGAAGTGTCAACCACAGTGGCCTCAATAACTGTCAGATGACAATGACAGTATGGAGATGGTAGGTAGAGGCTACAAGGCCCAGTGGTATTACCAGGTAGTCTGCACACCCCAGTACCCATGTACTGAGGGAATAACTAGCTGTCTGGGACTGGACAGCGCACTGGGAACCATCAGACTATTTGAATCGTAAGCCATGAGGCAGAGGAGTAAACCAGCGCCCTCACGCTGAAAACCAACAGGCTGGATGTAAATAGACCTTCAGGTCATAGAGCGAACCAACGCCCGCGCGTTGGGAACCAACACTCTAATACAGGTAAGCAGCAAGGCAGTGGAGCAAACCAGCGTTGGGAACCAACAGATTGAGTAAATAGTAGGCCAGAAGGCAATGGATCGAACCAGCGCCCACGCGCTGGTAACCAACAGGCTGGATAATCATAGGCTATAAGGCAGTGAAGCGAACCAGCGTCCACACTCTGGGAACCAACAGATAGTTGTGTATAGAGCCGTAAGGCAACGGAGCAAACCAGCACCCGTGCGCTAGTATCAACAAACTAGAGCATAGTAGCCACAAGGCAGTGGAGCGAACCAGCGTCCGCACGCTGGGAACCAACAATGCATATAGTAGGCCGTGAGGTAGTGGAGTAAACCAGCGTCCGCACGCTGGGAACCTACAGATAGTTGTGTATTGAGCTGAAAGGCAAAGGAACGAACCAGCGCCCGCACGCTGGTAACCAACAGACTAGTAGTGTAGTAGCCGCAAGGCAGTGGAGCAAACCAGCGTCCACACGCTGGGAACCAACAGATAATTGTGTATAGAGCCGTAAGGCAAAGGAGCGAACTAGCGCCCGGACGCAGGAGATGAGCAGGAACCAGCAAAATGACGGTCAACCGGATCAGGAACGGCAACGGAGACTGGCAGCAGGAAACAGCAACCTCGGACAACTTCAACCGGAACAGGCACTGGAACAAGTACAGCAGACAGGAGTCTCAGGAACAGGACGAACTCAGGAAACCAGGAACACAGCAAAAAACCCATCAAGCTTCTGTAGCATGGTGAAAGTGGATGCAGTCTGAGACACCACGAAAGGGCAACCAAAGGGTGCCCAAACTCAGTTTAAATAGGCAATGTGAGGCGGGCTAAAGGCAGACAGCCAATGGGAGCCCCCTACAGGTGATAGACACAGAAATGCAGCAATCACGGGCACCGTGATACTATGTCAGTTACCAACCCATGCTCAGGGAGCAAGTCCCAAAGAGATATGCTGCCACCACCACCACCAATGTTGGATTTTCGCAGCCCCTTCCGAGACCCATGAATTGCCCTGTGTTCCAAATGGGATACTCTGGTTGATGATGTAGCTGCTTCTGCTGGTTGAAATGCTTTTCTGCCTTCCTTTTCACTATACTTTCTAGATGTTTGTTGTGCCCTCACTTTCTCCCTCTCATCCTCCACAATGCAACCCTCCTCAGCCATGCTCCTCATTTTTTTCAGCAATAAAAATATCAGTGCTAGAATTTCACTAATTCCTGCCTCAATGCGACTCACCAGCATGGTTGCCTTCTCAAAAGGTTTCAGTAGCTCACATACATTGCTCCCTCCAAAGCCCTCCAACTTTGCATGATGTACTCGCTAATGACCTTATTCTGCTTGTACAAAAGCGCTAGCATTTACACTGTGGAATTCCACCTGGTAGGGACCTACATTTTCAGCTAGTGATGGGGCAGGTTATTATGCTCTTGTATGGAATATAGAGCATTGCGTGCACTGTAGAAGTGACTAAAATGGGCACAGATTTTGCAGGCATTAGTAAGCATCTATTTGAGGGATTAGGATTCTGCCAGGAATCTGGTCAAAATTAAATTTAGCACATGGGCAAAGCAGGGCACATGCACCATACCACCTATTCTCAAAGCAGTGATTATGCTGGAGCAGTTATCAGCAGAAACAAAACCAGCTTTTAAGGAGCGCAGTACAAGCCATTCCTCTATCACCTGCTCTAGCTTACTTAAAACATCTACGGCTTTGTGGGACTGTCTCTCAAAACTGTTTGCACAAGATGGAGTGACGATTGTATGGGCTATCCTGCTGCTGCAACTGCTGTTGCCACCTTTTAATCATACTGCCAGAACTAGAAGCATGATTACTGGCTGTCACCTGATTCTGTAAGCTAGTGGTGTCCACTGTTGGTGCTGGAGGGAGGGTAACCCAGTGAGCAGTCGCAGTCATATAGTTTGTGCTCTGCCAACTTGTCCATATATCTGTTGTCAGGTGGATTATCTTGCCATATACACTTTTCAGCCCTTTGCCCACCACACTAAGCACCTGTTTGTACAATTCAGACACAGACATCCTGGAAAAACTGCGGCTTATGCCAGTGTGGAGCTACACATGAATCAGTTCTCTAAAACCTTGGTTTTCTACAAAATAATACAAAGGCATGTCCACTGCTAACATCTTGGCAACCTTGTCATTCCACAGGCGTACTTTGGGATTGTTTTTGTTAACTTTTCTCATGAACCCAGTCAGTGTGGGTTGACAGAACATGGCAAAAGAAGCCTGAAACTTTATTGCTTTAATAACATGACTAGAGGAGGTGGGTGGTAGAGGCAGTATATGTAGGCAGTCTATGACTCTTGCCATCTCCTACAGAAAAGCCAGAGTCATCATATTCCTCTGCATCAGGAGAAATGGGTGTTATTTGGAATGAATTAACTATTGGCAATAGGGCACTCTCTGACACATAAATAACTTCACTACTTTTTTTCTGTCCTAGAGCCCTGAGATCTTTTCGGAGTGCTTCTGCTGCTGCTTGTTGCTGCACTTTGATCTGCTGATAATGTGTCTCCCGGTTAGACTTGTGGTTGTGCTTCAGGTGGAATCTCATACAAGTGGTGCCTAGGTGTGAGCCTGCTTTCCCCCTGCTCACATACTTTTTGCACAGACCTCAGATAGCAACATGCTTAGCTTTAGGGTCCAGAGTGAAGTATTTCCATACTGTGGACTATATAGACTGAGGTGTTCCTGAGGTGCTGCTGCTACTACTGGGACTAGATGTTGATGCAATTCTACTGCCACTACTACTACTAGGTGTCAAAGGTGCAGCAGCAGCAGAGGCACTTGATCTAACATTGTGGATGTCAATAACCTGTGTTGCTGTTGTTGTTGCTGCTGCTGGGTACTCAAAACATGTGTGTTTGGCTGAGTGGGACTTGCACTTTGAAGAGGCGATGATGGTGATGATAACTGACAGGGTGACTGTGTACTTTTTGACATCTGTGCTTGTCCAGGGTCAGACTTTCCAGTTGTTTTCTCAAACAGTTTATAGACAGGCACAGTGCTCTTTTCAGTGGTAGAAGATTCAGCCTTTGACTTTCTGCTAACCTTATAGACATACCATCATCTTCACTCTCAACTTCATCTGTATCTGAACAAGAGAAGGATGCTGGAGGGATATAGTCTAGATCTGCATCATCAGTCATCATTAGGTTATCCTTAGCAGCATCAGCATTACCTGATAATTCTTGCCCACTACACTTATATTCCTCTAAGCTTTTAGAGGTCTCAAACTATTTCTTTTTACTTTTACTGTAACGAAGTTTGCTACTACTTTGAGGGCAGGTGTTTTGGTGCTTGTTTGTCTCACTATCTGATGCAGCAGGTGGTTTAGCTGCCACACCTTCCTCTATTATGCTATTGCCAGCATCATCAGCACTTGAATGTAACTTGTTGTCATCTTCAGTGTTCTTTATTTGTACTAACACTGGTGGTGCTGGAAGATTTGCAGGGACCTTGACAGACTGCATCCTCCCTTGGAGTAGAGGGATCATCATCATTGATTGCAGAAGCTGCAGCAACCATTGCTGTAGTCAGTTTTTGAACTACTACTTTACTCTCATGTCCCTGCAATGCTTCACCCTTTCCCCTCCCCATGCCACTTATGCATTTGTTGAACAGCACTCAACTAATGTGTGTGTTTTTACTCTACACTAAACAACACAAGTGGTGGAGTAGAGTCTCTTGCATAAGCCCAGTCAGCTGTCTGTCACTGTCACCTAATATATTTAGTTATTTGTTTATTCTTTTTAATTTTTTTTAAGTTGTCCACCTTGTGTTATCACTGTCACAGTATGTCCAAAAAAATTATAACTGAAAAACAAAATCAACAACTTCTTTCCCCAGACTTCCCCACCCAATGCAGAGACAGTAACAGCAAGATCAGCAAGCAAATAGGTCTCCAGCTGCCTGTGTCTTGCCAGTCTATCATGCGGAATTTTGTGGTATTTGGGGTCAACCTCCTTCCTCCCTTCTTCTCCACAGTGTGCCCCACTGACTCTCCTAATAGAGAAAACAAATGTCCTACCTAATAGATTCTCTAATCTAAACTTCAATAACCCTGTCTTCCCTAGCACAAACAACGTGCTGCTCTCTCCTCTCACAAACACAGTATAGAATGCTGTGAGAGCCTTACACCCCTTTTATATGGCTGTAGAAAACTTTTGTGTAGTGGAGAAAAAAAGTTTCTTCACATTGATTTCAAAGCACAATGAGCAATGAGGTGAAAAAAGCAGAAAAAAGTGGAAAATCTGAACTTTTGGCTTAAAATTTTTGCTAAGCGAAAATTGCCATTTTTCCTGAATTTCATTTTGAGGTGAAAATTTTCATCCATCCCTAACAGTTCATTTTTGATTTACTTGGCATCATCATATAACATTTTTCCCTTTCAGTTTTACTTTCATGCCATTCCAATGGAATCAAATACTACAGTACTTTTGGAAGTTTAAATAGAATTCTGTGTTTGGTGATAATATCAAAGAACTTAAGATTATATATCAAGTACATTTATTTATAATTATTTTACTAATTATTTAACATCATAGATGCTAGATAAGTTTTCAATTGTATTCTTTTGGAGACAGATTTGCATCAAACACATGGAACGATTGCTGGCTTTACCCCTGCCACCCTTTTTGGATAAGGATTAACGGTTTATCATAATAAAGAATGGCAAGTAAAAACTTAAAAGCAACAATCAAGATTCCATAATAAAAGCAATTGAAACTGGATTTTGTTGTGCAATTTTAGGCATCAATGAAAAAGTTCTTCTATTGTAAATCATGTCATATGCACATTTAAAGTGAAAGTGTTCATAAGAAATGTCAAGTAATTGACTGATGCATAGGTTAAAGGTTTAATAAACAAATCAGAATTTTTTTTTTCAAGAACAAAGCCTTCACATGTGCTCACTATTTAGAATATCATCAGACTGCAAAGAATGACTTTAGTTCCCCAGAGAGATCAATTAATTGCAGCAGGAATTACACAGCTACACATCTTACAAGAAGGCTTTTGAGATTCTTTTAGGGGAATCTGTTAATATTTAAACGTTTTAATAAAGTGAATATAATATTTAAAAGTAGATATGCACAGGGTTTCTAAACAATTTATATGTGTCATTTAAACATGTGTTGGGTTTTGAGATAATAAACAAGTACTTTAACACTTACTAAACAAATTCATTATACTAATTTTCATTCATATTTAGTCTGAAAATCAATTTATTCAACAAAAATTCCTTGTCTAATAATTTTTTTTGCAA
Source organism: Rhinophrynus dorsalis (assembly GCA_037306005.1). Lineage (NCBI taxonomy): Eukaryota > Metazoa > Chordata > Amphibia > Anura > Rhinophrynidae > Rhinophrynus > Rhinophrynus dorsalis. The sequence goes on from CM074721.1 coordinate 314,431,370, forward strand.
GATGCCATATCAGACTTTTTTGAGCTCACCTTATTATATAGTTTCAGGAAATACAGGGGTCAGAAAGTTTACACTATGATTTATCTTAAAATTTGTGTTGTCAGCCTTGTTTATTTTGTGCAGGGGTATCTGACTGTGAAATGGTTTCAGTTTTGACCAGCCAATCGTAGAGTCACTCACAGTAGTAGTAGAACATCCTAAATGAAGTTAAGTGTATTTTGGTTAACCCCTTAAGGACCAGGAAAATCTGAGGTAGTTTTCCCTTAAGGACCGGAGCAATTCTGACCTTTTTCACTATGTCTTTGTTCATCAGTGTTTTCCCTCTTAGGCTTTTATTCCACCCCCATAAATTATATACTGTTTTTTTAAGCACAAATAGGGCTTTCTTTTGATACCCCACATATATGGATAACCCACCATTTACTTTATGAAAACTGAAAAAAAAAGTAAAAAAAAAAAAAAGTAAAAAAAAACACCATTTTTGATTTTTCTTGTGGGATCAATTGGTCACAAAGGGTTAAATTTTTATGGAGACTGCATTAAAAGTATGACCGGTCAGTCATACTTACAACATGCGCAGCTTAAAGTGGCCACTGTCCCCCCTGGGTGAAAATCCCCATGTCCCTTTTTCCCACCCTATTTTGACACTTTTTTATCCTTGACATTTGGTGGTGTATATAAGTGTATTACATGGCTCCACAACAATCACACTTGCAATATTGTTTAATTATGTTTTTTTTTTTTTTAAATCATTTTTTTTTGTAAAAAAAAAAAAGTGTGTTGTGTTTAAAAAAAAAAAAAAAAAAAAAAAAAGTAAATAATTGCAGGTCAAAAATTGACCCGAATTTAGCCAGCCTCCTGCACCAGCAGTGAAGGGGTTAATACCCCTAGCTGCTGTATTTTATTTTGCCACTAGATGTCTCCTCTCTACTTCTCTCTCCCTACTTTGATAGTAAGGGAGGCAGAAGTAGACTAGACACTCGGAGTCAGCATGCTTTGCATGCTCACTCTGTTTGTCAGAATTCAGGTACATGTGATCGCTGGTACGGCGATCGCATGAACCAGCAAAGGCAAGAAGGGCTGAGACTGAACGCCCCAGTTTCGGAGCGCTCAGTCTCAGCCTGGAATTAATGATAGCAGCGTGCACGGAGGCACGCTGCTATCATTTAAGCCATGACGGACCTGGTCCGTCATGGTTCCTTAAGTGGATAGCAACCCATGATGGTCCAGGTCCGTCATGGGTCCTTAAGGGGTTAAAGGGAATGCTTAATATCGAAATAATATATTGTATGGTTTATCCTGCTCAGAAAAACAATGATAGAGAGAGCACCTATGCTAACCTCTGAATCAGTTAAGTGGATTGATTCCAACATACTTTCACTCCTTACCAGGTATTTTTGGGTAGGGATGGGTGAAAGTTGTCACCGTGTTTACGCAAGAAATTTCATGAAAACCACGTTGTTGTCCGTTTTTTCACAGGAAAATCGCTTTCAAACTAGCAATTAAAATGTTCACATTTTTTGCCCATTGGTAAAACTTTTTTACCATTTTTTCAATGGCTAGAAAGTTTCCACCCATTGATTTACGTTGTTTTAGCATTTCTGCTAAAACATGACGTATTTGTAGAAGGCAGACACAATAGAAGCAGCTACAGAGCCAGATAGACGTGCTGTGCTGGTCTGCTGTGATATTTTACCAAAATTGAGTCAGGAGATGCTCATAGTGACTGCTATCACTATGAGCAGCAAAAGGAGGAACTGGATGGACCCTTATTATGTGTCCACAGAGTCTGAGGAGGAGGAAGTGACTAGCAATACTGTACCAATGCTGTCCAGTCCCCTTAAATCACCCCCAAGGGATTGTGGGAAATTTAATGGGAAGAGTGGGAGAGAAAAGGGAATGGGAAGGGAGGAAGAAAAGGGTAGTACTAGTGAGAGCAGGATAGGTCAGCTGCCTGTGCCCGTTTCAAGACATGCTGCCCCTGCTGCCAGTGCCACCATTGCTGTGCCTGCAGCCACCATTGCCATACCTGCTGCCAGAAGTGCTGCCCCTGCTGCCACTAGTGCTGTACCTGCTGCAAGAAGTGCTGACCCTGCTGCCACTTGTGCTGTACCTGCTGTCAGACGAGCAGCCCCTGCTGTCACTAGTGTTGTACCTGCTGCCAGACATGCTGCCCATGCTGCCACCAGTGCTGTACCTTCAACCACCATTGCTGCACCTGCTGCCAGATGTGCTGCACCTGCTGCCAGATGTGCTGCTCCTACTGCCACCAGCACTGTACCTGCTGCCAGTGCTGAATCTGCTGCCACCAATACTTTGCCAGCTGCTAGTGTGTCTTGTAATACTCAGGAGGGGGAGAAGGAAAAAATAATGCCAAGTGTGACCACAAGGGACCCTAAATCACACTAGCCATTCCCAAGCAGTCCTGCCTGTGCTAGTACTACTGCTACTAAGGTCCAGCAGCTTGTTAGCGTTAGGAGTGAAGGAGTGGCTAATCAACAATATCCTCATATTACTAGTGACTGTGAGACGGAGGAGGAAGACTCTGTGGCTGTGTCCAGGTGGAACATGATCCTGAAGAGGCCAGAACTGTTGTTGGGGCTCAGAATAATACCACCACCACCAGCAGGAGCACAGATCAGCTGCCTGTGCCTGCTGCTAGTGCTGTTAGTGCTAGTCTGCCTTTTTCTCCAGGTCAAAAGGAAATGCCAAGTGTGACATTAGGGGACCCTCTATCACATTGCTGGTCACCCCCTCCAAGCAGCAGTGAGATGTCTGGAATAGAGCAGCAGCACATAGGGAATAGTGGGGGTATATAAGGGTAAGGACAGCAGTATAATGAATCACACATAAATTTATTAATAAAATGTAAATTTAAGTAAGTTTAAAATGTAAAAGGTGATAATAAGACAAATGTCAAATGGGAATGGGCAAAATAATATTAATAAAACATATGACTATCTTCCATATGTATGGATTAAAAACATAAAAATAACAATATTAATGAAATAGAAATAATAAATGGGTGAAATAGAATTGCCCACAGATTAATGCAGTAATCAACAGAGAATGACAAAACAGCCCGGGTGTTTAGTTGAGTGAGATAATGTGAAGGATAAAACGTTTGGATAAGAGGGGAATGTCTAATCATCCTTGGAGTATCAGAGACGCCCCACATATGTATGCTTACCAAATCCCCTTGTGTAATGGCACATCGACACAGTCACATAAATCTGCTCACCGGATAACCCCTTGCTGGCATGCACATCAAACAATGGGGAGAGTTCTTCCGTCGTTCCGATGCTACAGAGAGCTGGATCGTTTAGTCCTCTGGGTACCTCTGAGAGATACACGGGCCAGTCTTCTCCATCTGTTCCCTTCCCCCTGAAGTCATCATGGGTGTGGGGCTATTTTTCTGTTGGGGTAGGCACAGTGCAGTCATCAACAATGGCACTGTGCACAATTTGTGAGAAGTCAGTGAGAAGAGGAATGGAGTGAACACACCTTGGCACAAGTGCCCTGATATCACACATGAAACACAGACAAAATGACATTTACATCAAACATGTTAAAGACAAACACCCACCACAGAAATCAAGCACCGCTTTTGCTGTCCCTGACTCTCCAGAAAGGCAACAAGAGGTGAGGTGGAGATCAAAGAGGAGGAGGAATAGAGCAACCCAGGCAGAGAATGGAAGTTCCATGGCGAGTGAAACAACTAGCTCACCATCACCTTCTAGGGTAACTACATCTTCTACCAATCCACCACGTTCATCGTTACCTCCCCTGTCAAATGATAGCCACTCTGTTGATGTTAGGATGTGGCAGTTCGTGTTAACTCATTGCACACTGTGTGGTGCACTGACCACACATGTCAGAGTGGTGGAGGAGAATCACAAACTATGCATCAAGTGCCATCTGAAGATATAAAATCCCAGAGAATATGCTAAGATAATGGCAGGGAGGGTTCATCATTACTATTAAACTGTAAGCAAGTTGTCATGTGTCCTTAGCGGGTTCTGGACAAGGGGTATAGTGACAGCAGCAGTACTTAGTTTCTGGTGTCATGGTGTTTGGATACAGTTGTGCCCCCAGATGTTATCACAGTGCCCATGATTGCCTCCAGTGGGTAATTGCTGTAACAGCGACATTGTTAATTTCCGGCTGTCTCTCTATGCAAGTCGCTGTTCTTATAGGTCACTGTGGTTGTGATGTCATCTCTCTGCCCACCTGCCTTTTAAACCTCAGCATGTCTTATTATCTGTGCCCTTTCGTGGTGTACCTGAGCCTAGTGCTGTGTTGGTCCGTTGCTGTTCCTGTGTATTACTCTGGCTCTGTCTGACTACGTGATCCGGCTCTGACTCCTGGCTACGTCCGATTACCAGATCCGGCTCTGTATCCTGGCTACGTCTGACCACTCTCCCTCTGTTGCGTTCCGTTACTATTGCTAGCCTTGGCTACCCAGCCAGCTATAGTATCCTTATTGTTTGGGCCTTCCCTTACCACGCTCACTACCCGTTAGCAGTGCTTGCTTCGGTCAGTCCGTGTCACTGATCTCCTGTGTTCTGTCCGGTCCCTGTGTTGCCTTACCTAACCTACTAGGTGCCATTTTCTTTGCATAGGTATACCCTAGTGGTAGGGTATAGTTGCGCTACGAGTCACCTGCTTGGTGTGACTAGGGAAGTGCCATGCACTGTCCCTCTATCCTGCTGCGAAGGTTACCTAGGGCTGTTCGGTTACTGCTACATCTGCCTAGTGAATGGTTGAGGAAGTGTCTTGCACTGTCCTCACACCTGGCCTTGAGAAGGTGGTGGAGTTAGTCTCTACTGTGTTGCTCCGATGTTCTGAGAGTCTTGCTAAAGTAGCCTGGGTACTCTAGCATTAGGGTACAGACATGGGTTACCACACTGGTCTAGTGAAGGGTGAAGAAAGTGGGTACTGGTCTTCCCTGTACTCGTGGGAGTGTACTTTCCCTTACTGCCACTGTTGTATTTAAAATAAAGTTTATTTTAAATTTCATCTGTACTTGTCAAGTGTCGTTATTTCCTAATCACTCCGAGACAGTTATTTACCACACTCACTGTGCACATTGCAGTTGCTGTTGAGAACCACTGTTTCTGCTCTCAAGGGAAAAATTTCTATTCTAATAACACAACGATTATTTTTAAAGAGGGGCAGGTGGGGAAGAATTATTGGCCAACTTCTTCTTTTCTCCACATAGACTAGGGGCTGCTTATTGTGCTGCTACTGCCTCAGGCGCATCACTGGAGCCAGTCGTGGCAAGTGGAACCATCATCATCCATCTTCCATGTTACTGCTATTGTTGATCCCATTCCCTTTCAGTTGCCTAATCATCCTGCTGCTTAAACAACTCAGCAGCAGCAGTAGGAACAGCAATTGCAACTCAGGACTCAGGAGGACAGTTGACAATGGCCAGTGGCCAATGGCCAACATGACCTGCTGGCTCTAAGCCAATAGGACATTTTTATTTTTTGTCTCAGGGCTTGTGCTTTGAAAAAATAAATAAAAAATAAAATAAAAACAAAAATGTGGGGGTTTGTTTCTAACAAGCCTAAGTCCTACAAATCAATGTTTCCTCAGGGCTTGGGCGTCTAAAAACAAATCTAACAAATCATCATCTACAAAATACTCAGTCAAGTATCAGTCCACCCCAATGGCAGCTTATGTCAGGGGTTTACTGTCTATCACTTTACATGCAAAATTCTTATTTTATTGATTTCTTTTTTTATTAACTGTTCCCCCAGAAGCAGTCAAGAAACCCCATTCAAAAAAAATTCCCTGTTCAAATGATTAATTCATTCACCAACACAGGCACCCTCCTCAGACCCCTTTTATACCATGTCTTATGTTTTTTTTTAATTTTATTTAGGATTTATTTTTTATTAAGTGCCCCCCAATCCCAGTAAACAACCCCCCCAAAAAAAATTACCTGTTCAACTAATTATTTCCCCACTCCTCACCAACATATGTACCCTCATGCCCCTTTTATACTTTGCCTTTGGGAAATAAAATAATATTTGCTATGTATTGTGTGTAACTTTTATGTTCCCTTTGAGTTCAACGGAATGAATGAGCTAGGTAAAAAACGAGGAAAAGCTGCACCTTTCGCAGGAAATGTTTTGCCAATTTCAGTTTGAAGAGGAAATTTTTGCCATCCCTATTTTTGGGTATCAAACTGGATATACATGGTATGGAGGGAGCCACTCTACTGTGCAGTTTCAAACAGAGGATAGCTTGGTGGCAATGCTCTCCACGCCTACTTACTGAGAATACAGGGAAAAGGGTGGAGGGTAACAGATATTGCATGTAGGAATTTGTGACTACAGGTGTGCAGTGGAACTATTCTGGGGTTTAGACAGTATATGTGGGGATCTGTGACTACCCATGTGTTCTGATGCTACTAGTGGACAGAGGAATGTGGCTGGGGTGTCAAGCAGGGTATGTGTAGAGGGATGTGGAAGAAGGCTAGACATATCATACAATGCATGTGTGATTCTGATGGTACCAGTGGGCAGTGGAACAAGGCTGGAGTGTCAGACGGTGTTTGTATGGGTCTGTGATTGCCAGTGGACAGTTGAACAAAGCTGTTATGACAGTCTGTGTATGTGTGATTATGAGGTTGACTACCAGTGTGTCATTTTTGTCCCAATAGGGTGAGGCCCTCTCAACAGGATAGGGGCAAGGGCTCCCATCATTTTTACACAACTGTTTGATAGGTAGCATTTTTTTAATTAGTCGCCCACTTTCTTAAGAATCTCTAATTTAGGGACTTACTGCCAGGTCCTACTTTCCAATGACATAACAGATGCCTGGTTTCAAAGTATCCGTATACTTTAGAAGACAGGACTTTGCCCTGGAAGGTCCTAAAGGAAAGAGGGAGACACTAGAAGATACTACAGACCCAGGGAGAGGGAGGAAGTGAGATATGAAGAGGAGAGAATGGAAGAAGCATACCTGGAAACTAGTGAGGGATACAACAGAACTTATAGTTGAAATGTAGCTACACTAGTAGTATAGCTCCATTTTAATTGTAAACTCAGTGGTATCACAAGTGTAACATCATTTCAGTTCTAAACAGTGTTTATCACTAGTCAAGTTCCCTTTAGATTGTAAGATATGTAATATTACTAGTGTAGCTCCATTTCAGCTATAAGCTCTGTCGTATCACTAGTGTTGCTCAATATCAATTGTAAGTTGTGGTATAGTGCTGGGGTCCAGCATCCATGTGGGGTCTGATCTGCCCTAGGGCACTATAACTTCTCGTTTTGCATATGTGGAAATAGTTTTTGTGTTGGGGGGGCAAACTTTTTTTGCACTAAGTCCTCCGGAGAGATGGCTCAGTTGGTTAAGGCACCAGCTGTAGAATCTGTTCAGACCGTGAGGTTGCAGGTTCTAGTCTCGGCAAGGTCAGCTCAGCCTTTCACCTTTCTAAGGTAGATAAAATGAGTCCAGGACATACTTGAAAACGAGAGACAATCTCAATGTATTCTTCCTGGTAAAATGCTTTCACAAAAAAAAAAAAAAAAAATTGTCTTCCATTGACTAGTTATGCCAGTGGTTATAAGATAAGTGGTGTGACACATAGGTTAGCTACATTTCAGTTGTAAGCTCTGTAGTATTCCTTATGTAGCTCAATTTCAGTTGTACTCTCTGTGGCATCTCTAATGTAGCACCATTTCAATTGTATGCTCTGTGGTATAATTTTATTTATTTCACAACATTAATGGCAACTGTAAAATTAACAAAAGGGAGTGGAATGGGACTGTGGGCTGGAGTGATAGAATAAGAGGGCCACTTGATTTTACTTGCCCCACAGGCCAAAAGATATCTGTCCTCCCTTGTATATCAGAGACTATAATTGTAATCTACCTATTAAACATGTCAGTATCCGAACTACTGATATTTATTTTCAAATGACCAGTATCTTACTTAAGCATATTTGTCTTATTTCACTTAGCTTATGTAACATTATTTCAAAAGGATGGGGGAAAAGTCAGAAAAATTTCCAGTGGACATTTTCACAAAAAATAACAATTTCCCAGTTATTTTGAGAAAATTCCCTGTAGAAAATAAATATCTGCTTTTTCGCCACTGCCAATAAATTTCTTGCAAGAAGTTTGACATTTTTTGCATATGTTTTCTATGTCTGCAAGATTTCCCACAGCAATATTACTTGTTTTCAGGGCTGAAGTGGAGAAATAAATATCTGAAATTAAAATTTGTAAGTCCTCATGCAGGAACAGGAAGAAACTTGTATCATGGATGACGAATTTGAGGTATTTGGGGTCAACCTCCTTTCTCCCTTCCTGTCCCCAAGAGTGTTCCAGACTACCCTAATAAGAGAAGAAATTACTGCCTAGAAGACACTCTAAGACAAGCCAAGGCAAGACATCACACTCCATCACTTGTGTACTGTAGAGAGTAAAAACACACACAGTAGTTGAGTAATGTCTAACAAATGCAAGAACGGGAGGGGGAAAGGTGGAGGAAGTACAGAGACGTGGGAATAAAGTGTTAGTGCAAAAACTGACTGCAGCAATTGTTGATGCAGAATGTGCAATAAATTATGATGATCCCTCTCCTCCTGGAGTGGATGCAGTTTGTCAAGGTCTCAGCAATCACACAACGCCAGTGCCCCCCCCCACCACTACCATACACATCTGCCACATTGTAGGTTGTACTTTATTTTTTTTATGAATCACTTTACATCATCATGAATATGTGCCAGCATCACTTAAGCAGGAAGTAAGTGTTGTGGGCAAAGGACAAAGGCACTCTGCATGCTAACACATTTTTCAAGGTATATGTTGCTGTAGGACTCTCAGAACCCTCAGAAGAAGTGCTAGGAAATGTTGCACCATATTAGATATAGGAAAATAATGTGTTGGAAAAGGAAAAATATGTTGGAATAGGATTTAAATGTGTTAGAATAGGATTTAAATGTGTTAGAACTGGAGAAAATGTGTTCGAATAGGAGAAAAATGTGTTGAATAGGCGAAAAATGTTTTAGAATATGCAAAAATGTGTTAGAATAGGAGAATAATGTGTTGGAATAGGTGAGAAGGAGGAAAACTTTGCATTGGAGAAATAGAGCAAACATTTGCTAAAAACGGCCGATTTTTCTATTTTTTCGCCAAGGTTTTCTCTTTTTCCCCAATGCAAACTTTTATTTTACTCACTTTTCACCCACCCCTACCAGTGACATGCCAGGACCATCACTGCTGTTTTTGCCTAAAGGACCAGTGATGGTGCTGACTCATCACTTATTATTTACTCACAGTGCTCCTGCGGGAGAGCTGTGAGTAGCAGCGGCAACCGAAATTGACAGTTCCAAGACAAGAGAGGTCACTATCAGTCCCCCATTCTATGTGCCTGTGCTGGAGTGTCAAACTTCTATATGTAGGCCTTAAAAGACAACACACCCCGGGACCACTGATCCTTAAGGGGTTAAGATGTAGAGATCGTGTTTTCTAAACCCCTCCCAAGTATACCTTGTGCAGTGCTGTAAATATACCATTGCAGTAGTTCCTGTGAGAGAAAAAGAATTGTGAAACTAACACTATTAGTCTAAGGCAAAGAGGAGTGCTAGCTGCTTGAGGTTGTATAAAGTCTGAATGTGTGTGAGTTCAGTGATTGTGACAGCCAGGGACAATTAAAAAAACTTTGAGACACGTGGGATTTTGTGTGATATATGCTATGACGACCAACAATAACAGCAACAGCGACTGACTGTAAAAGAGACAGAGATCACACAATAGAGGGACAAAACAGTATTCCACATATTACCAGCTATGTGATTTATGTTACAAACAGAACAGTATTATATCTATGTATGCCAAAACCATCAAGGGCAGTGGTAAAGGCCAGGAAAGGAGGGGTTTGGCAAAGAAATAACAATAGTGGATCAACTGAATGAGTGCCCAAATATCTGCATAGGCCACATGTTCTGTTTTTAACAGATTGGAAAAATAAAATCAGCAAATAAATAGTAACTATGCATTTAAATCTGCAGGAATGTGTCAAGTTTGAAAATCAACAAAATATGTAATTTGGCCAGAGACGCTAAGATGCTAAGAATTTTATCTATATATAACCTTGCTTAAAGTGCATATAATATCAGTTTTTAAATTACTATCTAATACATGTGCCAAACATGTCTCCTAAAAATGTACAAAAAAACTGATTGAAATTTGTCCTATAATATCTTTCATGTAATTATTGATACAAGCAATCTATGTAACTAAGTTTATAAAATTCATTACAATATGGATCTGTATTTATAATGTATGTCTGCATAAATATGCTGTGATCAATTTACCTACTTACATGTAAACTTAGTGAGTGACACCACCATTTGTGTTTTATTGATTTTATACCTTTGTATATATGTATGTGCAATTATTGCATACATACAGTGTGTGTGTGTATATATATATTCCATCATTTATATAAGGGTGTTTATGTTTCAAATTATGGTACCATTGTAACAGGAGACTGAGATATTTGCTAAAAATTGAATCATATTATTACTGGTGGTTCTGCACTGAATGAGGAAATAGAGGGGATCATCTTGAGACCAGAGGTCTTTAGGAAGGTAAGTCCCTGGTTCCATGATTACCCACTTTACCACCTTACTACAGAGGATTTGATGGGCAGCGTCCTTAGCAGTGTCATAGGGTAAGCGGAGGAAGAGGCCAACCATATCTCCTTAGCAACTGGGTAGTTTAAAAGAAAAATGTAAAAGCTTGCTTTTATAAAGTAAACTCTTAGCATTCTGAGTCCACAATACCCAGAGAATAAACCACTGCTGCTTACTATTGTAACTTTTACCTTTTATTGTTTGTACTATGAATATGCATATTATATTGTGGTGTGCTAAATTGAGACTATAGCAATTCTGGGTGCAGTACCTCCATGATCTGAAATTTTATAATGGTGTCTTTGTTAAAGCTGGTTATGGAGGTTTATGGTCAACTGATCAGAGTAGTCCAAATAATGCTGTTTCAACAGCCCCACAGTAACATTTCAGGCCATTGAGGTACTGTGGCCAAAAAATGCAAGTCTAAACTCCAGTAACTTAAATACAACATCTATCAGCAGTGGAATAACCTGATATTCACACAAAAGGATAAACTCTGCAATATATATATATATATTTAAGCATTATTATCCCTTTAATTACCCTTTAAAGGATTTAATTAGTTTAAAGGAAGATCACCTGCAAATGTACTAGCAGATTGTTCTTATCTTTCACAAGTCATCACTGTTACATTAGCATTGGACATGCGGAGCAGTAACTCTGCTTTCTGATTTCTGTGTGAACACCGTTTACCCAAAGTGTCTTGTAACACTATTCTCCAAAGATGGGACTAATTGGATACAAGTAGAATAATATATTGTGGTACAAATATAAAGGGTAGAAAAGCTTGTGTTGCTGAAATAAATGGTAACTTTCATACATCTCATCCAATTAATTTTCTTTTGGTCTTAAAGGGAAAACCTTTGCATTGATTGTTAGAAAGAGTCTGATCCAGAAATGTCTGGTAAATATGACCTTGATTCAAGTAGGGGACATGATTTTGGTGAAGATCATTGTAAATATGATTCCTGCAAACAAGTTACTATTAAAATTTGGGATGCATATATATAGCATAATTTATTTAGTATAAGGCCAGTTTTTCACTGACACCTCACTTGTTTTGTATCCACTAATAGAATTTAATAAAATAAGCATGATCAATATTCTAAACATTACATACTGTCCTAATATCAGATTCACTAAGTAATCTAAATATGTTCGTTAGAGACAGGAAATTGTAACCTCTGGGAAATTATATTTAAAGCACCTGTATTCCTTGAATAAACTGGTGATGAAAATGTACAATGACATAATTCATGACCTATACCTCCCCTTCTGCCTTCAATCAGAAAATGTGTGGGATAAGCATTGTTATACAATCCTATCAAGGGAACATTTTTCCCATTTACACATATGTAACATAATTTTCTTCTTAGACATGTGCTAACTTAATTCCTGACATTTTCCCCCTATAGTTTTCAAAGAAGATCTTGGTGTTACAAATCTCTGACACATTAATATCACTCTAGAGACCAATATAAATAGCGGTTTGTACACTCTGCAAAAAGCAACAGGTAATGTATATTGTACAATAATTTTGAAGCATAAAATTGCAATAATTCATCAATAGCAACAGTCAATTTAAACAGTTATCAATTCTGCAACTCCTCACAGTTCTCAGTCCTAATCCCAACTAAACCCTTCTCAAAGGTTCAATGCCAAGCCCCCAAACAATGTGTACAGTTCACTTTAGTGTGCACTGATGTTTTTTGGGCCCTTTTAACTCTTTCAGTGCCAGAGGTGTTATGTGTTGGGCACGCCTTTGGCACTGAAAGGGTTAAACCAAACAGTTATCAAGAGCAGCTCTGCTAAAAACTCCAACAGCTCTACAGATGGTCTCTCCTTGCTTATACCAATGTTCAAGCACAGATAAATCACCGTACTAATGAGGCTCATCCCCACTTATCATATTCGACACTAATCTGCATCACATATGAACCCTATGCTACCCCTCTTCTCCCCAATTCTATTCCTAACCACATGCTTTCTCCTCCAGTAAAGTCTAACTACAGCAATCCAGCTCAATCCAAATAACTGATTTACAATCCTAATACTACATGTTGAATACTAAATCCTAAGATCACTATTCACTAGATGTGTGCATTAACAAAATTAAAATTAACCAAAATATTTTATTTTGTGAGATATGAATAAAATGACAAATTAATGGAAGGGTGCATTAAGTATTAAAACAACAAAAGACAGCTTCTGTATTTTCATGCAAGTCAATTAATTGAATCTTTCCTCATAAGAGTGCTTTCTTCTGGGGAGATATGAAGGGACTGTCTGTAGGAGAGTTAAGAGAGAAGAAGCGACTGATACACAAAATAGGCAGTTAAATCCTGGCATGTATGGAGGGTCAGTCTCCTTGGTTATGGCTTCGACCAGAGCCAGATTAAGACCCCTTTGGACCCTAGGCAGGGTACTGATTCAGGGCCCCCTCCTCTTATTTCATCCCCTCCATTAATTGAGACTAGCAGAATATGCAGTCATTACATGAGACTAGCAGACCATTACCTTACTTCATGAGAACATCAGCGTATAAAAAAGTAAGGGAAGGAGTGGTTGAGTGGAAAAATTGGGGCAAAAATATACACTGACCCGTAACTCACATAAAATAAGAAAATTACCATCAGCTGGGTAAGGCAAGTATCGTTGGTGGCCTTAGTAGTGAGTGTGTGAGTATATATGGACATGTTTATGTGATAATAGAGTATGTCAGTGTATAAGAGAGAGAGAAAGAGTCAGTTTGTGTAAGAAATAGATTATTTGTATATGTTTGAAAGATAGAGAGAGTGACAAGTATAAGATGAAAAAACATAAGAAATGGAGGAACAGTTCAGAAACTAAACTGATAGATCTGTCTCCCACTAGCCATGTTATCATCCCATAACAGCTGAAACAGTACACATGAAAACTTGCTGACAGTTTAATAGTAATGATGAACCCTCCCTGCCAGCATCTTAGCATATTCTGTGGGATGGAATCTCCTCAGATGAAGCTTGATGCCCTGCTTGCAATTCTCCTCCACCACACCACCATGTGTGGTCATTGAGCCACACAGTGTGCAATGGGTAGAGACGAACTGCCACATCCTAACATCAACAGAGCGTCTATCATTTGGCGGGTGAGGTTATGATGAATGAGGTGGATTGGCAGTTACCCTAGAAGGTGATGGTGATTGCGAGCTAGTTGTTTCACCCATCATGGAACTTCCAGTCTCTGCCTGGATTTCTCTATTCATTCTCCTCTTTGAGCTCTACCTCACCTCTTGTTGTCTTTCTGGAGAGCCAGGGGGAACAAAAACTCTATGGTTCTCAAAAGATTACCCATCATTATTTGATTAACACTTTGAGTTCCAGAGGGGTATCCAACCCATTGCTTTACAATTGTATACCCCTCTGGAACTCATAGGGTTAAGAACGAGGGGATGCTAAACAGCCATGTGAATGTGTGAACGGGACATCATAGTAATATATATTCTAGTATATGAAGCAGAAGCTGGTGTCTGGTGCAGGGCCATTGTCATTGTGCTGCACACATGGCTCAGCATGCTGGGCATGTCAACCTCCCTCTAAATTAGTTACGCCTATGCAGTACCCAACACTTTTACTCAGGCAATCCATCCCTATTCAGCTGGACTGGGCATCACAAATCTGTGTTCCTAATACTTCTACTACCACTTTACCACTTGGAATGCCAGAGGGGTATTCAATCCATTGCATTTCAATGCATTGGATACCTCTCTAATGCTCCAAGGGTTATATGCTTGATATGAATATCATGAATATGATAGGAAGGCATTGGAGAGTTTTAAGGAGGAGCGGGGCAGGGACAAACCTAGGTGGCAGAAGAGTAATTTGAGCTGCAGCATTCTGTATAGATTGAAGTGGATGGAGATGGGAGGCAGGAATGCCAGACAGAAGAATATTGCAATAGTCCATGAGGGTGAGGATGATTGTGTGTATAAGAATTTTAGCTGTGGGGGAGCAGAGGAAGGGATGGATTTTAGCAATGATACGCAAAAGAAAGCGACAGGATTTAGCAATGTCATTAATATGAGGGGAGAATGAGAGAGACTTGTCAATTATCACCCCTAGACACCGCTCTTCTGGTACTGGATTTATGGTAGTGCCATTTACAGTCACCTGGAAGGGTGCTACAGGGTCAGGCCTAGGTTGGATGAGGAGTAGCTCAGTTTTAGAAATATTGAGTTTGAGATGCCTATGAGCCATCCAGTCTGAGATAGCTGAGAGGCAATCTGTGACTTTAGCCTGGACATCAGAAGTCAGTCGAGGTGCAGATAAGTAAATCTAGGTGTCATCTGCATAGAGGTGATATTTGAGATCAAATGAGTTAATAAGATCACCAAGTGTTATTGTGTAAAGGGCAAACAGAAGTGGTCCTAGAACAGAACCCTGAGGAACCCCAACAGAGAGTTGGACGGGAGAGGATGAAGAAGTGGCAGAGGAGACACTGATGGATCTGTTAGATAGATAAGAGGAGAGCCAGTCCAGTGCTGTGTACGGATTCCTAAGGAGTGAAGTATGTGGAGGAGGAGAGCATGATCAACAGTGTCAACAGCTGCTGAGAGATCAAGGAAGATAAGTATTGAATAGTGACCTTGAGTATCACGGTCCCCATGCTCCTGGCGACATTCTGTCAGTCTCACTCACTGCTAACTCTTATTGGTTGCAGTGTCTTGTCCAGCCCAGTATTTGTCGTTAAATACTGGGTCCTGTCACTTCGCTGTTGCCCTTTCGTGGTGTTTCTGTTGCCATCGCTTGTTCCAATTCTCCGTGTGATCTCTGTATACTGACCCAGATTGCCTGACTACTCTGCTGTATCTGTTCCTGCCTGTGTACCGACCCGGACTGCCTGACTACTCTGCTGTATCCGTTCCTGCTCAGTGTACCTATCCGGTCCGGCTGATGTTCCTGCTCTGTGTACTGACTCAGATTGGCTAATATTCCTGCTCTGTGTACTGACCCGGCCTGGCTGACGTTCCTCCTCTGTGTACCGACCCAGATTGGCTGACGTTCCTGCTCCGTGTACCGACCCAGCCCGGCTGACGTTCCTGCTTTGTGTACCTATTGGATTGGCTCATTCCTGCTCTGTGTACCAGCCCAGTAGGGCTACTGCTCCTGGTATTGGTGCGATCTGTGGTCTCATTCCGGTCCTCGGTCTGGGGTTCTGCTACCAGGCTCGGTCTCCGGACTACCCGGTTGAGCCTCAGAGTCACTTGTGCAGTCTAATCTCGATACGGTCAGTGTCGTGCGGCGACATTCCGGTGTCTACTCCATCAGTGCACCACGGTATACTTGACCCTCCTTCCTGCCTTCAGCTGAGGTTGGTGTTTCGTTGGGTGCCTCAGGCTGTGTTACCATCAGGCAGTCTTTGCTGGTCTTGGTGTTCGTTAACCCCTTCGGGGAAGGTGCTACTTGTCACCGGTCATTCACAGTGCAGTCTCCGTTGGGCACCCATCCGGGCATACTGTCTCAGTTCTACTTTATTGCTAAGGCAGATCTAGTTATCCTGGGCCTCCGTTGTCTCCTGGGCATTTCTCGCTATTTTAGCACTCCCTGTGCAGAGTGGGAGTTTCAAGGGCCTCACACTATTAGGGCCTGCTCGCTGTATTGGCCTAATAGTAACCCATTCCTGGCTGCCTCCGTTTGAGTTCACACGATCATAACCTGACCTGTGTCAGTATATTGTATGGTCTGTTTGTACATATACTGGACCCGTGTGTGTATACATTGTATTTCTGCCATAACCTTTTCTGTGTCAGTACTGTATTGTGTTACCTATACTGCTGGACCCGTGAGGGTTATATTTGCTAAACCTGTTCAATAAAACTGTGTTTTATTTCATCTACTGAGTCTGAGTGTCATTAAAACAGTAACATTGAGATTTGGCAATGTGAAGATTATTGAAAACTCTTGTAAGAACAGTTTCGGTGGAGTAGGCAGTGCGAAATCCAGATTGTAAAGGGTCCAGCAGGTCTTATGTGTTAAGGAAGTCAAGCAGGCATGAGTAAGCTAGGCGTTCCAAGAGTTTAGTGGCAAAAGGCAGAAGAGAAACGGGTCGATAACTAGAGGGTGTGTTACTGTCGGAAGAGTCGTTCTTGAGGATGTGTGTTACTAAGGCATGTTTGAAGTCGTCAGGAAAGGTAGCAGTGGCAAAGGATGAGTTAAAGATTTGTAATAGGATAGGGATTAGTGTGGGGGAGAGGGGATGGATGAGGTTAGAGGGGAGCGGATCAAGTGAGCATGTAGTGGATGGAACGGAGGATAGCAGGTTAATCAGTTCCTCTTCCGTGACTAGTGAAAAAGAGTCCAGAGTGCAAGGAGGGGAACGAGGGAGGCTAGGAGAAGATGTACAAGTTGGTATATTATCCCGGATGGAGTCCACCTTGGCTTTGAAATAGTCAGCAAAGTCTTGAGGCTGTATGGAGTTTGTGGGAGAAGCAGATGGAGGGCAGAGGAGGGAGTCAAAGGAAGAGAAAAGGTGTAGGTGGTTGGATTTATGAGTGTTGATACTTTGTGAAAAGTAAAGTTTTTTGGCAAGGGACAGTGAAGAGTTAAAGCAGGAAAGGAGGAACCTGTAGTGGAGAAAGTCTGCCAGAGAACCAAACTTTCTCCACAGTCCTTCAGCTGAATGGGTACAGGAGCGGAGGAAGCTGGTGTCTTTATTAAGCCATGGCCTTGGGTTAGTTCTGTGAGTGGATCGGAGAAAGATAGGCGCATGCAAGTTCAAAGAGCAGGATAGGACTGAGTTGTATGTTTGACAAGGCTGTTAGTGTTAGGATTAATAGGAATAGATGAAAGTCCAGTAGCCAGGGAGGACTGGAGAGCCGTGAGATTAAGGGATTTGAGTTTATGCGTGAAGCGGGGAGAAGAAGCAGGGATTGCGGAAGGTGTATAAGTAGTGCTGAATGTTAGAAGATGGTGATCGGATAATGGAAGAGGGGAGATATTAAAATCCAATAGAGCACAGACTCTAGTAAACACAAGGTCTAAGAAGTGACCATCCTTGTGAGTACTAGCATTCATCCACTGGGTTAGTCCAAATGCAGATGTTAAAGAGAGAGAACGGGATGCCCAGGAGACGGAGGGATCATCCACATGGCAGTTGAAGTCCCCCAGAAGAAGTGAAGGTGTGTCTGAAGAGAGGAAGAATGAAAGCCATGATTCAAAGTCAGATAGGAAGTCTGAAGGTGTATATGTGGAGGTAGGTGGGCGATAGATGACTGCAACTTGTAGAGAGACTGGAGAAAAGATACGGACAGCATGCAATTCAAAGGAGGAGAAACAGAGTGAGGAGGGGGGCAAAATTAGTTTGTAATGACAATGTTCAGAGAGCAACAAACCCACACCTCCCCCACATCCAGTTGAGCATGGAGTGTGAGAGAAGGAGAGACCACCATAGGAGATTGCTGCCTCTAAAGCAGTGTCAGATTGAGAGAGCCAAGTTTCAGAAATAGCAAGTAAATTGAGGGAGTGTTAATATCCATGAAGTAACAATGTTATCATGAACATATGGAATTCCTCATGTCAGTTGAATTCACAGACATCATTATACCCGAACATGGCATGTCAGTCGCATGTGTTCATTTCAGTGCCAACTATGGCACTGTGATGTGGATTAAAACATATCATTATGTATTGTGTGAGTGTGCTTGCACACACTCCCCATGCCTAATTATAGTCATACATGCATTGTGTTTGATTCATGTACTATACTTGCAAACAAAGACGTCCCTAATGAGCCTGTCTTGTGTCTCCTCCTCTCTCAGGGTGGCACCTCCATAGTGTGTTGTGGAACCAGATCCTCCACTACATGTGTGTTGACTGCAATATTGTAAAGTATGGCACATGCTATTAAGATAACTCACACTATGCCTGGCGCATTTATGCAGACTATGTTAAGCTGGTGGCAGAGAGGGTTCATCATTACTACTAAACTGCCTGCAAGTTGTCATGTGTCCTTAGCGGGGAGTGGACAAAGGGAATAGTGACAGCAGCAGTACTTGGTTTCTGGTGGGGAGATTTCACATTGGTGACCCTAAGTGTCATGGTGTTTGGATAGAGTTGTGCCAGGTGTTTGATGTGAGTGCAGATATACACATTACACTGTGTACATTGCTCTCAAGCAAAAATTGTATATTCTAGCAACAACACACCCATGATTTTGTAGAAGGGGCAGGTGGACAAGCATTATTGGCCATCTTCTTCTTTTCTCCACATATACCTGAAGTAGGGGCTAGCTGTGGTGCTGCTACTGCCTCAGGCACCTCACTGGACACAATAGTGGCAAATGGAACCAGGACCATCATCACCCATATCACTGATGTTGTTGATCCCATTTCCTTTGAGCTGCATAATCATCCTGTTGTTTAAACAACTTATCAGCAGCAGCTAGAACAGCAGTTGCAAATGCCACAAGGGCACAAGGCCACCAGTGGACACTGGCCAACACAACATGACCTGCTGGCTTTAGGTCAATAGGGCATTTTTTCTCAGGGATTGTTCTTTAAAAAAACAAACAAAAAAACAGGCCTACAAAAAAAATTTGGGGGGCTTGTTTTTAACAAGCCTAAGTCCTACAAATCAATTTTTCCTTAGGGCTTGGGCCAAACAAGTCTAAGTCCTACAAATCAACGTTTCCTTAGGGCTTGTGCTAAACAAGTCTAAGTCTTGTAAATCAATGTTTCTTCAAGGCTTGGGCCTAACACAAGTCTTATTTCCCACAACAAAGCAATGTTTCCTCAGGGCTTGTGCCACAAATAAGTATAAGTGCTACAAATCAATGTTTCCTCTGGGCTTGAGCATAATACAAGTCTTATTTCCTACAACAAATCAATGTTTCCTCAGGGCTTGTGCCTCTAATAAGTCTAAGTCCTACAAATCAATTTTTCATCAGGGCTTGGCCCTACCTAACACAAGTCCAAGTCCTACAAATCTTCGTCTACAAAATATTATATCCCGTTAAGTAGCAGTCTACCCCAGTTGCAGCTTACGTCAGGGCTTCCATGTCTATGTCACGTTATGAATCAATTTCTTATTTTATTTTTAATGTTATTCTTTTAATTAACTGTTCCCCCAATACCAGTCAACCACCCCACCCAAAACAAATTCCCCTCCTCAGACCAGTTTTATTTCATGTCTTATGGGTTTTTTAATTGTATTTTTTTTTTTTTTACTAACTGTCTCCTCAATCCCAGTTAACAAACCCCCCAAAAACATTCCCTGTTCAACTGATTGTTTCCCCACACTCCACCAACACAGACATCCTCATGCCCCTTGTATACTATGCCTTTGTTAAATAAAATAACATTTTACACATTGTTGTGTGTAAATTCAATGTTCCCATTGATTTCAATGGAATGAGCTAGGCAAAAAAAAAAAAAGGAAAACACCACTTTTCACTGGAAATGGGTTTTTCATCAATAGTTCAGAGCTTTTTACTGACCTTGTCCTACTCAATGATTGAGAAATACCATGCTGAGAATGCAAATAAACTAATAAAAGGTGAATTTTAATCCAGTGAGTGCTAACACATTTTCTTTCTTCTTTTACAATTAACATATTATATCAGTTCTTTAAAACCTCTGTTTTCTACGCCAACATTCTAAATATGCCATTGTACGGGTATAGTTTTAGCTTTTTTTGGTCATTTTTTATTCCCTTTTAAGAACTCATTAAAGAGATAGTAATGTCTTTTAAAAACCAAATTAAATATTGTAGGTATTAAAAACATACACTAAATGATCCCGGTCCCATCTCTCAAACCTTTATGGTTTGAGAGATATGCAGTAATAAAGTTCCCCTCTCCCTCCCCTTTCACTGATGTCAGCTGTAAAGCTGACATCAGGAGATTCGAGTTGACCGACTCGAGGCGGCTCTTCAGCAGAACAGAAATACTGTAATCTAAAAAGGAAAACTTTATTGGAACCGTCTATAAAGTGTGCCTGGTTTGCAAGCACACTTTGTAGACCGTTCCAATGAAGTATTCGGCTCTGCTGCAGAGTTGCCTGCCGGTCCCGGGACCAGGATCTTCTTCTGTCAGCTAGAGGCTGAAGTAAGTGCAAGGGGAGGGGGGGGGCTTTAAAATGTTAGATCTCTAAAGCTATAAAGGTTTAAGAGATGGGACTGGGATAATTTAGTTTATTTCTGTAATAGCTACAATATTTCATTTTGTTTTAAAAATACATTATTTACTAACCATTTAAGCATGGGTTTACAGCGCATAGGAGAACTGCATAAGCATAATTGCTTTAAAGGGATAGTAATACTTTGTTTTATCTTTATTTTTTTTTGTAGGCATTAAAAAAGATGAAGAACGATAGAAGTCTTATCTCTCAAACCTTTATGGTTTGAGAGATATTCACAAGCAAAGTTTCCCCTCCCGCCCCTTTTACCTAGTGTAAGCCATCTCTTCTCAGATGTGGAATGCAGTCCATAGACCAGACAGATAACAGGAGGGGACAATATTCTTCCTATCAGAACAATGAAAGCCCTGCCCCCCTTGACAAGCTTTTCAGCTTTTTCCCTTATCTTAACTGAAGATTATCCCTTTCTTCAGTCTACTTGGGCACCTCCCTTCTGATATGGCTGAACAATGTTACATCAGTAAAAGGGGCGGGAGGGGGATACTTTATCATTGAATTACTCTTGAACTATAACTCTGACAGTATTGAAATAACACTCTCCAAAGTCCAAATACTATGATGATTAATTGGAGCTGCTTTTATTATGAAACATTACTATCCCTTTAAGTATCCAAATAGCTCAGTCATCTTCCTCCTTTGCACAACAGCAGGAGATCTAATGTTACTGTAGAAATTGTTGTTCCACTCCCTTAGACATTTACAACACTACTATTATGTTCTATGATAAACACTTTTAGAAGTGCTACTACTGCTATAACAGGTAGTTTTCACACCTCAGCTGTGCTGCAGGTGTGTCAACAGGTGATTGTACTTCAGGTGGAATCTCAATTAGGAAGAATCTGGATAAGCTAATACTTTCTTGTGGCTCGCATATATTTTTACAGAGACAAGAGAAAGTTTCTTTTTACTTTTCTCCTTGGGAGGATTTAGAGAAAATTGACCAATTCATTGTGGGGTAATTTGTCATTGTCTACTTATCACGGTGCCAGAGATTTGCTTGCCTGCATTTCTATCAGGTGTTTTGGGACTGGAACTGCATCCTCTGGTCTGCCGCTATATGTGGGCGTGCCTCTCTGACATCGCGCTCGCTGTTTTGTAGCTTTCTGTCTGCATGGCTGATTGTGCTCTGCCTTCCGGAGGCGGCTTATAATCTGCCTGCGAACTGTGCATATTCCAGTGTTGCTCGTTTTGACCCTTGTTTGGCTTCTGATATCTCCTGCTCTCAATCCTTGGCTTGTCTGGCTATCCGATCCGGCTTTGGCCATTGGCTCTGTCTGACTATCTGATCTGTGTATGACTCTGTCTTGTCCGATTACCCACTCTGTGCTGACCTAGGCTGTGGCTGACTACCCAATCCTGTTCCTGACTGTGGCTTGTCTGACTTACGCTCTGTCCTACTCCTGTTCCTGTCTGACTACCACTGTCTCCAGGTATAGCTGTAGGCACGCTCTACCTATCCAGTACAACTACTACCTTGCTGGTAGCATTGCAAGTTGCCTCTGCACTGTGAGATCCCATTGCCTCTGAACTGGTAATGTTGTCTGTTATCTCTCGATCCGTTGCCTCTGAGTACACTGCCATATACTATTCCTTGCTGTCTCTGCCTGTACTTGCCCTGAGTACCGCATTGTGCTACTGCAACCCCATCTCTGGTAGCCTGCTAGTGTGCCTCCGTTTTGTGGCCTTCAGCCTGTACCACTCAGGTACTCTAGCTGCCCAAGTTTTTGTCTGACATCCCTCTCTGGAGGTTGTCCGGGTACGCTCCGTTACTGATCCCTGGTGTTCCAGGTTCCTATCGGTTAGAGTCAAGTCTGGCTCTGTACCCTTTATATCTACTGTACCAATTTCAGTGCAGTGT
Organism: Rhinophrynus dorsalis; assembly: GCA_037306005.1. NCBI lineage: Eukaryota > Metazoa > Chordata > Amphibia > Anura > Rhinophrynidae > Rhinophrynus > Rhinophrynus dorsalis. The sequence continues at coordinate 314,454,059 of CM074721.1, forward strand.
CAGCTCTTGGGTAGTGAACTAGACACTGTCCTTACGCCTGTCTCCCCAAGGTTGAGGAAGTGTTCATTCCTATTGTTATTACTATTATTGTTTGTTTCAATAAACTGGTTAATTCACTTGTACTGTGCCGTGTGATTATTTGCCTTAGTTACCGTGACACTATTGAAGTATTTGGTCATTTTTCTGATAAATACTCTTCCGCTCTGGAAACACTAGAATGAGATTCATAATCATTTTTAGTATTGTTAAAAGGATTAGTACTATTACTACTTTTACTAGGACTATAAGGACAATTAGACAATTAGGACAAGATCCCATAGTCTAAAACTAGAGGAACAGTGGTTTAGATATAATGTATGAAAGTTTTACTTCACTGAGAGGGTGGGAGATACCTGGAATGGCCAACCAGCAAAAGTGGTAGATTCTTAGAATTTAAGCATGCATGAGATACCCATAAGGCTATCCATTCATGAAGATAGGAAAAACTGGCAGTCTAGATTGCTAAAATGGTTCTTATATGCTGTCAAATTCCTTGTTTCTATGTTTCTAGTACTACTTGTGATTACATTTTTAATATCAATTTTACAAAGGAGGAGGAGAAGGATTGTCAGTATTTATTGCTAGATGCAACAATCATGGCCACTTTTACATTTTTAGTATGACTTGACAATCACCAACATGTCCGTGCAATCTTCCCAGTGATTTCTCATGACCCCATCACATTAGGAAGGCATAATAATAGTATTGTTGATTTTTACTGTAAAGTGCACAATAAAGCTGTATGCAAGTGTTCAGTATGCAATTCGTTGCTCAGGACAACAGCTTACCAGCATCTATGACACCAATATATGCTTGTCATTTTATTGTCTGACTGACTGTGGAGGGATGTCTTTTCTGCTGCCAGCTGTCTCTGTCTCCCTAGTATCTGTCACTATCAGTCTTAGATGGCGAAGGATCTACTGCTTATCTGTTACCTATCAGTCAAAATATTTTTTAAACTGTCCCAGTCATTGTCAGTGTTACTGTCTACAAGTCATGCACGCAAACCCCCTGCAATGATCCAGAGACACTGCAAGCATCAATACTCCTTAAAACAGGCAACTCCAGACCTCCTTTTTCCTGTTTCTGTCTGTTTGCCTCTGCACTAGCTAGCATCAAATTGTCTTCAGCTTTCTCTTTCACCCTCAAGCACTAAAATGTTCATTTTAACAATGAAGTACAGAATAAACCTGAAAACTTTTAATAAATAATAGCTTGTAAACTGCAATATGAAATATTTTTATTTCAGGTTCTTAACTCTCTTTTTTCCCTTCATGCCCCATACCACACCTGTCTAAAGAATAACTGGCTACCTCCAATACTCCTTAAACTAAGAAAATCCAGCTCCCTCTGTTTGCCTTTCAGCCTACACTATCTAGCATTAAAATTTCATCAGTTCACTCCCTCTGTACCAAGCACAGACTTACAATATGCAATACTTACTCCCCTTTTTATGTTGGTGAGTTAGCATGGTGGGAATGCATGAGGGAACTCTTCACATGGGGTAAAATGACACTATTGTGATTTATTTCAATGCAATGTAGTAATAGAAAAAAAATGGAAAAACAGCAGTTTTTGCTGGAAATCCCACAGAATATGGGAAATTCTGTTTCTTTGCATGCTTTTGCTTTTGCTACCAAAGCTTTCACTAATCCCTACAAAGCATAACTCAAAAGGAAAAAGTAGTCCTTTCCAACCTCAAGTTGGCAGATTTTTTCTTCCTGCTTTTATATTAATTGGCATAACCATACAGCACTTTCTTTCATATGATAACCATCTAAAGGATGTTACTATCACTAGTATATTTACAGTCACAATAGCTTATAGTATTTAATTGCTTCCTGGTTTTGTTAGTTGTGACTACTTAAATTTGTGTTGCTGAGTAAGAATGGATAAAAGAGAAATTACTGAATTTCTCCTTTTTAAAGAGGAACATTCACCTAAAAAGAAAATTTGAGGAAGGGTTTTAATCCATAAAGCAAAGTTAGCACTGTTTTTTTTTTTGCTGTATTTCTATGGGCTAACATTACAACAAACTCCGTTTACCATGGTACTGAGCTTGCAACCTTAAGTGAATGTTCCCCTTTAAGTAATTTGAATAGATATATATACAACTTTCAGTGGTTGTCTTTGTTCTAGCTGGTATGAACACATATGATGTTGGCTACCACTGACTTCCTTTTAGTCTGGTGGTTGCTGGCTAGTACTCTGTTTCATTTTGCTATGCCTTATTTAATGATCTCAAAATAAGGTATTTTACTAGACTAGAAGCTTTGTGCTGTTAGTTTTATGTAGCTTAGTTACTATTATTTGTAGTATTGTTCTTTTCTGTTTTTTTCTATCTTTACCAGTAGTTGTGATAGTATTTTAATTTAGTTTTATGGTTGCTGCTCACATTTATCCATCCCTGGTCCATTTATCCTGACCTTCCAGATATCTGACCTTGCTTTTAGCATGTTTAGTTCAGTTTAGGCTGCAGCAAGGCAGGGCTAGGTGTGTCAGTGCTGTCTAGCTATGATCTCAAGTACCGTATTCAAGCATCTGCAGTACTGGAGCATGGAGACTCAGAGTATCTCTCTTTGACTCTGCTATCTCGTCACTGTAACAGAACCAGTGAGTGGTACTCGTGTCATGCAGTGCTCTGCACAGAGGGTCTCTCAGCAGCTAGATGCTTGACATTTGTTAATGATCTTCAATAGCTGTGCACTAATGACTTCTTACTGCCTTTTGTATTGAGTTGTGGCTATTCCCTGTTAAGCCAATTGACCGAATTGTGGCTGTTCTTTATATGACCTGCTATTATTGTTGTCAGTTTGCTTATTCTTTTGAATTTGAATTGCATTCTGTTTTCTTCACAGCTTGACCTAAATGTTACTTTTCCATGTTTTCCTTCACAGTACGTATACAGCTAACATTTGACTAAAATACCAGTATATACTTGAACATTTACCAGTGCTGTTCTAAATATCTCAGTAACTAGGTCCCACTCTGAATGCATTGCATGCCTCATTAGCATTTAAAATAGCTCACATTTTCTGACAATCATCCTAGCGAATTATTATATAGGATGACATAAAAAAATGATCAAAGTGAGGGAAATTAAGTGGGGCAGTGTATGGGCATTAAGAGGAGTTCCTTTCCTTTGTGCCTTGTTTAACACCATGTTTTAAATAAGGTGAGAGGCTATGGCATTACTTTACTCCATTTTCTTATGCAGGTTACAGGACTTGCTGCCATTAACCCTTTTGGTGCCAGACCGATATCCAATGCATTTAGTTGGATTGAATTTGATACCTCTCTGGCACTCAATGAGTTAAAGCCTTAAAAACAGTTGTGAGCTGTGATATGTAGACAAGTGGATATAAACTTTAGTGCAGCAATTCTGACATCTAGTTCTTGGGAAATTCCAACCAGTCATGTTTTAAGAATATCCCCAATGAAGGTATGAGCGTAGATCAATCAAAATGACTGAATCACGGAATAACCAAAGTATTATGATCCAGCAGGAATATCATGAAAATGGGATCTGTTGTTGTGCTCCAACGATTAACTTAAGAATCACTGCTTCAATTCATGCACCTAAGTGCAGCCAATGTCATTTGGAGGCTGACACCAACTGAGCTTTGCTGACATATTTGTACATTTCCCCAAATGTCTTCTTCCTACTTTTTTCACAATGCAAATTTTTTCACAACGCAAAGTTAGCCTAAGGTATATTTTTGTAGTTATTTTTTTAGAAAGCAAGAAATCCATCTTCCTATTGGAATTCTTTCTCTCAAAAGTGAATGAACTTTTTTGCTCTTTTATTAGATACAAAATAAAATTAATCCTCATTTTATTTCAAAATGGAATGAGTAGAAGTTAAAAATTAAAACTTCAATTAAAAATTGGTTCATGAACAGCATTTATGAAGAAGATTTGGCGAGTTATGACAGAAAAGTTAGTAAAAAAGCTTGTTCTTATAAAATGTATAGATAAGGGAATGCTGGCCATGGTTTCTACTCTGTCTAAGGAACCATCTTATAATTAACCTTCAATATTGATTAATAAGGTTCCGTGTAGATAAACCAAAGGTTATATACTTGGGAAATCAAAAATCACTGCTTCTTAATTTTATATAACTTTTGTTTTACTTTCAAAATTGTTCTTTAGGGAGAAAGATTTGGGAGTACTTGTGGACAACATACTCAGCAACAGTGCATAGTGTCAAACAGGTACAACATATCAAATATTATCAAATGTATATTATACCACTTGCATCATAAATTGTGGGGGGTAACACTACCACTTTAAGACATTGGAAGGATCTTACCTCAGTAAATTATGGGTATGTCCACTTTGTCTAGATAAACAGGAGATTCTGGAACTGAGAGATTCCTGGGCTGACATACATAAGCCATTGCAATGCATTGAAGACCTCTCTATCATTCAGTACAAGCCTGGAAGAGTATGACAGGAAAGATACAGGATTGGCAAACAGCCAACGTAGTGCCTCTATTTAAGAAGGGAACTAAAACAGAACCTGGCAATTACAGACCTGTGAGTTTGCCATCTGTAGTGGGAAAACTGCTAGAAGGGTTAATAAGGGACTATATTCAGGATTACAACACAAAAAATAAGATCATTAGCATGAATCAACATGTTGTTATGAAAAATAGATCATGCCAAACTAATCTTTTCAGCCTCTATGAAGAAGTAAGCAGCAACCTTGTTAATGGAAAACCAGTTGATGTAGTATATGTAGACTTTGCAAAGGCATTTGATACAGTGCCACACAGAAGGCTGGGGTATAAAATAAGGAAATTGGGGCTAGGAGATAACCTTTGCAATTGGATACAAAACTGGTTGAAGGAGAGGGAACAGTGCGTGTTTGTCAATGGAAAATTCTCCAATTCAGTTAAAGTGGAGAGTGGAGTACCTCAGGGTTCAGTATAAGGTCCGCTGCTTTTTAACATGTTTATAAATGACCTGGAAATAGATATAGAAAACAAAATATCAATATTTGCAGATGACACTAAATCATGCAAGGTAATTCATTCAGAACAGGATATTTTCTCTCTACAGATAGACAATGTCAGATTGGCAAACAAATATGACGTTTAATGTGGGGAAGTGTAAAGTCATGCATTTGGGAGAAAATAATCCCAAGGCTACTTATGAACTTAATGGAATCATTTTAGGGAACTCATTGCTAGAGAAAGACCTCTGTATCCTTGTCAACTACAAACTTGGAAACAGTGACCAGTGTCAAACAGCAGTAGCAAAGGCAAACAAAATACTGTCTTGCATAAAAAGAGGAATTGAAGCAAGAGTGGTTAACATTATTTTGCCAATTTTTCCTGACTAGGAGTACATAGGAGTACAAATGAACCTCTGTCTAATTAAATTATATTTGGTTTCATTTCTATTTAACCCCTTGGGTGTTGTGTACCTTTCTGGCACTCACAGGGAGACGGTAAACTCAATGCTAATTTTTTCCCAGTGCTAAAAATTCTTTATACCTATTTTTAGATTTTGTCTTTTTTACAAATACAATTTTTATTTAGCTAAAACTATGTATTTATATATTTTATCAACAATAATTTACTGGTCATTTGCACATTTGTTCTGCATTACAATTTTAGTTCCTTGTAAATTAATATGCTGTTTAAACATAAGTGCTGCTGAAGTGGAAATTACAGTAAAGGAAATTATGAAGAAAGATTTGAGTAGTAATGTCTGGAAACTATAAAAATAAACTTGTGTTGTCATCATTTAACCCCGTGAATGTCAGAAAAGCTATTGCTTGGGGTGGTTGAGTTTGAGAGATTTGTGGTTCTATGACTACCAATGGGACAAGGCTGAGGTGTCAGACAGTGTTTTGTGTGGTTTTGTGACTAACAGTGGACAGTGTAACAAAGCTGAGGTGTCTCACAGTGTATTATAGATCCCAACATTCACCAAATGTTGTAGACCTCCTTGGAAGGAAATGTTGAGTATGCAGCACTCAGTTATACCTGAGTTTGACATGCCTGCCTGGCATGTCAACTCATACCCATGGGGGTCCCGTTTCCTTTGCTTTGAAATGCAATGGAGTTCTCTTTAGCATTCAGTTGATTAAAAACACCATTTATATAATTGTGAATGTTCATTTCACCCATATGGTGTAGTTGGTTTGCTTCAAAACTGTACTTCTCAGAAGCTTTTAAAGTATCTCAGCAATTAACACTTCAAGTGCCAGAGGGGTGCCCACTGCATTGAAAAACAACAGTTTTAAAACCCTCTGTCACTCAAAGGGATACAATTATCACATTTAAATAACTTTTATTTGTGTATATTACAAAGTTATTTAACTTTAGTAGAAATAAATCTAATCGTACATTAAATATTTAATTCAGATATTACAAATTTGAATACAATTTTGTATATATGTATTTCTCAACCATATATCAGCTTGCAACATTCTATATTTGAAGAAAATTATTCAACACATATTTATTACTATAAATTAATTAATCAATTACACACATTCTGAAAATATATTTAGTACATTTGATAGCAATAACCCTTAATTATATATATTCCTAGAGTACATTGTAATTAATGCTGTAGCCAATTAACCCAAGGTCAGTCAAAATTACAAATGGCCTTTTCCCAGTTTTACTTAAGTCATTAAACCTTTTCACAGCAGTGAACATCTAGTCTTATATTAATCTTTATGATTTAGTGTTGATACATATATAGCTCACTTTAAATTGCTTGGAAACATATTTAAGCAATAAAGTACCTGACATTTAGATTATCATAAAATTAATTTACATGTATAAATTATCAAAGATGAGATGTAAAAAGGATTTAACCACACATAAACATGTCAACAAGTCTATACCCTATAATGTCTGACAGAACATTAATGTAGTACAGGTTGGCATACCTCCTTAAATGCTAGAGATGTCTCTGGCATATTCCTTCACAATGTGTTTGAGATGCCACTCTAAGCAGAGTAAATCTTGAGTAGTTAGGGCTAGAGTTGTAAAGGGTGAATTTATTTATAAATAAAATCAATAAATGCAAACAAAATGAGGGCTATAAGCAAAGGCTGCCCAGCACAAAATGGAAGCAAAATTAATACCTCTACTTTGTCCAAAAAATGGTGTAGGGGTGTGTGGAAATTAAGGAAAATATTTGATAACATTAAAAAAAACATCAAATATCTTCTCACTCAATCTGGATCCATTCAGATTTATTCAGAATTAATCATGGAGGGCCAGAAGGAAGAGGAGTCAGGGGAGCTTGGGAAAAAGTGACGTGGAACAGCAAATGGTGAGAACAGAAGTGCCAAGTGTATGGAAGAGAATGAAGAGAGTGGACAACATGAAAGGGAGGGAAGTGGGCCAGATGACATGGAAGGGGGAAGAACGGACTAAAGGACATGGAAGGGAGATGAGTTGGGCATAAGAAATTGATGGAGAAGGGAAGAGGAGTAGTTGCCTCATTTCTTGTAGTGTATGGGTAAAATGATATATTAAAATATTTAAAACCATATATAACAATAGAATGACTTAATCCTACACTGTCAAAGCACATTGCTGTTCCGACAGCATTTTGGGTGGGTAATGATAAAATAAGAATAATTCATACTCAGGCCTACAATACACATATCTACTAACTTTTCACCATCACTCCACTCCATTGTATATTGTGGTAGTGAGATTCAGTTTGCACAAAAGGAAATCTAAAGGACTCACCCAATCTACTCCCTACCCCTGTTACATAAGAGTGTGTAGAATAAAATAATTAGACCTTTGCCACAACTCACCTTAGAGATGGGGTCAAAATTGATGGGGGCTAGTAACCCCATTCTTACTGCCCAATAATGTTATTTCTGATTAAAACATTAGGGAGTGAGTGCTTTAAGTGTGACATCAGATGCCATGGTCCATTCTCAACTGAGAAAGCCAATCACCAAATGGCAAAGAGCAGAGGAAGCATCACTTGGCAGAAAAAAATGTATGTATTTACAAAATGTTTTACCAGGAAGAACACATTGAGATTTCTCTCATTTTCAAGATTGTCATAGAAAGCTTTCACAGTACAAAGTTGCATATTTACTCAAATAGAGAAACAAAATGTTGTTTTAAATAAAAAAGTTATATTTAGGGATTTTAGACTGTGAGATGAACTGATTTTTTGGGAGGTTATTCCAAACTTTCATAGCTCTTGTAGTGTGGAATACTCATTGGGGGAGATTCACTAAGTGGTGATAAAGAGGTGATAAAGTGGAGATGACTTCTTCAGTGATATCACTTATCCAGTTGCTATGTTATTCTTTGGTGCCTATTCACTAAGATCTCCACATCTGAAGAAATCTTTGTGCATAGGCGCCATAGAATAACAAAGGAATTGGAGAAGTGATAGACTGGAGAAGTCATCTCCACTTTATCACCTCTTTATCAGGGGCGTAGGAACCAGGAGGGATGTGCGGGATGCATTCCCATCAGGAAATCATGCAGGGGACAGTTGTAGAAATCTACACCAGGTGCTAGGCACACCGGCCTAGGGGGCGCAGGGTGACCGATCACCTCCTTGTAGCATGGTCAAGCAGAGTGGACAGAGGGTAGAGGAGCTTCTGTATCCTTTACCCCAATGTGACAGGAAGCTGCTCACCAAGCGCAACGAGCAGCTTCCTGTCAGACAGGGTAGAGGATCAGAAGCTTCTCTACTGCGGTCCACTCGGCCATGCTATAAAGAAGGTACAAAGGGGCTGGGGGGGGGCAAAGGGACACACAGGGGGGCTGGGGGGTAAAGAGACTCACAGGGGGGCTGGGGGCACAAAGAGACACACAGGGGGCTGGAGGGGCAAAGTGGCACAAAAGATGCTACCCACTCCACATTTGTGGGCGTTCCTATGCCTCTGCTCTTTATCACCTCTTTATTTCCACTTAGTGAATCTCCCCCATTGAGTTGTTAGCAGTAGCACAGAGGTTATAGTTAGTATAGAGAGCTGGAATGAGCATACTGTTCAGGAATTATGATAGTTTTCCTGAGAAGTGGTTATATTCTAGGCTATTGTTACCCAACTTAGTTCCTTAAACATATGAAAGTGATGGGTAGTATAATAGCAGATAGAGACATAATGAATTATATGGAGTGTTGAGTTTGTCAATATGGATTTGTGGCACAGAATCGTTTATTACATCCGCCTAGCATAGCAATGGATTAACAGCTGTTGAACAGTATGTTTTCTTACTTGGGGACCATATTTGTTTCTAAATACAGTTCATATTTTAGGATAAAGTTTAGATATAACAATATAAAGACCAAATGTGAGTCTGGGGTCAAGCTACATACCAAGATATTTATAGGAGTTGACGTTGGCCAAGTTTTGAGTAGACTTTGTTTATAGCAGTTAAATTGGTATTACTTTGTTTATGTAATTTGTGCTTTGTTAAACAGTGTGTGCTGTAAGCTAGAGAGCTACAAAGAATTTTGTGTTTTTCACTTATATATTGAAGTTATTAGGGCATTTTTATAATCATACTGTATGTTTAACCCTTTGAGTGCCAAATCGCTTCCCAATGCATTGCAAAGCCCATTCAGTCTGCCCATTTTCTTATCTGATTAAAATATACAATATTATAGACTTGTATCTATCCCAGGTGTTTTTGAATTCCTTTACTGTATTATTCCCTATCACATCTGCTAGGAAGCTGTTCAATTAGTGTACCACCCATTCCATAAAGTAATATTTATGCACATTTTCTGCCCACTAATTTAGATCATGGACTCTTGTTCTAGTATTCCACTTTTTAATGAAAAATGCTTCCCTCTTGAACAATATTAACCCCTTAAGGACCGGAGGTTATGGGACGTTTCCGTCCCATAACGACCGCATAGGGGCACGTTGACGCGCCGGTACACGTGACCTGTCACGTGTATCGGCGCGTCACTATGGGGCTTGAAAGAGATCGCTCCGATCTTGGAGCGGTCTATTTCATGCCCTATTTTTACTTACAGCGCTCCCGGTAGAGCGCTGTAAGTAAAAAGTACGTGACGTACTATGACCGTCATCGGTCCTTGAGTATACCAAGGACCGTGACGGTCCTGGTACGTCACGGGTCCTTAAGGGGTTAAACCCTTTAGTATATTTAGTATATTTAAAGGTTTCTGCCATAGCAACTTGCTCCCTCATTTCTTCAAAGCTATACATATTAAGTTGTTTGAATGTATCCTGGTACCTTGTGCCATAAAGGTTCACTTTTAAAAGGTTGCATGTGAGATTCTGGGCTTCACCAGACCAGGGGCTTGTAGATCAAGAAGTAGCAGACAAACATCACATGATTAACATTTAACATTAACATTTAAATACCATATACAACAATGTAGCTGGCAAGAAGAGGCTGTTAATTGAAGAGCGCTTGTCACACATTTTTCATGACCATTATAATTTACACACTCACACCGTGCTGATCCATGTAAGAAGAAGCTGTGGATGGCAATCAAAAGGTAAATTACAGGACACTCGTCACACATTATTCAGGAATCCTGACCATTATAATTTACACACTCACACCATGCTGATCCTCTTGGTTGTCAAGCACCTACTGAAGTAAGTCACTCTGGCCTCTCACTCCCTGGAGCACGCAGGATGGTCAGGATTTCTGAATAATGTGTGACGAGCGCTCTCCAATTAACCCTTTAATTGGCATCCACAACCTCTTCTTGCCGGCTCTATAATAATTGTATGCAGTGTTAAGTAGGAGACATGAAAATCTTGTGCTGTCATGCAGTGCGAGATTCTCACATCGCCATTTTTATCCAGGTGACATGGCTAATGTCTGAAGTGGTCGCACGCTCTTTTGCGTGAGATCTTTTAAAAGGATACCTGCCATGAAGACCTCTGAACTACCTCCAGTTTGTCTATAGAAATACATTGTTTCTTTTTGGCCCTATCGCTTAAGATATTCAGTAAGGATGTACATCCCAAAATGATTATTGGATGCTGCATCGCTTTTCTTAGTCACTTTCTTAAGTGTCATATCTGCCCCAGAATCCCCACTATTCAAATCCTAAGACATAATTAAGCCAGTCTAAATAAGGTAACAGAATAAACCACACAGCTCTGAGAAAGAATATGCAGAGCATATATGTTAACACTTCAGGTCAGGTTATAGCTCACTCATTTTAAACTGCTTAAAATCTTAAAAACAATTTAAATGAAAATTTCAACAAATAAATGCAAAATTATAGTAATTAAAACAGTGATAATGAAGGAGTTGGCAATATCATAAAGTCCTAATTTCATTTTATCTTGCTTAATTTTAAACTTACTACATGCTATAATGCTAGACCTATAGCGTAGATTCCATTATAACCAAGTTTTAATATCAAATGGCATTTTGCTGATTTGGTAGAAAACTCATTCTAAAATTTGTGTGAACCCACTGCTATCATGACTACCAATAAACTTCAAAAAAATGGTGGGCCTTCCTGCTAAAGCCACAATAGAAAATCTTGGCTGATGTCTAGAAAGATTCTTCATTGCTACCAAACATCTGTCTTTAACCAATAAGTGAACAGAAGAAAACTTAATTCCTGAATTGTAAACTTTGATTTGAATTTCACATCAGGCTGAACGACTTGGAGATTCAATACAAGACATTCATCTCAACACCATTTTTTTCTGCTATGTACTAGCCTTTATAGAGTTAGGATATAGTACTCAAGCGTTGGAAGTTAGTTCTAGAGATAGGAGGGTTGAGAACTGTTGGGTTACTTTGTGCTTTATAATTACACACACATAAACACACACACACACACACACACACACACACATATATATTTACATACATACATATAATACTACACTAATATACCAAACATAGTATTGCATGTACATACACACTCAAATACACATTTCTATCTCCCAGTACACTTTCCCTTTTATCCCCACATTGTCTGATTTATTCCTCATTGATTTTTGTTCTGTTTTTTTATTTTCTATATATTATGTTTATCATTTTATTTTCATTTGGTGTCAATTTGGTTATGTCTCTTTTCATTTTATTTTGTGTTTGGATGGTTTTCTGCTACTATATTTTATTTAGGGAAAATGTTGTTGGTTAACATAGTAACATAGTTGATGAGGCTGAAAAAAGACACGTATCCATCAAGTTCAGCCCATGCCATATCAACCCTGTTGATCCAGAGGAAGGCAAAAAAAAAAAATTGACGCCATTTCCAATTAAGCCCACCACCCAAAAACAGTATTTCCTGACTCCAAATGGCAGTCAGATATTTCCTCGGCTCAACATCCTATCTACTTTGAAGCCAACTGTTATAATTCTCAATATTGTTCTCTGCTAGCTAAGTTTCCATTACTTGTTTAATGCAATTACAGTATCTGCAAGCACAGCATCCTGAGGCAAAGACTTCAATAACTTTTCTGCCCTTAATGTAAAAAATTCCTGCCTTTGTTTTAGTCAAAAGCACCTTTCATTTAGTCTTAATGGATGACCTCTTATTCTTCGTTCAGCTCTTTGAGTAAATAGTTCCTTGGAGAGTTTTTTATATTGACCTTCAATATATTTGTAAATGTTAATCATATCAACCCTTAGAAGTCTCTACTCTAATGTAAACAAACCCAATTTGGCTAGTCTCTCTTTATAACTCTTTATAACTGAGATCTTCCATTTCCTTTATCAATTTTGTAGCACGTCTCTGCACTTTTCCCAGTTCAGTTTTTTTTTGTGAACTGTACATATTCTAGATGAGGCCTTACCAAATATTACCTTTTTATGCAGGTTAGTACCCTACTTGCTCTTGCAGCAGCTGAGTGACACTGCTCACTGCCGTGAAGTCTCTCATCTATCAGCACTCCTAAATATTTCCCTTAAGAGGATTCCGGAAGTGGTTTCCTTTTTAGTGTATATGTAGCATGTTTGTTTCTCTAGCCCAAATTCATAAACTTACATTTATCTACATTAAACCTCACCTGCCACTTTCCTGCCAATTTATCTAAATCATTACGTAGAGAAAAAACATCCTGCTCTGTATGCATTTCCTGACATTACTCTTACAGCTTACCTTGGTTTCAGCATCATCTGCAGGCGCGAGGCTTCAAACATGCAGCAGGCCTCTGTTTTATTTGTTTGCTTCCTGTAGTCTCCTTCTACCTACTTCCTGTGGCTCTGTCTGACCATTCTCCTTGTGCGTTCCGATTTGGCTTAGACATCCTTTCTGGTGCAAACCTGTGGCTCTGGCTGACTAACCGCTCCATGTATGTCCTGGCTTGTCTGACTACCCACTCTGGTGTTGACTTGGGGCTCTGTCCACTGCTCCTCCAGCATACCAATGCTTCAGTGGATATCCTATCTGGTGCAAACCTGTGGCTCTGGCTGACTACCCGCTCCGTGTATGACCTGGCTTGTCTGACTACCCTTTCTGGTGCTGACTAGAGGGCTCTCTCTGTTCTCTCCGTGTGTTGGTCCCCGCTCCACAGACCCCCATCCTAGAGTGGACCTAGGGCTCTATCGGACTCCTAGACTGACTGCAGGCTGAGTCAGTGCTAGTCCTTTGGGCGTTCCATATTACCTCGAGGCTCTAGTGGGCTGAGGCCTAGTCTTGGACAGTGTGGTGGATCTATTGGCGGACTGCTATTTCTGATACAGTGCTTGCCTCTTTGATCACCCTCTGTGTCTGTTTAAATGCATTACTGTTATTATTCTAATAAAATATTGTTTTAATTTACCATACTGACTCTTGGTTTATTCCTGGGAATTGTGACAATAGCTTAGTGTCTTCAGCAAAGACTGAAACATTACTTTCAGTTCATACTTCTAGATCATTAATAAGCAAATTAAAGAATCTTTAAGCCCAGGGCTGAACCCTGTGGCACCCCACTTATAACTTTAGACCAAGCTAAAAAGGTTACATTTACAACAACTTTCTGCCATCAAGCTCAAAGGTATATAATTTCCTGGTTTGGATCTTGCCCTCTTTTTGAACAATGGTACTACATCAGCTTTCCTCCAATCACAGGGCACTATTCCTGATGAAAGAGAACCAATAAATATTAAGTATAATGGCATTACTGAACTAAGTTCCCTAAGTACCTTGGGTGTATGCCATCAGGTCCCGGTACATGATGAAGGAAATTCTGTGATTTTGTCTTTTTGTCCAGTGTCTGCCATTGTTGCTTCCTTTGTATATACAGAAGAAAATAATGTGTTTCAGGTGTTAGCCATAGACTTATCCTAGGATTAAAGAATGAGTGTGTAAGCATACGTGAGAGTGTGTGCTCAATTGAGTGTAAGTACGAGAATCTCTGCTGGCGCAGGGAGGAGGGCAGAGGATGAGAGCCAAGCTTGCCAAGATTAAAAGGGAGAATAGAAGCATCAAAGAGACTAGCAAGTCTGGGAGGAGTATCAGGTGGACACCTACATGTAAGTACATCCTCTACCTCAGAGCCACAGGAACAACCGGTCAAAGGGGTAGAGGGGCAGAGAGGAAGAGGAAGGCTGTGACCACTGAGACAGAGAGAAAAGCTGTAGGGTACCAGCCCTCACAGTCTGGATACTAAAGGCCCTCTGCTTCAGCATCCCAGGAAGTGAAGAAACACAGGAAACTTAAATTCAGCCATGAGGAGAATAGGGTGCTGATATGCAGCCTCTTCCAATACAGCAGTGTTCTCTACAGCCTTGACCATAAAGTCACAGCATCTCAGAATAGCATGGAGATAGATAAAGGATGATATGAATGCCAAGTGTGACTGCTGTTGCACAATGACAACTCAAGCAATGTGGAAATGACTGCAAGGTGGGGGTGAGGAAGATGTGCCAGGCAGCGAGTTCTGAACATGTCATTAGTGGTGGACCACCAATGGTAGTGACCAACAATTCCTTTAAGAGATGCTGAAGCAGATTATGGCACCTTAAATTATGGCATGCCCAGGACCTGCAATTTTTTTGGTAAGAAAAATATTACAGTCAAATCTGACTCATGTTGTTCAGCTCTTTGAGGTCCAGAGATGTGGGCAGTGCATTGTGAAGCATTTTGATCTTTAAAAGGAGAAATGTGCCCCAGTTTCCTAAGTATGTATATCCAAATAGGTCTCCTATTAGCCATTTAGACTGTAAGCTCCTTGAGGCAGGGACATCTCTCTCCTATTGTTTCTAAGACTATGACACTTATTTTACCCCATTTGTTTATTATAATATACTACTATTTTAAGGCAATAAAAAAAATATATATATACAAATGTTCCCCTAACATGCTGAGTGCCACAGGGATGCCCAGTGGATCGCAAAAACAATGTTTCATATACCCTTTAAAAACTATGAGGGACTTATATTTGCAAGAATATTCTTTTGCTTTAGGCCAGGGTTTATTTTGTAAACCACAACAGAGACGAATTCAGCTGAATGTTCATTAGGCCATTGAACTTATGTTATTGAACTCTTCAGATTTTTTTCTCTATTTTCCTGCCTTCAAATCTACATTTGACATTACAGTATTTCTAGGGTTAGCTAATTCTGTTTAAAATATAAATTATTGTGCAACTTTACTGGTTTTAATGCAGAGGAATAAATCCGTGGCACAATATATGTATCATAGCACTCCAATATAATTAAAAAATGTTTGTAATTTAACCAAATGTATGCTATGAAAAAGTGCGTCATATAGATGCAGAGTCTATTGCAACTGATTAGCTCTTTGGATGGCCTGAAATACATTTTGGGCATCATTTTGTCAATTCACATTATGGCCAGTGAAATTATAGCAAACTCAAGCCCAGTCCCATAGCCAGATAAAAACAACAGAGACCTCAAAGCAAATGCTAAGGATTACAAGTAAAACACTATACAGCCTCTTTACACCAAAGACAGATTTCAGATCAAATTATGCACTCAAATATTTTCATTCAGCAGCTCCAGCCCCTTGAAGCAGCCTTCCTTAAGCAACCTGAGTTCAGAAAGACCCATACATCTCTATGGGAAACAATGAAAGCTCTGTACAAACACCATTTTCCCATTCATTTCGGCTTTTAACACTTCCACTGTAAGCTCTCATCTGCGGGGCCTTTTTATCCTTGTGTTTTCTATGTTCTGTCTGTACTGTTTTATGTATATGGATATATTTTCTCTATTGTACAGCACTGCAGAACAAGTTGGTGTTTTATATCTTAAATAATAATAATACAAGATACCTCTCGTTGCTCTGTAATCTCTTGCAGGTATCTCCACCGTAAAATAAACACTTTAGCCATATCTATGGTAAAGGTTCCATATGCAATAAATATGGATAGTGACCCAGGAAAATTAATAATTAATCTAAATGCTGCTTGTACACATCAATAATATCATGGGTACAAATGCACTTCCACAATGATAATAATTCATATTCATTCACTGTGATGCCATAGTTTTGCCAAAAATGCATATTTGTGGCCCGTAGAATATCTGGCCTTTCCTAAATAAAGCTGTAGTCAGAAGTGGGCTCTCCAGCTGTTGAGGTCCAAAACTTCTAACATCATCAGCTAACAAATGCCTAGCAGTCATTTCAAAACACAAAAAAGAGGGGAGAGGCTCATAGTGGAGACATCTTCACCTTCTGGCAATGATTTTAAAATTAAAAATTCTACTCACATTTAACTTTTGTCATAGGATAAGTACCGATGACAAAAAAGTCCCGTGAAGGATATTAAAACTGCCTCCACACATATATCCCGGTCCTTTCACACTCGATTCCTTAAGAGGCACCAAATCCCAATAGAGCTTGGAGAAAAACACAATGACAAAGAACAGGAAGAGCCGTACTGTTGCTAGTAATGGCACTGGGATCGGGACACAATAACTGTTGAATACTCACTCAGAATATTCCACCGGTTACAATTGATGGTAACTGGTAATTTCGCTAGTGGGGATTTTAGATGCTGGCTCTCCCCACAAAAGAGCCACACTAACACGCATCAGATAGCCATTTGGATATTTGATAATCAGCAAACTTGTGTTTAAATCAACGCAGACCAGATGAATCCAAAAAATTACAAAATTTATTTAAAACATACTTAAAAAATCCTCAACATATTTCGTGGTACACTTGCCACTTCTTCAGGAGGAATATGATGTTCTTGAAATACAAAATAATCTGGTCTGCTGGATAATACATCATTTATTTATTCAGGTAATCCAATTGAAAATCTTCCATGATTGGCAAAGGATAATTCAAATGAATCAATCAAAGTGTCTAATTTGAAAATAATCAATTGGATTTACCTGTTCACATCAAATGCTGAACTACAAAGGCTGTAATGTTGAACTTAACCCCATATGAGAGTTCAGTGGGGGTCCATGTGGGGTTCAGTTCAACATAACTGGATACTAGAGCTTCACCTTTTCTTTGGTAAGTAAAATGATATGGTGGTAGAATCTACAGTAATTTTATAATGGTAATATGTCGAATAGTAGCATGTCAACATTATAAACAAATGCTCACAGAAGGTAGTGTAAGTTTGCATGGAGATCCAGTAAATTTTAATGTTTCTTTAGTATAGTTAAAGATGACTTTCGACTCTCCAGTTTCGACTGCTTCTGGGATAAGTTGTGCTTTGTCTTGGATAGAAAGAGGAAGAAATAGAGAAGGATTGTGAGGAAAGATAGAGATTTCTGCTGATAAATAGTTTGATGCTAGAGAGGGAGCTTGCAAGAAGTGAAATGCTGTGGAGACTGAAAGACATTTAGCTACAGAATGGAGGAGGGAGAGATTTTGGAAAGAGAATTAAGTGCTGAGGAGAGAATGGGGGAGAGGTGTGAGAGAGAGTGAAATCGAGAGCACTTGCTGCTAAAGGAATAGCTCACTTTTACTCTTTAACATCCAAGGGGTAAATCTGCCTTTTCTACACCTATTTAGGCTTCTAAGTCATAATGTTCAGCTATTTGGGAGACCTATATCTGTAATGTTGAACTTAACCCCATATGAGAGTTCTGTGGGGGTCCATGTGGGGTTCAGTTCAACATAACTGGATACTAGAGCTTCACCTTTTCTTTGGTAAGTAAAATGATATGGTGGTAGAATCTACAGTAATTTTATAATGGTAATATGTCGAATAGTAGCATGTCAACATTATAAACAAATGCTCACAGAAGGTAGTGTAAGTTTGCATGGAGATCCAGTAAATTTTAATGTTTCTTTAGTATAGTTAAAGATGACTTTCGACTCTCCAGTTTCGACTGCTTCTGGGATAAATTGTGCTTTGTCTTGAATAGAAAGAGGAAGAAATAGAGAAGGATTGTGAGGAAAGATAGAGATTTCTGCTGATAAATAGTTTGATGCTAGAGAGGGAGCTTGCAAGAAGTGAAATGCTGTGGAGACTGAAAGACATTTAGCTACAGAATGGAGGAGGGAGAGATTTTGGAAAGAGAATTAAGTGCTGAGGAGAGAATGGGGGAGAGGTGTGAGAGAGAGTGAAATCGAGAGCACTTGCTGCTAAAGGAATAGCTCACTTTTACTCTTTAACATCCAAGGGGTAAATCTGCCTTTTCTACACCTATTTAGGCTTCTAAGTCATAATGTTCAGCTATTTGGGAGACCTATATCTGTAATGTTGAACTTAACCCCATATGAGAGTTCTGTGGGGGTCCATGTGGGGTTCAGTTCAACATAACTGGATACTAGAGCTTCACCTTTTCTTTGGTAAGTAAAATGATATGGTGGTAGAATCTACAGTAATTTTATAATGGTAATATGTCGAATAGTAGCATGTCAACATTATAAACAAATGCTCACAGAAGGTAGTGTAAGTTTGCATGGAGATCCAGTAAATTTTAATGTTTCTTTAGTATAGTTAAAGATGACTTTCGACTCTCCAGTTTTTAAGGACAACATTTAGCATCATCCTCAACCAACCAATTTCTAATGGGAATTGTAATCTCCAGCAGCCAAAGGACATCAATGCACTTGTTAAAGAAGCCACATAAAGTCTGAAATGGGTTTTGCTAGTGTACAGAACTGATGGCTTGCAGCTGAATAAATTATTTAAAATAATGAAACACACATATGTAACATTTTATTAGATGTTCAACAAAATGGTAAAAGTGTAATGAAATGACATGAAAAGAAGAAAAAGAAGGTGATATACATAACTATTTATTACCTTTATAAAAGATGAAAACAAATGCCACTTATAAAGCTCAGCTTGTCAAAATTCACAGGTGTTTGCACTACATGTTGTAGAGAAGGTTTACAACCTGCAGCTCATGGGCACAAGGTTCTGTTGAAGTCTTTTCATGTGGCTCAGGTACTGCTTCTGGGATAAATTGTGCTTTGTCTTGGATAGAAAGAGGAAGAAATAGAGAAGGATTGTGAGGAAAGATAGAGATTTCTGCTGATAAATAGTTTGATGCTAGAGAGGGAGCTTGCAAGAAGTGAAATGCTGTGGAGACTGAAAGACATTTAGCTACAGAATGGAGGAGGGAGAGATTTTGGAAAGAGAATTAAGTGCTGAGGAGAGAATGGGGGAGAGGTGTGAGAGAGAGTGAAATCGAGAGCACTTGCTGCTAAAGGAATAGCTCACTTTTACTCTTTAACATCCAAGGGGTAAATCTGCCTTTTCTACACCTATTTAGGCTTCTAAGTCATAATGTTCAGCTATTTGGGAGACCTATATCTGTCCTTGGGGTGAATCTGTTTGCCAATTGCTGATTTACATGGTTACATAGTAAATTAAGTTGAAAAAAGGACACAATTTATCAAGTTCAACCTTTGCCACATAACCCAGAGAAAGGATAATTATATAAGCTTTCCTGCTGCCAGACAAATTAGCAAATTTGAAAAAATGGACTAAAGTGCTCAGAGCTTTATAAAAATCTATATCTTATTTATTTAACTCCTTAACGACCGGCCGTGCAGGCACGCGGGGGGTCACTAAAGGATCACGGAGCATTTTTTTTATGTGCCGATCCGACTCAGTGCTCCCTGAACAATGTACAGCCACGCGGGGAGCCCTGAAATCAGCGAAAAATGACACTTTCCGCTTGGCAAAAAATTTCCAGTGAAAGGTACCGATTTTCCACTTTTTTTCTCTTTTTTTCTCCTAGCTCATTACATTGAAATGAATGGGAACATTCAAGTTACACACAACATAAAATAAATATTATTTAATTTCACAAAGGCATAGTTATACTATGGGGCATGAGGGTGCCTGTCTTGGTGGGGTGTGGGGAAAGAATCAATTGAACAGGGGATGATTCCAGGATGAGGTACAGCAATGGTGGCACTGGCAGCAGGGGCAGCATGTACAACACTAGTAGCAGCACATCTGGCAGCAGGTACAACACTAGTGCCAGAAGGGGCAGCATGTCTGCCAGCAGATACAACACTAGTGGCAGCACGTCTGGCGGCAGGTATAACACTAGTGGCTGCAGGTACAGCAATGATGGCACTGGCAGCAGGGGTAACATATCTTGCAGCAGGCACAGGCAGCAGACCTGTCCTGCTCTCACTAGTACTACCCTTTTCTCCCTTCCTTCCCGTTCCCTTTTTCCCTTCCTTCCCTTTTCTCCCTTCCTTCCCATTCATTTTCTCCCTCCCTTCTCATTAAATTCCCCAAGATCCCTTGGGGTGATTTAGGGGGACTGGACAGCATTGGTTCAGTACTGCTAGTCACTTCCTCCTCCTCCTCCTCAGACTCAGTGGACACATAATAAGGGTCCTTCCAGTTCCTATTTTTGCTGCTCATAGTGATAGGAGTCATTATGAGCCTCTCCTGCCTCAATTTTTGCAAAATATCACAAGAGAACAACACAGCACGTCTATCTCTCTCTGTAGTTGCTTCTATTGTGTCTACCTTCAGCGAAAACGTCACTTTTTTATAGCGGAAGTGCGAAAACAACGTAAATCAATGGGTGGAAACTTTCTAGCTATTGAAAAAAAGATGCAAACATTTTAACCATTAATTTTAAAGCAGATTTTCCAGCAAAAAAGCAGATAAGTACATAGTTTTCGCCCATTCCTAATTGTAACGGCTTATATTGTGGGACTTTCTATTTAGATTACTTATCACATAGTACTTATTAAATGTTTTGATAAACATATATATTGTTTTTATGCTTGCAGATAACATGTATTAATAAACAAATTTATTTTTCTATTTCTGAACCATCTATGTTTAAATAAATAAGATATAGATTTTTATAAAGATCTGAGCGCTTTAGTCCATTTTTTCATTTTTGCTATTTTGTTTTTTATTTGTGACCATTCACCGCTAGGTCACAGTGAATATTGATCAGCTGGACCTTTAAGAAGATTTATAGATAGAGCTCATTTTATACCAAATTGTGGTATTTTAAATTAGTCTTTATTAGAACTTCCTGTTTTGCCTACTAAGACACAGTATAAACCCTCTTGAAAGAAATGTATCTAATCTTCTTTTAAATGTATCCATTGTATCTGCTATTACCACATCCTTTGGAATTCCACAATTTAACAGACCTTACTGCTTTAGAGCATAATAGAGAACACACTACACCAATGTTACAATTTTAATATGAGCAGACTTGGAATACCAACTCTTTAGCATGCACAGTGAAAGAAATAAGTGGTATGCGTTTAACCTCTGTACCTCATTAGTACATGGCAAGAAACAAGAATTAGAGTAATAGAACTTGCCAAAAAGCTGCCTAACCATTGGCACAATGGCATTAAGTGGAGAAATTTCCATATACAGGGCTTAGTAAATAGGCATTATGCATACGTAGCACAATAAAATCAGTTCCTGCATCTATTTTAGTTCAAAATTATATAGATAAAATGATTTCAATGGAGAGAATGTAAAAATCTACCATACATACCATGCTCCTGCACCTATGGGTATGAAGACTAAGACTTTAGTGAAAGCAAGCACCCAATTCCACCCTTAAAGCATGTGCAGGAAAATAAAATATTTTTCTTCAGTTTCTTCTATGCCTTGTAACTACATTACAGGAAACAAGGCACAAAGGAAAGAATTATCCACAATATCCATAAACAACCACACTGCATTTTTTTACACAAGCAACACAAAGAGGACATTTTGTTTGTATACCTGTAACATTGGACTTGGTTTCCTTGTATACCTCTATCAATCATAACTTGTGATTAAAAGCTACCAATAATTTTCTGGAAAGGGATTCTAATATGGCTATAAAACAAAAGGAGTTTATCCTGAGGTGTATTCACTTTATACTTAACCATAATTTGTTTGTATTTCATAATGAGTATTACCTTCAGGTGTTAGGAACCTCCATGGGTACCAGGTTTGCCTCCTCATATGCCAACCTCTTCATGGTTTGTGGAAGGAGGAATCCTTTTGGAGTGGGCATAGTTGGGAGGCAAACCTGGTATACTGATAGTATGGCGAGGTGACAAAACAGATTTGGAGTCCCTAATATAACATTTTGAAGATAATTCATTGGGTATAAGGTTCACACATAGCACTGAGACACATAAGATATGTTTTTTAAATTTGAAACTCAGTTCCATCCCATACAGTTATATCTTCAGTACCATCCACAGAAAGAAAGTTAGTGCCAACCCTTATTTAACGGCAGAAAGTTGTCATCACAAGATGTGGCTAGCAAATATTCCCTGTGGCCAGTTCCATAGCTTGCACAGTAACTGCAGCAACATCGATGAATATTGGAGACAGGCAGACATCCTCAGAAATAAATTAAAAGAGAGGATATAATCCCAAAACAATTGATCAAGCATCGGTTAGAGCAGCAGTGTTGGATAGGTTATTATTATTATTAGGAGACAGGCAAAAAAATTATATTCCTATAATAACTCAATACAATGCATTATAGGGGGATATCAAAAATGTTTTTTATCAGCACTGGAGTATCCTAAAACAGACCCCTTTCCTAAAAGAAGATTTAGGGGCTAAGCCAAAGGTGGTTTATAGGAAAAATAAGAACTTAAGGAATCTTCTACCACCCAGCAAACCTAAGAGTCTTACAGTTAATGAGGGTATTTTTAAATCTCTTGTAGCAGTGGGAAACTTCAGATGTAATCACAGTAAATGTCTAAATTGTAAATATATGATTAAGAACTATAATGATACCCAAACATATGCCATAAAACAGATCATTAATTATGAGAGCCAATATGTAGTTTATATTATTACATGCGGTTGTGGAAAGAAATATATTGGTAGGGCCACCCACATCAAACAAGAAGTTATATTCATGGGGTGCCTAGACATTTCACCCATTCCCCAGTGTTGCATTAGGAGGTTTTAAGGTTATGGGTATTGAGAAGAGTGACACAAATATTTCTAGTCGCATGAGCCAACTCCAAAGCCGTGAATCGTTTTGGATATTTAAATTGGGTACTTTATACCTAGGAGCAGGGCTTATAAATTTAAGTTCTTTGCTACTGGCTACTAGCCAGACCTGAAAAGTTACTCACCACTGCAAGCCAAAACATTCCCACCAGGGCTGAATTTCTACTTGCCATGGCTATTCAGTCGCCATTGACTAGTGTTAAGTGGAAATTTTGAGCCCTGCCTGGAAGGGTTAAATGAGGATATCGATGTCCAATGTTTAGTGTAATTGGTGCAACTGACTATATTATACCTGATCCTTGTCGATTTGTATTACAGTTCTCTACACCGTGAGAGAAAGGTTTGTTGTTTTTCATAACATCAACTAGTTAGGATGTAGTAGTAGACCTATTAAGTAGTTAGGATGAATTAGTAGCGTACATATACATTTAATCAGTATATTTGTTGTGTGCAAATTGAGGACGTGGTGTGTGATCATGAATTAACTCACACTATATCTGTGGATATGTTTCTATCTCTGCCATTTTCCTGAATTGTATGAATAACTGAATTGTATTTTTATTTTTACACATATTAGTTTTGTATTGTATTTTTAGATACAATTTTATAGTGTATGATATTTTTGGTTTGCATTAATATGAGATACCGATTCGGTGGAGCACCCACCATGTGTTGCTGCATGTTTCTGCTCTGACCATTTCGATAAAGAGGTTTGGCACTCAAGCCCCTCCAGGAGGCATTTTGATAAAAGGCTTGAGACTCCATGGAGAACGGATGGAGCACAAATGTAAGGGATGCAACGGGTGATCTCCGACTCAGATGTGTAGCACTACATCATTGGATGATTGCTTTTTTGCACATTAGAATGAATTAGAGTGATTGTTTCATTGTATCCATATAATATAAAAGGTGACATTTTTAAAATCACAAATGTTTGACAAATGTTTGACCTCTGAGGAAGTGACGGTTCAGTCATGAAAGGCATTGGGTTATATACTATTACATATTTATGTTTTATTTACTTATTAATAACTTATAACAATACCCAGCTGTTGGAGTTTCGTGGTAACCATTAAAGTGAAAAGAACTGGACCATAAGTTGAGAGCTGCTTGCTATCCTGGACCAAAAGCAGTGCTTGTTGTATACCTTGGAGGCAGGATATAGCCTCATATTCTAGTGAGTACCATGGGCAGGATATTCCCATTTACTTATATTACTGCACTTAGAGGCAGTTTGCACTCTCTTTTTTGTGTTTGTTTGTACATTTTGTTTATGGAAATGTGACAGTACATAAAAATCGGTTCCTGTGTTTGTTTTAGCTTGGACTAATATTAGTAAATATTTGTATTTGTGAACTTCAATGCCACATTTCCAGGGTCTGCAATCCTTACTATCCATGTTACCAATGACAAAGTAAGAGGAAGGTGGAGAGCCCTAAAAGGTAATTTTAGGGATTTAGGGAGTAAGATTAGGAAATGGACCTCCAAGGTAGTATTCTTAGAGATACTACCTGTGACATGCGCTACGCCAGAGATACAGCGGGAGATTAGGGAGCTCAATGCATGGTTGAAGTCTTGGTGTAAGAAGGAGGGCTTTGGGTTTTTAGAGCTGATTTTGCTTTGGGGTACAATCTCTATAGTAGGGATGAATTGCACCTGAATGCAAGAGGGTCTCAAGTGCTTGTGGAGAGGATGACTAGACGGTTGGAGGAGATTTTAAACTAGGAAGGGGGGAGGGGCCAATAAATACTGGGCTAGATAGTATAGAAAGGGAAGGCAATGTAGTTAATAACCAGGTGGGTGGATCTGGGGGTGGGGTTAGTACAGATGATAGGGAGAAGCCTATAAACCACATCAAAATTAAATCACAAATGGAACATAGCAGTGGCATAAATTGTATGCATGCAAATGGAAGAGGTTTAATTGGTAAAATAGGGGAACTGGAGCTGGTAGCTGAAATTGAAAACTATGACTTGATAGGCATAGCAGAAACATGGTGGGATGACACACATGATTGGTCAATCAATTTGGAGGGCTACATGTTATTTAGAAAGGATAGGTCAAACAAAAGAGGTGGTGGGGTCTGTTTGTATGTCAAACCAGCATTATTGCCTCATTTGCGGGAAGATATATGTGATGTCAGTAATGAACATGTGGAATCCCTGTGGGTTGAAATTGTCACTGGGGGTAAAACTGCCCAGAAAATATTAGTGGGTATTTGTTATAAACCACCAAACATTGGTGTCCTTGAAGAATCACAGCTATTAATGCAAATAGAAAAGGATTCTCAATTAGGGAGAACTATAATTATGGGGGATTTTAATTATCCAGAAATAGACTGGAAAAATAGAACAGCTAATTCTGCTAAAAGCAATAAGTTTCTGAACTTGTTGAATGACAATTTTTTGACTCAACTAGTGCAGACCTCAACCAGAGGGAATGCTTGTCTGGATCTGGTAATAACTGACAATGAAGAACTTATCTCTAACATCCAAGTTAGGGAGCACTTGGGGAATAGTGACCATAACATGGTATTGTTTGAGATTAATTCAAAAAAGCAATTTGGGATGGGTTCCACCAAAATACTGAATTTTAAAAAGGCCAACTTTAGCAGGTTTAATTCATCCCTTGGTCTCGTTGACTGGGATAAAATATTTTCAGGAAAAAACACAGAAGGAAAGTGGAATGCCTTCAAAATAACGTTGCAAAAATACACATTTAAATTTATCCCTGTTTGGAAACAAATACAAAAGAAGCAAATTAAAACCAATGTGGCTAACTAGTAAAGTAATTCATGAAACAAATAACAAGAAAGCGGCATTTAAACATTATAAAGTTGAGGGATCAGCAGAGGCATTTTTAGAATACAAAAATGCCAACAAAACCTGTAAAAAGGCTATTAAATTAGCTAGACTGGAGAATGAAAAAAATATTGCTAAAGAGAGCAAGAGCAACCCAAAAAAATTCTTTAAATGCATTAATGGCAAAAAATTAAAGTTGAGTCCTTGTTATCTGAAACGGTTGAGATGGTCAAGGGGGACAGAGAGAAGGCAGATATTTTAAATAATTTATTTTCTTCTGTTTTTACCAAGGAAGACCCAGTGGAGAAGAATCTGCAAACTACATTTACAGAACAGTCACAGCAAGCATGGGACTGGCTAACACAAGAAAAAGTGTTAAAACAAGTGAAAGGTGTTAAGGTAGACAAAGCCCCGGGGCCAGATGGTATACACCCAAGGGTACTTAAAGAGCTAAGCCAGGCCCTGGCCAGACCGTTATATTTGATTTCCAGGGATTCTTTTATTTCAGGTATGGTGCCCATGGATTGGCGTAAAGCAGGTGTGGTGCCCATATTTAAAAAGGGATCAAAGTCACAGCCAGGAAATTACAGACCTGTAAGCTTGACATCTGTGGTAGGGAAGCTGTTTGAAGGGTTGCTAAGGGAATATATTCAAGAATTCTGCTGGAACAGGAATATCATTAGCAGGAGACAACATGGCTTTGTGAAAGACAGGTCTTGTCAAACTAACTAAAAAGTGAGTAACAATATAGACACGGGAGCAGCGGTTGATGTGATCTATTTAGACTTTGCCAAGGCATTTGATACTGTTCCACACAAGAGGTTACTGTACAAATTGAATGAAATAGGCCTAGGGGAAAATGTTTGTGTGTGGATTGGAAATTGGCTGAAGATAGAATGCAAAGAGTGGTAGTAAATGGCAAGTTCTCCAGTTGGATAAACTTGATAAGTGGAGTACCTCAGGAATCTGTCCTGGGTCCTCTTCTTTTTAATTTGTTTATTAATGACCTGCCAGAGGGTATAGGGAGCCATGTATCAGTGTTTGCCGATGTCACAAAATTAAGTAAGGTAATAAAGTCTGAACTGGATGTGTCTTCATTACAAGAGGATTTGGACAAATTGAGTAACTGGGCAGGCAAATAGCAAATGAGATTCAATATAGACAAGTGTAAAGTTATGCATTTTGGGTATAATAATAAAAATGCAACATATAGTTTAAATGGTGTTTCTCTGGGGAAATCTACAAATGAAAAGGATTTGGGAGTAATTGTAGACAATAGACTTAAAAGGGGTATTGACTCAAGGGAGGAAGATATTATTATGCCTCTTTACAGCTCCATGGTAAGACCCCACCTAGAATATGCTGTTCAATTCTGGGCGCCCTTTCTGAAAAAGGACGCCCTTTCTGAAAAAGGACATTATGGAACTAGAGAGCGTGCAGAGGAGGGCTACCAAACTAGTAAGGGGAATGGAAAATTTTAGTTACAAAGAAAGGCTAGAAAAGTTAAACTTGTACACACTAGAGAAACTGCGCCTTAGAGGGGATATGATAACACTATATAAATATGCTCATGGCTCATACAAAGGGCTCTCCAAAGACCTGTTCATTAACAGAACAGTACATAGGACAAGGGGCCACCCTCTTAGACTTGAGGAAAGGAGATTTAATCTGCAACCGCGGAAGGGTTTCTTTACAGTAAGCATATTAAAGGTATGGAATTCACTGCCTGAGGAGGTGGTGCTATTGAATACATTAGATGCCTTTAAAAAGGGCCTGGGTACTTATTTAAAAGAGCATAACATAGAGGGCTATGTACGTAAGTATTGGGATTAATATTTAGTTAGGGCTTGTTGAGTCAAGGAAAAATCTGATTGCCATTTGGAATCAAGAAGAAATTTTTCCCCCCATTCAAGGCAGAATTTGAAATTGCTATATTGAGGGGTTTTTTTTGCCTTCTTTTGGATCAACGATGGTAAACAGGAATAGGAAAAGGGTTGAACTAGATGGACGCAAGTCTTTTTTCGACCTAAATTACTAAGTTACTATGTTACTTCTTGATGCTATCCTCTCCATGCTCATGTGTCTTTGAGAACAGTGCATGTGATTTAATTTTAAGAGCATTAAGAGCATTTAAGAGCATTAGTGGGTAGTGATCCTTGTCATTAGCTCTCAGTTTTGCTGTACATTTACTTACTGCTATCTTGTTCTACACATCTTGCTTCTAGATTTATTTGAACCATATCCTATTAAACTTAATGTCATCAAGCATTTTCTACTACTCTGTCATTTTAATGAAACCCCCTTGCAAACCAATCTTATTTTTCTATATACCTGGTGGCTTAATATAGATTTGCTATATTTACTCCCTTGATTACCTGCTGAGATCTGATGTCAAGGCAAGCAATGAATGCCTCTGACATGTTGATCCAACCCAGTACACATCAGTAGACAACAAAAGCAGGGCTTGCAAGAATCTCCAAATCCACACTTACCAGTGGGAGTAACTAAAGGGAATATGGAAAAAAATTATATGTGCCCAATGTTTCATTTGTTTTTCCTAGGATTAGATTCACTTTTCCCTTTATATAGTGAATATCAAAAGTCCACGCACCCTTGCTTTGTTGATATAAAGGTTGAAATCAAGACACATTTTTCTGCCCTGAATAAGCTCTTGCAATCAACAATATTTCATGTATTCAACAATATTTTCATGTCATGGAAAATAAATCAATTACTAGGTTTCATACTGTAAATGTTCACACCTTTTACAAGGGTTGTAACTGTGTGCAGATGTAACCAATCACATTCCAAATCTTTTACAAAGGTAAAAGACCTTTACCTAACATCAGAGCATCTCATAATCACACACACACACACACACACACGTACCAGGATCCCTCATACTGACCCATGCACACCAGGGTTCCTCATACATAAACCCAAATATTCACACTGATGGGCACTTCATGCATACACACACACACACAGACCCACTTTATACTTAAGTAAAACAAGCCTTGTTCCACTGGTTACTCATAGCGACAGAAATGCACAAGCACTTGCTGATACCCTATGTTTGTTGCACTGCCCAAAGGAAGCCACAGAACCACACATACATTGATTGATCCCCAGCCCTGTCAAATGATCCTTTGTGATTTTGGTCTCCTCAATCATGGAGCTAATCTACTGACTTCATGTGCACTCTCCTGATACTTCTGGTTGGTTCTGTCACTTATAGAGGTCATAAAAAAGCTATCCAGAAGTATAATGACAATGCACTTGAAGCTGGTGGACTGGCTTCATGCTCTGGACATCGACATCACTGATGATTATCGCCAGGGGCATAGGAGCCCCCAAAACTTGGGGGCGGTATAGAATCTTAAGAAGTTCCTGTGTCAATGAGAGTTAGTGAAGCAAGTCTTTTTTTAGTAAATGGTCTGCTTAAAGTTAAATTTTACCTAGTTGATTTGTCAGTTTACTATTGAGTAAATGGATAATTCTAAACAGGAGCTTTAGGGGTAGTCTACCAATATTATATTTTAAATAAAGCCAAAGAGCCAGTTTTCAGTGGTAACAGTGGTACTGTTTAACAGAATTATTTAGATAGGTAGCCGTTTAATATACAGAAAAAAGGTAAATCTATGTAATTATACTACTGCAGTTGTCCTATATACAATAGTCAGATTTATCTATACAAGTAATGTGTGTAACATAATGCCTTACCTAGAAGTCCATCATACAGCAGTCAGGTCCATCTATATGATTGCTATGTGTAACAGACATACCTAGCTATGATTTCATCATATAATGATCAGGTATATCATTATCATTACTGTGTGCAATAGAAGGACTTACCTAGGTGGGTGTTAATCATACAGTGGTCAGTTGTATCTATATAATTATTGTATATAACAGAAGGTCTTATCTAGGAAGAAGTCCCTTATACAGAAGTCGGCTATATGAATATAATTACTGTGTGTAATAGAAAGACTTACCTAGATATGTGTTCATTACACAGCAGTCAGGTGTATCTGTATAATTAATATGTGTGACAGAGGACTTTCCTAGGTAGGAATCCATCATACAGCAGTCAGGTCTTTCCATATAATTACTGTGTGTGTAACAGAAGGGGTTACCTAGGTCGGAGTCCATCGTACAGTGGTCAGGTATATCAATCTAATTACTATGTGTAACACAAGGACTTAGGTAAGCAGGTGTTCACAGTCAGTTGTATCTACACATTCCCTGCATATTACAACCATTTTGTGTATTCTCCACAAGTCTGAGCTGTGGGGTAGTGTGGAAAGATGGAAGTAATTTATCAAACAAAAAGAAATCCAAGGCCGTATAAATTCTACAAGTATACACATTAAGTCTGCCAAAATAATGATGAAAAATGTCTTATTCCCTGATGAGACCATTGTATAACTTTTTAGTCTTCATTACAAAAAATATGTTTGTTGCAAAGCCAACACAGCTGATAATACAAAGAACACAACATCTACTGTCAAGAATAGTAGTGGTAGCATCATTCAGTGAGGCTGGTTCTCTTCAGCAGGGACAGGTGCTCTGGTCAAGATAGAGAGAGAAATGAATAGCTCCAGATATCAAGATATTTGGCACAAAACCTGCTGCCCTTTGCCAGAAAGCTGATGTTAAAGAAGAATTTCACCTTTCAACATGACATCAGTCTGAAGCACACTGCCAATTTAGTCAAGTAATGGCTAAAAAAGGAATCTCCATGTCCCGGAATGGCTCAGTCAGACCCTAGACCACAATCCTATTGAAAATACGTGGACTGACCTAAAGAGGGTTAATGGAGATTCCCTCACACTTTGACAGAACTTCAACTCTTCTGCAAAGTATGGATTAAAATTGCAAAAGCCAGGTATGCTAGACTGAAATGGCGCGATGCAGGAAACATGCAAAATCGCTATTTCCCGTATGAAAACCACTAGGGAATAGGTTTGCACATGATTAAGTTGAATTGCGCATGAAAAATCAAGATGAGCGAACAGCTGTGTATATTTATTTTTTGTGGGCGTGGCTAAGATTAACAAATCTGTGTGAGTGGAATAGCGAACGCGCCTAATGCAACTGCTATTGTGAATGAATTTATACGTCTATGTACTGTTGTCATAAAATGGAATTTTTAATGCGCAATTCAAGAAGCATTCGGTATTTAGCTTGCTGGATTAGAATATGCGCAAAATCTATCTGCGCACAAAAATGCCTTTATCTGATGCAAATGTTTTTTGCATCGCGCCAATAGAGAGATATCCAGACAGACTAACTACTATAATCAAAGCAAAAGTTTCTTCCACAAAATATTAGTTAAAGGGTGTGCTCATTTATGCAATCTAGGCATCAGTTTTTTACTTTCAATTATTTTTTTTTCCAGGACATGATCTAAATGTTTTTCACTTAAATATTGCTGGTTACAATATCTTATTAACCCTTTGAGTGCCAGGGGTATGCAACGCAATGCAAAGAGATGTGTTGCGTGTCCTTCTGGCACTCAAAGGGTTAATGGTAAAAAATGGCCTTACACATTTTGTCTTGATTTCAGCTTATGCATCTACAAACACTGCAATTTCAGTAAGGGTGTGTATATTTTGGATATCCACTGCAAATATAGTTTGCAATATTTTGGACACCTCTCTTCTGCACAATTTTAATCAAAGGAAATGCTTATGTGCTCAGTGTGCTGAAGTTAGCTTGCCCCAAAAAACATACACAGTGTGACATGTAGGTTTTCTCACTTGGCTTAACTGTCCTCCTGTTGGATGCTGCCCCTTTAAAACACTTTATAACACTTCCTGTAGGGCTCGTTGTCCTTTCTTTGAGCCTCTCAATGTTGATTGTTTTCTGATTGGTCTTGACTACTGGCTGCAGAATCCTAGTCCCCTAACTATTCTTCTGGATCCCTGTTTGATACCTATTTTTGATTGTTCACGTGCCAGCATATGAACCTTCTGCTTTCCGACTACTGTGATCCATGCTGACTTACTAACTTTTGAACTAACTGCTTGTCTGACTACTCTCCTGGTTCTCCTCAGGTACTGTGATCAGTGCTGACTGACTCAATGGCATCTGAACTTGCTCCTTATCTAACTACTCTTCCTGTTCTCCCCTGGTACTGCGATTGATGCTGACTTACCCCCCCTGCATTTGATCCCCTGCTTGTCTGACTACTCTTCTGGTCTACTCTCAGTAGCTTGTTTAGCTTCCAATCTTGCTCTATTCAAATCACTTCGTTGTGTGTGTTACGTTCATTAATTAGAAACCCAGCTACAAGTCTCCAGCCTGCCTTCCACAGGTTCATTCATCATTACTGTATGTGTGAAGTTCAGCTAAGATACTTGTGGCTGACCATGTTTACAAGCAGTATTCTCAAATCATCGCTCACAAGATTCTCCCAGATCCTAGCACAGATACCTACCTGTATGTTACATACACACACACACATATCAACAAAGGTGCACACACATATACACAAACAAGCAAACAAACACACAAGGCATGCACATGCACACATGAACACACAAAACACACACATATACACACTGCCCAATAATTAGTGAGATACATGTTTACTGACCCTGATGTTCATACAGTGGGGAATGAGGGAAACCTACCGTTTGGATTGTAAATAGAGGAAAATGAGCGGTAATAGAGGAGCTGGCAATGAAAGAAAATTACATGCAGAGAGGTAGAAAGAATGTTAGAATAACCATCTCACTGATCTTTGTGTGTGCATGGTATGATTACAGATTATACAGAAACAGCAATTACATTCTGTGAAGGAAGATGAATACAAGTGAAGAAATGTTACAGCCCCAGTGAAGTGTGTGTGTGTGTGTGTGTGTCAATCTGTGGTTGCATGTCTGTGACCTTCTGTAATGTAATCCATATGGGATTGAAATTAATCCCAAAATATGAATAACATTGTTTAACATTTCAAGTAAATCATGTGCACATTTTAAGTCTCTCTCTGATTGTTCAGGACTGTTCTGCAGTCTAATTTGCCTCTGTAGCATGTCTTACCTTAGCAGCATCAGAATAATAGAACTCTTTCCTCATCTTTTTCCTGTGTGGTGAGTTTCCTATGCTCAGTCACGGTTCTACTGTGGTCTAGCTGATATGAAGCAGGTGAGGTCCTCGACTCTAGCAAGCCTCAGATGGGGATGAATGTGAAGGTACAGAGTACACAATCACTTAATTTTATACATTTGTGTCAAGTTCAAGCACAAACAAGTCACAAGCCAGAAGTCAAAGTTCAAGCACAGTCAAAGGGCAAGCTGAAAGTCAGGAACCAGGATAACAGCATAGGAAGATGAGAACTAATTTCTCTGCACAAAGCCTAACAATCAAGCCCCTACCTAAAGCTAGCAAGATGTCTTCTATAGCTATGTAAACAGCTGACTTTGTGCACGTTGGCCCGTACAGCTTTGAGCACAGAAAATAGGAGAATCGCTGTTATGCCCACACATAAACAGACAGCGTGAATGTTGTGAAGCACGTGAGTAAGGATGCCGAACAACAGGTAGGCCATGTTCCAAAACCTGTTCCCCATTACAACAAACATGGTAATGTATAAAGATTCCCCTGTTTGAGAACAAGTGAGTAAATTTAAATGATTGCGCTTCAGCAAAGAAATCATTAAAACCTATCCTGTTGATATTATAACTCGTAATGTCCAGTGAGATTTAAATGAATGTTTCTTTATATCTTTCAGCTTGAAGGGCAGAGATGAATTTACCTGTTTGGCTTCATAGTTGCATTTCCTTTCAGCTCCACAGGCAATCTAACTTTCCACTGGAATAATTGCTGTAGGTCACATTGTGCTAATGTCACCTGAGCAGTACACTCTAAGGTAGAGTAGGTGACTCATTGAGCTCATGGCGTATATAAAGATATGTAGAGCTTTTTTGAACCTGTGGTATCTCTGAGAAAGATAGATTGTTACAAGTCATCTAGGGTATAGAATGAATCACAGTGCTTTTTCATACACAAAGATCTAATAAAGAAATGTATCATTGGGCCAGATTTTAAGGTATGCATTAAAGTAGCCAGTAGGGCCAAAGTGAATACTGGACAACATAACAAAATGTCCAACCCGATATTTAAAGGCCCTGCCAGCAAAAAACACAATGGACGTTAAGCCACAAAAATGGTCTTGTGGCTAAACGTTTGTTTTGTGCGTTAAGTTTCCAAAACGCTGCTAAAAAAGTTAACTATCTGTGCCTAACATACTGCCAAGCACCGATCATTAACGTCTAAGTGTTACACTTACCTGTTATCCACTATCTGTCTCCATTCTTTCTTCTCTTCTTTCTTGTATCTTCTGTCTTCTTTCTACTATCTGTAAAGAAAAACAGAAAGATATAAGTAAAATGCTGAAATATCCTGCACACTAATCAGCTCTGAGAGGCTGTCCTTTAAACTGATTGGCTGGGATGTGAATAAGCACATCTCAGCCAATGGCTGTGAGGGAATTGGAACTGAGAGTGCCCATATATAAAGGCAGTCTCAGTCCCAATTCCCTCAGTGTGCAACGGGTATCGGCCCATGAGGAAGAAGATGGGGGAAGCTGTGGCGCATACTACAGTCACTGCCGCCTCCACCTCCGAGGTGGTACACATCGGCGGAGACAGCAATAACTAAGCTACGTATTTTGTTGAACATAAGCATTATTTTATTATGGCATTTGGGCAGATATTATGTGGAACAACTTGGACATTGTATATTAATGACTGGCAGCATATTTATGGAACAGTAGTACTACATGCTTTAACCCATTTGAGCCCCAGATAGGTGCACAACTCATTGCTTTGCAATGCATTGCATACCCCTCTGGCACTCAAGGGGTTATATCATGTATTAGTGTGCAGGATATTTCAGCATTTTACTTATACCTTTCTGTTTTTATTTACAGGTAGAAGAAAGAAGATAAGATACAAGAAATAAGAGAAGAAAGAAGGACAGAAGAGAAGAAAAAAGACAGAAGATGACCAGCATGCTGAGGACTCCGCTGGACATTGGGATTAATGGTAAGTGTTACTTGCAATGTGATATTGCTTTGTTACTTAGTCGGGTTAACCCTGTGAGTGCTGGCAGGGTAATTATACCCCACTGGCACTAATAGGGTTAATTCTACTAACTTTGAACACTTTTTAGGCACTTTGGATGTATTGATATGGGTCTTAGGGCCCCATATCAATACATCCACTGTGGACTTAGGTTTTTTTTTTTGCCTTTTAAAAGATGCGTTGGCTGACCAAAGATCCGATCAGGGACTTTAGTCGAAAAAAAAAAATGGGACTTAAATGTTATGCGATAAATTTAGTCCCTGATCGGATCTTTACAGCTAACAGAGTCCTTTAAATGGCAACTTGAAGCGTTTATTTTAATTTCAATGGGCCAAAACACATATTAATTTAGCAGCTGATAGAGGTATTTTTTGCAGACATTTTTTCATACACTGATCTTTAAATAGCTTACAGTGCTTGAAAAAATGTCGACACCTGCTTTTTTTTTTTGGAGTCAGCTGCCTTTAAATCTGGCCCATAGTGTGTATATAGACATGCAGTAGCCAGTATATAGCTAATGTCTATCATTGTCAAGTAGGCTTAAACCAGAAGATCCCAGACTCTAGAATCCCATTTATAATCTAGAATCTAGAATCTAGAATCCCATCTTTCACTATGGAAAAATTGTCAGATAATCCAGTTACCAAACCTCTTGTAATAAATAATTTCCTTTGGGTATTAGTAAGATGGCCCATAAAGATTTTCAAATGGTCATAAGTTATATATGCAGATTTTCTTCATAGGTGACAGAAGCTATAAAGGATACAGAATGTATGTATGCAGTATTTAATAACTGATTTTTAGAATGGTTCTGAGCATGACATTTTTTAAAATCACTGTAATAATAAATATAGATGAAAAAAATCTAGCTTGAAATGAAACTTAAGTTAATCCATATGAGTGATTTAGGAGCAGTGATTCATGAGCCATTCTAAGGGCCATATGGGCAAAAGAATTGTGCAACAATTGCAGAGCAAATGAGCTGCATCATGGGAACAAATAACATTCTCACTGATTTAAATTGGAATTGGGAAAATGGATGGGGAAATAGCACAGCCAACATAGTTAAGTATGTGAATGAAAAGCTAATAAAAACAAATAACATAAAATGGAAGGTATCTCACTCACAAGCCTGGAGGTATGTATGGCCTTTCATTAATAGAATGAGGTTACACAGCATAAGCATCCTCCAATATTGTTCATCTGGCCAGTGGCGTACTTATAGGAGTCGCACCTGAGACTGGGCCCCTGCAACCCCCCTGCCTGGCACCTACAACATTTTGATTGCTGAGATCTGTGCCTTCTTTGAGGAGGCAATGTGGAGATTGGGGCTATATGGGGGCAATGTGGAGATGAGGGGCAATGTGGAGCCAATGTGGAGATTGGGGACAATGTTGAGGTGGCCAGTGGAGATGGCCAGTTGGGGGACCAATATGGTTGAGGGGGCAATGTCATTGGGGGGGCATGGCATTTCTTGCACCAGGGCCCGGTGGCTCCTAGTTACGCTTCTGTATCTGGCTGTATTGAGTATCTCTAACACAGTCTTGTCAAATGTTTGAGTGAAAAAAGCCTCATGGAACTCCCTATACAGAGTCCTTCAACCTGCACTCCTTTGCTATAACAAGTTTCTACCAGTGAGATAATCCAGAATGCTCTTAGTGTATAGAAGGATATTATTTTGTTGAGGCTCCTGCTTGGGTTCTGTTGAAAGAGAGAAAGGCTGTGTAACATGTAGGCTTCTTCATAATTTTATTTAGCATTTATTACATATTCATATTAAATATACTGGAATGTTGTTTATTATTATAGAAATACCTTAGTTCTACATTATGCTGTTTAAAGCAGAAATAGGCTGTATAGGATTAGCAGAGCATAATGGATTTAATGTGGTAATTTGTACAGTATTTCTGGTTCTGAAACATTGCGCTATTTGAGTTAAAGGAGTGGCTTTTTCAGTTGTTGATGAGGTCTGATGCCCCATTTTCCCCACTAATACAAATTAGAATTAAGAGCATACATTTTCCAGGAGTTGAGAACAAATTTCCAGTAATAAAAAGCACTTAGATTTCTATGTTATTGTTATAGATCATAATTAGATAATGGGGAGGATTTTTAAACACTTTGATTATCATGCTCCATGGACTATTCTAGGAATCAGAGAGCTATTGGTGGCAGAGTTTTCACAACAAATCATAAACTGTGGATAAGACTCTTTTTTTAATATTAATAAATTATAGACTAGTACTGATGTGAGCTATGGAAATAAAATGCATGCAGTGTGTTAAATAATTATGCTTTAGCCTTTTATGTCAAGTATATATCCACATAGCTTAACCTCTTCAGCACCAGAGTGGTGTGTTATGCATTACAGTGCATATCTCACATCTATTGTCCACAATGTGTCTCCAATTAAATTCATATGAACAGTGAATCTATCTATTAAAAAATGAGAATGTCTCCAACCCAATGAGACGTCCCCATCACATTGTCCCCAGCTCATTGGGATGAATGTCCCAGTACAATTGATCTCTAAATTAGACAATGAAATTGATTTGCTGGTGATCTCTACTATGCACCAGGATAACGAAATATAGTAGTGCAGGGCTCAAAATTTCAAGTTCTGAGCTACTAGCCAGGGCTGAAAACTTACTCACCACCAGTTTCAAGCCTAACCCCACCCATATCCCCCTTTAACCCCACTCATCTCAAGTTCTCTATGATGAAATTACATTGTAGTGGATACAACAAGACAATATAGGAGATAAAATGCTTTACTTGCTACAAACAATTCTGTTTTTATGGAGCCACAGCATTCGTTTTAGCAACAGTAGGATGTGCTTTTCTATAAATAAAACTTTCCCCTGTTGCATTATTTACAGTCCAGTGAGTGAGTGAATGTGTGTCTGTTCAAACTTCAAA
This sequence comes from Rhinophrynus dorsalis, assembly GCA_037306005.1. Lineage (NCBI taxonomy): Eukaryota > Metazoa > Chordata > Amphibia > Anura > Rhinophrynidae > Rhinophrynus > Rhinophrynus dorsalis. Next base: position 314,492,209 of record CM074721.1, read on the forward strand.
ACATAAATGATTTTATAGCTGTACTTTTAACCACTCCAGTTCCGAATCTCACTGCAACGCATTTATCTTTTGAATGTTGGAGAGGAAGTGGTGTACAGTTCTGACACTCAATGCCATAAGCATGACATTAAATGTAATTGTATGACATTAACCCTTTGAGTGCCAGAGGGGTGTGGAATGCATTGCAAAGCCAAATGCGAGGAGGAGAGTGGAAATTTTGAGCCCTGTAGTAGTATATGGTTGTTTGGGGACAAGCCACCCCACCTCTCTTTTAATGCCATGTCCTAAACTAGGTGCAGAGGAAATTAGAGTAGCTACTGAATTTTCATGCTATAAGGACTTTCCTTGCTCAAAGTCTTAATAAAAACATAGTGTATGCGCCATTATGTACTAAAGCTATGATATGCTCTAGTACATACCTTGATGTGTAGCTGCACTTTTTTGATCAATGTCTTAGCACTGAAAGTGTGCATTGTCTCTACCTTCCAAGAGGTTAGACATTATTAAATCTACTTTACTTGTAGAAAACCAAGATTAAAACAAAATTCATGTTGTCTGAGCAAGGTTTTATTTACAGTGATATTGTAATAAGAAGAACTCTTTGAGCTTGTAACAGATTAACATACAATATTCTGATTAGGTCCATTTCTAAAATTGTTTAGAGCTATTTGATACCACTTTCCAAAATATCCTGTTGCAAAAAATCTACTAGGTGAATCTTGCAAACTGGCTGCTTCAAAGTAGATACATCAGTATTACACCACGTGAACTGCTAAAGAATGTCTCTATGAAAAATTATAATTGCTGCTTGAACTGTTTTCTTTGGTATAATCACATTTTTACCACGTAGAATATTTGGAGAAAAGCCATTGAAACATGATTTTATTTATACTGATATGCAGCACAGGTAATTCACAATGCCAAATTTAACAGCAAGAAATCAGTTTTCCATTTGTAAAATCCATTCTAAAAGGGAGGACTGGAAAACCAACAAAATATGTTTTACATCACTGGAAACCATTCAAAATCTATTCTTTGCTTTTTGTTGCTTTTCCAATATAAGCCAGACTTTCCTCTTTCCATTGGCAGGAAATGTTACCTGCAGTTGGCAAAAGTAAAAGTTCTTTCACATACACTTTCTTTTATGTGAAATCATCAAAAAGCAAAACCTTTAAGCGAAACCCTTTCAATGCCAGGTATCTAAGGGTATCCAACACACTGTAAGGAAAAAGGAGGAATATGTAATATAAAAAAATATTGACCCATGTTTCCATTTAATAAACATTCATTTTAGCAGTCATTTAGTAAACATAGTTTATGGAACACTTTAAAGTAGTTTTTTTGTACAACATTTATATGTCAAATATGTAACTTTTCTTTGTCTGTCTAAAATTAAAAATTTCCAAGTGCCATAGCGTAACCAAATGCAGATGTACATGACTGTGAAAAATGCTGTTTGTTTACATAAAAAAATATTTCACACTTTGGGCTGTATGTTCAAAGGGATATTGACAAAAAAAGTCATATGAAAGACAAAAATAAGTAATTGGATGCATGAACGACATATTTTCTACAGAGTATATGACAAAAAAACCTAGTAATGTCCGTTGTGTATGACACAACTCCAGAACTGATGGGCAAACGGGCGGGGCAAGGACGGGGCTAAATTATTCTCCAGTGTCGTATAGAGGAAAAGAAAATTTGTTGTAACTAACGACAAAAAAATGTCTTGCAAAAGACCAAATTTGTAAGTTAAGAAAAGAGTGGAGGGAATGTGAAGTTCTGAATGTGAGAATTTTTGTCTTTAGTTAAGACTTTTTTTGTCATAAGTTAAGACTTTTTGTCGTTAGTTAAAACATTTTTTGTCATTAGTTATGACATTTTTTGTCTTTGCATACGACAATTTCAGTCAGGAAAAACAACATATTTCTGATCACAACCTACACTCTCTGAAAATATTAATGATCCTAACAACACTGTTCTTTGAAACATATGGCCCTTTGCATGTTATGTGGTGATCAATGCTTTGCATCAAAATGCATTGCTTAGCCCACTGGCACTCAAAGGGTTAACCCCTTGAGTGCCAAAAGGGTGTGCAATACATTGCTCTGCTATACGTTGCGTACACCTCTGAAGCTCAAAGGGTTAAAATCCACAGTGTTCCGAAAATGAAGAAAAGCATATTCAAAAGTATAAACACATTAGAAAATGTCTTTTATTAAGTTGGCTAATATACATGAAAGACATTGGGGGATGTACAAATGTTATTCTGTCTTAAAGGGATAGTAATACTTCGTTTTATGTTTATTTTATTTTGTAGGCATTAAAAAAACATGAAGAACGATATAAGTCTTATCTCTCAAACCTTTATGGTTTAAGAGATATTCACAAGCAAAGTCTCCCCTCCCGCCCCTTTTTCCTAGTGTAAGCCATCTCTTTTCAGATGTGGATCAGGTTGTATGACCAGACAGATAACAGAAGGGGACACTCTTCTTTGTATGAAAACAATGAAAGCCCTTCCCCCTTGACAAGTTTTTCAGCTTTTTCCCTTATCTTAATTGAAGATTGTCCCACTCTGCAGTCTACCTGGGCACCTCCCTTCTGATTTGGCTGAACAGGGGGGGGATACTTTGCTTGTGAATATCTCTTAAACCATAAAGGTTTGGGAGATAAGACTTATATCGTTCTTCATGTTTTTTTAATGCCTACAAAATAAAATAAAGATAAAATGAAGTATTACTATCCCTTTAAAATAAGCCCAGGAATAGATGTTTGTGTACTTCTCCAAAGCTTGTACCAAAAGGAGGGCAATGGGGCAGTGTATGGGAGTTTCAGGTTTGTCCTAGTTTTCGTTTCTATGAGTACCAGAGGGGGTATGCAACATATTTCTTTGCAATGTATTGCACACCCCTCTGGTCCTTAACCCTTTGAGTGCCAGAGGGCTACACAATGCATTGCATTTCAGAGCAATGCATTCCGTACCCCTCTGACACTCAAAGGGTTAACAGGTTATTGCATGTATTAACAAAGCACAGAGGAAATCGACATACAATTATTACATTTTTTTGTGCATGATATAGGGATGGCGTTCAGACTTGTGTGCTTTACAGGAGCACTAAGCGTTTTCACAAAAACAAATATTTGTAGAGAGTTTACTGCTGAGTAAAACAAGAGTTCACCACTGCCAAAAGAGGGATATTTCTATCATTATTCCAATTAGTTGTTCTAAGAGAGGGGAGTCACTGATAAACAGTTCTTGACAGAATATGAAAGAAACTGCTGAGTCATGCTGTCAGTTTGGATTTCAGGAAGTAACCACACTGTAATTCACTTTCTAACAATTTTGAACTGTTATTGCATTTGAATGAAACAGCTGGCAGTGGTGGGAGTACCCTTTTTTACTCAGCAGGAAAAGAACTATAGCATATAGGTTTTCATAAAACACTTTACTGCTCCTTTAAGACTTAAAGGGATAGTAATACTTAAGATGTAAAAAATATATGTTGTAGGGTTTATGTCCCCGAATAAAACAAGGGTACTCCCACTGCTGAGAGATATTTTATTAAAAAATGATAACGGCCCAACTTTTTCATTTTTACATTTTCAGGCCACTGTGATATTGCACCTAAAAAATTCAAGTTTGAGCTGTTATATTTTTTAATAAAATATCTCTCAGCAGTGGGAGTACCCTTGTTTTACTCAGGGGGATAAACCCTACAACCCTACAAGGGTTAACACAGTACACCAAGCACTGCACAAGTATCCCCTCAGCTCTGAATCATATTTCATAAATGTTGTGCACTCCAAAGGGAACAAGGCTGGGGGTCAGGCAGAGTCCATGATGATTTGTGGCTACTAGCTGCCCCCCAGCCTTGTTCCCTTGCCCACAGAACCCATGTACACTGTCTGGCCCCCAGACCTGTTCCATTGCCTACTAGCAGCCACAAATCCCTATGGGCACTGCCTGGTCAAGAGAACAAGGCTGGGGGGTATCAGTTTATGTGGGGCTAACACACAATGGTGATGTTCCCCATGTTACCCCATAATACTTATGTTCAATATACTGCCCCACAGTTTGAATTTGCTGCACCCACACAGTGAAGATTCGACATATGCTGCCCATACAGTTAAAATTGGACCTGTGCTGCCCACACAGTCAAAATTCGACATATGCTGCCCCCATACAGTTAATTTCTGACATATGCTGTCCCATATACACAATTGCTCCATCTGTATATATTTTAAAAAGTACACATAATGCCGGATCTTTAATCATGCACTATGCTCCATTTTTAAAGAAAATCAAATCTCATGGGATGGGCTTTGGAACACCTCCTGATGTCCCCCTGGCACTGATAATGTATCCAATAGGATAGGTTATCAATGTGGTGACCAGAAAGCCGATCATCGCCTTCCCCTACTAACTCCTCTTCAACCCAGCATTCTATGAATTACAGGGTTATGTAGGAGGATCCTCAAGAACCATTCACATAAAGTGGGTCTAAGTCTCCTAATTATTAAAGTGGTCCTTCATTCAAAACTGCCTGGTGTCATGTTAACCAAAAGTCCAGCAGATGCATAGTTTAGGAAATATTTACATTTCTATTTCTGGGAAATTAGAAAGTAAAAATCACCTGGTGTCACTGAAAACCTTACTTAACATATGACCCGTCACTCAAAATCCTTCACTATCACATGAAATGTCACTGATAAACTTAACCCCTTAAGTACCAGTGGTGTTGTGCAACGAAGGACCAGCACAATTTCATTCGCTGAGCCAGCACATCTGAGTGAACACTTGTACTGGCTCATCGAGTGAAAGGCTGAAACTGACTACTCCGGTCTTGGATCAATGAGTTTTATCCACTTGGCATGATCACAGCTGCCTTCATGATGTGCCAGGACCATCACTGGTCCTTTAAGGACCGAAAATTGTGACAGTCCTGGTAAGTCCATGGTCGTTAAGTGGTTAAGGAGCATATGAGATGTCACTGGGTACTGCAAAATTTTGACCAAAATAGCTACCCTTTGCGTGCCAGAGGGGTACACAACACATTGCTTTGCAATGCGCTGTGTACCCCTCTGGCACTCAAAGAGTTAAGTCTTAACAATGGCATGTTGTGTCTCCTGTATGCACTACAGTGATTATACTGTGAAGCTGTGCAGTGCAGACCCTGAAGGGCAGCCACTGGCTTTGGAGGCTAGTCGACATGCACAGGCAGATTTGTACATCCACTCTAGTTAATTCCATGGGCACCTACATGTCTCAAATGTATTTCCCGTAAGTAATTCTGACAATAACAACTCAAGGAGAGGCCAGATAGAATACACTACAAAAAGTGTTTTTCTTGACATTACATTGAGTAAATTATAGCCCAATATCCTAATTGTTTTTGTTAAACCAATATGAAAGGTTAGAATACAAAAATAGAAACCAAACAGACTTGTTATATAATCCTTCATATTTAAAAAAAAAAACTACAGAACACTACAGCATGTATTAAATATTTCTGTGCAAATAAAAATTAAAAGAAAAAAAAGTTAAAATATAATATGTGTAAGATATATTATATGCATTTCAGTAAGCTTCAAAAAAACAATTTTCCGTGTACTGCTCCTCACTTCCTGCTGTGTTTTGTTTACATACCGGAATGCACCCCTCACTTCCTGGTCAGAAGAATCTGATGAAAGATTACTTCTCCCAGGCTGCTGAAAACCAGCACATACAGTATCATATATTATTACATGGGTAGTATGTCATTGTACCTCCAGCTGCTAGAGATACCAACTCTTGTAATCCTGAACCAGCCAACAATTGATTGGGTTTGGTGGAAGATGAGGTTTCCAAACATTGATTATCGTTGTATTATAAGCTTTTCTAAGGTACAGGCACGTTAATATAGTCATTTTCTTCTAGCCAGTTTTTAATCCTTTGAGTGCCAGAGGGTTGTGCAATACATTGCTTTGCAATGTGTTGCATACCCCTCTGGTACTCAAAGGGTTAAACAGCTATTGGGGTCATAATCCTACTGCCAAGAATTTTGAACTTTGAATCATATTCTGGAAGCTGAAGATTTGCAATTCTGGGGCAAACCAATTGCATTATAGAGGACTACTGAAAATCCCCACTGATTTTATCATCATTTATTTCACGTTTATTTCACAGCACTGTACGTATTTTCTGTCTCCTTCAGCATCAGAGTTCATAGAACTGCTAAATATGGATCTTTTTATCTGTGATAATGTGAGAGTTTTTCTTCTTTACTCTTATCTTCAGGAACCCAGTTGATACTCCAATCCCAACTCAAAGCACCACAACAAATTTAGAACTACAGCAAAGATGTCAGACTGTTGTAGTGAAGCACTTGGAACTACATGGTTTGAGTGGCATATCACCGATTAGATCAGCCTTTCCAGTTATTTTAATTGTGAGTGAGCAGTTAAGTTTATGTACAATTGGACCATTCCTGCTTGCTTTGTAATTTTTTTAGCTGTTATGAAGAAATGTACTAAGCAGCAACACATGAGTGTAGTTCATTTTCTTATATTATAGTGAATCCCATGTTGAAAGATACAAAGGTGGAGTAGGGTAAGATGGTCTTCAGAGACAGGCTAGGCTAAAGAAAGATTTATATATTTTGAATGTGTCAGCAAGGTTTCAAAACACTTACAATAACTGTTGCATTAGTAAAACACAGTTACACCCAATCTATGAATCAGCTCAAAAAAACATTTTTAACTGAAGTTTTAGGGTCTCAGACAGCATAGCTGTAATGCAAGATTCATTGAGGCTGATGCACTAAGTAGAAGTGGAACAATTTTTTGGTAAATCTGCTGTACCTTAGGGGGCTAGAGAGTTCTCCAATGACACTACTTAACAATGTGTTGAAACCTATCTAGCTTGTGTAGGGTTAAAAGCACTATTTAAATTACTTGCAATTTTAATTTTTTTCCCTATGATGTGTTTGCTTTGCTCCAGATTTGCTCCATTTCCTCTTTGAACATGAGCCTCCCTGATTTTTGGATGTTATTACTAAGTTATATCTTTTATTTTTATTTTCAACAAACCTAAATATTCAGATAAGCAAGATCTCCATTTCAGTCATCCTGTAAGTTAATTCTAGGATTAATAACAAATATTGTTTAGCTGACTGACTAATGATAACATTATGACTGGTGAGAAATACTTCTTTAAATTGATATTTATTTTTACAATATTTCAAAACAGAAGCACTCGCATAGTTAAATAGCATTCTACAGAGGATGGCAACATGTGACGCTCAAGCTGTGTTAGACTACATCTCCCATCTTTCTCAGCCAGTCAAATGCCAGCTTTGGGTAATTGTTATATTATATTTTAACAACATTTTGAATGCTGTAGGTTGACCAGTAATACACAACTACCTTAAGTGCTTGAAGACCAGACCTTTGTGTAACACATTGTTTTGGAATATATTACTCAGCACTCAGGTCAGTGGTGTCCTTACTAGACCTATTGGACCCTGGGGCAGATGAAGCCCCTTGGATATTGGGCCCAGTGCACTCTGCATCCCCTCTAGTTAAGCCCCTGCCTCTGTTTCTCTAGGGGCTAATATATAAGCATAGCATTACACACTTTTTAAAGTACTGGTCCAGTGTATACCGTCATAGCTTGTGGACTGAGAACTGTTTCTGCAAGCAAATCAGCAGCATTTTCCTCATTTCATCTGTCAGATGTTGACTGTTTTGTGATGGCATTTTTAAACAATGACTTGAGTATGCCTCTAGCATGCAAGGAGTTAACTGATTGTTATGTGCTTCTCACAAACCTTCTCAATGTCTGTGTCAGCCAGCAAGGTGATCCCTGTCTACGTGTCAGTGGCAGATTGCTATCATCCAATGCCAGACATAACTGCTTATTTTGTGGTCACAAAGAGAACATAGGGAAATGTTGAATTAGGTTGCAGAATATAACCTCTTCTCCTCCCCATCCAAGACTGCCACTAAAGGGGGACCTGGGAACTGCTGCCCTGACTCATATAAGAAAGGGGCCAAGTCCCTGGGTGTGTGTGTGTGTGTGTGTGTGTGTGTGTGTGTGTGTGTGTGTGTGTGTGTGTGTGTGTGTGTGTGTGAAACTACCTATAATTCTTTTAGGGTTGTGCTTATTTAATACTTATCCTCTACATGAGGACATCTGTAGAGAGTAGTAGATTTCTTGTAGAACCTATAATGGTCACAGAACGTCTTGCTCTGACTGTGTACATTATTGTGGCCCCACAAAGAGTTGGAGACCTTTTTAGAAAACATGGAGTTAAAATCCCCATTTAAAACAACCAGTGCCTGACGAATGTTTATTTGTCCCCTATGGTGCCGTTTGCTCCAGAATTCCTCTATTTTCTAGTAAGCATAAGGCCTGCTGTGTAAGTAATACTGCCTAACGCTATCCCTTGGCCTATCACATTGCATATTCACAGCATGACCACTCATATTAGCATGTCTTGCTCTAAAATATTCTTACCTCCTGCACTATTTGAACCCTGTAATATATTTATTATTCTACCCTGTAAATCTTTTTTGTTCATTCAAAGTATGCATAATAAACCAAAACAGTATGTCTCTTAAGAACCATTTGATTCCTAGCAGTCCAGCTTGGGAGAACCCCCGGTTAAAATATGTTTAAAAAAAGAGTTGAAAAAACTATCATATAGATTAGATTGCAGATTTAGAGTGTGATTAGTCAGTAGGTACACAATCACGGAAAGTGACAGGATATATTAAATGAAAATATAAATCATACAAATAAAATGTATATACATAAGTCTCTGCCTTTGAGGCAGTACTTATAGTTATAAAACCTCCTAATAATAACACCACTCCCAACTTATATTACTATAGCAAGAAAATTCAAATGGCCCCTAAGATACTTTGTTCAAGAGATAACATCTTCAATCAGTCCTGGCTATCATATCATGGAGGCAGACATGACAGTTGCTAGAAGTCCCACATTAGCACAAACTCTGCTCACAGCATATGGTAGTCTTACATTTTAAGACCACAGGGGTGTGCAACATATTTCTGTGCAGTAAACTGCACATCCCTCTGGTCCTTAAATATTTAAAAAGGCCCATGAAATCTACCTGCTTCAGTCTGAAAAAACTGCCAGCAAATGCCATGTCTGCCTCCATGGACATGACATCTAGGGCTGGTTGAAAATGTCCTCTCTTGAACTGAGCACAAGAGTAAAAATCCTAGGGGAATAAGGAATTTAGGGCCATAGTAAGGTAAGTGGGTTTTTTGGATAAATTAGTTCCCCTTAAAGGGATAGTAATACTTCGTTTTAACTTTATTTTATTTTGTAGGCATTAAAAAAACATGAAGAATGATAAAAGTCTTATCTCTCAAACCTTTATGGTTCATGAGATATTCACAAGCAAAGTTTCTCCTCCCCGCCCCTTTTACCTAGTGTAAGCTATCTCTTCTCAGATGTGAATTTGGTTGTATCACAGGACAGATAACAGAAGGGGACAATTTTCTTTGTATGAAAACAATGAAAGCCCTTCCCCCCTTGACAAGCTTTTCAGCTTTTTCCCTTATCTTAATTGAAAATTGTCCCTCTCTGCAGTCTACCTGGGCAGCTCCCTTCTGATCTGGTTGAACAGGGGGGGGATACTTTGTTTGTGAATATCTCTTAAACCATAAAGGTTTGAGAGATAAGACATATCATTCTTCATGTTTTTTTAATGCCTACAAAATAAAATAAAGTTAAAACGAAGTATTACTATCCCTTTAAAGAATTATAAATTAAACCGCCTTGAACATTTCTTTATGCATGTATTAATATATTTATACTATAACAGGAACAAAGCAATGCAAGTGGAACCAATCCTGTTCAAAACACACAGAGATGTTATAATGAATTATCAGCAAAGAAGTGTCCTTATTCAGCAAGTTAACAAGCAGTTTTGGGGCAAACAAACTGCACCATGAGGAACACATAAAACTTACCTTTTTATTTAAATGGGTCTTTTAACCCCCTTGAATGCAAGAGATGTCTCTAATGAATTGCAAAGAACTGTACTGAAATGCATTCAATGGATTGAAAGGCCCCTTGTAATGCATTGGCTGCCAGAAGGATACCCAAATGCATTGAAAAGCAATGCGTTGGGTACCCATCTGGCACTCAAAAGGTTAAATACATGGTGAATTTTCCTGTCCTCTACAGTACAAATAGTTTATCTCAGAATTGCTCAATCTTCTTCATACATCTGTCTCAGAGAAGAAGTAAATGTTTACTACTGTAAAACTATGGGAGGAGGGTATGTTTAAAAGTTCTTAGGGTGAGATGTTCAAAAAGTGGTGGTAACTGAAATTGTCTGTAATCAGAGCCTTCAATTCTCAGACATGTTAGCATCATTTTTTGCATCCAATTCCACCATCTCCGTAAAAGGAAAAAGCAGTATTAAAAGTGGGATTGGTTTAAACTACAGTCGTATTGTAAAGAATTTTCAGAAAAAAATGTTTGTTTAACAGTCACTTTTTTGTCTGATTAACATCATCCTATATTATAATTCGCCAAGAATGTTTGTCAGAAGCCGTCTTGCACAGTAAAGACGGCTGTGTGTGCTGCAGTCATGCACAGTACAGACTGCCCACGCCGTGGCTGACATAGAGAGGCGCACTCCGAATTCAGACCGGAGTCCTCTCTGCACACCTTCCTTGGTCTGCTTGGTCCCAGGAAGGTGCACAGAGAGGACCACGGTCTGAATTCAGAACGCCCTGCTCCATATCAGCAGCGGAGCATTCAGGCAGTGAGTACTGCGCATGACTGCAACACGCCAGTGTTGGCCCGTGTACATGGGCTTTAAAACTAGTTTTCTTAATAAAATAAAAATGGTCTAAACTTGGGGAAGACAAATTAAAGTACTTTTATCAGAAGTGAAACACAGTAGTATGGAATTAACTAGTAAAAAAAAGTCTGTTAGAAAATGTGTTGTTTTAAAGATAAAAAATGCCTTTGCGTCTTTGAAATTTTCATTTCAATGACAAAATCAAAGATATTTTTAACACAATCATTTTTAAGGGCAATGTTCATCAAGACCTTCTTACCGTCATTTTTAAGTCCTTATGACACATTTTCAAACATGACGGATTTACTTCTGAAAATATTGTTTCTCTTTTACCACCAACCAAAGATCAGACAATTTTTTCATTATTGCCCTTAGTGAATGTTCATGAATTCTTACTAAAACTTGCAACAAAGCATTATATTTACAAGTAGTAAAGTCAAGATAATAAATGTCTCCATCTGAGAAAAGTCACAAATAAGAATTTGCATGTATAATTTGTAAACGCTATCATTTCATGTCCTCTATACTTCCATTAACAATGTGTTATACACAACATTAAGATTTAACCACTAACCTTGCTTTGATTTTTGCCCCAATTAATGAATTTTTTATATATACATTACTACATACTACAACAATTTTACAAACATGTTCTTTGCTACACTGGTTTTATATGTTCCCCTCTATGGGCCTTATTCAGTAAATAGAGCAATTTTAGAGCAAACCATCTGCACCATGGGGAACAAGTAAAAATTCTCCTAGCTGTAAATGGTGTTTTTAACCCCCTGAGTGCTAGAAAGGACTTTAATGCATCCTATATAATAATTTGCTAGGATGTTTGTCACAATGCAGTCATGCGCAGTAGAGACTGCTAGCATTCGGGCAATCTCTACTGCAGGTCAATTGATTGGCATTAGTCCTTAGGGGAAATGTTGCTAAATGTTTATTTATATCCTTATGTCTCTAGGCAACAATTTTACAAACATGTTCTTTGCTACACTAGTTTTATATGTTCCAATCTATGGGCCTTATTCAGTAAATAGAGCAATTTTAGAGCAAACCATCTGCACCATGGGGAACAAGTAAAAATTCTTCTAGCTGTAAATGGTGTTTTTAACCCCCTGAGTGCTAGAAAGGACTTCAATGCATCCTATATAATAATTTGCTAGGATGTTTGTCACAATGCAGTCATGCGCAGTAGAGACTGCTAGCATTCGGGCAGTCTCTACTGCTCATTATTGTATTGCGTGGAGCAGTGAGGTACCGGCCTCTTAACATTACCCAGACTTTGGCCATTTATACGGGCTTTTACACTAGTTGTTTTATAATGTGTTAGAGACCGTTGTTGGATTCAAGGGGTTAAAAGATACATTTAATTCAATGGAAATTTGGGAATTTTTTATTTGTTCCCTATAGAGCAGTTGGTTTGCCCCAAAATTGCTTTTCATTAGCGTGTTTTGAATAAGGTCATATAATATATACATTCCAATAAGCAACATCTTGCAAAATATTTCATATTGAGTGTACAAATTGTTTTAATCTAGTTAGAGAGCATTTTACACTCATGTTCCATAAATGAAGAGCTAATGCACCATTAGGTCATTCTTATGTCTGTCTTTTGGGTACTTGTAGTGAGTGTATTTCTAGCATAAATTTTCTCCTGTTAAATGCAAAAAAGGTGGAGTAGTTTAACATTTCCTTTAGAGACCAGCTAGTCTGTAGAAAAAAACATTTTAAATCTGTTGACATTATTGAATGTTACCATAACTACTGCATTAATCATTTGTAGTTACTCCCAATCTATGAATCAACTGATATGTAATGGTATAGATCTTGTATAAGACTTGTTTTTTCACTGTCCTGAAATGACTAAGGGAATATTTAACCCCTTTTTACTCTTTTAACCCACTGGATGCTAGAGAGTTCTACAACACATTACATTCAAAGCCTAAATACCCAATTTAAAGGGATAGTAATGTTTCACAATGAAAGTAGCTCCAATTAATCTTTATAGTATTTGGGCCACAGAGAGTGTTATTTCAATACTCTCAGAGTTTTAGTTCAAGAGTAATTGAATGATAAAGTATCCCCCTCCCACCCCTTTTACTGATGTAACACTGCTAACCTCAGAGCAGCAAGACTGGATGTATTGCAGAGAAGAACAATCTTCGGTGAACATAAGGAAAAACCTGAAAAACCTGTCAAGGGGGGCAGGGTTTTCCTTATACTCACAGTAAGAAGATTGTCCCTTTCTGCGAGCTACCTGGTCAAGCGACCAGATTCCACATCTGAGGGGAGGGGCTTACACTAGATAAAAGGGGGTGGCGGGGGATATTTTATCATTCAATTACTCTGAAACTACAACTCTGACAGTATTCAAATAACACTCTCCATGGCCCAAATACTATGAAGATTAATTGGAGCTGCTTTTATTCTGAAACATTACTATCCCTTTAAATATATTTGTTCCCTAATTTTGCAGGTGGTTTGTCTCAGAATTGCTCCACTTTCATTTTATATATATATATGAAAAACACACAACATCCCCAGGATTGAGCACTCCTAATACAATACAAAACTTGACTAATGAAAATATATAAAATGATATAGGAGATATCACTAGATCTAGTAAGATATGTAACACTGTCTACAAGCACCAGGGAAAAAAAAACTTTACTGTAGCAAAGTAAAATAACAATAAATAGGAAATAATAAATTAATCCAATGAAATGGTTCAGAATTACCCAAAATGGAATGAAAAAAATGAGGTTGAAATGAACGTAGATGGAATGACCAATAAATGGATATATGAGTTCAATGGATGATGAAATGAATTTGATGATGTTCTTAGTCAGTGCAGCAGGGATCAATGTATAGTGGCCTTGTCCACTAGTAGCAAAACTGGGTCTGGAGACACTGAAAGACAGCGCACATGACAAGAAACAGAAGTAATCTAAGTGTAGCAATTTATTGTAACAGAATAAAAGCAAGTAAAATACATTGCACTCACAATAGCCCTTCTTGGGCTTTATGCACATCAAATGGCTCTCTCTCCCTGGATAGCCAGCGAACTGCATCCTCTTTCTCGCCTGTAAATGGGTTCCAATGGTTCCTGCTGTTAAATGGAATGGAGATAGATGTGTGGTGTTCCAGATGTTAACCAACCCACGAACAGTTTTTCATGCAATGATAAAATCCAAAGAAATTAGTAGTTAATAAAAATATTGAACCAAAAACGCTATTCGTCTGTTGGAGTAAAATCTCGTAATGAGGTGCATCTAAGATGCCGTGTTGCCAGTGTGCGGGCCAAACAGGGGCGGAGGAAACTCAGAGGGGGCGTGGAGAAGACCTGGCAAATCAGGACAATATGCCTGAGTTAGTCCCAAATGTTTTCACAGACTCCGTCTGCTTCCTCAGGGGATAGAGTATCAGTATCACTAACAGCAGGAACCATTGGAACCCATTTACAGGAGAGAAAGAGGATGCAGTTTGCTGGCTATCCAGGGAGAGACCCGTTTGATGTGCATAAAGCCCAAGAAGGGCTATTGTGAGTGCAATATATTTTACTTGCTTTTATTCTGTTACAATAAATTGCTACACTTAGATTACTTCTGTTTCTTGTCATGTGCTCTGTCTTTCAGTGTCTCCAGATCCACTTATATTTATATATGCCAATTATTATTAACTCTTTGAGTGCCATAGAGGTATCCATCACATTTAATGTTTTAATGAACTGGAATGTGAATGTACAAATATTCCGGTACAGCTCCACTAGAATATCCTACAGTTCCAGCATATGCACCTTAGTGAATTCACTAAAGTGATACTTCGCAGTTATTAAGGTAGGGTAAAATTGAGCACATATTTTTATGGGGAATCATCCATACATTTCCCCCTCATTGTTGCAGATATTCCTTTAACGATAATCAGAGGTAGACTTAAGACTATGTATCTAATGATATGGTCATTCTAACAGTATTGCAACTATAGAAACACAAGAAAAACATGGATGAATTTGTTGTTGTTGTAACTTTTAATAGCATATTAATTTGCCAACTTGTCATTTCCTCCACTTGAGGGCACATAGTGCAAATTAAAAGAAATATGCATTTCAGATCACGGGCTAGATTCTATTGCAGGTGCTAATTTTATCACTGCTTTTATCTCCAGTTTTCCCCATAGACTTCAACAGGAAAATGTTTGATAAAACGAGAGTTAATATTTTGCACCTGCAACAGAATCTGGTCCCAGTAGAGGAGACATTTTGCATAATGCTCTATTAATAAATTATATCTACGAAATCATCTCTTGTATCAAAGCTTTTTCACTTTCTGCTTCCTACCTATGGAATTTCATGCCCCTCTCCCTACGTCTTGAACAATCCCCCCCTGTCTTTAAGTCTACCCTGAAATCTTATCTTCTGGAGCACTAGGACCACGCACTGCCTTTGGCCAAACTCAGCACTTGACACCCTCTTACCCTGTTGTCCTTCTCCTATTACCCATAGGGGGCTAGATTCTATTGCAGGTGCTAAATGTTAACACCCGTTTTATCATACATTTTCCTACTGAAGTCTATGGGGAAAACTGGAGATAAAGGGCTAGATTCTATTACTTGTGGTAATTTTATATCTGCTTTTATCTCCATTTTTCTCCATAGACTTCAATAGGAAAATGTTTGATAAAACAGGTGGTAACATTTAGCACCTGAAATAGAATCTAACCCTCAATCAGAGTTAAAATTAGCACATGTTATAGAATCTAGCCCTTAGATTGTAAGCTCCTTGGGGCAGGCACCTCTCTCCTATTGTTTCTATGAATGTTACAATCCCCTTTTATTTATTGTAACATACGTCTATCGTAAGGAACTGCGTACACTGTGTGGTGCAAAAAAAATAAAGATATACATATATCTGCTTTAAGAACCCCTGAGTAATTGTAAAATGAGGCTCTCACATATATGTAAACACTAAGGGCTAGATTCTATTACAGGTGCTAATTTTATCTCTTTTTTTATCTCCAGTTTTCTCCATAGACTTCAATAGGAAAATGTTTGATAAGACGAGTGTTAACATTTAGCACCTTCAATAGAGTCTAGCCCTTAGGATCCTCTTAGATTTATTTTTCACCTTTCTTTTCAACCCTCCCTATTTATGGTAAAAGCAGTGTGCACAAAGAACAGCATGTATTTCTCTCCTAATATCTGATCATATAATTAAATTAGCTTCTTCTTGACAATGCATTGGAGACTTCTATAATTCAAGGTGTTAAAAGTCCAATTTCAATCAAATGAGAAATGTCATTTGTCCCCTATAGTGCAGTTGGTTTGACCAGGAATTTCACCACTTTATTTTTGCTGAAATAGGCCCAACGTTCCAGCAGGAAATGTCTTGATGTTATTGAAAAGGAAAAACAGTTTCCATGCATGGGAACTTATTTGACAAAACTGACAAATTTCTTGTTTTCTACAAAAATTCTCATAGGAAAAAAATTTAACATTATCTCCCATCCCTAAAAGAGTGCAAATGACCCCTAACTAAGCAAAAGAAATAATACATTTTTAGCAATAAATGTTTAGCAAGAAGTTATGTGAATTTTTGTATGACATAAGGCACTTTCTAACAGGAATGCATAAAATACTAATACACATTCTTTTGTAACTTGCACTACTGTGGCTATGTATGTATAGATGTAGTCAGTACATTCTAGTGCCAACATACAAATCCTTCTATTGGAACAAGCCCCTATAAAATATATCCTTATAGCTGACTAGCAAAATAAAGTATTTTGTTTTTTATTCTTGCCTTAAATAAATAATGTGGAAATAACCTTATCTCTCCTATCTTAACTTCTGATGAGATTAGGATCAAGCATTTAAATGAATATGACAATTGTAATCTACCTGAAGAAGTATGTGTGTGTGTCACTACCATATCCCTACTCAACCTAAAGATAAGGAAGTAATGCTCCACCTCTCAAGTTTCCCTTAAGAGAACACAAAGCAAAGTCCCTTGATTTAAATACATTAAATCGTTTGATGTAATGCTCCTGCACCATATTCTGTCGACAATCTGATTTTCTTCTGTGTTCACAATTTGCCCATGCACACTTCATCAAGCATGCGAGAATACATCATCTAGCATGCATATGTTCTCATGCATATGCAAATGCATGCACATTCACTCAACTTCAACTGTTGGTTTAAAGGGGAACATTCACTTCTTAAATGTTTTTTACCTTAGGTTTAGTTAATAAAGTGGTATTAGGAAAGGTGTTTTTGTCAACATGTACATACTTTTAAAGATATTTAATCTTCAAGCTCTTCTTGACTTCCTTATTCTCCTCCTACCTTCCTCCCAGCTGCCCCAGGGAGCGCATTCATGCTTCCATTCGGTGTGGTGTGAATGGCTTTTATCAATACATCAAGCTTTCGTTAGCATTATACTGAGGTTGCAGCCTCAGTATAAAACTAACCGGAGCTTGATGTAAAGATAAAAGCCATTCACACCACACTGAAGAGAAGCATGAACACGCTCCCTGGGGCAGCTGGGAGGGAGGTGGGAGGATAAGAAGAGCTGTGCTGAAGATTCAGGGTGCCGCATTATGCTAAAGTGCAGAGCTTGAAGATTAAATATTAAGTACATACATGAAGAGAAAAAAAAACTTTCCTAATACTACTTTATTAACTAAACCTATGGTAAAAAATTTTAAGAGGTGAATGTTCCCTTTTAAGGTTCCTATCATTTTCAGTCACCATTGGCTGGCAGAGCTGTAGTCCAGCAAAAGAATGAAAGCTGCAGATTGCATGCTCCTGTTCAGAAGTGATTGGTGATGTGAGTGATTGTGTAACATTTACATTCTTTAACCCCTAACATCCTCTTCTCCATTGGTTTGTGTGCTTTCAGGGGTTAACTTGACACTTCTCCATTTGTTTTGTCCTTAGAGAGCATGCGTGAATGTATTGTGTGCTGCTTTTGTTGAAACAACAATGGTTTAAAACCAACGTTTTGGCTTCTATGCCTCAAGTCTGAGGAGCAGGATTCATGGCAGAAAATGTAACCACAAAACACGTGGTAATGCTGACCATATTTAATAGTATGCTACTTGTGCATTGTTTTAGTTGTTTCTTATGGGCTTTTTTTGACTGGCAGTGAGTATAATTGTATTATTACAGGTGCTAAACGTTAACACCTGTTTTATCAAACATTTTCCTATTGAAGTCTATGGGGAAAACAGGAGATAAAAGCAGTGATAAAATTAGCACCTGTAATAGAATCCAGCCCTTGAGTAATAGGAAAACAAAACCTGACTTAAACAACCACAATACTTGGGTTTTTTATATCGAGCCCTTAGGGCCTTATTGACAAAATGTATTGGAAACCTCAATTACATTCAAAGCATTAAAGGGATAGTAATACTTAAAATGTAAAAAAAAATATGTTGTAGGGTTTATCCCCCTGAGTAAAACAAGGGCACTCCCACTGCTGAGAGGTGTTTCATTCAAAAGTAATTAATTTTCAAAGTTGAATTTTTAGGTGCAATATCACAGTGGCCTGAAATTGTACAGTGGCGCTGTTGCTACACGATCCTATGGACAGCTCTGGTCAGTTGACCATAAATCTCCATAGGATGGTGTAGCAACAGCGCCACTGTACAATTTCAGGCCACTGTGATATTGCACCTAAAAAATTCAACTTGGAAAATTAATAACTTTTGAATGAAACACCTCTCAGCAGCGGGAGTGCCCTTGTTTTACTCAGGGGGATAAACTCTACAACATATTTTTTTTTACGTTTTAAGTATTGCTATCCCTTTAAGGGCTAGATTCTATTAGAGGTGCTAATTTTATCACTGCTTTATCTCCAGTTTTCCCCATAGACTTCAATAGGAAAATGTTTGATAAAACTGATGTTAACATTTTGCACCTGCAATAGAATCTAGCCCCTTCTTTTATATTCTGGAAGTACATATAGGGCTAGATTCTATTACAGGTGCTAATTTTATCAGTGCTTTTATCTCCAGTTTTCCCCATAGACTTCTACAGGAAAATGTTTGATTAAACGGGTGTTAACATTTATCTCCTGCAATAGAATCTAGCCCTAAAATCCCAATTTAAATCAATAGAAAGTTTTTTTTATGCCCTATGGTATAGTAAGCTTGCTCCAGAACTGTCCATCTTGGGCTGAATTCTATTACAGGTGCTAATTTTATCACTGCTTTTATATGTAATGTCAAATTACCAATAATGGGTTGGATTCTATTGCAGATGCTAATTTTATCACTGCTTTTATCTCCAGTTTTCCCCATAGACTTCAATAGGGAAATGTTTGATAAAATGGGTGGTAACATTTATCACCTGCAATAGAATCTAGCCCAATACTACTTATTTTTTCTTCACCTATTTTTTATACTTTGCAGTCTCTGATAGGGGGCTCCCTGACTTTATTTTTCCAGAGAGCTTTCAGTCATGGGGCTAGATTTTATTACAGGTGCTAATTTTATCTCTGCTTTTAGGCTAGATTCTATTACAGGTGCTAATTTTATCACTGCTTTTATCTCCAGTTTTCTCAATAGTCTTCAAAAGAAAATGTTTGATAAAATGGGTGTTAACATTTAGCATCTGCAATAGAATCTAGCCCATGGTCTGTTAACGCGGGGATAATAATACCATATGCAATGGCTGAGCTAGTAAATAAGGGCCCAACAATAATTTTTGGGCCCCCATTTCACAGCAAACTACTGAAAACCCTAAACGTCTTCTATTTTCAACATTCAGTGGGCTTTGCACCTACTACATAGTTGTAATTTAGCACCTGACAATATAACGCTATCCTGACAGAAGAAAACTTTGCTACCACTACAGCACACAGAACACTTATCTCTGTTGAGATGTTATATTGTAGAAATATCCCTACATTCCCGGTCAGTGACAGTAAGCTCCCTGGAAGCCAAAATCCAGTGAACTCCTCCATAAAAGAGTAAAAACATAGATGAAGAGAAAAAAGTAAATTAAAAAAGTACACACTATTTGACAAATGTTGCACCTGTAGAATATCTAAAGTCAAAATAAAAGGTGACTGTTGCTTTAAATTCCTAAGTAACAAACGTAAACCCAAAGAGACACTGCCTATGTGACAAATGAGTATATACTGCAAATTACCAATGTTAGTTTTCTTTTGTGTTGGGAATTCTAGCTTCTCTTTTGATTCCTATTTTCACAATCAACTTATATAATAACATTTCAAATCCTGATATTTAACCAATCCTTACTTAACTATTTGTCTTTATCCTACGACTACATTTTGACGGTTATAAATAAATACATGTTTTATTCACCTTCCCTTTGTTTTTTTACCACAACTTTTCTTCTGTGACATCCAGCAAACTCTCTCACAGTCATACAGATACGAACTGCAGCTGTTTGAAGTCAAACCCATAAATAAACAAGCTTATTAATCAATGTGTGAAAGTGCCAGTTGTGGGAGTCTCTGTATTATTGTATCACATTTAGCATTGCATCACTACAGAAATCACACCGGAAATTAAGAAAGTTAAAGTGGAACTTTCAGATATTACTAAGTCACCATGCATTCATTAAGAGCATGGCGACTAGCTTGGAAATCCACATCTTACCTTTAAAAAATAGCAGAGTCTAAAGAAATCCTTGCCATTTGGATACCAGAACCCAGGCTACAGCGCAGACATCTTGTCTGCACGCCTGCGCTGTCAGTCCCGGCCTCCTTTGAGTAGCACTGCAGTGACACAAGGTAACCGGAAGGGACTGACAACACAGGCACACAGACAGCATTAACATGCCTGTCAGTCTCCAAACTGCAAGGATTTCTTTAGAATTTGTTTTTTTTTAAAGGTAAGACGTGGCTTTCCAAGATAGTCGCCATGCACTTAATAAATGCATGGCGAATTAGTAATATCTGAAAGTTCCTCTTTAACAACTGTACTACAGGGACATTGTAGTGACAGTAACCCTTTAGTTAGAATTTACATGTACTACAAATGCCTAATATGTAAAATTAACCCCTTAACGACAAATGACTTACCAGGTATGTCACGCAGAAACTGTCACTTAGTGACAGAGGATGTATCTAATAAGTCCCGGATGTCCAGGTCTCCATGTGGCTGCACTCGCTCGGGGACTCTGGACTCGTTTGAAAAAAAAAAAAAAAGTACCACGGGCGTTAAGGTGACAGCCATGTACGCACGCGGCTGTGACTACGGGGTTAAATAGCCTATACTTTTTTTCATCTTCACTTATTTATTGAAATGTTTATGCCCCTGATAGTAAGCTGTCTGAAACTCTGTTTCTTCAGTTAACCATCAAAACAGGAAAGTGATGAAATGTAACAGTTTTTGTGAAGCATTGAGTGCTATGGATGTTGTATACTTTTCTTTTGCATTATATCTTTTTTACATTGTATCATTATACTTCCTTTCACAGTCCCTAGTAGAAAGCTCTCTGTTAACAGATCCAGGGAGCTCACTGTTAGGTATATACAAGTGTAAAAAAATGGGTGACAATGAAGAAAAATGAAACAGTATGGGCACTTTGACTTTAAATTATTATTATTATTATGCACATGCAGAATATGTGACATCAAAATATTGCTGCCAGTGTTAAAATAGCAATGCAAAGTGGTACAATTCTGGTGTAAACCCACTGCACTGTTGGTGACAAATAAAAATCCCAAATATTCTTTCTGATTAACAGGGCTTTTAGTCACTTGGATGCTTAATATATCTCCAATGCATTGAGAAGCAATGCATTAGGGACCTCTGTACCACTCAAAAGATTTAAGGCCCAATTTAAACCACTAGAGACTTTTGTCAGTTGGTTTGTCCCAGAATTCCTTGACTGTACCTTGATACATAAGACCTCTTGGGTCTATTTTTGGGAATATACATATGAGGGTGAATGTACAAATCCACCTGCACAACTAATTTTATGTGCTTAGACATTGGCATAGTAATCAAGCTGTTGGACTTGAGGGTATGTACTAGTGAGCATGATAGTTTTAATGCATACTGGTGCACTAACTCCAACATCATTAAGATTTTAATACCTGCAAGCCCCAAATATCATCCCTATATCTTGCACAAGAAAATGGAATAATTTAATCCAACTTCCCTTGTGCCTTGTTAATTCATAATATTGCACAAGAAACAGAGGAACAGTAGAGAACACCCTGAAACACAATAAACTTCCTCACTGCCTTCCCCTTGATGCAAGTGGAGTAAACTGGAAAATGTTTTGTGTAGACAGCTTAGTAAGTAGTGATAGGCAGGCTCAGTACACTAAAATCAATTTCCGCTACTACTACAGAGCAGAATTGGATTAGTTAATCTCCCCTCCTGAACCTAACAAAACCCACAGCAAATCTTTATATATATATATATATATATATATATATATATTTCCTTTCCTATAATTACAGAGAGGGAAATGGTTCTTTAAGTTTCAACCTCATAGGAAACATACCATTTAGCAAAACACAAAACACGTCTTTTGAACCATATTTTTCTTTGTGTTTCAGAGAGCAAAAGACTGATCACATGTTGACTGGAGAATAAAGCAGATCTGCACATCTTCAGATGCCAGTCAAACAAATTCCAGTCCCTGTCACACATCTGAACAAGATAGAGGGTACTGACCTAATAGGTCTTCCTACCTGTCTAGTTCCAAATCAGTTCCGACAGATCTGCTATTTTCTGTGGGTAATCAAAAACAAATTACTAATGTTACACTGGTAAGGAAACCTTTCAATTAGTGAAAGCTCATCAACACCTCTCTCTTTCTATCAATTATATAATGATCCTTAGGCAGAAAGCAAAAGATGAACAATTCTCAATTCTGGAACATACCAGTTGTATCATAGGAGACAAATAAAGCTTCCCCAAATTTCCACTGATTTCATTGAAGCTTTTAACCTCCTGATCCTGAATGCTAGAGAGTTATCCAAATCATTGCTTCTCAATATGTTGGACACCTCTCTATCATTTAAGCTCCATTTGAATCATTGGGACGTTTTATTTGTCCACACAGTGCAGTTGGTTTACCTCAGAACTGTTGAATTGTTTCACTTGTCTTTTCAGCATAAGTCCTGTTGTGTATTTTTTGGAGAAAAAACATACTGTGGCAAATGCATGAATTTGCCATAAGCATAAAAAGCATAAAAACTGCAATTGTTCATAGCTTTATACTGTTATGAATGATACTGCAAACCGAACATATATCATTTGCAGCAATTACAGGGTTGACCTACCAAGTGGCATTGCTCTTAAATACCTTTGACTTTCTACAGAAATTATTTCTACAGAAAGACTTTTGCAGATATGCTGCTCCAATTCTGGAGCCTACCAGCTCAGTCATAGGGTACAAATAACATTTCCCCAGATTCACATTGATTTAATTTGGGCTTTTAACCCCTTGAATACTTTAGAGGTCTCCAATACATTGTTTTACAATGTGTTGGAGACCATTCAAGTATTTAAAGTGTAAAATAAAAAAAAAATGTAAAGCAATGTGATTTTAATTTTCCCCTATAGTGCAGTTGGTTTTCCTAAGAATTACTCGCATTTTGGTCTTTGTATACGTACCAAGGTAAGTAAACAACAACTAGGGGCTAGACTCAAACATCAGACATTTTCCTATTGAAGTCTATGGGGCAAGCCGTAGGTAAAAGCAGTGATAACATTAGCACCTGTAATAGAATCCAGCCTTAGATGAGAGAATCCCTTGAATATCAAAACTGAAGAACCATTGTTTACTGCAGATAATTCTTCCATTTATTGTGTCTTATGCACAAAAGCAAAAGTGCAGATACTCTCGGGAAAACCAACTCTACATAGGTAACAAATAAAAATTGCCAAAATTCCCATTGATGTAAATGGGCATTTCAAGCATTCATGGGATCAACAACTCAATTTAAATGAATGAGATTTTTTTTGTCCCCTAGGGGACAGTTGGTTTTTCCCAGAATTACTCTGTTTCTTTTGTGCATAAGGCCAATTTAATCTTCATATGGATCTTTGTATCTTTGCATATATGCACTCCTACTTAGAGTAAGATAGCAGGGCAATATTAGCATATGCTTTCTAATTGCTTGCTAAAGTTGACTATACATCACTTAGATTTTTTAACAAACATTTTTTAAAATGATGTGCCCAATATCCAAAGGAAAACAAATTCATAATGAAGTAAACGACAAACAGCCACAGTCATTAATTACATTTTAAAAAAACATCTACCATGGAGGAAGCCTACTTTGTACCATAAGGGTCTGAAATCTATTTATCAATGGACTGTGGGAAGTATGGATCCATGTATGCTGTTTATATATTTTTTTGATATATGATATTGTCCGAAACCAGGTGTGGGCAAATCTTTCTACCCAAGTGCTATCCAAGGGCACAGAGTAATTCTCTTGCACATAAAGACAACACACACACACACACACACATACACTTTCTAACATACACTCACAAACAGACACAATCTCATATAGTCTTAAACACTCTATATCTCTCTCTAACACATTTTTTATTTGTAATAACATGAAGTACTTACACAATCTGCTAAAGAAAAAAAAATACATACTTTGGAATTGACGACAGCAGGGTGCCCCTCATGCAAAATCAGTTTCTGTCATTACCAATGCCCCATCCTGACTTCAATGGAGTCAGTGTAACGAGATGACCTCATCATGTCACTCTGACCTGACCCTGTTGAGGTCAGGACAGGGCACGGGGAAAGCAGAAGCTGTTCAGGATGCAGGGAATCACAACTGTTACAATTGTAAGTTGTACATTTGTCTTTTAATAAAAGATCTGCAGACTGGATCAAGTTGGTCAGTTGACCTTAACTGGTCCACAGGCAATATTTTTCCCAGTTCTTTCCTAAATATATTATTTATTATTTGTATTTTTTTCTATAATAATAACATCTTACTTGAGCAGAATTGGTAAATAGAGGAACACTAAATTGTAGTATTAAAGTCACAGTTCTAGAGTAACATCAATCTTTAGGACTATTATTTTTCTGTGTATGTATTTTCTGGGATACATTCTTGATTTAAGTATGACAGTTGTACTAACATCTGCCATTTTTCATGGCATGATGCAAAAATGTTTTAAAGTTCTTTTTAAGTTTAACATTTCACTTCCTCATAGAAGGTCAAATTAGTGTTTGAATCTTGGATGCTAGAAATCAACAGATCAATAATTGACTAGTTCTCTGATAGACACCTGCTAAAGCTGTGATGAACCCCTTACTTTCTATAAGCTTGGGAGCAGTGATTAACATATTCCCTGCTATTGACCAACAGACCAGTGATTAAACTCTTCCCTACTAAAGACTAAGATTAGAGATAAATGTCTTCCTTGCTTGAGACATTTAAAGCATTGATAGAAATTTGCAGAACAGTGATTAACCCTTTCCTTGCTAGATTCCTATAGAGCAGTGTGTTAAATACCGTATAAGTCCAAGTTTTTTCAGTTGTGGGCTTCATGACAACAATGGTGAATTATAGTCATTCAGCTATTCAAAAATATGCTATGTATGTATTTATTGATCAAGTCAATGACAATACTGATATTTAACAGTTAACATTTATTGAACTATATAGTACCAGAAGGTAGGTGATTCGACCTTACTGTCCTTACTGTTAGTTCATATGTGCTAATTCATTTAAATATATTTGAAGCATTTCAGTAGGACTACAACCTGAGGTTAGGCAGACCTTATTTGGCCCATGAGCTGCATATTAGACACCCATGACTTATACATTGGAACTGTCACAGACTATTAGTAGTGCGGAACTGTTCACACATAATGAAACATGTTAACTTTGTTGAATTACTTGCCCATCAAAACACATTCACCAACATACAAGCACTCAATAGGACTTGCATGCTGTTCAGAATCAAATAAGCAAAGATTCACTCTCATTCAGACTCCACAAGCAAATACTTGCACAAGCAATTACTCACATTAACTCTCTCAGGTTCTCAAACCCACACTCTTGTCCAGATATCTGTCTGTTTATCTATCTATCTATCTATCTATCTATCTATCTATCTATCTATCTATTTGTCTATAGAACCATAGAGTTGACTATCTATATGGGGACTGAATCATGGGCAGACTATCTACATGAAGACTAGACTGCGGAGCTAACTATTTACAATGAAACTGAACCTCTGATCCATTCACACATGTACTTACCATAAATCTGGAAATCTATAGGCTGACTCCTTAGATAGCATATAAGTGTATTATAATGTTTTGGGTGATGACTGAGTGAGGGCTCACAGAAAGTTAAACATTCAAAATATTACAGCAAGACTAGGCTTGAAAAAAAAATTGATTGTGGGCTAAAACAAGTCTGGAAAATATTTGCTTGCTTGACCCAAGCTTGCCAAAAACAAGCCCTGAGAACATTTTGTTTGCATTT
The DNA here is from genome assembly GCA_037306005.1 of Rhinophrynus dorsalis. Classification (NCBI taxonomy): domain Eukaryota; kingdom Metazoa; phylum Chordata; class Amphibia; order Anura; family Rhinophrynidae; genus Rhinophrynus; species Rhinophrynus dorsalis. The sequence continues at coordinate 314,518,501 of CM074721.1, forward strand.
GCTACTGCTCTATTTGTTGCATACGAGTCATCTAAGCAGCAGGAGGATGAGGATGCTGCATGGGACTGGGATCATCAGCACTGATATAGGCTATGGTATGATGATGAATCTACTTGCCACTAACCCTAGTGTTGCTGAGGCAGCAGCAACACCATAACAAGCCACCACACCATTTCAGGTGCATCTAGAGAGAAGAAGTTGGCCAGTTATGCTTCTTCTCCTTCATCTCCTCTAAAACTATAGGTGTGGTAGACTACACATTTTCCCTTTAGAGAAGGAATCAACTGTGCCTTTCATCAACAATTGCAATGTGCTCAGTGCAACCAAATAGCAAATTCAGTGGCTCCATTCAGAGAAATCTAACTTCTGCTTTAAAATATATAGGTGAAAGGCTGAAAAAACGGAAACTCCTACTTTCTGAGATTAACTTATAAACATCATGTGTGCAACATAATGGTCTTCCTTAACCTTAAAATTGACACACAAAAGAAACAAACATTTCACCACTTCCAATCTGTTCTCATTACCAGGAACGCAACTGTAACTTGTCTTCTTAAAATCAATAAGCTTTATTGTGAAACGTAAAACATCGTACCTACAGTAGAGAATCTCAGCAACATAGTGGCAAGACTGATGGAGTGGGTACGAGCAGGTTACATGCAATTGTGATAATCAACACATTTCACGCCCAAACAGCGCTTACTCATTATCAAACATGAGTCTCACAATGACTCCATTATGTTCAGTTAAGTAGCTTTGAGATTTTTTTCCCCCAAATGCAGAACTTTACACTTTTACCACAATATACTTCATATTCCATTTGTTTGCCCAATCTGCCATTTTATGTAAATCCATCTGTATAGAATAAACATCATGTTCTGCATGTATCACCCTGCATAATTTAGTGGCATTTGCAAATATTGAAATGTTGCTTTCTATACCTACTCTGCTAGTCTCCAGATTAAATACATTTAAGGGGTCATCACCGTGAAACTCAGGATAGGCCAGAATAAAACACATCACAGATAAAATAGAGATTCAAAGGTTGTTAATAAATCACAGCCATAACCATGGTGACTGTTTCTCCACTTCCTGACAGGATTGTATTGGCTATTCTGTGTATTAATCAGTTCTTCTTTCTGCCCTCCTACACAGTCCTTTCCCACTTTCCCCACTGAAAAGGCATGAAAGATAAACAAATTGAAACTTTGACAAGCTGCCTCCTCAGGAGGAGAAAGATCATCATAGTTTATTGCACAGTCTGCCGTGGTTGCTGCAGTCAGTTTTTGGACTACCACGTTACTCATACATTACAGAAATGCCCTCTTCCTTTCAGCTTGCCCCTTGTGCATTTGCTGGACATTACTCAAGTACTGTGTGCATATTTTTATTGTAAAGTACACTATAGAATTGGTTGAGTGTGATGTTTTGCATTGGCCCTCTACAAAATACTCACTCTTGACAAGTGTCAGTATGCCTCACTCACACAGCTTACATAAGGGTCCCTGCCAATTTATTTTTTTTGCCCCCCTGTCTCTATCACTGTAAAAAAATACAAAAAAAAACCCCTGTTCAACTACTTAATTTCCCACACTGCCCCAACACAGAGATAATAATAACATCCAGATCAGGAAGGAGCTTGGATCACAGCTGCTTGTGTCTTGTCAGTCAGTCACACATAATTTTGGGCTATTTGGGTTAATTCTCTTTTAGTCCTGTCTCACTCTCCCAGACACCACTAGGATAAAGATAACAACCAGATCAGGAAACAACTTGAATCACAGCTCACTGTGAGCTAGATTCTATTGCAGGTGCTAAATGTTAACACCCGTTTTAGCAAAGATTTTCCTATTTCTCTATGGAGAAAACTGGAAATAAAAGCAGAGATAAAATTAGCACCTGTAATAGAATCTAGCCCTGTGTATTCCCAATCAGTCACACAGAATGATGTGGTATTTGGGGTAAATCTCCTTTGTTCCCTTCTCAATCCCCAGACACATCAAATAGAGAAAATAACAGCCATGTCAGGAAGGGATTATAGCTGCCTGTGTCTTTCCAGTCAGTCACATAGAATGTTGGGGTATTTGGGGTCAACCTCCTTTGCTCCCTTCTCACACCCTCAAACTCCCTCAGCACAGAGATAATAACAGACATTTGGAGTCAGAAATGATTTCTTACCCATTTGGGGCTTAATTGGAAATGGCTTCAATTGTGTTTTTTGCCTTCCTCTGGATGAACAGGGGTGATTTGGCATGGGCTGGACTTTATGGATGCGTGACTTTTTTCAGCCTCATCAAACATGCTTCTGTGTTATGGCTGCCTGTGTCTTCCCAGTCAGTCTCAAAGAATTTTGGGGTATTTGGGGTCAACTTACTTTCGCCTTTCCTGTCCCTCAGAATGCACCAAGACTCCCTTAATACAGAGAACAAATGTCCTTCCTGAAAGACTCCCTAAACTTTTCATTAGTCTGTCTTCTCTAGCTCAAAACACACCCCTTTTATATTATGCCTGTGAGAAAATAAGGGAAACTTGCTGCATGGTGGGTAGAAATCCAGTATTCCCATTGATTCAATGCAATGAGCTAGCTGAAAAAAGTAATACAAAGGGGACTTTTCACAAAAAATTACCGCTCAGAGAATAGTGTCATTTTCTTCTGTTTTGCTTTTAAGAAAAAAACATATTTTGGAACAGGTCACAGTCTATATTTCCCATCTTTATCAATAAAAAAATAATGCAACCCTCACATTTATGGCTTTCTGATCATGTGACCCATGACTGAAAAACGTGTAAATCCCTGCATTAGTTCAACCTTCTATTACTGATTAAAGGGGTAAAGTGTATTTTGTTTTAATATTATATGACAATGTAGTTGTCACACTCACAAGTGAGTATAGTAAATAAAAAAGCCTGGTTTTACTCATTCTAGCTTATATTTCAGTTGACCCATTATATGTTCCCTGCATATCTAAGTAGCTTTCTTATGCAGCTGAGTTTATACTGTTTAACCTCTGACTAATAAACTGAAGTGTCAATATCTCTAGCATTAAAGTTGTTAAATAATGCAGTTTTATATGTTCAAAGTGATACAATCAAATAATTAATTTCCACAATACCCCACTCACAAACCCTTTTTAGAAAATCAGGGAGTATCTCATATCTATCCAAAACAGAAGAGAAAGTAGTAATTTTTAGGTTTTATGATTGTGTTTCCACAACTGAAAAATAATATGTTGGATTACAGGAAATCTACACTCTTTTTAATATAATTATAGCATCAAATGTATTTTTCTTATAAAACCGAAAAGCAGTATAATTTCATACCCTTATAAGTTATAAAATGGTATACCATTATGGGCTAATAGCTACTTATTCTACAGAGAATTAAAGTTGACATACAGATCAAATGAAAATGAATTAATTTTGCTCTAGAAACCACATGAAAACCACACAAATAATAAAACACGTGCAAACATTGAAAGGGGAAGTTAAATCAAACAACTGAATTATGCAGCAGACTTTTACCAAAAGAATAGGAACAATTTAAATGACCATATTAAACATTATGGGTAGAAAATTGTGTTGGTCCTGAGTGTTGTTTATTTATGTTTTGTATGCTTATTTATTTATTTATGTATATTTATTTGCACAAGGATAAAACATATTTATGTTTTGTTCATAACTGATGCAAAAATGTACTTAACTTACAGTCAAAGTCTGATTTTATTTTCATAATTTTAATTAAAGGAATTGCACCATCTTATTTTTACTTTACATATTCTGCACAGTCAAATTGTCTTTACTTTCTATTATTTATTTCATCGTTAGTTATTTGTGTTTTACACCTAGGATCCTGACAGTGAGCTACCTGGTTCTCAGTTTCCATGGAGTTTTCTGGTCAATAGACCATCACAGTAGGATGTAATACAGTATTACAGTCTCACGCAGCACCAAATGCTCCATCTTTTTTTTTTTTTTCAATGTTTCTTTTTATCTTTTATCACTAGATCCAGGCAGCTCATTGTCAAGGACATAAAACTATAAAAAAGTAGGTGAAGATGAAAAAATAATAAAATGTATAGGCAATTTGACTTACAGAATATATAAAGTCAAAATAAAGGTTTAATATTACCTTAAACTTACTGATAAAATACTAATTAAATAATGCAGAGCCATACAAGCTATTAACATCCAAGTATATATGAATATGAGGCATTACTTTGAATGCTCTGGATTAAACAAATACAGTGGTAAGATAATGAACAAACACAAAATTGTGTTTACAGTTCCTCAAGTGTTTAACATTTTTATATTGTCAAAGACTAGAATGGCTATTGGATATTATTACAGATGGAAAATTTGCAATGAAATAGAAAGGTACATGAAATTGTATACGGGGAAACAAAAAACATAACGTAGATTAAAATGCATTTTTTTAACTTAGCATGGTCACTTTCTATGTGGTATAACCACACACAAATTATTGTATAAGTTATAAAATATGTATCTCTTCAGTGACAGGGCTTCCAGTAACTCAAGCCAATTACCTAGTGGCCTACACTCCAAGATTGCATGATTGAAAACTTCCTAGAGTAAAGTTTCTTATTACTTTAACTGGTTAGTACTAGTAACCCTCCATTAATATAAACCACATCCTTTTCTGAAATGGCTTTGTGTTTCCTATACATTGTACTTAACATTCTTCTGCATAAGGTCAATTACATTCTCAATTCAATACCTACTAAAATCTAAAAAGGCATTAGCGTGCACTGATGTATGCAGGGATCAGAGGAGTTGATTAAAAAAAGTGTTAAAAACTAAAGGGATCCTGGTACCTCCTAACACATTTTTTGTAAAAAAAAAGAGGTCACTTACAATAGAAATAATATATAGGTAATGTTAGTTATCAAAATGCTCTATGAATAACATTGAAAATTTATACAATATCTCCCCCATCTTATTTATTCATAAAGAACAGTCCTTTTCTTACTATAGATGTAAGCAGGCAGGGATTTATACCCTCCAGCTGTGTCAGTACTGAGGCAGCTGCTGAAGTTAATTGTTGTGGACGAAGGTGTACTCAGATACTGCTGTGTCTCGTCTGTCTAGTATGGGCAGTGATAGATTCTTCTCCCAGCTGTATGGAGCGTTCTCATCCGTCTCCTCTCCTGACTGTATTGGGTGTTGGTAATAGTGGGCTGAGGCAGAGTGAAACTCCACAGTGGTCCTCCTCAGCTGCAATGCTGTGTGCTCTTTGCTGTTAGTTTCCTTGTTGTAGTTGTGTATGCAGAATGTTTGTCCATGAAAATGTGGGCAGAGGTATATTACATGCTGTTGGCTGTTGTTAAAGGTAAGGTTTTTTGTCTATTAGGTAGATCGAGAGCTTGTAATATTAATTCCAATCCAACACTTTTCGTATTGCTAACTGATGAAGTATATGAAGTGCTACCTTTCTTGTAGCACAATTTTGTTGACTTTTCACACAGTCTATACAAGGATTATAGTGATTTCACATGATTCATTTGACAATATAAATTTAGAATCATAGTGCCTTGTTCCCACTATTCTCTGTTTTTGCTTTTCTGGGGAATATATCCCTCACATTAATGCATTAGAAGTAAAATCAAATGAAAAACATGAAAGAAAAGAAAACAGTAAAAGCATATACTAGCCCATCTGCAGGAATGGTCAAAAGGGGGCATCTTCCCTTTCTACACTTGCCCCCCTGGATACATATAGGATCTGGTCTTACTGGCCTGGAGAGCATATTTTAGTTTGGCCTACTTGGTAACATTTCTGAGGATGCCCATGCACTGGCCAAGTAAAATTTTTAAAAACAGATTGAAATGGGGTCCAGAGCCACTACATCAACCTGGAAAATATCGAAGAAAGAGGTCTGGGAACTCTTCAACCCCTGTTATGGTATGTGTATGTGTGTCAAAATATATATCCACCTTGATGTTGGTGGTCCAGCAGGTTCCACTATGCCCTGGTCCTCCAAATCGACAACCTAAAAAAATAAGATGAATAAAAAAATTCACCCTAAACATTCCACCACCACACTTGCTGACACTAAAAATAAAAAAGTCAAATCCACTTAATCCTGTCTGGCCTGTCGCCAGTCCATTGTGAGGAAAAAAAAAAACAGCAACTAGCTTTTATATGAGCAATCCTTCTTAAAATGCCTTCTTGTGCTCTCATTAGCTGTGAGCTGGGATGGGCAAAAATGTTCTCCTCAAACCAAAATCTGTGAAAAATGGCACTTACCACTTGGCGAACAATTTCTAGCAAAAAGTGACGTTTTCCCGCTTTTTTCGCCTAGCTCATTACATTGAAATCAGAAGGGAAGAAAACATTTTACCCACCACATAAAAGTTTTCTCTACTTTTCCTGCAGGCATATAAAAAGGTGTTAGGCTCTCACATGATGCCAGGATATTTGTGAGAGGAGAAAACAGCATGTTTTTGAGCTAGAAAAGATATCCAAATAAAGGGAATTTGAAGCTTAATTTAGGGAGTCTTTTAAGTAGGACATTTGTTTTCTGTATTAGGGTATTCTGAGGGCACTCTGGGGGAGAAGAAGGGAGGAAGGAGGTTGACCCCAAATACCCCAAAATTCAGTGTAACTGACTGGCAAGACACAGGCAGCTGGGGTCCAATTTGCTTCCTGATTTTGCTTTTATTGTCTCTGTGCTGAGGAAGTCTGGGGAAATAAGTTGTTAATTTTGTTTTTCAGTTATAATTTTTTTTACTGTCTGTGATAAGATAGGATGGACAACTGAAAAAAATACAATAAAATAAAACAAAAAAATTAAATGAATACATAAATAATGAAACAAATAAATAAATATATTACGTGTCAGACAGCTAAGTGGGAGCCTGATGTGGGTCCTGTGACTGAGGAAGACAACAGTGAGAATTTTGGAGAAAACAGCATATTTTTGTAAAATTTTGAGCTAGAAAAGATAGGAAAATAAAGGGGATTTGAAGCTTAGTTTAGGGAGTCTTTTAGGTAGGAGATTTGTTCTCAGTATTAGGGGAGTCTGGGAGCACTCTGGGGGAGAAGAAGGGAGGAAGAAGGTTAAAGGTTTACCACAAATACACCAAATTTTGTGACTGACTGGACTGGGGTCCAATTTGCTTGCTGATCTTGCTGTTATTGTTGCTGTGCTGGAGTAGTCTGGGGAAAGAAGCTGTTGATTTTTTTTCATCATACTGTGATAATATAAGGTAGACAACTTAAAAAAAAATGAAAAAACAGCAAAAATGTAAAATAAAACTAAAAAAAGTAAATAAATAAATAAATATATTAGGTGACAGACAGCTGACTGGGAGCCTGTGAGCTGTTTGACTGAGGCAGACTTGATAGACAGCAGACAACATTGAATATTTTGTTGAGGGCTAAGGCAAGACATTACACTCCATCAGTTGTATACTGTAGGGAGTAAAAACACACACAGCAAATGCACAATGGGCAGGGAGAGGGGGAAATGTGGAGCAGGGATGTGGGATTAAAGTGATAGTTCAAAAAGTAACTGAAGCCATGGTTGCTGCAGCGACTGCAAAAAATGATAATGATCCCTCTTCTCCCAGGGAGGATGCAGTTTGTCAAGGTCCCACCAAAGGTTCCACCACCACGAGTGCCAGTACAAAAAAAAAACATATAAGAAGAGCACTGAAGATGACGAGTTGCATTCTAGTGTTGATGATGGCAATGACACAATGAAGGAAGGTGTATCAGCTAAACCAACTGCTGCATCTGCCAGTGAAACAAACAAGCACCAAAACACCTGTCCTCAAAGTAGTAGTGAACTTTGTGAAAGTAAAATTAAAAAGAAATTGTTTGAGACCTCTAAAGGCTTAGAGGAATATAAGGGTAGTGGGAAGAAGTGGCAGGCAATGCTGATGCTGAGGATGACTTAATGATAACTGATGATGATGATGCAGATGTAGAACAGTGGTTCTCAAATGTGGCCACCGTGGCCACATGCGGCCACCAGCCTGTTCTCCTGCAGCTACCATGAAAAATGTGGAAATGGTGGCCGCATTCAAATGGTTAAATTCTGCGTGCCAGAGTCAGCCCTGCAATGTTGTCGTTCAGATTCCTGGTCAAGTGACCCAGGCTCTGTAGTAATACAGAGAGAGCTGGGAGATGACATCATCTCCCAGCGCTCTGTATTACTGAGAACCGCGCGCGGGAGCTTAAGCTCTGTGCCGAAGGAGGCACAAATCTCTTCTATGGCACGCCGTTAGACTACCAGGGACTCAAGGTAGGGGATCAAGGGGCAATGTGGAGATGAAGGGGCTTTATGGGGCATTGATGAAGGGGCAGTGTGGAGATGAAGGGGAATTGTGGAAGGGGCAATGTGGAGATGAAGGGGCTTTATGGGGCAATGATGAAGGGGCAATGTGGAGATGAAGGAGGCATTGTGGAAGGGGCAATGTGGAGATGAAGGGGGCATTGTGGAAGAGGCATTGTGGAGATGAAGGGGGCATTGTGGAAGGTGCAATGTGGAGATGAAGGGGGCATTGTGGAAGGGGCAATGTGGAGATGAAGGGGGCATTGTGGAAGAGGCATTGTGGATATGAAGGGGCATTGTGGAAAGGGCATTGTGGAAATGAAGGGGCATTGTGGAAGGGGCATTGTGGCGATGAAGGGGGCATTGAGGAAGGGGAATTGTGAAGATGAAGGGAGCATTGTGGAAGGGGCATTACGGAGATGAAGGGGGCATTGTGGAAGGGGCATTGCGGAGATGAAGGGGGCATTGTGGAAGGGGCAATATGGAGATGAAGGGGGCATTGTGGAAAGGGCATTGTGGATATGAAGGGGCATTGTGGAAAGGGCATTGTGGAAATGAAGGGGCATTGTGGAAGGGGCATTGTGGTGATGAAGGGGGCATTGTGGAAGGGGAATTGTGGAGATGAAGGGAGAATTGTGGAAGGAGCATTGCGGAAATGAAGGGGGCATTGTGGAAGGGGCATTGCGGAGATAAAGGGGGCATTGTGGAGATGAAGGGGGCATTATGGAAGGGGCAATGTGGAGATGAAGGGGGCATTGTGGAAGATGCATTGTGGAGATGAAGGGGGCATTGTGGAAGGGGCAATGTGGAGATGAAGGGGACATTGTGGAAGAGGCAATGTGGAGATGGAGGGGCAATGTGGAGGTGCAATGTGAGTGGAAAGTGTGAGGTGGGCAATATGGAGGGGCAATGTGAGTGGAAAGTGTGAGGTGAGCAATAGGAGTTGGACAGTGTGAGGTGGGCAATATGAGGTGAGAAATGTGGAGGACCAAAGTGAGTTGACAGTGTGAGGTGGGCAATATGAGGTGGGCAATGTGAGTGGACAGTGTGAAGTGGGCAATACGAGTTGGGCAATGTGAGTGGTCATTGTGAGGTGGGAAGTGCGGAGGGGCAATGTGAATGGACAGTGTGAGGTGGGCAATATGAGTTGGGCAGTGTGAGGTGGACAATATGAGGTGGACAGTGTGAGGTGGGAAATGTGGAGGGGCAATGTTAGTGGTCATTGTAAGGTGGGCAGTGTGGAGGGGCAATGTGAGTGGACAGTGTGAGGTGGGCAATGTGGAGGGGCAAAGTGAGTGGGCAGTGTGAGGTGGGCAATGTGAGTGGGACAATATGAGTGGGCAATAAGAGAGGGACAGTGTGAGTGGGCAATAAGAAGTGGGCATTGTGAGTGGGACAATGTGAGTGGGCAATGTGTGGATGGACAATGTGAGTGGGACAATGTGAATGGGACAATGTGAGTGGGCAATGTGTGGTGGGGCAATGTGAGTGGGACAATGTGAGTGGGCAGTGTCTGGTGGGACAATATAAGTGAGTCAGTGTGAGTGGGCAATATTAGGTGGGCAATATGAGAGTGGGCATAATGAGTGGGGCAGTGTGAGTGGGCAATAAGAGATGGGCAATGTGTGTGGGACAGTGTGAGGTGGGACAGTGTGAGGTGGGCATTGTTAGTCACTGTCGTAGTCTCTCCCCTAAGCCTCAACCTCAGATGGCCCTGGAATAAGTGAGAGTGGGTGCTGAACCTGAATGAGACATACACAGAGTGCACCCAGTAGATACTGTTTTTTTATTAATCATGCCAGATTGCTGGATAATGCATAGCAGAAAATATATAAGTGTAAGGAGAAAAGTGAAGCAAGGCAAAATAATTGCAGAATACTTAAAAACAAAATAACCACTTGGATGATGGAGATGTCCCCAATGCATTAGAAAGCATCCAAGGGGTTAAAATCACATTGAATCCATTGTATTTTGTTTGTGTTCCATGTGGTGTAGTAGTGGTCCTTACAACAGGATTGTTAACCATTTATCTTGTAATTTATATTGACCTTCAGTTCAAAGGAAAATTGCTTACTTGTGTTAACCCCTTGAGGATCAGAAGGGAGTGCAGTTCATTGCTTAACTATGTGTTGTGCTCAAGAAGTTAAAACACTGAACAAGAATGGTAGGATTTTGATATCTCAAATGTATGTTAGAGTCCAATATGCAGAGTGCAGGATTGTGTTGTTTTCACTCCTTGGCTTTCACAAAGGTACCCAGTCTACTGTGAGGCCTCTAACATCTATTATACTAGAGAACATTTGAGGGAATTATACAAATCCCATTAGAATTGATGGTTTGGTTGTACTTTAATGGTATCTAACTTTAAATGCAAAAGTTGGTGGTGTTAATGGTGAAATCTACAGTCCCATCCATCCCAGTGAAATGAAAACTGTCATTGTTATTGGTATAAATCTGGAGGATGACTGTCTGATTGCTCATTGGGTTTCCAGCTGAGTCTGTCAGGAATACCTGTGTGTCAGGGGGATACTGTCAGTAACGTCAGAGGTCCTGACAGACAATGAAAATGTATCAGAAGGGTCATTTCTTTTGAATAGGTGTTTTCTATCTGGTCAAACAAGGTGTAAGCCCTCTGGCTTTCAGAAGGTTAAAAACGCATTTTTTATACTGGTTTACAATGGAACTGTCACTTTGCAATAAATAGGTGTTTTTAACCCTTTGAGCACACAAAAGGTATCCATCATATTGCATTGGATACCTCTCTGGCACTAAAAGGGTTAAAAGCTTTCATATTCATATATGTTTGTTAGCTATGTTTTATTTAAAGCAATAGTGTGAGAATGTAGCTTCATGTGCTGGTCAGTTTTTATTTGGTACTTTTTAATACTATATGATTTCTTTCTGGAAAGTTTGAATTGTAATATGATGTAAATGTATTGCTGTTGCACTAATTTATATGCAATTTTATATGTCTTAACATCCTTATACCATTTGTGCATGTAATGTCATAGTGTGGCCACCGCGACATGGCTGTGGCTGCAGTGCGTCCACCAGGACATGATGGTTGCCGCATTGGTGGCCACCAGAAAAATACCTTGAGAACCACTGATCTAGAATATATCCCTCCAGCATCATCCTCTTCTTCAGATACAGATGAATTTGAGACTGAAAGTGATGATGACATGGGCAGGTCTATAAACTGTTTGAGAAAACCATTGGAAACTCTGGAACGCCTCAGTCCATGAGGTCCACTGTATGGAAACACTGCACTCAGGATCCAAATGCTATGGCAGAGAAAGCCAGGCCAAATGTATCAACAACAGGCAAAATGAGGAGGAGGAGGGATGTAAAGAAGGGTTTTTACCATCTACCACACTTGGGACCACTGCTACAACCAATCAGTAATCTGAGAAAAATGATAGCTTACATTTGACATAAACATGATAATGGTGAAAAACTGCTGTAGGAATATATATATATATATAAACATACACACATCAATCACACCATGTCACTGTAGGTTGTACTTTTTTTTTTTTTATTGACATCATGATGAATATGTGCCAGTGTCCCTTAAGCAAGAACACATTTTTCAAGGCATATGTTGCTGTAGGACTCACAACTTAGGTAAGCAATTTGTTGGAATTAGAGGAAAAAAGCAAAAAATTTTCATTTTTTGGTGAAAAGTAATGCAGGAAAATGATCTCACTTTTTGAGCACCCCTAGCCATGAGGTGGGGTTACACAGGGCACAGAATGTACTCTGGAGAAATCTGAATTGCCAGCTAAACACTAATGAAGTGAAGGGGTTGAGCATGCACAATACATGTCCCCTTCCACTTCCCTGATTGAGGAAGGCACCGCATATTGTTCATGTTGGCTGGGAAGTGAAGTTCTTTGATCTACATAACCCTGCTTCCCAGATAATGAAAGAGTAGGAAAAAATAATATGAGGGGACTATCACTATATTATTATTTTTTTCACTCGTTAACCCCTGCTATGACAATGCAGGAATTAATCATCTATTTGGATGGAGAAACTTGTTTTGTAAATGGTGTAGCTCGATGTGGGGTGATATTTTTTTGGAGTTTAACCTCCTTCATCACTGGAACAGAGAACTTTCTTCAACTTGGCAATAGAAGGGTTAACCTGATGTGGTAAGGATATGGGGAGAGTGCTTAGGAACATGGGATATCAAGCAAGGGACCAGGCAGACTATTGTCTGACTTGGCTTCCTAAGCCTGATCCAGCCAAAGGATAGTGGACAAAACCTGTCCACTTTCTTTTGGCTTTCTATTAGTCTCTATGAGGCTCACTTTGGGGTAATTTGGTGCACGTTTCAGCGTTCCAAATGGATTCCAAAGAGGCATTTTCTAAAGAAAAAATAAATATACTAAAAATAAATGCAATTTGGCAATCCAATTCTGATCCTTGTTTATTTGCATTTAAAAACAACATGCAACTGTTTATAAAAGTTAATGATTTTTGTAGTCATTATTATTATTTTATTGTTTGCTTGCTTGTTTTTTTGTTTTTTTTTTGGTTTCTATTTGTGTAAATATATAACTTTACATTATAAGAGCCTCCTAGGACATACGTGAAATTTAGAGAAATCTCAATGTATTCTTCCACGTGAAACATAATCTGAATAAATGAATAAAACAAATAAAATTAACCAGTTAGAAATATCTGGTGAATCAGAAATACCCAATCAGTAAATATTTCCTGCTCTAATGCAATCCAGAGCTAAGTAAGGTAATCTTCTATTACCTCCCACCCTCAAAAACAGTTGGGAATAGAAAACCATGGTATGAGAAGGTTAGAAACAGTAGTTTGCTTTGCAATTTTTGTCCTTAGTACCATAGTTCCATGGTTTTGATAATCATAATGACCAGTGGAGAAGTCTCCAAAATATTAGAAAGTAGGTTAAAACTGGTTAAAAACCATTTAAATTAAGCTGGTTTACACAAGAATTGCTCCCCTTTTTACTTTATACTTATTGTTCTTTGTGTTTTTTATCATGTATAACCTTAACCTTAATTTGGATCTGATATATTTTACTAACATTTTGATTGGGAATTTTTAATTATTAAACTGAGATCCAGTTGCAATATCATTGTAAAAACAAATTCACTTGGATTCCTAGAATAAGTGGTCATGATTTAAAGTAAGCGGGTGGAAAATTCATAAGTAATATGCTTAGATACTACTTGAGAAAACAGATGATAGATCCATGAAACAGCCTTCTAGCAGAGGTGGTAAGGACAATTACTGTTAAGGAATTCAAAAATGGGATAGACATATATCTGTTATGATAAGTATGTAAGATTGTGTATTTTATTAGACAGGGAAATAGGCAGACTAGATGTGCCAGATGGTTCTTTTCTGAAGTCAAAATCTATGTTTCCTTGAGTAATACGTACACTTAAATTCCTTTACAAGGAATTACATATAGTAGGCTGTGAAGTGCACATTACAACATATGCTTTTTTGTGCAACTAGAACTCAACATAAATTATTTGTACAAGATCAATTAATTGACTTGTTTAAGTGTCTGAGTATGAAGGTTTGTTGACTAAGCTTAAACCCCAATTTCATTTCTCATATTATCTAAATGGCATTTCTTTCCATGTCAGTGTGTCATGAAACCCAAATATATTGCACATAACTTTGTTACACATTTGACTTGCTTTCCATCTTGATCCGACTAAAGCCATTATGACAGTTGGTTGAATACAATAGCCTGATTACAAGCATAGTTTACACATGATTGACAAAACAGAGAAAGAAACATGCAAATCCTATAATTATCTCCTCCTGAAGCAATGTGGTTGAGAAAATCCAGATTCATCAATTACAATTTCCTTCTGTGTTTTGACAGAGTGTAACTTTGAATCAACATTGGTTTCTCCTATAACATGAAATACTGCAGTTCAGCTTGACACAATTATTGAAAACTTCCACAAAGAAATTTTGACACTGCACATATAATTATGTACAATTTTAAAAGGTTGTAGGTTAATTAACAAGCATGGTAGATCTAAGGATCTAACTGGATCAGCTTGAAAGTAACTCTGTGTATTAAATATTTCTGGAAATAATGTAGAATATAGTACTTAATAACAAGGTCCACATAATTTTAACTATGTTTACTGCACAAAATGTGGACATATACACTACTTGTTCTGTTTTCTAGAAAAATGGGTGTAACAAAACATTTTAAAGTTTTAATGAATAATACAGATTAATATACAGCAGTATAAATAATTATGACATAAAGTACAAACCATGGAAAAAAAATATAGAAGCATCTATTTCCATGTAGAGCCATTTCCAGGTGCTAAATCAGTCTTGCAGATGGAAAGATGTCATGCAGCAGTTAAAAACTCTCTCCAATCATTTGATGATCAATGGTGCAACTGGAATCATTATATCGGTAACTAGATATGACACCAGGTTTAGTAAAGTAAAACGTGCGCTATAACCCTCACCTACTCGGCCCTTTGACGTTTGTCGTGACAGTCATGGACATTGTGTGACAATGTTGACCCTCTGTATGCAGTGGCAATGGACTGGATGGTACTCTCTGAGCCAATATTTCCTATATCCTCTCTTCTCCCTTCTTTCCTTCCCACTCTTTCTGGCCCTCTCTCTATATATTTCTACCCCCTCTTTTTTTTTTTTTTTTCCTCATATATACTTTAATAATCTGCTATCATGACGAAGGAGGAAGATGATGGGATACCTGAGACAGTGGAAGGCGGGACAGATTGGAATACCAGAAGGAAGGAAACTGGAAACATAAGTGTCTGATCCTCCTTCTCCGCAGCTATTCTCTACACATTTCTATCCTTTACTGTATTATTTGGATGTACGATTTATCTCTTCTCAGTTTCTCCACTTACTGCTTGATTAAAGCTTCATGCTTTATTTGTGATTCACAATTTACTGTTCACAAATCTGTTAAATCCTTTCTTTATAATGTATGTTGTACTGGAATGTCTTGAACATTTTTCTGTATTTCTAAATATGAAACTCAATAAAATATTTTACAAAAAAAAAAAATCAGTCTTGCAACCTCATAGTGTGTATGTAGAAAGCTCTATTTGTATAACAACTGGCTCTTGCAATGCATATGCTGTTGGGGGGGATTTAAAGGAGCATAAACTGGTTGTGCGCCTAGCTCTATGAACTGGATGTGTGCCTATACATCTGTAAATGTGTATAAGTGCAGTTGTTCATTTGTGTGCTATAATAAGTATGTAAAGTTTGTGCTTTTCTTGCAATAAAGAGCAACTATCAGTCAGATAGTGTCCTGTTGGCTGATCTGCTCCCTTGTGATGAAGCCGGGGCTTGATTGTGAGTCATGGAGCAACAGAGTGGCAGAACAGGGGTCTAAAATGAGACCCCCAGGGCTCTCTCATTGGTTCCATGAGAAGAGAATAAAATGCTAGTCTGAAGTCTTCCATTTCAGTCTCTTGTCCTTCATGCTGCAGTCCCCATAGACCCTCTACTTTGGGACTGAAATCCTGGCACAGTAAGCCTATGGAGACTGTAGATAAATCTTGAAAAGTTTGTGACTGAGAACCACTTCTATTCCAGTTCTCTGATAGATTTCTAGACCCCTCCCCCACAAATGGTTGTTAAGAACTGATTTGTGGCTGCAAATTGCAGCCTGCTCCCATGACTCCCTTTAAGTACATGACTCTTTACCTATTTGGTAATGGTCCTACTGACTTTGTGAAATAGGTATTTTAAAGAAAAAAATGTACATCAGTCTGTCTGTTTGTCTGTCTATCTATCTATCTATTGAACCATAAAGTGAATAGTTGCACTTCTACATAAAAATTAAAACAGCAACTTGAATTTTATTGAAGGCAGTATTTCAGTTGTAAAATATACATCAATATAACATTGCAAGGTAAGAATAAAAAACACTAGGTTGCGTCATACCTAGTCAAGGTTAGAAAATTCAGCTTTAGACATGCCTTCCACCACCTCAGTTTTCTATTTTCATCAACCAGATACCACAGCTACGACCCTGGGAGAGGTAAAAAAAAGAACCACCCACCCAAACCCAGCAGGCCCTATCTGCAAAGAGAGCACCCTCCTGCACATGTTTGCAAAATAACTTCCCAGAAACACACAGAAAGGCCATCAACTTAACATTTCTAAGTAGGGGGCTAAGATCTGGCAAATAAATCAATCCAGTTACACCAGATCTTGTCAAGTTTTTGTGGGCAGTCTCTATGCACATATATCAGACGATAGTGTGGCATATTTTGTTTAATAATATTTATCCAGCAATAATGTGATTGGGATATAGGAGACATCCACTTCATAGCTACAATTTTACGAGCCATGACCAATGTTGACCATGTTGAGTTTAGATCATCAGGGATGACTGAAAGGATACCCAATTTAGGAGACATCTCTCTATCCACCACATCAGTTAAAGTGTCAAAAACTGCCATCCGGTACTGAGAATACCGCATTTGGGACAAGTACCTCAGTCAGACAGAAATGAAGCAATCTTCAAGCTAGTATAAACGCTCATAGTATAATGGAAATTCTTGGTTGATTTCAACATCATTAGTAAGCATGTGTCCTGTAGAGTCTTTAATGCATGAAATGCCAGTTACTGTTGAATTTGACCAACTGCACCAAGGTTTTTCCTGACTTGCTCCCATTCTAAAATATCGATTGTTTTTTATGAAGCAGGTGAATAGCATTCAGGTCAGCAACATAGGTTTACATTTAGACTTGATGTCTATCATATAATGTTGGGTACAAACTTTCCACATACTCCCTTTTAGCATCCTGAGCATCTCACTCCAGTTTAGTGATTTGGTTTTGCTTTGTGGTGCCTATGTGCTACAGTGTGGGAGATCAACAAGCCCCACACATAGGCCTTGACCACCTCCCAAACCACAGTGTCACTAACACAGTTGGCGTTAACCTCAACAAGTCACGTAATTCTGAACCGTGTTTGTCCCCAATCTGGTCTGCTGCCATCCATGTTTGATTGAGTTGCCATTGACAAGGAGAGTCAGATACCACTCAACCCCCAGAAAGATAGGAACATGATCGGATGCCGTCCTAAGCAGAAATTCACAGTTTCTTGTGCGATGACGAACTCCCTCACTGACAAATACAAATCAATTTACGTGAACATGCGGTGGGTAGATGATTTGCACGAGAAGCCACTATCCTCTGGATACAATACAGGGCAAATGTCATGTGTCATGCATCATCCCCTGAAACAAACTCAATGTCTTTTGTCTTATCTTGGAGGTTGTGCCTATTCGATCCAACTTAGGAGCAAGTACACAATTGAAGTCTCCCATGCATAGTATTTAACAGTCTGGCTTGCAACGTACCAAAGTGCCTCAGTCAAGGTTTATGTTGAGAAGGGATAGATAGATAGAATAGATAACTCCCAGAGTCATCAGATTTAAGATCAACAACTCAAACTGTGCATTTTTTTAAAATCAGTATAGAAACACCTCTGGCATAGGAGGAGTAGGTAGAATGATAAGGGTGACCTATCCATGGTTGATGTAGTGACAGGACTTTACTGCCACATAAGCATGTTTCTTGTAGCAGGACAATGTCCGCTGATTGTTTCCGTATATAGTTTAAAACTAAATATATTTTTATCTTATCACACACACATTCCAGGAGAAAAATGTATATACACCAACATTCACCATGTAATACAAAAGTGTTAAAGTTATACATTCGCAGCAGAGACAGCCAAATCTGGCCACCAGGCCAGGCAAGAGGGGATAAAATAAAAGAGGTCCCTCACCTCTACAACTAGTTTTGGAACAACAAAAATAACAGCTACCCACCCTCCCCAACATCATATGCAACATAATATGCTGAATAGAATCTGCCCCACAAATATTTGGTCCAGACAGTGCTGAGGAAGGTGCCTGTGATAACCAAAAAGGTTTGACTAATAAATCTGATTTATTAAACAATACACTTAAGAGTGCTGACTCTGTTCTTCTCCCTTGCTACAATACATTTGTATATATATTTTGTGAAACACTTTTAGGCAGGTGTGAAAAAATGTGAAAGTAAGAATGCTTTCAAAAATAGACATTATTAGTTTATTTTTATAAATTAAGAAAATGCAAAGTGAGTGAATAGAAGAAACATCTAAATAAAATCAATATTTGGTGTGAACAACCTTTGCCTTCAAAACAGCATAAATTCTTCTAGGTACAGTTGCAGAGTCAGGGATATTGTAGGCATACAGTCAGGTGTATGATTAAACAATTATAAGTAGGACATTGCAGGAATTGGAAAGAGTGGACCTCCTCTTCCCCTCATTGCTAGATATTAAGAGGGTCAGTTGCATCTCGCTGAAGTAACAGGAGTAGCCAGGAGTGGCAATGCAACAATTGAGAGAGGGTGACAGATACAATGCTCTGAATTGTCTCCTCCCTTTCACCTCATTGCTTGTCAATAAGATGTGCAGTGAATGTCACCACAGTGATTTTGACAGGATTTGCCAGGGAGGTTCCCCCACCTTGACAATCCTGTCAAAATCACTGCCCTGTGGTGATTCGCGAGCAGTGAACCAGAAATAATTATATACATATTATATATATAAAATAGAGACAGAGATGATAGATTGATCAATAACAAGAGATATGTGTGTATATGTATTTGTGTGTGTTCATATATCTGTCTGTCTCTTTGTCTGTGCAAGTGAGAGAAAGGTCCCATCTTGTTATTGTGAGATATTGTGAGAAAACCATGTGCAAAACCATAAAAAAGTCTCCATTTCGCAAAAGCATAGTAAAAAAGGGGAATGAGAATGCCTATGTTGTTGGAGTGTGGGGAAAAGAATCAGTTGAACAGTGAATATATTTTGAGGTTGGTTATTTACTGGTATTGGGGGGACAGTTAAAAAAATAAATAAATAAAATAAAATAAAAAATGTGTACGTAACAAGACAGAGACAGGGAACCCCTGACGTAGGCTATGACTGGGGTAGACTGATACTTGAAGTGATAGAGTATTATGTAGAGGATGATTTGTAAGACTGTATTTTGGAAGAAAAAAATCCCATTGTGCATTACAAACCAAATGGAATCATTTTAGGGGACTCGTTGAGAGAGAAAGACCTGGGAATTCTTGTAAATTGCATCTTTGCAACACTGACCAGTGTCAAATAGCAGTATTAACAAAAGCAAAGTTCTTGCTTGCTGTCATTTTTTGACTGATCTGGTCTGACACTTGGCTGTTGATTGCTGATGCCTTCCCTTCCCTGTCTCAGACTGAGTCAGCTGATGCTGCCTTGACCTCTCAGTTTTCTTGGTTACTCACCTGACTCTTATCAGCCAACACCTTCCAGGGTATTTAAAGCAGCTAGGCTCACTTCCTCCTTGCCCCTGTGTCTGCTTCTGGCTGCAAGTGTGTTCTCCTGTGCTCCTGATTATCTGTGCATGACCTGACTTCCTCTGATGCCCCTTCTGGCTCCTGACTTGTTCCTGATATTGCTGATCTCTGTATTCCTGACCCCGGCTTGTCTGAGTACCTGTCTTGGTTCCTGACCCAGGCTTATCTTTTGATTAACACTCCTGGATCACAATTGTGTTTGCTTTTGTTATTTTAATAAATGTGTTTTGCATTTTACATTTTTGTGTCTGTCTGGTTCTTGTTGTCTAACACTTGATAAAAAGGGGTATTGAAGCAAGACTGGTTAACCTCATTTTGCCATTGTACAAATAATTGGTAAGACCTTGCATACAATATGCAGTGCAGTTTTGGGCACCAGTTCTGAAGAAGGATATTGTAGAACTGGAGAGAAAACTGTGAAGAGCAGAAAAATTAATTAGGGGAATGGAGGACTTGATGTATGAGGAATTACTAGACAGACTTGGTTTATTTACTTTAGCTAGAAGACAACTAAGAGGAGATCTTATCACAATGTACAAGTACATGAGAGGTCAATACAAGGATCTCTCTGGTAAGCTATTCATTCCAAGGCCTGATCAAATAACCAGGGGACACCCCTTGAGATTAGAGGAAAGGAGGTTTCGACTTCAGCAGAAGAAGGGTTTTTTACTGCAAGGTCTGTTAAATTATGGACTTCCTTGCCCAAATATGTGGTTTTGGATACATTTAAGAGAAGAATAGATGCATTTCTTTCAGAAGGGAAAGTACAGGGTTATACTGACTATTAATAGGCAAAACAGGGAGGTCTGATAAATACTAACTTATTTGGCAGCAGGAAAGCTATATAATTCTCATGTCTCTGGGTTATTAGGCAAAGGTTGAACTTGATGGACATATGTCTTTTTTCAACCTAATTTACTATGTTACTATGCATATGCAATACATTCTATGTAACATGCATTTTATCAGGAACAAGGTCCTAGCACAGAGGGTGTCATGAGTGACACCTTCTGTGTTCTTTTTATTGTATTTCCTGGTATTTGCCCTTTTGGTTTTAAATACGGATGGGTGAAAATTTTCGCCTCAAACTGAAATCGGCGAATAATGGCACTTTCCATTTGGTGAAAAATTTCCCTCGAAAAGTGTTGTTTTTCTACTTTTTCCCACCACAGGAAAGTTTTATACAGCTATATAAAAGGCTGTCAGGCTCTCACAGCAGCCATTCTGTGTTTGTGAGAGGAGAGGGCAACATGTTTTTGAACTAGAGGAGATAGGCAAATAAAGGGGAATTGAAGCTTAGTTTACGGAGTCATTTAGGTAGGACATTTGTTCTCTGTATTAGGGGAGTCTGGGGGCACTCTAGGTGATAAGAAGGGAGGAAGGAGGTTGACCCCCAGATACTCCAAAATTCCATGTGACTGACTGTCAAGACACAGGCAGCTAGGGACCTATTTGCTTGCTGACCTTGCTGATATTATCTCTGTGCTGGATGGGTAAGTCTGGGGAAAGACGTTGTTGATTTTGTTTTTTAATTATAATTTTTTTGGACAGACTGTGATAAAAAAACAGGGTGGACAACTTAAAAAAAATAAAAAAATAAATAAAAGAATAAATATCTTAGGTGACAGTGACAGACAGCTGACTGGACTTAGGCAAGGCATCATACAGCTGCATCAGTTGTGTTGTGTACCATACAGTAAAAGAACACAGTGTAGTTGCGTAATGTCCAGCAAATGCACAAGGGGAAGGGGGAGGCGTGGTGCAGTGCAGGGACGTGAGAGTAAAGTAGTAGTTCAAAAACTGACTGCAGCAATGATTGCTGCAGTATGTGCAATCAATGACAATGATCCTTCCACTCCAAGGTAGGATGCAGTTTGTCAAGGTCCAAGCAAAACTAGTTCCAGCACCACCAGTGCCCATAGAAATAAAGAACCATATAAGAAGAACACTGAAGATGACCACAAGTCACATTCAAGTGTTGATGATACTGGCAATAGCATAATAGAAGAAGGTGTAGCAACTGAACCACCTGCTGCATCAGATAGTGAGACAAACAAGCACCAAAACACCCACAGTAGGGAACTTTGTTGTAGTAAAAGTAAAAAGTAATTGTTTGAGTCCTCCAAAAGCTTAGAGGAATATAAAGGTAGTGGGCAAGAATTTTCAGGTGATGCTGATGCTGCTGAAGATGACCTAATGATGACTGATGAAGATGCAGATCTAAAATATATCCCTCCATCATTGTTTTCTTGTTCAGATACAAATGAAGTTGAGAGTGAGGATGATGACAGGGCTATAAGGTTAGCAGAAAGTCAGACTTTGATAAGGCAACAGGGTGGACAACTTAAAAAATAAATAAATAAATAAAATAAAGAACTAAATATATTAGGTGACAGTGACAGACAGCTGACTGGGCTTAGGCAAACTCCATCAGTTGTGTTGTGTACTGTACAGTAAAAAAACACAGTATATTTGAGTAATGTCCAGCAAACATGGAAGGGGAAGAGAGAAGGGTGGGGCAGTACATGGACATGAGAGTAAAGTAATAGTGCAGAAACTGACATCGGCAATGGTTGCTGCAGCGAGTGTAATCAATGATGATGAGCCCTCTACTTCAAGGGAGGATGCCGTTTGTCAAGGTCCCAGCAAAACTAGTTCCAGCAACACCAGTGCAGTAAAAGTAAAAAGAATTTGTTTGAGACCTCCAGAAGCTTAGAGGAATATAAGGGTAGTAGTGGGCAAGAACTGTCAGGTGATGCTGATGCTGCTGAGGATAACCTAATGTTGACTGGTGATGATGCAGATCTAGAATATATCCCTCCTTCATTGTTCAAATGAAGTTGAGAGTGAGGATGATGAGAGGGCTATAAGGTTAGCATAACGTCAAAGGCTGAATCTTCCACCACTTTTAAGGAACACCATGCCTGTCTATAAAGTGTTTGAGAAAGTCATTGGAAAGTCTGACCCTGGACAAGCACAGATGTCAAAAAGCACACAGTCACCCTATCAGTCATCATCGGCATCAGATGAGGAGGTGGAGGACAGATGGGACCACTGCTATGACCGATAAGTAATGTGTGTTTTTATTATGACAATAATAAAAATACATACACAACTCACACCATGCCAGTTCCCCCAACCACCACCACCACTACAGTACATACCTGCCACATTGTAGGTTGTACTTAATTTTTTTTATTACTTGATATCATCATGAATATGTGCCAATGTCACTTAAGCAAGAAAGTGCTATGGGCAAAGGACAAATTAATTCTGCATGCTAATGCATTTTTCAAGCCATATTTTGCTGAATGACTCACAGCTTTGACTTGCAGCCACTTATTTCTAAACTTCAGCCCTCAGAAGAAGTAATATTACAGTGGAAAATGTAGTATCTATAGGAAATATAGGTGAAAAATGTGTTAAAATAGGCAAAAAATGTGTTAACATAGGCAGAAAATTTGTTAAAATAGGTGAAAAGGAGGAAATTTTTGCATAGGCGGAAAGACAAAATTTTTCATGGGAAAAGAGAAAAATTGGCACGGTTTCGCGAACAGTCATGTGGGAAATTTTTCACACTTTTCACCTACCCCTAGTTTTAAATGTCCTAGCATTTCTATGAGTTAGCCATTTTGACTTTAAATTGTGTTTTGATTTGAAACTAGTGTCCTTTGCCTCATTAATGGAGATAGTAACATAGTTGATGAGGCTGAAAAAAGGCATGCATCCTTCAAGTCCAGCCCATGCCTAAACACGCCTATTGATCCAGAGGAAGGCAAAAAAACATTGAAGATAGGCCTCCTGACTGTTTTTTCTTTTGAGGGTTATTTATATGTATTGTTTGCACAGTACTTTTGCCCTGAAAGCACCCCCTCTCAATCAGTTTGTTTGGGTTTCTTCTCATTTACCCAGTTGGCATAACAGGTCATAGTTTATCTATTATTGCTTTATTAGTGCAGAGAAGAACAAACAATTAATTAAGGAAACAGAGGAATGAAAGTATGAAGAATGTCTAGATAAAAATATTTTTTTACTCTACAGAAAAGATGCCTGAGATGGAATCTTATTAGATTGTACAAGTATATATAAGATCAATACGAGACACTCTCAAATGAACATTTCATTCCAGGCCCTGATCAGTTAACAAGGGGCCACCTTTTAAGATTAGATATACAGGGTTATACTATGTATTAAATAGGAAGTTCTGAAAATAGACAAACACCCAACTTTACTTTATGTCAGGAAGGGTTTTTCATATTCTGGGACATACTGTTGCAAAGGTTGAACTTGAGGGACTTATGTGTTTTTCAACAAAATTTACTATGTAACTATGTAACACGGCACAAGTGGGGTGCAATCAAAACAAGGATATTTACAATCAACATTAAAATATGTTAAACAAACCATTAAAAATTAAGACAACAGAAGTGTAAGAGTCATGTTTGCTTGTGCTTACAGTCTGAAGGAAGTTAGTGGATTTATACAGGTACAATGGTGTATTTCACATGGGATATAGTACTGTTTGTGAAAGGACCAAATTTAAGCAATTTCGATCTCGGTGAAGGTGCCGGCTTCTTAAATCATCAATGTGTTCTGTTTTCTGTGAACGGACAAATACAATTTGAAAGATAAAGAAAAACATTTCCTCCTAGTCTATTTATATTTATTAAAATAAAATTAAAACAAGCAAATATGATCTCACATTTATAAAATAAAATATCATATTGACCAGGACCATCACACAGTCCGTTTAAAACACAGCTATTAATTTGAATCCTGTGTAATAGGCGCAAAGTCTCCCTCGTTGAAATATTCCTCCTAGCATTTGGAAAATACAATTAGGTTTACACAGTGAAACATATACAGCAGTTACAGATGGGGTGGCTTATCACATTTCATAGCTCAGCAGCTAGCATTCTTATGAATAGATTCTTTTGACACTCTACCAAAGCACACATTTCTTTTAAACCATGAAAAGGTGAAATTTCTGGCAACAGCAGGGATAAAACAAGGAAAACACTAACTATTAACCCTTTAAGGACCAGAGGGTGTGTGTGTGTGTGTGTGTATTATTATGTTCATTCCTAGCATTTTCTGTTATTCAGGTATCTATGTGTTATTATATAGCTATGTATTTCTTTATTTATATGGTGCCACACAGTGTACTCAGCACCTTATAATAGAGTTATAGGGCTTGATTCAATTGTCCCCGTTAGGCCAAAAAAACTCAGACTGTATTTTTTCAAGCACTGTAAGCCATTCAATTCACAGTGCTATGAATAAATGCCTGCAAAAAAAACCCTTGTCGGGCGATACAGTCAGAGGGGTTTTGGCCCCTAGACAAGTGAAACAAATGTCAGAAGGAACTCACTTTAGTGCTTAAATTTAAGACCTTGTTTTTTTCTGACTAAAGTCCCTTATTGGATCTATAATCAGCCAAAGCAGCTATTGAAAGTAAAAGAAAAACCCTAAGTCCCCTGTGTGTCTTTTCTTATGTATTTTATTATCTAATTTGGGATGTTTTCTGAGTTTGAGCAATGTGTGACTGAATCTCATTTGGAGGTTTATTCCATTTCCCTGACCTTTATTCTTGAACGCCAAGTGAGAATGTCTATAAATATAATTCTATCTCCTGGTCCAGTGGTTGTCGCTGCAGCACCTCCATGTTTATATACATTTCTGGGATTGTGTGGCTGTAGAGCTCATTGAAAGCAATTTGCCTCCCTGAGACTGGCAAATTGTGGATTGTGCTATACCTTTCTACAGAGTCCTGAAGTCCTCAGTCCTGGAGTAAAATTTGCCATATTTGAATTTAAAATGAGTGTCCAAATCATCCATATTTGTGGTAGTCATTTTTAACTTCAAGCAATAGTTTCCATGACAATTAACTATATTTATTGCTCCACTTTTACCACTTTGCACTAGAATTTGCTCTCTATATATACAGCCTCGTGTGATTTCATATCTGTCTGATCTATAAATAATATATTCTTCAAATGTGTTTTAAAATGCATGGTTTCCCCTTTTATAAACAAGAAAAAAATGCCATTAGGCCATGAGGCTGGTATAATGACGCAATGCTATGGGGCTGGTAAGCAATTTTTTCCAAGGCTGGTTTTTATTCTCAATCCGGCCCTGCTTTAGGGTCTTCTGGTAGGGACAAGGCTCAAAGGGTTCTGAATGCCGCATTTTGCACTGTTGGGGATCATCCCACAATAAGATACTGCCCAAATATGCATGCTAACTAAGGGTCTGAGATCTGCCTGATTTACTGTATATATTTTTTTATTTGTATTTGATGTGTATCACTTAATTTAGAACCCCTTTTGGATTTTGCTGTGGTGTACATACATATATTTATATATTATATGAGTATACAAAATGCCTTGATAGAGCTGGTTAACATTCCTTGACCCAGTTTAGAAGGTACTTATAGAGGTTTTAAGGGGACAGTAATACTTAATTTTCACTTTATTTAATATTGTTATGCTTAAAAAAACATAGCATCCATGTCTCACTGCCCTAACCTGTATAGTTATTTAGTAATTGCCAGTTATATTTTCCCCCTCCCTCCCCTTTTTACTACATCAGCTCTCAAGCTCTCAGAGCAGAAATCTGGTAGCGGGACCATAGGGATTGTCTAGAGGGAGGACATAACTCAGCTGTATTGCTGTAAGCACAGGATCCCTCAGGTATATGTGGAGAAAAGAAGTTGGCCAATAATGCTTCTCCACCTGCTCCTCCTCCAAAATCATGGGTGTGTTGTTAGAATATAAATTTTTCCCTTGAGATCAGGAACTGTACCTCTCACCAGCAACTGCAATGTGCATAGTGTGTGTGGTAAATAACAGAAGGACTGGACAATGGGCACATCTGCACTCACATCAAACGCCTGACATAACAGTAAACAAACACCATGAACCCTAGAGTCCCCAATACGAAATCACCCCATACTGTTGTTGTCACTATGTCCCTTGTCCACTTCCCACTAAATTCAAGTGACAACTTGTAGTTTTAATAATAATGATGAACCCAGCTTAGCATATTTTGTGTGATGGAATCTCCTCAGATGCCACTTGGTACACTGCCATGTGTGGTCAGCATACAACACAGTGTGCAATGGGAGGACACGAACTGCCACATCCTGACATCTGCACCATTACTATCACTTGGTGGGGGAGGTAATGATGAACGAGGTGTATTGGCAGAAGATGTAGTTACCATAGAGCAAACAGGTGATGATGAGACAGGTGTTTCGCTCATCATTGATCTTTTAGCCTCTGGCTGGGTTTCCCTATTCTTCTGTCTGTATTTCATGTGTGTTATCAGGGAGATTGTGCCAAGGTGCATTCCCTCCTTTACCCTTTACACTGATTAATACAAATTTTGCACAGTGCTGTCACTGATGACTGCACTGTGTCTTCTCCAAGAGAATAATAGTCCCACACCCAGGACCTCAGGGAGGGAAAGGCTTCTGCCCCAAATCAGCACTGCAACTAGGACCATGAGTATTGCTGCTGGCAAGTGGAACCTGTCCTAGACCCGCATCACTGGACCCCATGCCCACTATGTCCACGGTGGTCTGTGACACACTAGCTTGCTCCTCAGCTTCGAACTGCCATTGCAACTTAGCAGCAGCAAGAATTAGAGCAGCAGTAAACTCTGCAAATTCCAAATTCTCACTGTTGGTGGTGATGATATCTATTACAGATGTCTCAACAGTTGGAGGAGGTGATGAGAAATGTGACATCTCTTGCAGACTGGCAGCACTAGCAGCAGGCACACACAGCTGATCTGTTCACATGGTGGTGGTGGTATTATTGGTGCTAGGCAGCAATTCTGCCTTTTTCAGAATCATGTTCCATCTGGACAATGCAGTGAGCATAAGGGGACTCCCAGGGTCAGTGGAATGTTGTGGGCTCCCTTGACCACTAGTCTGGCCACTTTGCAGTACTCTGCATCAGTAGGAGGATCTACTATGGTATCGCTAGTACCACCAGCTGTTTCACCATCACTGTTACTACTACTAACACCAAGCACATCAATTTCAATCCCTGAATCTTCCTCCTGACTATTAGAAAGCAAAAAAAAACCCTCAATATAGCAATTTCAAATTCTGCCTTGAATTGGGGGGGGATTCCTTCATGATTCCAAACGGCAATCAGATTTCTCCCTGGATCAACAAGCCCTAACTAAATATTAATCCCAATACAAATGTACATAGCCCTCTATGTTATGCTCTTTTAAATAAGTGTCCAGGCTCTTTTCAAAGACATCTAATGTATTCGATAGCACCACCTCCTCAGGCAGTGAATTCCATACCTTTATTGTCCTTGGCATCATCTCCTATTTCTCCCGTCCTGAAAATCACAAGATACCCTAGCAGGTGCAGCACTGGCAGTAGGTGCAGCTATGACAGCAAGCATAGGCAGCTGATCTGTCTTGCTTCTTCTTCCTCTGCCCTTTCCCTAAGAGCCCTAGGGTGATGTCCATCATTGGGTCTGGGGAATCAGGACATCCAGACCCCTTTTCATTTCCTCCTCCTCAGACTCACTGGATGCATAACTGTCCTTGCAGTGACTCTTTTTATTATTATGCTACTTGCTCGTAGTGATAGTAGTCACTATAAGCCTACCCTGCCTCAATTTAGCAAAACAACTCATAGCACAACTACCTAGAACCCTCTCTTTGTCTCAAGTTTTTATAGAAAAAAGGCAAAAAAACATGAAATTGCAGGGGAGGGAAGTTTCCAGCCATTAAAAATATAGCTAAACATTTTTACCAATGGGCGTAAATGGCAAAAATGTTAATCGCTTTATTTAAAGCAGATTTTCCCACGAAAAAGTGAACGACCAGAAGGTTTTTGCAAATTTTTGCATGAGAATATGACGTGACCTTTCACCCACCCCTATGCATGATCCCTACTATAGGCCAAAATGTGTGTTTAGAGTTTGCTAACTCTCTTGTGCGGGGATGATTTGCCTTACATTTTTATGCTGGGTGCGCTGTCTCTGTGAGTAGAATCAGACTGATATGAAATATATTTATTGCAGAGGCACAAGGGAGTGAAAAAACATGACTGAGAATCACCTGAAGTTGCATCACCCTAAGAATAAACTAATACATTTTATTTGCCCTCATTGTGTACTCATCATACCTCTTTTATTTTTAAATCTGTAAAATTGCCATGACTTAGTTCTTTCCTAGGCTAGTATATTAATTGTTTGTGTATTACATTTATTAATGGCTAACAATTGTAGATTATGCTAACGCAGTGTACTGATAATCTTAATTTTAGTTTTGACAGGAGGTGAATACTTCCTATACTGAAACACATAGCAGCACAGATCATTTACATAACCAATCAGAAACCAGAAAGTAAGGCCATATAGGACCCCAACTCCACAAACTCCTCCTCTTTCTTTGCATAAACAAGCAAACAAAACATGAAATACAATAATAAACAAAGGAATCCGCTGACACTAAACATCATCATCGAACCATCAACAAACGATGCCTGGGCCATCCCACGAAACTGACAAAAGAAATGTATGAAAGTACACATACCAAACTTCAAACAAAATCATTAAGCATGACATATATGCAAAACACATAAATAAATATATATATATACACATAGATTAAACCCAAAACAAATCTCAACCCTGAACCCCCTCTAATAATCCTACAACCAGGACCCAAAAGGGAGGGAAAGGGAGGGAAAATATTTGCCTCCTGTCATTATTAAAATTAAGATTATCAATACACTACGTTAGCATAATCTGCAATTTTACCACATGACAGGAGGCTTTATATTTTGCTTTTTTTAATGCTAATGACAAAGAAAAATATGAAGCCTCCTGTCATGTGGTAAAATTAGTAACTAAATGTTTATGATAAAACATGCTTGCTAATTAATATATGTCACACTGTGCAAACAAAGAGATAGATCCAACAAAAGAAAAATATAGGAGCACTAGACACCTTTAAGGGCCTGGAGCTTTGTCCAGATCTCGTACGAATTTCTTGAGTACCAGTCGATATCAGCATCCTTTTGCTGATAAGGTATGATATAAGCCTTTGAGGCACCTGGTGCTCCTGTATTTTCTTCTGTTTGTTCTACAGTTTACTTTGCTGGAGATGGTAAGGTAACCACATATCTATTTAAATCAGGGGATGCTTCTAAAAAAACACACTCTGCAGGAATGTAATGATTTCTGTGCCGTCCTCCAGAAATAAGTTTTCGAAAGCTACTCTGATTTAAAGGGATATGTGTTCACCTGGACTACCAGACACTGTAGGGGGCAACAACATTTGGGGAAGACCTTTATTCATTTTATGGACTCCATTTATCAGACCACTAATTTACAGTGAGTGTATAATAACTTTGTATAGATTGGCACCTACAGAAGGTGTGTGATACTCAGTAAAGCATATTTACTAGCATTTTAAATAATACCTTTTACGTTGTTAATGAAGAAATGTATTTTAATGGAACATATGCCAATAGGCAAAACAGTTACAGTTCTTTGAAATTGAACTTTTAAACCAAATACTGATTAATCAGCCAAACATTTCAAACATTTTTGTTATATTCTGATTTGTTTGTGCATAGTTTGCTAGGACTGAGATTTGGATGTGATTTATTCTTCCTTTTTGATAACCGATTAGTACTTGCTCACAGATGCGTATGGCTGATAGGATGTAAATCCAAAAATCTGTCAGTATAGCCTTTGTGTTACTGTTTTTAACACACATGGGATGTTATCACCTTGCCACACTGCCAAGTTCTGTCAGTTACACCTTCTCTAAAATTAAGTTGTTTTATTGCCTGAATAAATTTGCATGTAACTGCATTCCATTCTAGAAATGGCATAAAAACCTGTATTGTGCAGCTTTCAAGTATTTCCTCTCCCTATTCAAGTTAAATATGACCCTTTGAATGTCAGAGGGATACACAATGCACTGCAAAGCAATATGCTCTGGCACTCAAAGGGTTATTAGAATGGTGTTCTAAAATCACACAGTCAAATAAATGCCTTAGTACAAATGTCCTGCTCTTATGTGCTTTTGAACTGGACACACTTAGCCTTGTGTATCTAATATATATATACACCAGCACTGCAGAATAAGTTGGAGCTATGTAAATAAAAAATATTAAGCCCCAGAGTCACATGTGTTAATATAGTAATAAATGGCGAAGGGCAAAACAAGATAGATTGGAGAATAAAACTCACAGGGTGTAGAATATTCATATCAGGTATTTCCTAAGTAATGTCCAGGAATGCCCTAGACAACAGTGGTCACATGACTTACTACTGTAGTCCATATTCACCATTCAAGGCATCTACAATTGAATGTAAACACTCAAAGTCCTTGCTCAATGTTTTACAAGAATACACTCCTGTAGAAATATACCAGTAGACTCAGTTTGCCTGGGTGCTAGTCATAAATATTAAATATATGCACAGTGGCTAGCCACACTTACAGGACCCTTGTTATTGGTGAATGAAAGAGAGTTTACGTCTATCTATCTATCTATCTATCTATCTATCTATCTATCATATATATTTATGTCCACCACTGACATATTCATATTAACTAAACTTATCTTAGGGTGCATGAATGTAGTACAAAACTTAAAGCTAGAGTGCCAATTGCAATGCTATTACTATAGCTTCACAAAATAATTATTTCAAAAACCTTAGCTTCTTTTTTGCCAATTCAGTGGGGTGCCCAATGGTTTGCAAAGCTATATAATGGCCAAG
Organism: Rhinophrynus dorsalis; assembly: GCA_037306005.1. Classification (NCBI taxonomy): domain Eukaryota; kingdom Metazoa; phylum Chordata; class Amphibia; order Anura; family Rhinophrynidae; genus Rhinophrynus; species Rhinophrynus dorsalis. Next base: position 314,549,980 of record CM074721.1, read on the forward strand.
GAGAAGTATGCACCAGGAATAAAAGGGTCTTAATTTGTCTCACAGAAGGATTTAGGTAGGTGCCTTTCAAAGAGCACTTGGTTATGTCTATAAACAACTGTTAGTTGTGTTTTATCTTTTTTAAGTCTATTGCAAATTGTTTGTTTCAAATCTGCTAACAACTTAGGTCCTTGATGATCCATTCATGTCTATGTAAACCTTTTTGTTTGCTGTGAAGAGGAGTTTTCTTGTGATCACGATACAGAAAATTGTAGATATAAATTATTCTTGGCTAAAGTTTTCATTTAATATGCTCTTTACAGAAGAAACATTGAAAAAGTTTATTTTTCTAAAGTTTAAGAGAAACTTGGAACTATTTTGACCTAGATAATGCCTGAGGAAACAAAAAGTTCATGAAAATATTTTAGTTCTGGTGCATGTGCTTATTTTGCAGAGATATTCACCAAGATGTCGTGTGACAAAGATACTAAAACATTATTTGAATTTTTTTTAGACACCTGCTTAATCCAGAAAAGCAACGTTAGGTCACAGAAACATCCTTTCCCAGTTGAAAAGGAAACAGATATACTGGAAATCATGTCTGATATTCTATGACTCGGCTTCACACACAATATTTAACACTTAATATTTTAGTGCTATATACAACAGCCAAGGAAAACATGACATATATTACATAGTTACATAGCCTTTCAAAGTATGATATTAAATTATGATATTAATTTCCACATAAGCTTCTCACATCATATATCCTTTTGGACAAGGGAGGTGTAAACCTTCTTAAACACTGCATCAATCAGCACATGAACAGCAAGGGTTACTTACTATCTTCTGTTAAACTCCACAGATATTTGCTTGATTCTAGGTATGAAGCATACTGTTAATTTAATATCTTCCTTTAAAAGGGAAGTAACAACTCTTAATAATAACCCCCCCACTTCACTTACTGTAACAGAAAATCATAGAGGTCCATATGAATTTTATTTTTTGTGCCTTAATTAGTTCTGGATATCATGCTCATTGAGGAGGTCATGATAATTGGTAGGAGGACCACAAGACCTCAGATGTTCCTCACTGCAAATGGTAATCCTAACCTTTAAGGCATTAGAGAGGCATGGAATGCGTAGCAACTAGCAACCCCCACTTTGGGATTTAAGTATATTCATACATTCTGCCTGTTTCGGTTTGAAACAATTATGAGCAATTGTCATGTCTGCCTTTGCGAACATGATATGCAGGACTGAATGAAGATATTGTCACTTGAATAAAGGAACAAGGGCAAAACAAATAGAGACTGTTAATATATTATGGTCATAATAAGGTAAAAGGGGGACTATTATTAAGTAGTGTTCCTATTAGGGGTGTGCAAAAGTTGTCACCGTGTTCCAGCAAGAAATCCTGCGAAAACCACGTTATTGTCCGCTTTTTTACAGGAAAATCCGCTTTTAAAACAGAGATTAAAATCTTTGTAGTTTTTGGCCATTGGCCAAAATGCTTTGTCAATTTTTCAGTGACTAGAATGGTTCCACCCATTGATTTACGTGGTTTTCACCTTTTCACTATAAAAACATGACATATTTATGAAGTGAAACACAATAGAAGCAGCTACAAGGTGAGGTAGACATGCTGTTCTGCTGTTATTTGTTTGGAAAATTGAGGCAGGAGAGGCTCATAGTGACTGCTATCACTATGAGCAGTAAAAGGAGGAACTGGAAGGACCCTTATGTATCCACTGAGTCTGAGGAGGAAGAGGAAGTGAGCACTACTGAACCAATGCTGTCCAGTACCTTAAATCACCCCTAGTGATCTTGGGGAATTTAATGGGAAGGGAGTAAGAGAAGGGTAGAACTATTGAGAGCAGGATAGGTCAGCTGATGTGCCTGCTGCCAGACGTGCTGCCCCTGTTGTCACCATTTCTGTACCTGCTGCCAGTGCTGCTCCTGCTGTGCCTGCTCTCAGTGCTGAACCTGCTGCCCCCAGTACTGTGCCTGCTGTCAGACGTGTTGCCCCTGCTGCCACTAGTGTCGTGCCTGCTGTGAGACGTGCTGTCCCTGTTAACACCAGTGCTGTATCTGCTGCCAGTGCTGAATCTGCTGCCACAAGAGTGACAGCAGGGGACCCTAAGACACACTTGCCATCCCCAAGCAGTCCCGCCAGTACTAGTACTACTACTACTAAGAAGGTTCAGCGGCTTTTTAGTGTTAGGAGTGAAGGAGGGGAAAATCAATATCCTCATATTAATAGTGACTAGGAGGAGGAAGACTCTGGGGCTGAACTTGATGTGATTGGTGTTAGTAGTAGTAGCAGAAATGCTGAAGGAGCCAGTGGGACTAGCGTTAGGGGAGTGGTAGAGGAAGCATTTGAGAGTGTCCAGAGTAGTGGTTAAGGGAGCCCACACCATTCCTCTGGCCCTAGGAGTTCTCTTCCCTTCACTACAGTGTCCAAGTGGAACATGATCCTGAAGAGACCAGTTGGGGGAGAGCAGACACAGAATTAATATCACCACCACCACAAGCAGGAGCACAGATCAGCTGCCTGTGCCTGCTGCTACTGCTGCCAATCTGCCTTCTACACATCACCAAGAAATGACAAATGTGACATTAGGGGATCCTCTGTCACATTGCTCATCACCTCCTTCAAGCAGCAGTGAGATGTCTGGAATAGAGCAGTAGCAGCACGTAGAGAGTGGGACTAGTTTTAGTGGTGATGATGATAGTGGAGAAGCTGGGGTGGAAGAGACATTGATGGCCTTTTTAGCAGAAACTGTGAAGGAATGGAAAACAAGGATGATGATGGGCATCACCACCGCCACCACTAGCAGTGAGCTTTTGGAATTTATGGAATTTGCAACTGCTGTAATTCCTGCTGCTGCTGCTGCTGAGATGCAAAGGCAGCTGGATGCTGAGGAGCAAGCTGGTGTGCGACAGACCACTGTGGACACAGTGGGAATGGGGACAACAAGTGATACGGGACTAGGACACGTTCCACTTGCCAGCAGCAGCAGAAATACTCCTGATCATAGTTGCAGTGCTGATTCTGAGGCAGTAGCAGCAACAGCAGCAACATTACCCACTGCCACAGACAGTGAAGGGGAATGTGGAGGACAAGAAGAAAGAGGCAATTCTTCTCCACCTGTTCCCTATCCCACCCCCTGAAGTCATGGGTGTGGGACTATTTTTTTCTTGGGGCAGGTACAGTGCAGTCATCACCAACAGCACTGTGTGCAATTTGAGTGAGAAGAGGAAAGGAGGGAGCACACCTTGGCACAAGCACCCTGATATCACACATGAAACACAGACACCATGACATTTATGTCAAATATATGTTAAAGCTACACACCCACCATAGAAATCAAGCACCGCTGTTGCTGTACCACCTGACTCTCCAGAAAGGCAACAAAAAGTGAGGCAGAGATCAAAGAGGAGGAAGAATAAAGAAACTCAGACAGACACTGGAAGTTCCATGATGAGTGAAACAACTAACTCACCGTCACCTTCTTCCTCTAGGGTAACTACATTTTCTGACAATCCAGCTCATTCATCATTACCTCTCCTGCCAAATGATAGCCTCTCTGTTGATGTTAGGATGTGGCAGTTCGTCTCCACCCATTGCACACTGTGTGGTGCACTAAGCAGTGTGGTGGAGGAGAATCTCAAGCAGGGCATCAAGCGGCATCTAAGGAGATTCCATCCCACAGAATATGCTAAGATGGTGGCAAAGATGGCTCAACATTACTATTAAGCTGTCAGTAAGTTGCCATGTGTCCCTAGCGGGGTCTGGACAAGGGGTATAGTGACAGCGGCAGTATTTGGGTTCTGGTGTCATGGTGTTTGGATATGGTTGAGCCCCCCAGATGTTATTTACCACACACAGTGCACATTGCAGTTGCTGATGAGAGTCACAGTTCCTGCTCTCAATGGAAAAATGTATATTCAAGTAACAACATTCCTGATGATTTTGGAGGAGGGGCAGGTGGAGAAGAATTACTGGTCAAGTGGCAAGTGGAACCTTCATTATCCATCACCCATGTTACTGCTATTGTTGATCCCATTCCCTTTCAGCTGCCTAATCATCCTGTTGATTTCACAACTCAGCAGTAACAGCAGCAGCATGAACAGCAGTTGAAAATTCCACAATTATGAACTCAGGAGGACATTTGACAATGGTCAGTGGCCACTGGCCTACATGAACGGCTGGCACTAGATCAGTAGGGCATTTTTTTCCTAAGGGCTTGAGCTTTAAAAAAAAATATAAAAAATAATTATAAAAAAAACAAACAAACATAGTCCTACAAAAAAAAAAAAACATTTTTGGGGGTTTGTTTCTAACAAGCCTAAGTTCTACAAATCAGTGTCTCCTTAGGGCTTGTGTCAAACAAGCTTAAGTTCTACAAACCAATGTTTTTTCAGGGCTTGGGCCTCTAATAAGTCTAAGTCCTACAAAGGCCTCTAACAACAAATCTAACAAATCATCCTCTACAAAATACTCTATCAAGTCAAATATCAGTCCTCCCCAGTGGCAGCTTATGTCAGAGGGTTCCTGTTGCTATCACTTTACATACAAATTTCTTATTTTATTTTATTGATTTAATCTTTTATTAACTATCCCTCCAACGCAGCACTGACAGCAGCCACATCACTGGTGGCAGGAGGGGCAGCACTGGTGGTCGCAGGGACAGTACTGACAGCAGGCTCAGCATTGGTGGCAGCAGGGAGAGTACTGGCAGCAAGCACAGCACTGGTGACACTGGCAGCAGGCACAGCACTGGTGGCACTGGCAGCAGGGGCAGCATGTCTGACAGCAGGCACAACACATCTGGCAGCAGACTCAGCATGTCTGGATGCAGATACAACACATCTGGCAGCAGGCACAGACAGCTGACCTGTCCTGCTTTCACTATTTCCCTTTTCTTACTCCATTGACATTAATTTCCTAGGGGTGATTTAGGGGGACTGGCCAGCATCTGTAGTGCTCCCTTCCTCTTCAGACTCAGACTCAGTGGACATATAATGGTCCTTCCAGTTCCTCCTTTTATTAGTTTTAAACTTTCTCATAGTGATAGCAGTCACTATGAGCCTTCCGTGCCTCAATTTTGCTAAAAAATCAAAGTAGAACAGCACAGCACATCTACCTCTCTTTGTAGCTGTTTCTATTGTTTTACTTCCTGGAATACATCATGTTTTTATAGTGAAAAAGTAGGAAACTTTCTAACCATTGAAAAAATGGGGAAGAATTTTGGCCAACATGCAAAGATTTTAATTGCCGATGTTAAAGTAGATTTTCCCGCGAAAAAGCAGACAACAAGGTGTTTTTTGCTGGATTTCTTGTGGGAACAGCCCACCCCTAACTGTGTATCCCAGCCATACACAGCCACAATCCAATACATCTGCAAGAACAAGAGGGACAAGGAAGTATACACTGTGGTGCGGTGCTCTACTGGGGCACCAGTGATTGCAATTTGTTTTATTACTTTACCTCAAGCTATTTATTCTTTTCTAACAATGTTTGTTAAGTTTAAGAGATCTCCAAATTTATTAGACCCATCCATTGTGGATAACACTTTTGGTATTACTCTGCATTCCATTTCTCAACCTTTTAGGATGACTTTGAGTAAGGCTGAAGATCCGGACCAAAACCTCATTAGACCAGAACTAATACTCTATTATGACGCAGTCTAGTATTACTTATAAGCTGTGATGCAAGCTTGCTGCTTATACAAAGCAGATATATGACACCAAAAACAAAAAAAAAGAGAGTGATAAGTTTTAGTCTTCAACTGGAAATTAATTCCAGAAATTCAAAGCACTATTGAAGCCAGTTTGGTGCTTGCCATCTTATTAGACCAGAAGTAATATTTGTTCCACAAAGCTAAGGTGGAATGCTTAAAGTGGAACTGCCACCAAATAATAAGATAGCATCACATCATTGTCTAGCTGGCGACTAGCTGCTCAGTAGCTCTAGTCGCCAGAATTCTTACCGGATTAAAGAGAAATCTCTATTCTTCATGGACTGACAGCAAGGCAGAGCGCAGACATCTTGCCCTAGTGACATCCACGCGCCTGCGCTGTAGTCCAGACATGATGGCGGACGGGGTTGGTGAAGATGGAATTTAGGGTAGTAATGCATGAAGATGGAATGGAGGGTGTGTTGGAATGGGGTTAAGAGGGAGACAAAGCTGATATTATATACTGAATTAAGAAACCACAAATGGTTTCCACTTTTGTAATTAATTCTGAAAGTATCAACACCTGACCTGTTGTATTATTCTATTATAATTATATTATACTAGTTGAACAGCCCATTACACGGGCCACAGTGCCACTGCCACCCGGTCACGGGGCAGTCACACGCAGTAGAGACTGGTCATGCCACAGCTGATACAGAGGTGGACGCTCCTTCGGAGCGCCCAGCTCTGTATCAGCCGCGGCTCAGGCAATCTCTACTGCGCATGACTGCCGCACGCGCAGCAGTGTCTACTGCACATGTCGCGGCGTTACACACGATTTAGTGAATAATTATATAGGATTATTCAGTATTAATAATGTAAGTAACTGATATGGGTTTGGCTGCTCTAGTTTTGATTTATAATTTAAACTACCTTTACATTTTGAAAAAAAATTTTTGTTCTATAAATTAGCTGCTAAAGGACACATTTTCTTTTAAATCAATATGGCTTGGATGTCCGTGTTCACAAGAGGATCCAGTTCATATAGGAACAATGTTGACTGGGGAACAATGCTGGGACATTCCATGATTCTTATCACATGTACCTTGTTTGTAATACCTGTGAAAGAACATGTCAGTTATAAAAAAAGGTAATTTGACAAACTGTAAGTATTTATGATTATGGATAATTGTTGCTTTACTGTTATGTCTTATTTGTTCTAGCAAAACTTGCACGCTCAATTTATTTTAGAGTTTTATTTTCTATTTAATAGATATCCATATAGAGTAGGCTTAAAGTATATATTTCTGGCTTCTTTCTTCATATGTGTCTATTTATATGTTCCCATATTCAGTACAGAAAAGAAATGGTTTAACTAGATGTTATCTGACATAAAGAAATACATATTTATTTCTATTTATATATTTGGAAATACTATGAAAATTATAAAAAAAAATGCTTAGTCTCTCTATGTCTAAGAGGGTAAATTTAATATATCCGCTTTGCAACAAAGTAAATGACCAGTCTAGAAACTGTGATAGTTTATACAGAGTATTTATCTGCATGATTGCACACTAAAACATTTGAAGAATTAGATTAATGAATACTATACTTGGCTAAACTACTTCAAAACATAATGTTCTTCAACTGTTTAAAGGGGGTAATTTATGGAAACTGATTAGATATTGCTTAAGTTCTCCACTACAATTGACAGAAATTAGGATTGCATTTAATGATTTGGCTACTGATTTTAAGACCCCATACAGAGATCAGTCAACCAACTGTTCACAATAATCAAACAGGTGTTGCAGAGTGCATATTTTGTACATATAGTAGATATTCTTCTTAATGAAGGAAATGGACTAGAAAAGCTGATCATATATCAAAGCATTATTATTAAGTATATATTCAGTCTGTATCATTTAGCTGGAAGGAAATTAATTTACTCTCTTATAGCTTAATTGGTTTACATTATATGGCTTTGATAGCTTTACTTGACCCTTCTTAAAAATTATGCAAGCAATCACAATTCCAGACAGAGGGCACAATACACCACTTTTGCATACTGTGCAATAAGGAATAAAAAGGAAAGCCAAAAAAGTAAATATGCTGAAAACTACAAACTGGATTGCAGATATTCCTATTGTTTTTTTACTAGATTAATTAAATTCAGTCTAAGACAAATAAAGAAGAACAAGGACTTTGACAGTTAAAAATTATCTTTCTGGTTATGATACACATGACAGATCATGATATATTTCTTATTTTAAGTCAATATTTCTGAATTACAGTATGTAATTCACTTTACACACATGAAAAAGGATATTCATTTTAACTTCACTACCTTTGAAGAAACAAAAGCAATTTAAATTCCTGTGTCAGTTCTACTGTGAGTTTTGTGCATGGACCATTACAAATTCAATGGTAACCTCATTTAACTCATAACTCATTGTCATGACTTCACAATTCCTGTTACAAAATTGTATAAACTATCACTCTAAATACATACCGTAGTTATTTATAGTTAATAAGAGAACAACTTAAAAATAAATCTTATTTCAAATGGTATAAAGTGTATTTTGAGTTAATTCTAAAATGCATATTAAACAGTACGTGAAAAAAGCCTCAATAATTATAAGTAGAAAATGCAGAGTGAGACTGTGTTAAGAATGGTTCAAATACATGAAATAAGTATGGAATTTACTTGGCAATTTCTTGCATAATAAAGTAAAATTAGTTAAAATACAATAAAAAAAGAGAACATAAAGACTTGAAATCATGTATTTATATAATTTGCATTAACCCATGCAGGATACCATTAAGAGAACACTTGCCAATAGATATTATAAAGCAAAAAATTAAATGCTTCCTTATTTAGCTGCTTTATTGGGAGGATTTAGGATCTGGCACTTAAGGAATAGGGATAGATGAACAGGAATTTTCAGGAAAAAAACAACAAATTCACGTTTTTTTCAAGAAAACTCCTGCCCATAGAAAATACATAGGATTTTTGCCTTTTTGCCACTGCCAATACATTTCTCACAAGAATGTTGCCATTTCTCACATGTGTTTTCTTTGACCGCAGTATTACTTCTTATGACTGAGGGCTGATGTTGAGAGATAATTAGCTGAAAATAAAAGTTGTGAGTACTACAGCAACACTACAGCAACATATTCCTTGAAAAAATAGTGCCTATGTCCTTTGCCCATAACACTGACATTCTGCTTAAGTCACATTGGCACAACCATCCTTTAAAAATAACTGCGTGTTGGGATATTCCAGCAGGGTGCAACACATGACAGTATTTTTGTAAATCCTCTGTTTTCAACAAAAGAAAAAGGCAGCATGTCAACAACCAATATTTTGGAAAGTTTACTATTCCACAGGTGTACTTTTGATTATTTTTGTGCAGTATTTGACTTTTGTAAGAACTTAATAAGTGTGGCATGGCAGTACATAGTGTAATAATTGTTTAACATTATTGCTTTAACAACATGACTTGTGTTGGTGGTGGGGGTAGTGGCGGTAGGTGTAGGCACTCTATACACTTGTCATGTCCAAAAACAAACTCAGACCTGTGATTGTTCTTTAGGTGGTATCTCATTGAGGAGGTGCCTAGGTGTGAGCCTGCTTTCCCCCTGCTCACATGCTTTTTACGCAGACAATAGATATCCGCATACTTAGCTTTTAAATCATGACTAAGTAAAGTATCTCCAAACTGTGAACTTCATAGACTGCAGAGTTCCTGAGAGGCTGCTGGTACTACTACTGGAGCTAGATGTTGCTGAAATTGTACTAGGTGTCACAGGTGCTGCACTTCCAACAGCAGTAGAGGCACCTATCATAGCTAAGGCTTGTGGATGTTGATAACCTGTGTTGTTTCTGCTGGTTATTCAACATTAGTAGTGTGTGTGGTTGAGTGGGACTTGGACTTGGAAATGGTGATGATACTTATGATGACTGACAGGATGCCTTTATATTTTTGGGCATCTTTTCTTGTCCAGAGTCAGACTTTCCAAATGTTTTTTGTAAACAGTTTATAGACATATGCAGTGCTCATTTTCAGTAGTGGAAGACTGAGTGTTTACCTTTCAGCTAACTTCATGGCCATGTCATAATCTCTCTCAGTCTCAAATTTACCTGCATCAGAAGAAGAGGAGGATGCTAGAGGGATACATTTTAGATCTACATCATCATCATCAGTCATCATTATGTCATCTCCAGCATCACTGGCAATGTCTTCCCCATTATTTTTATATTTCTCTAGGCTTTTAGAGGTCTCAAAAAATCTGTTTTTAATTTTCCCCTTTTTGGGATATTCACAACATTCGCTACTGCAGGTGTTTTTGTGCTTGTTTGTTTCACTCTCAGATGCAGCAGTTGGTTTTGCTGCTACACCTTCTTGAACTATGCCATCAACACTGGAATGCAACTTGTTCTCCTCTTCAGTGTTTTTAGATAGGTTATTAATAGTACTGTGCTGGTGGTGGCGGGACTTTTAGTGGAGCAAACTGTATCTTACTCGGGGGGAGAGGTATCACCATTATTTTGTGCACACGCTGCAGCGACCATGACTCCAGTCAGTTTTAATGCTACCACTTTTTTTTATAATGAGGATGACTGGTGCAGGGCGAGCAAGACTGAACAACCTGTATAGTGGGACTACAATATAAACTTTAATTCCCCCCTGTGTCCCACCAAGTCAGGGGGGTGTCCTTTGCCCAACCTACCACAGTTCTAGAGCTGGGTAAGCTGGAGCGCTCATCGTATTTTGGTACTGTGGATGATTATAGATGAAGTCCTTTTTGTTTTCAATCTTAATCGAACCTGAGAGCAGGGTAACCAGCTTTGGCAGGCTGACTTTTAAAAAAGTCACTTGCTCCATGACCTGGGGGACCAATTGAGAGCGCTGGGGTCTAAGTATATTTTTTGTTACGGAAAATACTCGCTCACTCTGGAAAGCGGTTGGGAGGCAAGAAAGCAACTCCTGGGCTACCAGGGACAAAGTGGCCCACATAGCCCTCTTGTTATACCAGAAACTCAAGGGATCTGTACTTGGGGGCAAATAAAGTTCCACAATGTAAGCCTTGACCTCAAACTCAGCACTTTTTCTATTTATGGGGAGCTGTTTCTTTTGTCCAAAGCATAATCTGTCCATTGCCTCAGTATAAAAAGCAGCAGCTGCTCCACTGGTCAGTGAACCATACAGTGTACAATGCGTGGAGATGAACTGCCACATTCTTACATCAACAGAGTGGATATAATTTGGTAGGGGAGGTAACGATGAAGGAGATGGATTGGCAGAAGATATTGTTACCCTAGAGGAAGAAGGTGATGGCGAGCTAGTTATTTCGCTTATCATGGAACTTCCAGTCTCTGTCTGGGTTTCTCTATATTCCTCCTCTTTGATCTCGGCCTCACCTCTTGTTGCCTTTCTGGAGAGTAAGGGGGTACAGTAACAGCAGTGCTTGATTTCTGTGATGTTTGACATAAAAGCCATGGTGTCTGTGTTTCATATGTGATATCAGGGAGGTTGTGTCAAGGTGTGTTCCCTCCTTTCCCCTTCTCAATGACTTGTCTCAAATTGTGAACAGTGCCCTTGGTGATGACTGCACTGTGCCTGCCCCAAGAGAAAAATAGTCCCACACCCATGACTTCAGGGGATAGGGATAGGGATAGGGAACAGATGGAGAAGAATGGCCTCTTTCTTCTTCTCCTCCACATTCCCCCTCACTGTCTGTTGCAGTGGATGATGTTGCTACTGTTGCTGCTACTGCCTCAGATTCAACACTGTAACAAGGACCAGGAGTATTGCTGGAGCTGTCAAGTGGGACCTGTCCTAGTCCTGCATCACTTGTTGACCCCATTCCCACTGTGTCCACGGTGGTCTGTGGCACATTAGCTTGTTCCTCTGCATCCTGCTGATCTTGCATCTTAGCAGCAGCAAGAATTAGAGCAGCTGCAAATTCAGCAAATTCCCTTCAAATTCAATGTCTCTTCCACCCCAGCTTTTCCACCATCATCATCATCACCACCACTAGTCTCTACAAGCTGCTGCTCAACTAATACAGCTATCTCACTGCTGCTTGGAGGAGGTGACGAGCAATGTGACAGATGGTCCCCTAATGTCACACTTGCCATTTCTTTTGCCAGATCCAGAAGAATGGTGTGGGCTCCCTTGACCACTAGTCTGGACACTCTCAAATGCTTCCCCTACCACTCCCCTAACACTAGTTCCACTGGCTGCTTGACCATTACTGCTACTACTACTACTAACACCATGCACATCAAGTTCAGCCCCAGAGTCTTCCTCCTCACAGTCACCAGTAATATGTTGATTACCCCCCTTCACTCCTAGCACTAACAAGCTGCTGGACCTTCTTAGTAGTAGTAGTACTAGCACTGGTGGTATTGCTTGGGGATGGCAAGTGTGACTTAGGGTCCCCAGCTGTCACACTTGTCATCATCTTTTTCTTCCCCCCTCCTGAGTATTACAAGACACACTAGCAGCTTAAGCATTGGTGGCAGCAGCTTCAACACTGGCAACAGGTGCAGCACGTCTGACAGCAGGCTCAGTATTGGTGGCAGCAGGCTCAGCACTGGCAGCAGGCACAGCATGGTTTCAACAGGGGCAGCAGTCTGATAGCAGGCACAGCATTAGTGGCAGCAGAGGCAGCATGTCTAGCAGCAGGCACAGGCAGCTGACTTGTCCTGCTTTCACTAGTACTACCCTTTTCTCCCTCCCTTCCCATTCACTTTTCTCCATCCCTTCCCATTAAATTCCCCAAGATCCCCTGGGGTGATTTAGGACTGGACAACATTGGTTCAGTACTGTTCACTTTCTCCTCCTCTTCAGACTCAATGGACACATAAGGGTCCTTCCAGCTCCTCCATTTATCAGTTTTAAACCTGCTCGTAGTGATAGCAATCACTATGAACCTCTCCTGCCTCAATTTTTCCAAAAGATCACAGCAGAATAGCACAGCACGTCTACCTTGCTCTGTAACTGCGTCTATTGTATTTGACTTCTGCAAATACGTTACATTTTTATAATGAAAAGATGAAAACCACGTAAATCATCTGCGATAGATCATATCCTGGTAATAACAATGCTTTGTCTATATTAACAAATTGATGTGCTGTGGCAGGGTCTAAGTAGGCCAATGCATATTGTCCCTGAGTAGCAAGATAATAGTCATCTATATTAGGAAGAGAGATTCCACCATCTAAAGATTGCTGCATAAGAGTCTTCAGCTTAATTCTGGATCATCCCCCTCCCCAGATAAATTTGGAAATAATACTGTCTATTTGTTTAAAGTATATCTTAGGTATCAAAATTGGAGTGTTTAAGTATATATATAATATATAATATATATATATATATATATATATATATATATATATATATGAATTTAGGCAGAAAAATAATTTTTATTAGGCTAGCTCTACCTATCACGTTGAGTGGAAGGTTTTGCCAGTTGGACAGTTAAGTACGAAATAGGTTTATAGCTGGTAATAAATTCTGTTCCAAAAATGTATTCAGGTTAAGTGTTATTTTCATTCCTAGGTAGTTGCATGAGTTTGCACATTACACTGGAGTTTTAGCTAGTGTTAGTCCCTGGGAAACATCATCTACAGGGAGCAGGGAGGACTTTGACAAATTGATTTGCAACCCAGAGAACAATTCAGAGGAGTTAAGTTTGTTCAACACCTCCAGATGGGATTTATTTGTTTCCCCAAGAAACAGCAGAATATCATTGGCATACAATGCAATGTTTTCCTCTTGGTTTCCAGTATGGAAACCTGTTATAATCAGGTCTGTCTTTATCACTGCTGCAACTGGCTTGATTACTAAGGCAAAGAGGCCCGACGACAGAGGACACCCCTGTTTCATCCCTCTGCTCAGTGGGAACTTTTACAAGATAAGTCCACCTGCCATCACCTTGGCCTAGGTGAATTATACAGAATCTGTACCCATTTAATGAACCCTGATCCAAATCCAAACCTGCTCAATACTTCCCATAGATAATGCCATTCTATAGAGTTGAACGCTTTTGAGGCATCAAGGGAGGCAGCAATTCTGTTACCTGTATTATCATGGGTAGCCTGCAAATGAATGTAAAGTCATCTTAGATTATGAGAAGTGGATCTGCCAGGCATAAAGTCCACCTGGTCTGGATGTGTTAGTGTTGTTATGACAGAATTAAGTCTTTTCAAAACAATTTGTGCTAGAATTTTAGCATCTGTAGTCAATAATGAGATGAGATGATATGAGTCACAAAGTCTGGGGTCCTTGCTTGGTTTTGGTAGAACTACAATAGATGCAGTACTGAGAGAGTCGGGGAGACTCCCCTCCTCCAAAGCTGCATAGTATATATTAATTAATACCACTTTACTCACAGGTCACTGCACTGCAACAAATCCTTTCACACACACACCAATGCTTTGTGTGTTTCCTAGACATTACTCAACTACTGTGTGTGTGTTTTTCTGTAGAGTACAAAATAGAACTGATTGTGTATAATGTCTTACCTTGGATCGCTACAAAATACTCTATCTCTTCTAATATCAGTCTGCCTCAGTCACAGATCATGTCAGGATCCCTGTCTCTGTCATTTACATTTTTTTTTCATTTTATTTGTTTTAATTTACTGTCAGCCTATCCCTATCACTGTGAACAAAGAAATAAAAATAAAACATACTCCCTGTTCAACTCCTTCTTTCCTCAGCCTCCCCAAGGACAGAGTTAACAGCCAATTCAGGGAAAAACTTGGATCACAGTTACCTGTGTCTTCCCAGTCAAACAGAATTTTGGGATATTTGAGGCTCAACATCCTTTCTCCCTTCCCGTTTCCTAGACTCCCCAATACAGAGAACTGATTTTCTGCCTGCAAGACTCCCTAAACTAAGCTTTAACTCTTTATTTGTCAGTCTTTCTCTTCCTCTGTGTGAACCTGACACCCCTTTTATAGTATACCTTTGATAAACTTGCCATGTGGTGGCAAGCTGTACCACCTTTTGAGGCTAAATATTTTGGCCGTCCCTACTAAGGAATAAATCTGTTGCCTCAACTTAAGAAACTGAATACCTTGAGACCCAAATACAAATAATAGACTATAATAGAATTTAGTCTATATGAGAGTATCTATCTATCTATCTATCTATCTATCTATCTATCTATCTTCATTTGCTATTATATTTAGATAACTAATTAGATTTTAAACTGTTGCTCTTATTTATACTGCCTATTAGGTTTTATATATATTCTGCTCTGTTACCCTTTGAATGCATGACCATATGGAAATAAATTGTGAGATAGCTTTAAGAGGACAAGGCACTGTGGGTATGTATATCACTCGACCCCTTAAGGTAACTATGTTTTATGTTTTAATATTGTATTTATGTCCATGGATTGTGCAGAGCATGGAGACATGAGTTTTTGAATCACTGTGTGATACAGAGCAGAAATGGATATGAGGCATCTTATGTCCAAAACCATATCTGTTTATGATGTGCTGGATCCTAGAAAATCCAGTTATTTCATACTAGCTAAGCTCCCACTCAAGGGGTTATTTTATATAGTTTTTTATAGATATATCGATTTGGCTTATGGTTATTAAGAAAAGTAACCTCTTCATTTTAAGTGAATTTAAGCTTCTGAGTCTTCTTGTTTATATATTGGATTGTGTTCTGGATTCAATAACCTGACCTAAAATATACTGTAGGGCAAAAATGGATACCGATCAACAAAAGAAAATGTCTTCAATTGCCCTACCAGGTAAAAGCACAATTGACATTAGGCCAGAGAAATGGTCTTGTGACCAAAAGTCTGTTTTGTGCCTTAAGTTCCCAAAATGCCGCTAAATAGCGGCAATAATCAGAACATCAAAGGAAAATGCTAACAATGTGTCAGGTACTGGTCGTTAACTTATCTGTGTTACATTTACCTGTCATCCACTGTCCTTCTCCTTCTATCTACATTCTTTTTCTTATCTTCTTTCTTTTTAATCTCTCTTACTTCTTCTTTCTTTGTTCTTTCTGTCTTCTATCTTCACATCTTGTTCCTGTAAAAAAATATTATATGTATGTTGTATGAAAAAGCATCCACACATGTATGCATATTTTCTTAGAGAGCCAGATGAGTATGCAACACATTGCAGAGCTAATATATGCCATTTCCTCTTTCTCCGTCATTGTGTGCAGCCATGGGCGAAGGGGGCAGAGGAGAAAGGCAGAATAATCACAGAAACTAAAAAATATAATATAAGCAGTTTTACGTGATTTAAGATCATTACATTTTGATTTTAAGCTTGGGGAGAATTTAACTATTGCAAAATGGAGGGCATTAAATGATTTACAACAACATAGTGAACTGATAATTAAACCAAGTGACAAGGGGGGCAATGTGGTTCTTATGCACGAAGAAATGTATTGTAGAGAAATTTTGAGACAATTGAAAGATAGGAGGTGTTATGAACCGTTGGATATAGATCCGACATTGTAGATTCAATCTAAGCTGAGAACCAAATTACAGTTTGCATTGGATGAAAATCTCATCTCTAATCAGGAGATGAGATTTATGCTTGTTGAAAACCCTACTGTACCTACAATTTTTATTTTACCTAAAATTCATAAATCTATGACAAAACCCCCAGGAAGACCGGTGGTCTCGGGTATAGGAGGAGTATCTGAGAATGTGGAACATTATATAGATCTGCGCTTGAAACCTTTCTTTAAAACCTTACCATCATTTGTAGAGGATACGGGGGATGTTATTCATCATCTTGTTGGGGTGGAAATGGGGGGAGGCTCATATCTGGTAACCCTTGATGTTGAGTCCCTCTACACCTCCATTCCCAACAGTATAGGTTTGAGAGCTTGTCCGTCATATTTGGATACTAGAAGAAGAGAATATTCTCATCAGAATGAGTTTGTCGTCGAACTTATGGAGTTTGCACTCGTGGGTTCAGAGAGCACGTGGCCCTCTAGATTAGATATATCGACAACATATTCATGATATGGGAAGGTTCTTTATTGGAATTAGAGGTATTTATTAAGGATTTGAATGTAAATGATATGAACATCAGACTCACATATGGGGTTAGTCAAAATGAAGTTGACTTTTTTGGATTTAAAGATATATAGAGATAAGAATGTTTTGAAGACTAAAGGCTATCGTAAAGAAACAGCTTGCAACACATTATTGGGGGATCTTATCAGTGATCCTTTTGATGTCCTTGCTGATTTTTCTCCTTTAAAACTGGATCCTTTGTTAATTTTTTGTGATATGGATATGGTATTAATCATTTTCTATATGATATTAAAGAATTGTGTTTTTACTTATTAGAATCATTATCTCTAATTCGGTATATATTGGTATATTTTGTAATGAAATATTATGGGAATATTATGTTTCTGAATCTGCGTCAATATATAATCGATATATAATCTCCATTTTTTTGGTGGGGATATGTGCATGTATACATTTTCTGGTTGTGTACTGTTTTTGGAGTGTTTGGTCGTCTTGCGCATGAGTGTGACGGACCTTTCCATGGGATTGTATGGAGGTGTGTCTGTCGGCTGTGGCGTCATTCGACCAAGCACTCCAGGAATTGGATTACAATTGTGATTGTATAGAAGAGATCGAGGTATCTGTCTGTTATATATTTCTCTCAACTGAGGAGGTGTGTAAATATGTTTATTGTTTGTATGGTATATTAGATCTAAAGAAGTCTAGTTTTGGTTCGGGGTTACAACAATACATGGCATCTACAATTATATTGTTTAGTAAGGTAACTATGGGAACAATATGGTGGTTTCCAGTCGTGAGGATTTAAAACAGCTCCATTATGGCTTTTTTTTTTTGATCTTGAAAAAGTCCACTGTGACGCGGACGAAAGTGTAGATGTTCTATGAGGGATCAAAGGAACATGTTTAGAGCTTCACTTGACGTTGATTTGAAAATGATACTTGGAGATGTGTATTTATGTGACATGAGATTGAACTGCATCACAGTAATAATATAGGAACGGCATGTACGAGCACTGGTAGGATTTACTGTGTTTGTATATGCCAGACTCGGTTGTTCAAGGAATATATAATACAACCTGTAAGTGACGTTTATGTATACTGGCCAGAAACTTTATTATCTTCAATGGGTGAAGATTGGTGAGAGTTCACATTATGGTTTTCATTTTATTCATTACCGTTCTGTGTATATCATCAGTTCATCTTTAGCTGTGATCTTTACATCATATTCATATTCACTTTTCACTTCATCTCCATATTTTTCATATTCATTTGGATATCTGGATAGATGTGACTTTTTTCATATTGACATATAGCTTGATCACATTATGTTTATTTTTCCATCAAGAATCATCAATTCATTATTATTATAATTATTGACATTGATAGGATACAGTAACTCCATTATTACATTTAATTATAATGTAATTTTGTCGTGATTTGGTGGTTATCAGATATTCATGTTAGTATATATATATATATATATATATATATATTGCGCCAGATTTGTTTGCCTATGTCTGTTTTCTTTTTAATTGCTGTTTTTAAGAAAATTGGTATCCTGTGTAGGTATGGGGATGTGGTCATGTTTTGGCAGGGTGGGTTATTTTCACCCAACATCATATTTTATCTTTATGAGCATGTAATTTATATTATGTAATAAATTTGGCATTTTGGATTTATCCTTGTTGATATGTATGTATTGGCGTTTGTGCCTCAATATAGTCCATATCTTTTTCTTTTTTCTTCTTTAGAATAATCACAGACCCCCAGTTCCTTACAGGCTGATACCTGTTCCACAATGAGGGAATTTGAACAGAGACTGCCTTTATGTATGGGCAGGCTCTGTTCAGATTCCCTCACAGCCATTGGCTGGGATGTGTGCCTATGAACATCCCAGCCAATCAGCTTCGAGAGGTGGTTTAGAGGAACCTGCGGCAGAGAAAGAGAAAAATAGCATATATTAGCATTGCAAATATATTTTGCTAATGTTACAGTGTAATGGGAAAATGTTTAATGTCGATATATGTAGAATGACATGTTTAACTTTACTGACCAGCACATTTAGACATTTGTTAAACCTTTGAGCCCCAGATAGATACGCAATGCATTGCTCTGCAATGCGTTGTGTACCCCACTGGCACTCAAGGGGTTAAACCATGCATACTTGTGCGGGTGCTTTTTCATACAACATATTTATTTCTCTATTTTTTTACAGGAAAAAGACTTGAAGATAGAAGATGGAAGGAATGGGCTGAAACACCTCTTACTTTTGCGGCCTGCAGGGTTTTTTTTGTCTGTATTATTTCAGAGCATAGCATATCATAATTTGGTAGTAAAGTTTTTTGGCATAGGGATGGGAATTCATATTATTTTAAACTATACTGATGTTGTGAATGCATTCTGATTATTTAAAGGGATAGTAACACTTAAAATGTAAAAAAAAATATGTTGTAGGGTTTATCCCCCTGAATAAAACAAGAGTACTCCCACTGCTGAAAGGTGTTTCATTCAAAAGTTATTAATTTTCAAAGTTGAATTTTTTAGGTGCAATATCACAGTGGCCTGAAATTGTACAGTGGCGCTGTTGCTACACGATCCTATGGACAGCTCTGGTCAGTTGACCATAAATCTCCATAAGATGGTGTAGCAACAGCGCCACTGTACAATTTCAGGCCACTGTGATATTGCACCTTAAAAAAATTCAACTTTGAAAATTAATAACTTTTGAATGAAACACCTTTCAGCAGTGTTAATACTCTTGTTTTATTCAGGGGGATAACCCCTACAACATATTTTTTTTTACATTTTAAGTATTACTATCCCTTTAAATAAGGAATACAGTGGTGTATTATTGTTGCAAGCAGAATCTATTTATTTATCATATTTATGGTCTAACTTTTAATGGTTTATATTGTTTTTATACATTCTGTGTGGTGCTTTATTGTGGTTTTAGGTCAAACTGATAGGTTGATGAAGGGTTATTAACAAAATACAAACCTGTTGATTGTATATTTATGTAGATTGAGGCTAGTCCGGTGTGATTCCCTTAATGTGCACCAATTAGGTAATTGCTGGATCAGTCCTCTGATGTCAATTGGAATAATTGGAGGATTGAATTGTGTTAATTACCTTAGTGCATACATGGGACTGACCGGAGAGAGCTTCCATTCTTGATCTTATCCCCTGAGGAAGTGGGTAGTGACCCACGATATGCGTAGGGATGGATTATAACTCTTCAGTCTAGCCCCCTGTGAGAAACTCTCTTCAGCCACAGCAGTTAACCTGTAGGTATTTAAAAACTGTACACCAGGTGTGGTGCGAGCAGTGGACTTTGAACTTCTGGAAGGGCTGAGAAAGGGATTCATGTGGACGAGGAAACTGCAGAAAATATTGTGTTCGGAGAAGCACAGTGTTCAGTCATTACAGGCTGGGACTTTGAGATGCAATAAGCACAAGAGGAGAGCTATGTGCATGTATATCAGTATATGTTTTTAATGCACTTTATTTTATTAAATTACTATAGTTAGTAGTAATCCCTCTGTATTATTGTTTTTTTGCACTTCTACTTCTTGAGATACAGAAATAACTCCTCAAGATGTGCTCAAAAACAAACATCACAAATAAAATCTAATGCAGCCTCACAGAAAATGTCCAACACTCCAGTTGCTTATTTTTCTTCCAGTGGCTGTGGCATGGGAGGTTTCCCAGATAAAATAATATCAATCTGTTTTCTGTTGCTTTACACTTTTTACATCATCATATATTTTGGCTTTCATTTATGACCTTTGTTATAATTACATCACTTGGTTGACTTGGCTGGAGTAGGCAATGCAGGCATATAATTGTGTAAAACAATGCAAAATGTCTATAGTTTTTGCCTTGTAGATGGAATGCTTAATCTGCTGTCATTATGGATATATTTCATTTGAGTTGAAAGAGCAAATGAAATCATTTTGTTGGTAGAAAGGAAATTTGAGATTGGCATTTGGGATTAGAATAATCGATCTTGGTTTGGGCCAGGGAGGCAGGATCTAGGAATTCTTTGTTTTCTGGAACAGTGCTGGGCACACCGATCCAGGAATTTATTTTAGTTTAGTTTATGCTATATCTTATTAAAATCCTTTGAGTGCCAGAGAGATATTCATCTCATTGGGTTTTAACTTCTCTTTGGACAGCTCTTTATGTAGTTTGTTGTTTTACTGTGGCCACTTACTCCTCATAGCTTGTCTGTATTGTGATTAAAGCAACATGTGGTGCAGTTCCAATGACCTCCCACAACTTATGTTGCTCTACAGGTATAGTTTAATCAACACATTAACATTTTTCAGCCTAGATTATATGCAGTTGGGTCAGTTCAGCTAGATGTGGTAAAGTTTGAGAAGTAAAAATACTTATAATTCTAGGTTTTAAAAAAATGTTTCATTCCATTGAAGTTAGCATATGAACATGTAGCTATTTTACTTCATGCAATTTTCATCTTAGAACAAGTTAAATATCACAAAAAATATAATTTCAAATGCAGGTGTTTTTTTTTTTGCTTTGTTAAAATTTGCCCTGAAACAGGATTACAAATTTAGATGATCTGATGTAGTGCATGCAAGGACGGCCCATGTGGACCACTCCCACTCTTCCAGCACCCCCAGGTTCCCCTCCCATTTCTGCCCCAGGGGAAGATTACATTGAGGGGAGCGAGCATCAAGCCACTGGTAAATAAAGGACATCGGCCTGCATGGCCATTTAGTGATTTAGTAGATAAATGGGCTCCAGCCCACCCACTGAGCTTGAAGTGCACACTGAAGAGGTAAACATGAATAAAAATAGTGATGGGGGATACCAAACTCCCTGTGCAGCTGCTCAAATGATTTCAAACAATTATCAGTACAAATATGTCCTAGCTCTTTAATTCCATAGCCAGCCCTGATGGCACCAAAGTCCAGGCCATGTAGGTGTTTCAGGGTTACATTAGCCCATAGAGAGATGGATGGGTCATGACCCCTCCAACAGACTACCTCCTGTATCTCCCACCATACCTTGTACACCGCATCTGCATTGTCGTAACTAGAGCTGGGCTAAAGGTCCCATCATGTTCCAGTGAAAAAATCTGGAAAAAAACGTCTGCTTTAAAAACAGCGAATTTTCTCAGTGGCTAGATATTTTTCACCTATTGATTTATGTGTTTTTCACCTTTTTTGCTATAAAAAAATGTGATGTATTCCAGGAAGAAAACACAATACAATCAGCTGCAGAGCAATGTAGACATGCTGTTTAGCTGTAATCTTTTTGCAAAATTGAGGCAGGAAAGGCTCATAGTGACTGCTATAATTATGAGAAAGTATAAAACTAATAAAAGGAGGAACTGGAAGGACCCTTATGTGTCCACTGAGACTGAGAAGGAAGTGAGCACTACAGAACCAATATTGGCCAGTCCCCCTAAATCACCCCTAGGGATCTTGGAGAAATAAATGTCAACGGAGGAAGAAGAGGGTAGTAGTGAGAGCAGGTTTAACAGCATTAACTAGTACAATTGTGGGTACTTTGCCCTTACTAATTAACCCCTGTTGGACAGTAACTCCATTTGTGTCATGCCACACTACCAGCTGTCCTAGCTACACTATGTAAAGATCTTCCAGTAGCCTTGGATAATTCTTTCCAATACATCATTCAATACAGTAACCTATTAGAGACTTAAGCTCTCAGTTCTTTTGCAGAAGTATAGCCCATCCATGCATTAGCACATTTAGTGCTCTCTGATAGGAGACTGTTTTATCTCCTTTAGAGTACATGCTTCAGCACTTTTTCACTTTGAGGGCTGTGGTTATGAAGTAATTATGAAATCTGATTATTTCTAATACTGCTAGAACTTGATAATCAGTAGGTAGTTTTCATATTTCTCAATTCTGCCATCCATACAAGATACCTATCTCTGCCAAGCCAGATATGCCTCAGCATTTTTGTTTCTTTTTCTATCTATATGTTTACTTCCCTGTTTTTAAAAGTGACTTAATAAACTTATATTTTATATTAATTCCCTTTACAGTAGCAAACTGGACATGCCCCAGTATTTTCACATATTGGAGACTACATACCCCTATACATCTGATTATCTGTGATAGTATACTGCTTGTAAACCACTTTATTTACTTATCTATTTCCTACCCACAAAATTAACTTTGGTTGCAGTAGCTGAAGGTGGTGTGCTAATTTATGCAGGGTTTTCTTCCCCTCTCTCCACTTTTTTGCAAATCATATTGGCCCTGTGCCACCAGATAATAACAGTAAAAGTCAAGCAGAGCTATACCTCCCTCATATTTAGGCTTCAGCAGAGATAACAGCTGAACTCTGTGCTCCCCCCCCCCACACACACACAGGAACCGAGAAGTTATTGAATCTAATTCCTTGAAAAATGTTTTGGAGATGCAGGTGGGTGAGTTATGAAAGACATACAAAAATATGGGTAAAAATAGCATTTTGATAAGCTTAGCCTGCCCTATAAAATTAAGTGGCAATGCTTGACACATGTTGGTCTTATTCCAATGATGATATATTATGGGAACAAACTGAACACAGCGGAAGAGCCAGAGACCAAAATCCTGAGGTGCTTAAAGGAGTCAGAGATCAACATGCTTCTGGGATCCGGTGCAGGAAAAACAAGGAGGATTTTGACCAGTTAATAGAAATCCCAGAGTAAAGCCTGAAGGTGTCCATGCAGTTTAGTAAGGCCAGCAAAGAGGAATGTATGTCGCCCAAGAAAAGGAGAATATCATCCGCATAGAGAGTGGGTTTCACGACCCGACCCCCCAAACAAAAGCCAGAGATTTTAGGATCAGCTTGTATACTTGCTGCCAGAGGCTCTATCGCCAAAGCAAAAAGCCCCAGCGATAATGGACAGCTGTGCCTGGTGCCCCTGCTCAGTACAAAATCCAAGGAGACACTCCCTTTGCACACCGAACTAACAAGTTGTGCATATAAGGTGTGAATTCAACAAATGAATGTCGGACTAAAGCTGAATTAATAAAGTACAGCCCATAGATATTTCCACTTCACGGAGTCAAAAACCTTGGCTTTTTTAATGGAGACAATAGCCCTATGACCCCAGATTTCATGCGGGTGTTGGAGATGGGTGTATATCCGCCGAAGATTATAAGCCGTTGATTTACCTAGGATAAACCCAGTCTGGTCTGGCTGTACAAGTTTGGAGATCACAGAGTTTAACTGAGTCACCAGTATCTTAGCCAGTATTTTAACATTTGAGATGAGGAGCGAGATGAGACAAAATGATTCACAGAGAGTGACATCCTTCCCCAGCTTAGGGAGCACAATAATGGAGGCCCAGTTCATTGAGGGACTGAGAATGCAGAACTCTATGCAGAAAGAAATGCAATGTGAAGCTGAGGTGCAAGGACATCAAGATATTTTTGTACCATCAACCCCCAAAGATTTGCTGCTGGGTATGGCCCATATAGCCTCAACCACTTCCCTCAAGAGGGTGGGGGAATATATGAACTGTTTGTCCTCATGACACAGCACTGGCAAGGGGCATTTGATAAATAGAGTTTAATATCCACCGCTGAAAGAAAGAAATTTGCAAATTGAGTGTTTATGTCCCTGTCCAAGGCGAGCAGATGACTTTCATCATCATGTATATGGAGGATCTATGGTTATATCGCACTAGGTGGGCCAGCATCTTGCTCACCTTATCTTTGTGCTCAAACAGCATTGACGGATGCAAAACAATCTGGTGCTATAGAGCTCAAAGAGACAAAGATTGAGGCGTAGCATAGCAGAAACAAATGTGTCTTAGGCATCCTCCCCCACAACCAGGCTGCAACATACTCCCTTTCGACTCCCGAGTCTCATCCTCCAACCACCGGGTCTCCGCAGTGCGGCCCTTTGTGAAGGTGAACCTGAGAGAGCTCAGGGAGCCCCTAGCAAAAGTCTTGGCAGCCTCCCACACCTGCTGAGCCAGTGTTCATTTTAAAATACTGATTAATGTATTTGGCATGGGGAGCAGCAACTGCATCTACTCTCAATATCCAGGTGCAAACACCGGGGCAGCCACCCAAGCTTAAGGAAATCAGCAGTGGAAAATTGTCTTACTCCACTCTAGACAGATACTCGCACCCTACAATATACCCTTAGGCATCCTCAGAAATAAACACATGATCAGTGTGGCAGGAGTACCCCCAGTCAGTCAGGTGGAAGGTACGCCAAGCATCAACCCATCCCAAGCATCAACCCATCCCATGTCTTCCACCTAACTATTGAATGTTAGTAAAGCTCGAGAGCTAGTGTCCACCTTTCCCCCCCCAATCAGTCAAGGCCATGATCTAGGATAGTAATGAAGTTGTCCAAACTGCACAGTGTCCAGGACTGGAGGAGATGTATGCCAAGGATTCCCGCAGAACAAAGTCAGAGAACTGGGGAGATATATATATATATATATATATATATTAATGAGTATTGTAGGAAGGCCTGCCAAGTTAGACATTAAAAAAGATATCTGTCCTCTCTGTCAGAGTTAAGGTCAAGGAAACCAAATTTTACAGACCACTTAACTAGTATTGAAACTTCCCATGCATGGGTGGAAATAGTGGAATGGTAATGGCCGGACACAGATGGTTTTTTGAGGGAAAGAATTTTGAAACCCACTAAGTGTGTCTCCTGTAGTAAAACAACATTGGGGACTGTCACCTAATGTATGATAAAACTAGGGATTGTTTAATTCTGTTGTTCAGGCCTGGAACATTCCATTATAGAATTTTACATACCCAAATAGCCATCAAAATGTAGGTCTCAAATTGGTACAGCTACTGGGGTGAACCACGCCGAGGGCACCAAGAGGCGGATGCTTCAAGGAGAGAGAGAGAGAGAGAGAGAGAGAGAGGAAATAAAGCACAAAAGAACCATGACAACTGCCCAACAAAACCATACCACACTCCCTCTCTGTCTCTTACCCACCCAAACCTGAAAGAGACCCAGCAACCCCCCAACAAACCCATAAGCTCTCTGTCTGTCTCTAACATGCCCACACCTGAAAGAGACTTTATATCCAAGCGTATAAAGAAGCAGACCCTCAACAGGAGGCCATGCTTACAAACAATAGCATAAACTATAAAATACAATCAGCCATTCAAAGCGCAAACATACCCCATGTAAGTATATACTGTCCCCAAAGCTCAGACCAGCAGCTACATACTGATGAGGGGGGAAACAAAAATAAAAAACAACCCCAAGGAGGGAAAAAAGAAAGCAACCCCCAAGAACGCCACCAAGTAAAGAAGAAATGCACACCACTGACCAACAGCAAACCCCCAGAGAAGTACGTTGAGAACCCCAATTTAACTGGAGAGGCCAACCTGATGCATAGCACCACAACAGTGTCACATACATACCTCCTATATTCCCACCCTTGAAATATCTCGCATTTAGTGATCGCCACATCTTAGTTTTGAGTGTTCCTCACTTTCCTGCAAGTGGATGGTTGAATCCTGGATCTGACTGCTGATGTCCTCTTATCATGTTTTATCAGACACTTGAAAAGCTCACCTTCTACTCACTTCCATGATTTGTCCTACCACCTCTTGCACAGGGCCTACCTTCCCCCAGCCCTCACTCATTTAATCTGGGCCTCATCTTCCCATCAGTGCCGCAAAATGCCAGAGCCCACACAGCTCCCTTCTACATCTGTTCTACTCTTGCTTCCATATCCAATTTTTTTGGAGCAAAGTTCTCACTTTCCTAAAGGACCGCTTGTTCTTACCTCTTTCTCCAGACTTCCTGACATTCCTTTTCAGTTCATACCAGTCTATGTCCCCTCTTACTAACTTGTGGGTCACCCTCCTAGATCTCCTTATCATGAATGCATTAAAATGTATTTTATATCATTATCTATTCCTACTATGTGTTGGCATAAGGTCTCGTCATGTTCCCCCCAGAAAATGTGTGAAAACCACATTATTGTCAGTTTTTTCACGTTCAAATGTGCTTTATATATGGCGATTAAAATCTTTGCCATTTTGCCCATTGACAAAAATTATTCACTATTTTTCCAATGGCTTGAAAGTTTTCGCCTGTTTATTAATGTGTTTTTTCACCTTTCACTATAAAAACATGCCGTTTTCCATAAAGTAAAACACAATAGAAGCAGCTACAGAGCAAGAGAGAGGTGCTGTGTGTTTTGCTGTGATATTTATAGCAAAATTGAGGCAGGAGGGGCTCATAGTGATTGCTATCGCTACGTACAGGTTTACTAACAATAAAAGGAAGAACTGGAAGGACCCTTATGTGTCCAGGTGAGTCTGAGGAGGAGGATGAAGTGACCAATAGAGACCCAGTGCTGATCAGTCTCCCTAAATCAATCCTAGGGATCTTGAGGAAATTAATCTCGTGGGAGGAAGAAGAGGGCAGTAGTGAGAGCAGGTCAGCTGCCTATGCCTGCTGCCAGATGTGCTGCCCCTGTTGCCAGTGCTGCCCCTGCTGCCTTGTAATTTTAATTAGGGAGAAGGAGAAGATGATGCCAAGTGTGACAGAAGTGGACCCTAAGTCACCCTTACCATCCCCAAGCAGGAGGAAAGTTCAGGGACTGAAATTGATGTGTTTGGTGTTAATGGTAGTAACAGTGATGGTGACACAGCTGGTGGCTTTAGCTTTAGGGGAGTGGTAAGCAAAATAATGTAGAGCATCCGGACTAGTAGTCAAGGGAGCCCACACCATTCCCCAGTTCTTTACTTGTTGAAAATCAATAAAACAGTTACATAAAATACCTGGAGAAGTCGACAAAGGCCTGTTTCATTATTTTGTGTTCCAAAATAAATGGGTCATCTATAAATCTATAAAAGAAGGGTGCTATTGTCACCCCACATGCACACAAAATAAGTACCAAAAAGGATAATGTTTGAGTATTTTTTCCTTTTGAGATAACTATTGTTGCAAGTTACACACAGCTAATATTAACATGAAAAACAATGTTTCTTGCTATTATGTTTATTATAAGTAACTGTTTGTTCAATTGCACTTAACTTTGTAATGAACACCATTATTCCATGAATTACTGGAATTTGAGAAGGAGAAAGTTAAGAACTTGCCAAGGGGAAAAAAACATCTGGAGAGATGTCAAGGAGATAGGTTTAACTGTGGTATTCTGTTTTTTTCAGAGTATAATGTGATCAGTAAACATTTTGCTGGTAATATCAATAAACTTTGGCATATCTTGGGTAAAATGAATATGGAACTGAGGAATGCATTCAATCAGAGACTGATTTTGGCATGCAAGAGAAGCTGTAATTTAAAGACACACTAGTCAGACCTGATTTAGGATCATATAAACAAGACATATAATTGTATGCCCTCTAATTTTCCTGTCTATCATGTGCACACTGTTAAAATATATTTAAGGGATCCACAATGACACACCAAAGAACAACAAAAGTTTTTCACATTAGAGAATATTAAATCTGTAACTCATCTATGTGGGCAATGTATTCAGATGCCCAGGTGCCCTACTTTTTGTACGTAAAAAATCCCAGAGAGTCAGAGTTCAAGGGGTAGATTTAAATGCAGGCTTTAAAATAGCCGGTAGGGCCAAAGTGAATACCGGCTGAAAAACTAAAATGTCTAACGAGGTATTCAGAAGCCCTACCAGCTAAAACCACAAAGGACGTTAAGCCACAAAAACAGTCTTGTGGATGAACATCCGTTTTGTGCATTTAGTTCCCAAAATGCTGCTAAAAGCAGCGATATTGGGAACTTCACAGTAAAAAACAGCCATTGGTGCCTTACATACTGCCAAGCACCGATCGTTAACTGATATGTCTGACACATATACCTGTCATACAGTGTCTGCCTCCTTCTCCCTTCCCTTCTTTCATGTCTCTTCTGTCTTCTCTTCTTTCTTCAGTCTTCTTCCCATAAAAAAAGAGATTTAAGTATAATGTAGAAATAAGCACCACCCTAATACATACTTTAACCCCTTGAGTGCCAGAGGTGTAGGCAACGCATTGCAAAGCAATGCATTGCGTGCCTCTCCGGTGCTCAAATGGGATAAAGTATGTATTAACACTGTCAGGTTCAAAAGATATGCTGCCATTTAGTACAATATGAGATCCAAGTTGTGCCCAATAAATGTTGTCATATATGTGACGTTAAAATAATGCCACGTTAAAAATATCTCTGCAAAATACTTAGCTTGCTCAAAATTAATATTATATTGCTTTTCTGTCTCTGCCCCTGTGTGCAGACTCACCGTGTAACGGGCATCGGCCTGTGAGGAAGATGGAGGGGTGTTACAGTTTACAGCTTACCTTGTTTGCAGCATCATCTACAGGCGCGAGGCTTCTAGCATGCAGCAGGTCTCTGTTTTATCTGTTTGTTTCCTGTAATCTCCTCCTACCTACTTCCTACTTCCTCCCTCTGAGCTGCTCCTCCTACTTCCTGTGAAGGGGTTTAAAAGGCAAACTGAGTCCTGACTCAGTCGCCCTTGCGTTGTTGTTATTAGGTGAAGTACTTGGGCTCTGTGTGTGACCTGGCTATCTATGAAAACCCACTTTGTGTATGACCTGGCTATTTATGAGAACCCGCACTGTGTATGACCCGGCTAAGTAAGGAACCCTTTCTGTGTATGACCCAGATAAGTACGAGAACCCTCTCTGTGTATGACCCAGTGATCACGAGTATCCCTTACTGTGATCAATTTGTGCTATTGGCTTAAGACAGACCACTGTTGTGGACAGGGTCTGATTGGTGACTGCAGGCGTGAGTCACAGGGTCTCGATATAGTGACTGCAGGCAGAGTCACAGGGTCTGGTGGGTGACTGCAGGCGTGAGTCACAGGGTCCCGTGTGGTGGCTGCAGGCGTGAGCCACAGGGTCTTTATATGTGACTGCAGGAGTGAGTCACAGGGGTCCGATAGAGTGACTGCAGGCAGAGTCACAGGGTCTCTTAGCAGTGACTGCAGGTGTGGGTCACTGGGTTGCTGCAAAGGTGTCGTGTTGCTGGTTTGACTGATTGCAGGCATGGGTCAGTTCTCCAGTCCAACAGTCCTTGTGTTCCTGTTCGTCGGATCAAGATTGCTGAGCCAGTGTTCACAGTGGTCGCCTGTTCCAGTGTTCCAGTTGATGGATCAAGAGTTGGCGTTCCTGTATCCTGCTGAGACTAACAGGGGCTTTGGCCCAGTCTCTTTCATTGTGGTCTAGCGAGAGGCCTACTATTTCTGGTAGTAGTGTCGCCAGCTAGTAACCCTTGTTGTACCTCTTATTTATCGCTGTGATTTATTCTAATAAATATTTTGCATTATATTATCATACTGAGTTCTGAGCATTCCTGGGTGCCCGTGACAAGGGGGGAGTCTGTGCTCCGCTGCCGCCACCTCTGCGGCCGCACACAGTAGCGGAGACAGCGAAGCAATATAACATTCATTTTGAGCAAGCTAAGTAGTTTGCAGAGATATTTTTAACATGGCATTATATTAACATCACATATATGGCGACATTTATTGGGCACAACTTGGATCTCATATTGTACTAAATGGCAGTATATTTTTTGAAACGGACAGTGTTAATACATACTTTAATCTGTTTGAGCACCAGAGAGGTATGCAACGCATTACTTTGCAATGCGTTGCGTACACCTCTGGCACTCAAGGGGTTAAAGTATGTATTAGGGTGACTCTTATTTCTACATTATACTTAAATTTCTTTGTTTTTTTACAGGAAGAAGACTGAAGAAAGAAGAGAAGGACAGAAGAAACAGAAGAGAATAAAGAAGGACAGAAGATGACCAGGAAGTTGAGGACTCCGCTGGACATCAGGATTAATGGCAAGTGTTAATACGATGTTGTTTTACTTAGTTGGGTTAACCCTATGAATGCCGGAGGGGTAATTATACCCCACTAGCACTCATAGGGTTAATTCTACTATCTTTGGACACTTTTTAGGCACTTTGGATGTATTGATGTGGGGCTTAGGGCCCCATATCAATACAGCCACTGTGGACTTTTTGTTTGCCCGTTAATAGCTGTGTTAGCTGCCTAAAGATCAGATAAGGGACTTTACGGCCATACAAACTGGGTCTTAACTTTTATGTGATACAGTGAGTCCCTTATTGGATTTTTACAGCTAACACAGTCTTTTAAATGGCAATGTAGCAGCTGTAATAGTTGTAGAACTTCCATTAGCAGTTCATTACATGGACCTTTAAATGGCTGACTACACGTTAAAACACCCGGTGGTGTTTTTCTGGCTTAACGCCTGCCTTTAAATCTACCCTTAAAGGGATAGTAATACTTTGTTTTAACTTTATTTTATTTTGTAGGCATTAAAAAAAACATGAAGAATGATATAAGTCTTAGCTCTCAAACCTTTATGGTTTATGAGATATTCACAAGCAAATTTTCCCCCTCCCGCCCCTTTTACCTAGTGTAAGCAATCTCTTCTTAGATGTGGAATGCAGTCTATAGACCAGACAGATAACAGAAGGGGACACTCTTATTCCTATGAAAACAATGAAATCCCTGCCCCCCTTGACAAGCTTTTCAGGTTTTTCCCTTATCTTAATTAAAGATTGTCCCTCTCTGCAGTCTACCTGGGCACCTCCCTTCTGCTCTGGCTGAACAGTGTGACATCAGTAAAAGAGGCGGGAGGGGGACACTTTGTCATTGAATTACTCTGGAACTACAATTCTGACAGAATTGAAATAACACTCTCCAAAGTCCAAATACTATGATGATTAATTAGAGCTGCTTTTATTATGAAACATTACTATCCCTTTAAATCTCTAAACATAGGTCCACATTCACAATAGAATGTGAACAGGATTCATTACAGTATCACAACATTTTAAGAAAGCCAAACACAAGGCCTGTGACTTAAAATTTGAAGCCATTGATGTAGAGCCACCTAGGAACAGAAAGGTAGGAGAGAGAATAAATCTCCATAACAAAATAAAGTTATATTGGATAATTGAATTGGATACATTATGTACACTGGACATTGACTATGATGGATTTATTTTAATTTTAGACACAATTATTTTGGGTCATGAGTCATGATATTAATATGTCCTTTCTCAGATTTCCAAGATCTAGTAGTATTGTGGAGACTGCATTTTGCAAACTAGAAAGCACACTAGAATAAAAGTTAATGGGTTACTTTCCACTCTGTTGTATTGTCACCTTCCTAAGTTGGTGTTTCATTTAATGTGTATTGCACCCATGTGTGCTTTTAAATGGATTGATTACATAAATCAATTTTCTTGTGACATTCAAATATTAATTGGGGCAATTATATTGAAGTTAATTAGGCAATATGATTTCTATTCAACTCCTTGAATAACGTTTGATCAATATTAACTGTAACATGTTTCTATAATGATTTGCTATGAGCATGCAGTAATTATTTTGAGTTCCAAGCCTCTATTTGGATGTCACTGGATGTTTATGTTACAGTTTCAGAGTGATAGCTAAGGGGGGAATTCTGTTTTATATGTTCAGTTGGGTGTTAGATTTTCAAAGGGCATGCCAATGTTGTGAGACAGGAACAAAAAACCTGATGCTTGTGACAGTATTCTATTGTCCAGTTGTCCAGTACACTAAGAATTTGTACCATACTGTCCATTTTTAATTTGGCTGGGTACCTTATTCTATGGGTGCCGGGGTGGGGGAGTGGTTGCTGTCTAATACCATTTTAATGGAAGATCAAAGAGACACATCATTTTTGCGTCTATCTGATCAAGCTTAACCCAAAAGTAAATTGTACCAGTAGGGTAAAAATATTCCAAGCAAATCTTAAATAACATCCATGTCAGATTTATCTCATCTAACTGAATCAATAAGGTAGTATACATTGATTGTGAGCTATTTTTAGAGGAGTTATTAGGAATACATTACAATTCTTATATAAAAGTATTGCATTGCTCTCTTTTGATACATTACATTGATGCTGCTAGAATGGCTCATATAATTAAAATAAAGTAAAAAGGAAACAAAGTAAAGTTAAAAATGCATATTTATAACAAAAATGAATGATTTATAGTTTTAGAAGTATAAGCTGTAAAGCTATGACAACAAATGGAAGTGCTCAAAGAAGCTGCCTCAAAATCATGCCAGTCAGGTTGTTAGAGTTAAAACATAGCCTATGACTAAGTGACACAGTCACAAAATGTGTACGGTAGATATGGACATTGATTACATGCCTTGTAGTGTCTATTACTTTATTTGAATATACAAAATTAAAAGCAAGTACTTTAGCTCTAAAAACCCACTAGTATGATTTTGAGGCAGCTGAGTTGAGCACTTTCGTCCTGTTGTCATATTTTTTGTCCATGCTGGAAATGAGGGAGGGCACCCCAGGTCTGCCAAGGCAGAGGAGCCGGGTGAGTGACATTTCTATTGTGACAAGTTACTTTTGTAAATGTGGCAACTCAGATATTTTGCTGTGTTCTTGGATTCATGCACTAGTTGTATGTGTCCAGATCAATTAATATTGCATAAATATGAGCATTTCAGTGTAATGTTATTATAGATTAACTATGTTTTTCCACAGGTTTACTCAATGTCTAAACAATAGTAATGATTTGCTTGGACTGTATTTTACCAGCAACTGGAAGCAAGTACATGAAAACATACAGTCATAATCAGAAGCTTCAATTTACAAATTGATACACCGTAATTGAAGAACTACTATACATTTTCAGTAATTAAAACATATTTAAATAGATTTTAAAGCACATTACATTTTAATTTTGGTACATTATATTGCAATTGTTTAAATACATGCCAGTTATAAAGAAAAAAAAGCATGTGTTCTAGACATAAACATTTTCCAATGAAATGTAACTTTGTTAATGGCTTAGGCAATAGAAATTAAAACATACACACAGTACATCCAGATTTCCTGATTAGACTCAAAACCAAGAACTGTGTGTTCTCTTACCATATTTCTTTTTTTTCTCCATTAATCTAGTAGCTTGTAGTGACACCAATAATTCTTAAGTAATTTCTCAATTTCCTTGTTTATCATTTAATTTTTGTATGTTTTGTTTGCTGGTTTACTAAGTATCTCAGGCAATACTTTCAAACAGTATGTCGGGGGGCATATACAATTTTAGCACTGGTGCTATAAAGGTAAAAGTTGATCCTTGGGTCACCACAACAACATGCATAAGATACCATGCAGTCTTCCAGTTTCAGACTGCCTTAGCTGTATACTTACAGCATCTTTATGGCAGGACTGGAAGTTTGTTCTCATACAAATGTGTTACTGAGGACCAGTGCATCAGTAGTTGTTATACCTGTGCAACAACTAAAAAATTCTGCCTACTATTAAGACTTTATATAACTTGTACACAGGGTTGAACAAAGCTATTCACCTTATTTCATTTAAACCAGTCATAAAATTATATTTATATTCCACATGGAGAATTTCCCTAATTTATTCCTATCATGCTACAGGATAAGAGAGAAAGAGAGAAAGCAGATAATGTCTGATTTTAGCTAGTGTGGAGGCAGGCAGGCAAAGAGAAGAAGATGGGGATGCTTGATACAGAGTACTGATGGCAGCCAGTTAAAAGTAAACATGCCTAAAAATACACAAAATGACAATAGTCATCAGGATCATCATAATCCTCATCACCACTTCCAAGTCTAACACCCACCTAGTCACACTCACTATTAGTTACTAAGCAGTAGTGTTGAGCGAGCGTGCTCGGCCGATGCTCGGATCGGCTCGAGCATCGCTCTGCTCGGCACATGGCGGTACTCGTACGAGTACCGCCATGTGCTCGCCCGACATGTTCGGGTGAAGGGGATCTGTGCCGGAAGAGGCACAGATCCGAAGACGCTCCGCTGGACCACCAGGGACTGGAGGTACGGGGGCATTGCGGAGATGAAGGGGGCATTGCGGAGATGAAGGGGGACATTGTGGAAGAGGGGCATAGACTCTATGCCCCTCTTCCACAATGTCCCCCTTCATCTCCGCTATGCCCTTCTTCCACAATGTCCCCCTTCATCTCCGCTATGCCCCTCTTCCACAATGTCCCCCTTCATCTCCTCTATGGCATAGGAGATGAAGGGGGACATTGTGGAAGAGGGGCATAGCGGAGATGAAGGGGGACATTGTGGAAGAGGGGCATAGAGTCTATGCCCCTCTTCCACAATGTCCCCCTTCATCTCCGCTATGCCCCTCTTCCACAATGTCCCCCTTCATCTCCTCTATGGCATAGGAGATGAAGGGGGACATTGTGGAAGAGGGGCATAGCGGAGATGAAGGGGGACATTGACCAGGCACCCTCCGCTCATCAGAGCAGGGGGTGCCTGGTTTAATGCTCGAGTGCTCCCATGCTTTTCAATGGGGCTCGGGTGCTCGGCCGAGCACTCGAGCCTCAGGGGGTGCTCGGTCAGAGCACCCGAGCACCCGAGCATCGGGGTGCTCGCTCATCCCTACTAAGCAGTAACACAGGTCAACATCCACAACTCTAGCCAGGAGAACTAATGCTGCTGTTTGCAGTGCAGCACCACTGACAGCTACTGGTAGAATAATTGCATAGTAGTGTAGTAATTTAGGTTGAAAAAAGTCCATCAAGTTCAACCTTTGCTTCAAAACCCAGAAACATTAGAATTATATAAGCCTTCCTGTTACCAAATGACTATTAGTTTATTTATTGGAACTTCCTGTTTCACATACTAATACATAGTATAATCCTGTATGTTCCCTCTTGAAAGAAATGCATCTAACCTTATCTTAAATGTATCAGCTGTATCTGCTATTTACACACCCTTGAGGAAAGAATTGCAAAATAGCACAGACCTTACTGTAAAAAAAAAACTTTACTCTGCTGAAGTTGAACCCTACTTTCCTCTAATCTTAAGGTGTGGCCCCTAGTTATTTTATCAGGTTGTGGAATGAAAAGCTCACTAGATAAATCCTTATATTTACCTCTCTATAGAGAGCCTTGCACTGACCTCACATATACTTGTAACATTTATTTCCTTCAGTGGTAGTACTAGTCCCTCAAGAACATCTCAGTCTATGAAATTTCAAGTACAGAGATACTTTACTAATGATCCAGAAGCTAAACATTGCTACCTGTTGGTGACATAAATAATATGTGTGCATGGGAAAAGCCGGATCAATGCTAAGCAGACCCTCATTGAGATCCCACAAGAACAACCACATATCTGATTGGGAGACAAACCAGCAACATGTCAGAGGTGCAATGACTAGCAGCAGTAGAAGTAGGCCTAAAAGTGCTCTGGGTTGAAGGGCACACAATATTAGTGGTGTTGATGTCTCAAACGTGTGGTATACTATTTTCCTCAGTTACTATAACAATCATCTCTCCCAGAGCAAATGCAAAGCACATTGGAGCATGACACTAAGTTAGTTTGAGGTAACAAGAGTCCTCACACCTGCCTCCACTGCCTTCTCCATCACCATTAGTCATGGTAATACAACAAAGTTACACAATTCTTCTGTTCTACGTTCTTCCGACCCATCCTTACCAAGGACCTAGAAAGTCAAAAACTGTACAAAAATAATTCAGTAGTATTCCTGTGTAATGGCAAACTTGCCAAAATGTTGGAGGTTGAAATGCTGGCCAGTTCTTTTGTTGAAAACAAAGAACTAATTTCACAGTTTTTTTTTTAGAATGACTGTGCAGAGTTCTACATGCAGCATGTTAGTGTGGTACACACTTCAGCAAGCAACAGAAGCAACTCAGATGTACTGATGGTAATGATACAACTACTTCAAAATAATACTTTTATGCTCTAACGCTCTCTCTCTCTCCTTTCACAACTGTCTCTCTCTATATATAGAAACTAAAAAGCAAAGCATGGTGAGAAGTATCACACATTGTCCCCCAAGCCTTATTCCACAGTAACCAGAGAGCCATGCATTGCATCCCACACCTTGCCCCATGATAACCAAAGAATCACACATTGCTACCTAAGCCTTTCCCTCCCATACAATCAGATATATTGCCCCCCCAAGCCATATTCCAGACATGGTAGCCATAAAACAAAGCTTACCTATGACCCAACCCATGTCCTTCTGCAATGGTAGCCTTAGAAGTCTAACACCTCCCATAACCATGATGGATTGAAAATTAACATACATTCTACATGTGAAGGCTGGTATAAAAATGTTGCTGCTCATTTTCAAACAGTATGTATGTAATACCACTGAAAGGTACTTCCAAATGTTCGATACTTGTCCTGTGAATGCTTCCTCTAAAACAATACATTATGATCAATGTAATCTCTCTTGCACTAGTATAAATTCATATGGATGAGATGTAAATCCATTGCTTGATATAAGCAAAACTTCCATGTTTATATCTGAGAAACATTTAGCAGAAACTAAATAGTTCTTCAGGGTATTATAAAAAGGTTTACTGGATGACTTTACACAATAATGTCAAAAATAATTATGACCGACTGAGAAAAGTTATACTGTTATTAGCAATTATTTATAAAACACTGGCCTGTTTCTCAGTACTATAAATTTAAGGAGTAATATTTATAAATAAAG
This sequence comes from Rhinophrynus dorsalis, assembly GCA_037306005.1. Taxonomy (NCBI): domain Eukaryota; kingdom Metazoa; phylum Chordata; class Amphibia; order Anura; family Rhinophrynidae; genus Rhinophrynus; species Rhinophrynus dorsalis. Next base: position 314,587,196 of record CM074721.1, read on the forward strand.
GATATACAAATATAAGCCATTTCAAATAAAATCTGACAATCTGTGCAAGGAGAAACTTACTCTTGATGTGACTTCAGATATCAATAATACATTTATGCAAAGATGTAAACATATTTTTAGTAGTATGTTAGCACAACTGGAAAATTATTATCATAACAAATTTGTCATCTCTATGAATGGGCGAAAATGTTTGCCACAAAAGAAAAACGTGCATTGATATAATACAGTGGAATTTTTATAGTAGTTACTATAATAGGTAGATAGGCAAAGAGCAGGAGTTGGAGTTGCTTGAAATAAGTATTGGTGGTTCCCTAGGTGTGGGTGTGAAGGGAGAAATGAGATTTAACCCTTTGAGTGCAGGAGGTTTGGAGAATATTGTTCTCCGAGGAAGCCAGACAATTTTTTCATCATTTTGCTATCCATCTCTTTAGGTATGATTCCAGGAAATAACTTTCTAATTATATATAGAAAACTATTTATTAATTTTTTCAGAACAAATTCATCTTCTCCTGGTTCCTCAAACAAATTAAATTCTGTATTGGGAGACAAGCTATGAAATGATACAAAAATGTTGTAAAAAATGACTTATTTTGCTATTTAAATTGATTGTGAAAGTTTAAATTCATTTTACAAGCCCAGAAGCCCCTGCGTACAAAAATATCAGATTTGTATAGTTCTACCTACATGCATGGACTTTATGAACTAAAATTGCACATTCCTTTAGTTACATGGTAAAACCACCGTAAAACAACTCAATAATAGGGATGGGCGAAAAGTGTGGAAAATTTCCCGCATAACTTTTTGCTAAAACTTACGGATTTTTCTCTTTTTCCCAAAAAAATTTCGCCTTTCCACCTATGAAAAAAATGTCCTCCTTTTCACCTATTTTAACACATTTTTCACCTATATTTCCTATAGGAACTACACTTCTTACTGTAATATTACTTCTTGTGAGGGCTGAAAGTCAAAGTTCTGAGTCCTACAGCAACATATGCCTTGAAAAATGTGTTAGCATGCAGAATGCATTTGTCCTTTGCCCACAACAATAACTACCTTCTTAAGTGACACCGGCACATATTCATGATGATGTCAAGTAATAAAAAAAAATAAAGTACAACCTACAATGTGGCAGATGTGTACGGTAGTGGTCGGGGACTGGAATGGTGTTATCTATGTATGTATATTGTTTTTACCATTGTCATACGCTATCCTCCTTCTCAGGTTATTGACACACATTACTTGTTGCTCATAGCGGTGGTCTCACTCCCAAGTGGGGTAGATGGTGGCAACCCTTCTTCACATCTGTCCTCCACCTCCTCATCTGTGCTGCTGTTAACCATTTGAGTGCCAGAGTGGTACTCAACACATTGCTTTGCAATGCGTTGCGTACCACTCTGGCACTCAAAGGGTTAATATATTTGTCCTGGCTTTGTCTGTCATATGCGGTTTCTGCTACCTGATACTCAGATGGTATGAGATGTTGGTTCATTTTTAAGAATGTTAGTCTCCCAACATTGCTGCTTGATGACTGATAGGGTGACTGTGTGTTTTCTGACATCTGTGTTTGTCCAGGGTCAGACTTTCCAATGGCTTTCTCAAACAATTTAGAGATAAGCACAGTGCTCCTTTAAAGTGGTGGAAGATTCAGCCTTTGACTTTCTGCTAACCTTATAGCTCAGTCATCATCCTCACTCTCAACTTCATTTGCACAAGAGAAGGATGCTGGAGGGATATATTCTAGCTCTGCATCATCAACAATTATCATTAGGTCATCCTCAGCAGCATCAGCATCACCTGACAGCTCTTGCCCACTACTACCCTTATATTCCTCTAAGCTTCTGGAGGTCTCAAACAATTTCTTTTTACTTTTACTGCACTGGCGTGGCTGGAATTAGTTTTGCTGGGACCTTGACAAACTGCATCCTCCCTTGAAGTAGATGGCTCATCATCATTGATTACACACTCTACAGCAACCATTGCCGATGTCAGATTCTAAACTACTACTTTACTCTCATGTCCATGCACTGCCCCACCCCTCCCCCTTCCCCTTGTGTGTTTGCTGGACATTACTCAACTACACTATGTTTTTTTACTGTACAGTACACAACACAACTGATGGAGTTCGTGTAAGCCCAGTCAGCTGTCTGTCACTGTCACCTAATATATTTAGTTCTTTATTTTATTTATTTATTTATTTTTAAGTTGTCCACCCTGTTGTCTTATCACAGTCTGACTTTCTGCTAACCTTATAGCCCTGTCATCATCCTCACGCTCAACTTCATTTGTATCTGAACAAGAGAAGGATGCTGGAGGGATATATTCTAGATCTGCATCTTCATCAGTCATCATTAGGTTATCCTCAGCGGCATCAGCATCACCTGACAGTTTTTGCCCACTACTACCCTTATATTCCTATAAGCTTTTGGAGGTCTTAAACAATTTCTTTTTAATCTTGCTGAAACAAAGTTCTCTACTACTTTGAGGACGTGTGTTTTGGTGCTTGATTGTTTCACTATCTGATGCAGCAGGCATTTCACCTGCTACACCTTCCTCTATTATGCTGTTGCCAGCATCATCAACACTTGAACGTGATTTGTTGTAATCTTCATTGTCCTTCTTATATGATTTTTATTTCTACTGATACTGGTGTTGCTGGAACTAGTTTTGCTGGGACGTTGACAAACTGCATCCTCCCTTGGAGTAGAGGGATTATCATCATTGATTGCACACGCTGCAACAACCATGCTGCAGTCAGTTTCTGAACTACTTTACTCTCATGTCCATGCACTGCTCCACCCCTCCCCCTTCCCCTTGTGCGTTTGCTGGACATTACTCAACTACACTGTGTTTTTTTACTGTACAGTAGACAGCACATCTGATGGAGCTTGCCTAAGCCCAGTCAGCTGTCTATCACTGTCACTTAATATATTTAGTTCTTTATTTTATTTATTTATTTTTTTTAAGTTGGCCACCCTGTTGTCTTATCACAGTCTGTCCAAAATAAATTATAACTGAAAAACAAAATCAACAACGTCTTTCCCTAGACTTACCCACCCAGCACAGAGACAATAACAGCAAGATCAGCAAGCAAATAGATCCCTAGCTGCCTGTGTCTTGCCAGTCAGTCACATGGAATTTTGGAGTATTTGGTGTCAACCGCCTTCCTCCCTTTTTCTCCCCAGAGTGCTCCACTGACTCTCCTAACAGAACAAATATCCTACCTAAAATATTCCCTAAACTAAACTTCAATTCCCCTCCCTGTCTTCTGTAGTTCAAGCTTTGTAAACAAAATAACTTTGTAAAAGTATATATTACCTGAAAGTACACGAATATATAAACCTCACGGCTGAAGTTTCTTCCTAAATTAAATGATGAAAGCAAGGAAATGTTGTTAAAAATAGGTTTTTCGGACAGCTTTCAGAAATGTACACTAAAGTAACAACTTACTGTACAACATCTCAAGTAAGCTTAGTATAACAAACCAAAAAAGAATGTAATATAAATGCCACATATCTCCTGAGTACATTGATGCCAAATATGTATAGATGTACAAAAATGTATGTCTTTTTCCTGAATTTCTAACAGTATCATGCAGATAACCAGAATGCACTATATAGAGTATCAAGGCATAATTAACATCAAAATAACCCCCTAAAAGTATGAATGTCCTGAAAATAGATATCCAACTGCATAGCTTGATGTGCACAAATGTTTCCAGAAGGTGACACTAAAGAAAAGGTAGGCATTATGTTATAGTTTTACCACCATCAAAGGTACAAAAATCATTGAAAATTATGGAATGTACTACTGTATTTATTAGTTAGTACTCTTCTGAGAAAAATTACAACCCATTGGTATGATCTGAACAGCTGTAGGGGGTATCAGAAGTACAAAGTTGCACCATCACCTGCAATTTATAATTTTTCTTTTTTTTTTTTCAAATCTTATTTGCCTGTTTTAAATGACTGTAAAAACTAGGTAAATTAAGAAACAATAGACAAACCATACCATTTTGGAAAGAAAACAACGCACCGCATCAAACGAAGGGTCACTTGCCTTTCTACCCCTAGACTGATGTGCACAAATATTTCTAGTAGTTGGCACCAAAGGAAAAACAATAGGCATTATTTTACATTTCCACCCCTTAAATGGTACTGAAATTATTTAAACTAAGGAATTTATTGCTGTATTCATTAGCTACTGCTCTTCCAAGAAAAATGGCACCCCATTAATGTGAGCTAAATTACTGTAGAGAACCAAAAGTACAAAACTACACTACACTATCTGCATTTTATGAGAAAAATGGCACCCCATTGGTATGAGCTGAACTACTGTAGTGGGTTCCAAAAGTACAAAGTTACACTTTCCACAATCTCGTTTTTCTTACATTGTTTCAAATGAGACTTGCCTGTTTTAAAATGGTTGAAACAACTGCACAAACAAAGAAAATGTAGACAAGACAACCCACCTTATAAAATGGGGTTACTTACATTTCTACCCCTAGCCTAATGGGCACCAATGTTTCCATACATTAGTGCTACAGGCAAAAATAGACATTTCCACCCTTTCAAGGGTACTGAAATCATTGAAAACCATGAATTAACTACTGCATGCATTAGCTAGATGGTTGGAGGATATTTTACACTAGGAAGGCGGGGAGGGGTAAATAAATACTGGGCTAGACAGTATAGAAAGGGAAGGTGATGTAGTTAATAATCAGGTGGGTTGATCTGGGGGCTGGGTTAGTACAGATGATAGGGAGAATCCTATAAACCACATCAAAATTACATCACAAATGCAACATGGCAATAGCATAAATTGTATGCTTACAAATGCCAGAAGTTTAACTGGTAAAATAGGGGAATTGGAGCTGGTAGCTGAAATCGAAAACTATTACTTGATTGGCATACCATAAACATGATGGGACACACATGATTGGTCAATCAATTTGGAGGGCTACATGTAGGTGAAACAAAAGAGGTGGTGGGGTCTGTCTGTATGTCAAACCAGCATTATTGCCTCAGTTTCGGGAAGATGTGATGACAGTAGTGAACATGTGGAATCCCTGTGGGTTGAAATCGTCAATGGGGTAAAACTGCCCAGAAAATATTAGTGGGCATTTGTTATAAACCACTAAACATTGGTGACCTTGAAGAATCACAACTATTAAAGCAAATAGAAAATTATGTGGGATTTTAATTATCCAGATATAGATTGGAAACATGGAACAAGTAATTCTGCTAAAAGCAGTACATTTTTGAACTTACTGAATGACAAATTTTTGTCTCAACTAGTACAGACCTCAACCAGAGGGGATGCATGTCTGGATCTGGTAATAACTGACAATGAAGAACTTATTTCTAACAACCAAGTAAGGGAGCACTTGGGGAATAGTGACCATAATTCATCCATTGGTCTCGTTGACTGGGATAGAATATTTTCAGGAAAAAACACAGAAGGTAAGTGGAATGCCTTCAAAATAACATTGCAAAAATATACATATATACAGGGCTCAAAATTTCCACTCGCCACTAGCCAATGGCGAGTGAAAATTTAGCCCTGGCGAGTAGAAATTCAGCCCTGGTGGGTATGTTTTGGCTTGCAGTGCCGAGTAACTTTTCAGGTCTGGCTAGTAGCAAAGGACTTAAAATTATAAGCCCTGCATATATATATATATATATATATATATATACAATTTATCCCCTTTGGAAACAAATACAAAAGAAGCAAATTAAAACCAATGATGCTAACCAGTAAAGTAATTCATTAAATAAATAACAAGAAAGTGGCTTTTAAACATTATAAAGCTGAGGGATTAGCAGAGGATAAATTAAAAGGCTCTGGTTTGGGCGGTGTTATCTGTACATGGATTGAGAATTGGTTAAATGATAGATGGCAGAGAGTTGTTGTAAATGGAACCTTTTCAAATTGGTCTAAAGTTATAAGTGGGGTTCCGTAGGTTTCAGTCCTGGGCCCAATGCTTTTTAATTTGTTTATTAATGATCTAGAAGTGGGAATTGAAAGTAGCTTCTCAATCTTTGCTGATGACACTAAGCTATGTAAGAAAATACAGTACGTACAGAGCTGGATGTTTTATCTGCAGAAGAATTTAGAGAAACTGAGTGAATGGGCAGAAAAGTGGCAGATGACATTTAATGTACATAAATGTAAGATTATGCATTCGGGCTGTAGAAACAAACTTGCTACATATACTCTAAATGGGAAACAACTTGGGGAATCCTCATTAGAGAAAGATTTAGGAGTGCTGATAGATGACACATACTTCACAGCAGTGTGAAGAGTCACTCAGCTGCTGCAAGAGCAAATACGGTACTAGCCTGCATAAAGAGAGGTATAGATGCAAGGGATGCTAATAATATCCTACCTTTGTATCTTTGGATAGGCCTCATCTACAATATGGAGTACAGTTTTGGGTGCCAGTTCTTAAAAAAGATCTTGTTGAACTGGAAAAGGTGCAGAGACGTGCAACAAAACTGATAATGGGATTGGAGGATCTGAGTTATAAAGAGAGACTAGCCAAACTGGGTTTGTTTACATTAGAGAAGAGACGTCTAAGGGATGATATGATTACCATTTACAAATACATTCAAGGTCAATACAAAGAACTAGCCAATTAATTATTTACACAAAGAGCTGAGCTAAGAATAAGAGGTAAGGCATTAAGACTAGAGGAAAGGCACTTTCGATTAAAACAAAGGCAGGGATTCTTTACAGAAAGGGCAGTTAAGCTATGGAATTCTTTGCCTTGGCATGTTGTATTTGCAGATAATGCAACTGCTTTCAAAAGAGCAATGGATGCTATCTAGCACAGAACAATATTGAAAATGATGACAGATGGCTTCAAAGCAGATAGGGTGTTGATCCAGGGAAATATCTGACTGCCATTTGGAATTTTTTTTCCCACTTGGGGCTAAATTGGAAATTGCTCCAGACGTTTTTTTTTTTTTTGCCTTTCTCTGGATCAACAGTGATGTTTTTGGCATGGGCTGGACTTGATGAACACAGGTCTTTTTTCAGCCTCATGAACTGTTACTATGTGACTATGTTAAGATTCCTACTTTAATTTAAGTTTGAGAATAAAAAAAATATTATCCCAGCACTGTAATCAGAAAAATTGACAGTTTATAAAGTGAAAGGCCTGAGGTGTTTCTACAGCTGTTATACAAAAGAGACTCTAGCTTACTATTTGTCTTATCTGACAGAATGCACTATAATTATCTGAAAAGGATAAATGTTTATGTGTTTCAACTTGAACTGGTTAATTCAGCAAGCTCATGTATTTTGTATGTTGAATGATGAAAACATGTTTAACACTATGTAATTATTTTCATATCCTGAAGTAAATTCTGCATTTTTGTAGGACTTTATATCTAAACTTATTCTTATTTCTGCCTTCTCTTTATCTGTTAACCCTTTGAGTGTTGGAGGGAGGCCCATCACATTGCCAGGTAATGCCTTGGACACCACTTCATTAGTCAAAGGATTAATTACAAATCATGAAAGCTATTTACCTAGTAATAGTATCTATTTTGTGTTAAATAGGGGTGGGGGAAAGGTCCCCTAGTATTCCCATGAAAAAAATCAGTGAAAACCACATTGTGTCTGCTTTTTTCGCTGGAAAATCTGCTTTAAAAAAAAGTGATTAAAATCTTTGCATTTTTTTCCCTTTGGCAAAAATTCTTCACTATTTTTTTAAATGGCTAGAAAGTTTCCACCCATTGATTAATGTGGTTTTCACCTTTTCACTATAAAAATGTGATGTATTCATGGAAGTGAAATACAATAGAAGCAGCTACAAAGCGAGGTAGACGTGTTGTGCTGATCTGCTGTGATCTTTTTGCAAAACTGAGGCAGGAGAGGCTCATAGTGACTGCTATCACTATGAGAAAGTTTAAAAATAATAAAAGGATGAACTGGAAAGACCCTTATGTGTCCACTGAGTCTGAGGAGGAAGTGAGCACTACAAAACCAATGCTGGCCAGTTCCCCTAAATTACCCCTAGGAATCTTGGGGAAATTAATGTCAAGGGAGGAAGAAAAGGGTAGTAGTATAAGCAGGACAGATCAGCTGACTGTGCTTGCTGCCAGACTTGCTGCCACTGCTGCCACTATTGCTGTACCTGCTTCCAGACATGCTATGCCTGCTGCTAGATGTGCTGTGCCTGCTGTCAGACGTGCTGCCCCTGCTACTACTAACACCATTGCTGTGCTTGCTGCCAGATATGCTGCCAATGCTGCCACTATTGCTGTGCCTGCTGTCAGATGTGCTGCCCTTGCCGTCAGATGTTCTGCTCCTGCTGCCACCAGTGCTGTGCCTGCTGCCTGTGCTAAACCTGCTGCCACCAGCACTGTACCCACTGTCAGACATGCTGCCCCTGCTGCAACCAGTGCTGTGTCTGCTGCCAGTGCTGAACCTGCTGCCGCCAGTACTGTGCCTGCTGTCAGATGTACTACACCTGCTGCCACCAGTGCTATGCCTGAACCTCATTCATCATTACCTCCCCAGTCAAATGATAGCCACTCTGTTGATGATAGGATGTGGCAGTTTATCTCCACCCATAGCACACTGTGTGGTGCACTGACCACACATGCCAGTGTGGTGGAGGAGAATTGCAAGCAGGACATTAAGCAGAATCTGAGGAGATTCCATCCAGCAGAATATGCTAAGATGGTGGCAGGGAGGGTTCAACATTATTATTAAACTGTCAGCAAGTTGTCTTATGTCCTTAGCAGGGTGTGGACAAGGGGTATAGTGACAGTGGCAGTACTTGGGTTCTGGTGTCATGGTGTCTGGATACAGTTGTGCTGCCAGGTGTTATTTACCACATCTACTGTGCACCTTGCAGTTGATGAGAGGCACGGTTCCTGCTCTCAAGGGATTCTAGTAACAGCATACCCATGATTTTAGAGGAGTGGCAGGCGGAGAAGAATTATTGGCCAACTTCTGTTCTCCACATATACTGGGATCTTCTTATTGTGCTGCTACTGCATCAGAAGCATCACTGGAGCTAGTCGTGGCAATAGAACCTTCATCATCCATCACCCATGTTACTTCTATTGATGTTGATCCCATTTCCTTTCAGCTGCCTACTGTAATGGTATTCAGTACACTCAGAGACAGGCAATTTGGTAAAACACAGTTTTATTGAATTAGCAAAATAAAGTAACCCTTGCGGGTCCAGTAATAGTACAAACAGAACTGACACAGGACAGGTTACAAAATAACAATAGCCCACACGGGTCCAGTATACATATTTCACAAGTAGTAAATATACTGACACAGGTCGGGAACAGTTTGTGTGATACAGTGAGACACAAATGGTTAATGCTATTAGGCCAGGAGACTGGGAGGTCCTAATAGCGAGGCCCAGGAAGCACTCAAATGCAGATAAGTGCCAAAATAGTGACTAGCCCAGGAAGGTTGAGCGAGGCCCTGGAAGGAACACAGACTATAGTAGTACTGCAACCGGAGGAACAACGGAACGCCCTGTAGATACACACACTGCGACCCACAGTAACAGTACCGGACAATAGATGTTGAAACGCCAGGCTTGATGGCAACTGCCGGGTGACCAAGAGACCAACCTCGGTTATGGTGAATTGACAAGCCGGCGTATATAGTGCCAATAGTAAAGCTCCTACCCGGGTGAGTACCGGAAGGCCCTGGTAACGGGCGCTTGGCTTGTTTAACGACAAAACAGGAGCGGAGACTAACTGAGGCGCCCGGGAGACCAACCCCAGTGACAACTGATAACAAGCCAAGCGTATAGGGTGCAACGAGCTGAACTTAAACCCTGGGTATGGAGTAAGGAGGCAGTAAGGCACTAATGGGTCGCAGTCACGGAACAGTAATGCAGTACACGAGGCAACCAACTGGGCCAGTACGCTCAAGGCAGAGCACAGTAGTAACCCACTACCGGACACGGTAGTACAACGGACTGGAGGCACAAGAGCAGGAACGTAAACCACTACGGTCAATACGTGGACAGGAACGTCAGCCAGGCCGGGTCGGTACACGGAGAAGGATACTCAGCCAATCCAAGTCGATTCACGGAGCAGGAACGTCAGCCAGGCAGGGTCGGTACATGGAGCAGGAACGTCAGCCAATCCAAGTCGATACACGGAGCAGGATCGTCAGCCAGGCCGGTTCGGTACACGGAGCAGGAACACGATCAGAGAGAGAGTAGTCAGGCAGTCCGGGTCATACACTGGAAAGCACACGATAACGGCAGCAAGCACAAAGAAACGGGAACACCACAAAAGGGCCCTGTATGAGTGACAGAGCACAGTACTTAAAGGCTACCACTGGATGGAGCCATAACACTTAGCCAATAAGAAAGCATCAGACATCTTGTGTCAAAATGTCGCCAAAATACACGGGCACCATGATACCTAATCATCCTGCTACTTAAACAACTCAGAAGCAGCAGGAACAGCAGTCGAAAATTCCACATCTACATCAGGGCATTTGACAATGGCACTAGGCCAGTAGGGCATTTTTTTTTCTCACGGCTTGTGCTTTTAAAAAAAAAAATAAAACAGAAAAAAAAAATACAAATAAAAAAACATAGTCCTACAAAAATATAACCAATTTTTGGGGGTTTGTTTCTAACAAGCCTAAGTCCTAGAAATCAATCCACCCCAGTGGCAGCTTATGTCAGGGGGTTATTGTCTCTATAGCACTATTTTATTTTATAGATTTATTTTTTTATTAACTGTCCCCCCAATACCAGTCAAGAAACCCCCCCAAAACAAATTTGTTTTTCAACTGATTCCCCAGACTCCACCCACCAACACAGGTAACCTCCTCAGACCCCTTTTATATAATGTATTATGTTTTTTTTTTAATTGTATTCAGGATTTATCTTTTATTAACTGCCCCCCAATCCCAGTAAATAAACACCCCCAAAAAAGTCCCTGTTCAACTGATTCTTTCCCCATATCCCACCAACACAGGCACCCTCATGCCCCTTTTATACGATGCCTTTGGGAAATAAAATAATATTTGTTATGTGTGTAAATTCAATGTTCCCATTGATTTCAATGGAATGAGCTAAGCGAAAAAGCAGAAAGTCTGCACTTTTCATGGGAAATTATTCTCAAAGCAGGAAGTGCCATTATTTTCCGACTTCAGTTTGAGGCAAACATTTTCACCCATCCCTACTCAAAAGGTTTCAGCAGCTCACATACATCGCACATTAGATATCATTGCCCAGTAGACAAAGAGGATCTCTCCAAAGCCTTTGTTTTTCAATGGCCTTATTCTGCTCATACAAATGCACTAGCATGTACAGTGTGGAATTCCATGTAGTAGGGACCTCCTTTTTCAGCTGTTGAGGGGTAAGGTTGTTACAGTCTCTTGCATGGAATATATATATACGTTTGTGGGCCAGATTTAACATCTCCCAGATGATTTTGTACTGTAGCCCTCATCAGCAGCATACATAAAACCATTTTTTTAAGGAGAGGGGAACAAGATATCCCTCTATCACTTGTTCTAGTTTACTTAATACATTTATGGCTTTGTGAGACTGTCTGTCAAAACTCTATATGTACAAGATGGTGTGCCGATGACATGTTCTATCCTTCTGCTGCCTTTTAATCATAATGCCAGAACCAGAGACAAGATTACAGGCTGTCATCTGATGCTGTAAGCTCGTAGTGTTGCCCAATGGTGGTGGGAGGGAAAACCAGTAAGCAGTCACAGTCATATAATCTGTGCTTTACCCACTTGTGCACATATTTGTTGTCAGGTGGATTTTCTTGCCATATGCACTTTCCAGCACTTTGCCCACCATACTAACCACCTGTTTGTACAATTTTGGCACAGACATCTTTGAAAAATAACAGCTGCTTGGGATAAGCCAGCGAGGAGCTACATATAACATCTGTTCTCTATATCCTTCATTTTCAACAAAAGAATATGCCAGCGTGTCCACTGCCAATATCTTGACAACTTTGCCATACCAAAAGTATACTTTGGGATTGTTTTTGGTAAATTTTTGACATTTCCAAGAACTCAGTAAGTGTGGGTTGACTGTACATGGCAGAAGAGCCATGCAACTTGATTGCTTTAACAACGTGACTACAGGAGATTGTGGAGGTGGAGACAACATGTTTAGGCATGGGCAGTCTATGACTCTTGTCATCTCCTAGAACAAACTCATAGTCATATTCCTTTGCAGAAGGAGCCATAGGTGTTATATCAAATGAATAAACTCTCTAACACAACATCACTACTTCTTTTATGTGCCCCAGAGCCCTGGGAACTTTTAGGACTGCTTCTGCTGCTGATAGTTGTGGCACCTCTGACCTGTTGATGGTGTGTCTCCCAGACAGACCTGTGGTCGTGCTTCAGATAGGATCTCACTGAGGAGGTGCCTAGTCGTGAGCCTGCTTTACCCTTGCTCACATGCTTTTTACACAAACAACAGTTAGCAACCTGCTTAACGTTTGGATTGTGAGTGAAGTATCTCCATACTGTGGACTTCATTGCCTGTGGGGTTACTGAGGAGCTGCTACTACTTCATGGAATAGATGTTGCTGCAGTTCTCCTACTACAAGGTTTTAAAGGTGCTGCACTTCCAACAGCAGCAGAGGAACTCATCATAGCTAGGGTTGTGGATGCTGGTAACCTATGTTGTTGCTGCCGGTTACTCAACTGTAGTGTGTGTGTGGCTGAGTGCTGCTTGGACTTGGGAACGGTGATGGTGCTGATAATGACTGGCAGGATAAGTGTGTGCTTTTGGGCATATTTCTTGCCTAGGGTCAGACTTTCCAATTGTTTTCATAAACAATTTATAGACAGGCACTTATAGACAGCCATATTGCTCCTTTTCAATGGTGGACGTTTGAGACTTTGTGTTTCACCTAACTTTCTGGACATGTCATCATTTCTCACTCTCAACTTCAAGAATGGAAGGATGTTGGAGGGAAATATTCTAGATCCACATAATCATCATCATCAGCCATCATTAGGTCATCTTTAGCATTGCCTGCCACTTCTTACCCACTATTTTTATTTTCGTCTAGGCTTATAGACTGGGGGTGGGAGAAATCTCTCTCTGTGATCCTGCGAGAAATTCTGGGAAAACCATATTGTTGTCCACTTTTTTGTTGGAAAATCCACTTTAAAACTAGAGATTAAAATTTTTGCATTTTTCGCCCATTGGCCAAAATTTGTTGCCATTTTTTCAATGGCTAGAAAGTTTCCGCCCATTGATTTACACTGTTTTCACCTTTTCGCTATATAAAACCCTATGTATTTGGGGAAATCACGCACTATCACTATGAGCAGGTTTAAAAATAATAAATAGAGGAGCTGGAAGGACCCTTATGTGTCCACTGAGTCTGAGGAGGAAGTGAGCACTACTGAAGCAATGCTGGCCAGTCCCCCTAAATCACCCCAAAGGATCTTGGGGAATTTAATGGGAAGGGAGGAAGAAAAGGGAATGGGAAGGGAGGGAGAAAAGGCTAGTTCTAGTGAGAGCAGGACAGGTCAGCTGTCTGTGCCTGCTGCTAGATGTGCTGCTCCTGCTGCCACCATTGCTGCCCCTGCTGCCACTAGTGCTCTGCCTGCTGTCAGATGTGCTGCCCCTGTTGCAACCAGTGCTGTGCCTGCTGCCAGTGCTAAACCTGCTGCCACCAATACTGTGCCTGCTGTTAGACGTGCTACCTCTGCTGTAACCAGTGCTGTGTCTGCTGTCAGTGCTAAACCTGCTGCCACCAGTGCTGAACCTGCTGCTAGTGTGTCTTGTAATAGTCAGGAGGGGGGGAGAAGATGATGCCAAGTGTGACAGCAAGGGACCCTAAGTCACACTTCCCATCCCCAAGAAGTCCCGCCAGTGCTAGTACTACTACTATTAAGAAGTTCCAACCGCTTGTTAGTGATAGGAATGAAGGAAGGGGTAATCAATATTCTCATATTACTATGACTGTGAGAAGGAAGACTCTGGGGCTGAACTCGATGTGCATGGGGCTAGTAGTAGTAGTAGTAGTAACAGCGAGGATGAAGCAGCCGGTGGGACTAGTGTTAAGGGAACCATTTGAGAGCGTCCAGACTAGTGGTCAAGGGAGCCCACATCATTCCTCTAGCTCTGGGAGTTCTCGTCCCCTTCCCTTCACTACAGTATCCAAGTGGAACATGGTCCTGACGAGGCCAGAACTGATGTTGGGGGAGACCAGGATCAGAATTAGTACCACTACCAGCAGGAGCCTACTGCTAGTGATGCCAGTCTGCCTTCTTCAGGTCAAAAAGAAATGTGTGACATTAGGGGACCCTCTGTCGCATTGCTCATAATCGTCACCTCCTCCAAGCAGCAGTGAGATGCCTGTAATAGAGCAGCAGCATGTAGGGAGTAGTGGTGGTGGTGGTGATAATGGTAGAGAAGCTGGGTGGAAGAGACATTGATGGCCTTTTTATCAGAAACTTAGAAGGAATTCGAGACAATGATGAGGATAGGCATCACCACCACCACTAGCAATGAGCTTTTGGAATTTGCAGAATTTGCAACTGCTCTAATTTCTGCTGCTGAGTTGCAAGGGCAGCAGGGTTCCGAGGAGTAGGCAAGTGTGTCACAGACAAATGTGGACACAGTGTAATGGGGTCAACAAGTGATGTGGGACTAGGACAGGTTCCACTTGCCAGCAGCAGAAATACTTGTGGTTCTGGTTGCATTGCTGGTTCTGAGGCAGTAGCAGCAACAGCAGCAACATCATCCTCTGCCCCAGACAGTTAAGGGAAATGTGTATGAGGAGATGAAAGAGACCATTCTTCTCGACCTGGTCTCTACCCCTTGAAGTCATGGGAGTAGGACTATTTTTCTCTTGCGGCAGGCACAGTGCAGTCATCATCAATGGCACTGTGCACAATTTGTGACAAGTCAATGAGTAGGGGAAAGGAGGGAACACACCTTGGCACAACCTCCCTGATATCACAAATGAACCACAGACACCATGACATTTATGTCAAACATGTTAAAGCCAAACAGCCATCACATAAATCAAGCACTGCTGTTACTGTACCCCCTGACTCTCCAGAAAGTCAACAAGAGACGAGCGGAGATCAAAGAAGAGGAAGAATAGAGAAACCCAGACAGAGACTGGATGTTCTATGATGAGCAAAACAACTAGCTTGCAATCACCATCACCTTCTTCCTCTAGGTTAACAACTACATCTTTTGCCAGTCCACCTCATTCATCGTTACCTCCTCCACCAAATGATAGCCATTCTGTTGATATTAGGATGTGACAGTTCTTCTCCACCCATTGCACACTGCCAGTGTGGTGGAGGAGAATCAATACCAGGTCATCAAGCAGGATCTGAGGAGATTCCATGCCGCAGAATATGTTAAGATGCTGGCAGGAAGGGTTCATCATTACTATTAAACTGTCAGCAAGTTGTCACATATCCTTAGCGGGGTGTGGACAAGGGGTATAGTGACAGCGGCAGTACTTGGGTTCTGTTGTCATGGTGTTTGGAAACAGTTGTGCCCCCCAGATGTTATTTACCACACACTCACACACACTGTAAACATTGCAGTTGCTGAAGAGAGCCATAGTTCCTGCTCTAAAGAGAAAAATGTATATTCTAATAATAACACACCCATGATTTTGGAGGCGGGGCAGAAGGAGAAGAATTATTGTACAACTTCTTTTCTCCACATAGACTGGGAGCTACTTATTGTGCTGCTGCTGCCTCTGGCGCATCAATGGAGATATTCATGGCAAATGGAACCTTCATCATTCATCACACATGTTACTGCTATTGTTCATCCCATCTCCTTTCAGCTGCCTAATCATCCTGCTGCTTAAACATCTCAGCAGCAGCAGCAGCAGCAAGAACAGCAGTTGCAAATTCAGTAATTATGGACTCAGACTCAGGAGGAGGACATTTGACAATGGTGAACATGACCTGCTGGCACTAGGTCAGTAGTGTATTTTTTTCCTTAGGGCTTGTGCTTTGAAAAACAATTACAAAAAATAAAAAAACCCATGGTCCTACAAAAAAAAAACAAAACAACAACAAGAATTTTTGGGTGTTTGTTTCTAACAAGCCTAAGTCCTACAAATCAGTGTTTCCTTAGGGCTTGTGCCAAACACGCTTAAGTCATACAAATCATGTATCAGTCCACCCCAGTGGCAGCTTATGCCAAGGGTTTCCTGTCTCTATCACTTTACATACAAATTTGTTTTATTTTATTGATTTATTTTTTTAATAACTTTCCCCCAATACCAGTCAACCCCCCCAAACAAATTCCCTGTTTAACTGATTCATTCATTCACCAACACATCACCCTCTTCAGACCCCTTTTATACCATGTCTTATGGGGTTTTTTAATTGTATTTAGGATTTATTTTGTATTAACTGTCCCCCAATCCCAGTAAACAAAACCCCTAAAAAAATTCCCTGTTCAACTGATTTTTTCTTCACACCCCAGCAACACAGGCACCCTCATGCCCCTTTTATACTATGCCTTTGGGAAATAAAATGATATTTGCTATGTGTTATGTATAACTTCAATGTTTCCATTGATTTCAATGGAATGAGCTAGCCGAAAAAAGCGGGAAAATGTGCAAAAATCTGCACTTTTCGCAGGAAATTATTCACCAAGCTGAAAGTGCCATTTTCCACCGATTTCAGTTTGAGGCGAAAATTTTCACCCACCCTTATTTTAGATGTCTAATAATGTACTTTTACTTTTATTTTCACAATATTGGCTACTACTATTAGGACAGGTGGTTTTGTGATTGTTTGTCTTACTGTCTTAATGGTTCAGCTGCTACACCATCTTCCATTATGCCATCATCAACACTAGAATGCAAATCATTGTCATCTGCAGTGTTCTTAAATGTTTTTTTCATTAGTAGTGGCACTGGTGGTGGTGGTTTTTTGGTGGAGTTTGAGAAACTGCATCTTCCTCAGGAGGAGAGGGATCACACATTACTTATTGCAGATGCTGCAGAAAACATGGCTGTCATCTGTTTTTGGACTGCCACTTTACTCATAAGTCCCTGCACTGCTTCTAATCCTTTCACCCTCCCATTTCCCCTTGCATATTTGCTGGACATTACTCAACTACTGTGCAAGTGTATACTATAAAGTACACGATAGAAATGATTGTAATAGCTTGCCTTGGCCTTCTACAAAATACTCTATCACATCTAGTGTCACTCTGCCTCAGTCATAGCTCAGGTCAGAGTCCCTGTCTCTGTCACCTATCAATTTTTTTTTATTTATAATTTATTTATTTATTTGTTTATTAACTGTCCTCCCCATCCCTGTGAACAAGAAAAAAAAATCAGCTGCTTATTTCCCCCAGATTCCCCCCCAAGCACAGAGATAACAGCCAGATCAGGAAGGAACATGAATCATGGCTGCCTGTGTCTTCTCAAACAGTCAACCTCTTTTTTCCCTTTCTCTCTCCCAGAGTGCACCCAGACTCCCCTAATGCAGAGAACACATGTCCTGCCTACAAGACACCCTAAACTAAGCTTCAACTCCTTTTTATAAGCATGTCTTCACTAGCTGAAAAATGTGCTGCTCTCACTTCCTCTCACAAGCACAGAATGGCCTGCTGTGAGAACCTGACATACCCATTACTCATATGCCTGCAGGGAAATAAGGAAAACTTACAACGTGGCAGGTAAAAATGAAATCTTCCCATTGATTGCAGTGCAATAAGTCAGTCAAAAAAAGCTAAAACCTGCACTTTTTGAGGAAAATTTGCCACTAGGTTGGAAGTGCCATTTTCTCCTGTTACTCTTTTGAGTTGAAAACTTTCACCCATCCCTAATGTTGGAGACCTCTCTTTAGCATTCAGCGCGTAAATGGCATATTAAATAAATGGACATTTGATTTGTCCCCTGTGGTACTGTTCATTTGCCTAGAATTGTTTCAGTTCTTAGTTCATCAGCAAAAAATATTAACTACTTATTCCCATGACTATAGTTTTCCTTTAACATTTAGGTAATATAAGTTTAGTTAATTAAAGACAGTTAAAAACCTGCCTATATAACATTCCAGCCATTTGAGAAATTAACCCCTGTTTGTTGATGGCACAATGCGACACTATATACTAATTTGTTTCTGTGCTGGACTAATAAATAACACACTGTGGTTGACATACTTTGCAAAGAATTAACATAAAGTGCCACAATGGTGCAGAGATTTTAATTATCTGTAGATCGTACTGAACTTTCCTTAGTGGCTTGGGTCCACTTTAAGTGCAGACCAATAGGAAGAAAGACTATCCTAGCATAAAAAGATTAAAATGGCATCCTTCTTTATGGTATGCCTAAAACATGAATCTCATTGTTTGTTTAATGATATATAAGGGTAAGAGAGATGAAGCATGACAGCTAGAGGACTACACATTGACCACCCCAGCTTAAAAAGCTTCTGTTAAACATATTCTTTAATTAACCTCTCCAAACATTAAATTCACCCTCCTACTATTATTTATAGGTTAGGCTAATTAAGGCATGTCTTCCAGGTGCTTTCTGCCCAGATTATCTCCCCCAGTCACTAGGCTCTTTTCATGCTCAGATGGGTGGGTAAAGGCAAGTGTTTTGTGTCAGTGAATGGTGGAGGAAATATAGGGCTAAGCTAGGAGGTGCCTGCATGGCATGTCTTAATTAAAGTAATCAATAAAACAAAATAACTAAAAATCATTTGTTTTTTTTAAATAAAAAATGGCTAATATAATATATATAGATGATTTTGAAACCTCTTTCAAAACCAAAAGGGTTGTTTTTAGGTGACTATGTCTCTTCAATATTTTGTTCAGTGGAGCATGCTTCACACGTGTGATCAACTTGATTTTGTAGACAGATGCTTAATTCTATTTTTAAGCCTTAAAAGTCCTTTTTAAGCCTTTTCCCCCCTATTATTTTCATCTTTTTCTTTGATCTAACAAGCATGCTTTTCATGACTGACTGGTGAAAGAAATACTTTAAACAGAGAAATCTGCACAACTTCTAGTGTGTCTATGAGCTTGATACCTCAGGAATGAGATCACCAGCCAAAAAATTAGTAACTTAAAGAACTGTGTCATCCATAAGATTTAACTCAGTACAAAAATCTGAAAGAAATATGTTCATAAGATTTTAATGCAATATTATCTAATTTTTCATGATGTCAAAAAATGTATAATGAGCTAAACTGTACTTTTTCAACATCGTTAAATTCAGACCCTGTGTCTGCATAGCACAAATTTATAAAACTACATAAACCAAAATTCCTCCCTATAACATTGCTTGTGTGATGGGGACTGGAGGGAAATATGGCAGTTAATGGATGTTTCAGGACATCCCTTTCCACCTATAGAACATTGAGTGATTTTACACAATTTCCCTTTGCATGCTTTGGGGCAGGCATATGGGATTTACTGTCAGACTGTGTCTGCCTGTATGCACTACAGCAAACATACACTGTAGTGCATACCCTTAAGTTCAGACACTGATGATAGTGGCGGTGGAGCTGCACTAGCAAATGTGTACATTCACCCTGATGTTTTTTAAAGTGGACCTATTACCCTGAAATAGGTTTAGTTTTTTTAAATAATTAAAATATGTCTTTATGATGTACTGGTCATTTTTTAAATAAATCGTTTCTGAGAAATTATAATGTTTTCATGTGACACTTAATGCTAATTTTCAGTTGCTAATGAATCCTTTTCAAGGTCAAACATATCACTCACCCACTGTATTATTAGAAATACCCCCATTGTGAGGACTTTTAGATTTGTTCATAGTACAGCATAGCATCAGATAGGATCTTGATCCAGGGAAATATCTGACTGCCATTTGGAGTCAAGAAGGATTTTTTTTTCCTTAATTGCTTAATTGGAATTTTTTTTTTTTTTTTGCCTTCCTCAGGATCAACAGGGATGATATGGTATGGGCTGAACTTAGTAGACGCATGTCTTTTTTCAGGCTCATCAACTATGTTATTATGTAGCATGTAGTAATATTGACCCAACACAGAAACAGACTAGCATAAAATCCTGCAATATTTCATCAATAAATAAAGGTTAATTTTTCAAAATCTATTTATATTACAAACAATTGGTTAGTGCAACATAGAGACACATTTTATTCTCTTTAAGATTAACTAACCTTGTCTTAAGGTGTGTAAAAGTTATAAGGATTACAAACATTGTCACTTAACATCAATGGGTCATTCAATCTGTAACTACGGCTATGTTTCTGCACAGCTATAACCAATAAATAAATTAACTATTTGAGTCCCAGGGAGGTATACAACACATTGAGCTGTAATCTCTTGGATACCTCTCTGATACTCAAAGGGTTAATTATTTAATTAAATAAATAAATACGTAGAAAAAATTATATATTTTAAAAGTTTTTTCCATGCACAGAAGGAACATCCGACTGTGTTAAAGGAGCAGTAAACTTTTTTTTTATGAAAACACATATTTTATAGATCTTTTCCTTCTGAATAAAACAAGGTCACTCCAACTGCTGTCAGATGTTTTATTCAATAATTATAGCAGTTTAAATAATCAGGAAGTGAATTTACTGTGTTTACTTCCTGATAGTTCTAAATGACAGGAAGTGACAGGGAGCTTCTATCACATTCTATGGAGAACCGTATGTCTCTGACTTTTCTGACTTTCCTTTCCATTAGAATCTAACAGGAAATCTAATTAGAATTTGACCAGTAGAAGGCACTGCTAATGTAAACTGTAATAACTCTGGAAATATAAATCTCTCGGCAGTGGGAATACCCTTATTTTACTCAATAGGAAAATCCCTACAATATATATTTTTTCATAAAAAACGTTTCTGCTCCTTTAAAGTTATAAAAGCCTATCAGCACAATGCCCAAATATGGATCAAACCAACTGTACCATAGGAAATAAAGATTACCATGATTTTAACTTGAGCTTTTAACCTTTTGAATGCTAGTGAGGTCTTTAACCCATTTCCAAAAATATGTAGGAGACGTCTCAAGCATTTAAGGTACTAAAATCCAAATTTAAACCAATATAAATTTAGAGAGCTACTATTCATTTTTTTCATCTGTGGTGCAGTTGGTTTGACCCAGAATTACACCATATTTCTTTTGAAAATAGGACCCTGTTTATACACTGTTGTCAGTGTTGGTATCTGTCCAAGACAAAATGAGATCATGTGTTTTTTTTACATTGCTATGTACATTTTCCTTTAAAAATTAAAAAACATTTTGTTCATTATGTGCATTTTTCACTGGATATAATTCATTTTAGTTTCTTTACACTGTTGTATATTGGCTGGAAAGTTGCATAGCTCATATTCATTATCATGCTATTCTAAATACATTTATGACCTAATAATCGCTTTGTGGAGGAGCTAATATATTTCTCAATGGCAACGTACAAATCTCTGAAAGCAAAGAAAAACTGTTGGAAAAACAGTCATTTTGATTTTCTTATGTCCCACTGAGTAAGCAGTACTTGAAAAAATGATTTAACAGACTTCTTTGTTGTACAGTAGGAAAATTATTAGCTGTTAAAAGATTAAAAACTTCATAAAATGTTTCTTCAGAAAGGGTCCTTTCAGAAATGTTCTATATTGATCATCAGGAGAAAAAATGAACAATCCACTCACTTTATAACATATTAATCATGCAACTAAGGTCTGTTAACACTCAGAGCATGATGCAGAAAAAAGATGAGTCATTTGGGAGCAAACATACTGCATCATAGAGGGTAATTAAAAATCCCCATTGATTTCATTGTGTATTTTAACAAGATGAATGCCATAAATGTGTCTAATAATTTGCTTTGGAATGCTTTGGCTACCTCTCTAGAATTCAAGGGGTTATGCACTAAGGTGTGATAAAGAGGTGATAAAGTGGAGATGACTTCTCCAGTGATATCACTTCTCCAGTTCCTATGTTATTCTATGGAGCCAATGCATTAAAGTGTTAGTAATGTCCACTAAAACTTTTTTTGCATTTAGAAGAGCTTAAAAAGCTGAGCTAAATGCAAAAAAAAAATAAAAAATAATATCTCTCAAACCGCTATGGTTTAAGAGATACAGGCGTTTAAAGTTTGATTTCTCCTACGACTGTGACTGCTTTCTGGGTTTCCCTCCCAGCACCAACAGTGTATAACATTAGATTACAGCATCAGGTGAAAGCCAGTAATTGGGCTTATGGTTTTGGCAGTGTGATTAAAAGGCAACACCAGCAGCAGCAGGATAGCCCAAACCATCATCATGCCACCTTGGGTATGTATAATTTTGAGAGACAGTCCCACAAAGCTGTAGATGTTCTAAGTAAGCTAGAGCAGGTGATAGAGGAATGGCTTGTACCCCGCTCCTTAAAAGTTGATTTTGTGTCTGCTGATAATGGCTCCAACTTTATTGCTGCTTTGAGAATAGTGGTATGTTGCATATGCCCTGCTTTGCCAATGTGCTAAATTTAGTTGTGACCAGATTCCTGGCAGAATCTGAAACCCTCAAAGAGATGCTTACTATTGCCTACAAAATCTGAGCCATTTTAGTCGCTCCTACAGTGCACTCAACACTCTATATTGCATACAAGACAGTAACAACCCACCCCATCATCAGCTGAAAATGGCGGTCCCTACCAGGTGGAATTCCACAATGTACATGCTAGAGCATTTGTCCGAGCAGAATAAGGCCATTAGCGAGTACACCATGTGAAACTGGAAGGCTTTGGAGGCAACCTCTTTGCCACCTGGCCAATGGCAACTAATGTGCAATGTATGTGAGCTGCTGAAACCCTTTGAGGAGGCAACCATTCTTGTGAGTCGCATTGGGGCAGGAAGTAGTGAAATTCTACCACCGATAGTTTTATTGTAGAAAAAAATGAGGAGCATGGCTGAGGATTCTTACCATAATGACAACACAGACATACACCATCAGGTAAAGGACGTTAGTGTGCTTTTAACAAGATCCTTGCATAGTGTCCATTAAAAGCAATGAGGAATACATTCTTGCCACTTATCTGGACCCCCGCTTCAAACACAAAATTACTGAATTTTTGCCGTTTGTCACAACAAGGAGTCATGACGGTCATCAGCAACGGTCATCAGCAACTCTGATTAATCGGATTTTGTCAAGGAATATCGAGACATGCTTATTGATCATGTGGAGGGTTGCATTGTGTGGCATGAGAGGGAGAAAGTGAGGGCACAACAAATATCTAGACAGTATAGTGAAAAGGAAGGCAGCAAAGCATTTCAACCAGCAGAAGCAGCATCATCATCAACCAGAATATCCCATTCGGAACACAGCGCAATTCATGGGTCTCAGCAGGGGCAGTAAAACCCCAACATTGGTAGTGGTAGTAGTGGCAACACATCTCTTTGGGACTTGCTTCCTGAGTATGGGTTTGTAACTGACACACCAGAATACTGTATAGCTCCTAGAAGTGGTTCCACTGCATATGAGATGGTTTCTGCCTACTTGCAGGATAGCTTTGTTCTAGGCAGAAATAATGACCCCATGGACTACTTTCAAACAAAGCAGTGTGTGTGGCCAGTATTGACACATACTGCAGTGGAAACCCTCAGTTGTCCTCCAGCAAGAGTTGAGTCTGAGAGGGTTTTCAGTGTGGCTGGTTACATTGTCAATGACCGCAGGACACGGCTATCAAGCAGCAATGTTGGAAGACTAACATTCTTAAAAATGAACCAACATCTCATACCATCTAAGGAAGCAGAAAGCACGCATGATAGACAAAGCCAGGAAATATATTAACAGTAGAGCAGACGAGGAGGTGGAGGAGGGATGTGAGGAAGGGTTGCCAGTGCCACCATACACATCTGCCACGCTGTAGGATGTTTTTTTTTTTAATCTCAACATCATCATGAATATGTGCCAGTGTCACTTAAGAAGGAAGTTAGTGTTGTGGGCAAAGGACAAATGCATTCTGCATGCTAATACATTTTTCAAGGCATATGTTGCTGTAGAACTTTGACTTTCAGCCACTTATTTCTAAACTACAGCCCTCAGAAGACGTAATATTACATTAGGAAATGTAGTACCTATAGGGAATATAGGCAAAAAATGTGCTAAAATAGGAGAAAAATTTGTTATAATAGGCGAAAAGGAGGAACATTTTCCATAGGCGAAAAGGAGAAAACTTTTGCAAAAAAAATCTGAAAGTTTTCACGAAAAGTCATGTCTGAAATATTTCACACTTTTCGCCCACCCCTATTATCTAGGTTGATACTTACTTCTTCATTGAAGCTGAAACGATTAGTTTGGCATGATATATTACTCATAAAACCATGTTGATTCCTGCTAATGATCTTATTTTTGTGTTGTAATCCTGAATATAATCCCTTATTATCCCTTCTAGCAGTTTTCCCACTACAGAGGTCAAACTCCCAGGTCTATAATTGTCAGGTTCTGTTTTAGTTCCCTTCTTAAATAGAGCTATTACAATGGCTCTTCACCAAGCTTGTAGCACTGAGCCTGTTGTGAGAGAATCTTTAAAGAGTAAAAATAGGGGTCTTGCTAACACTGCACTGAGTTCCTGAAGAACCCTTGGATGTATACCATCAGGACCCAGTGCTTTGTCAGTCTTAATTTTTTCAGTCTTCCCATGACCTTTTCTTGTGTTAATCCAATATCTGATAATTGTATTGTTTTATTTCTTGATGAGGTTCTTCTACAATTCCATATCCCCCTGCATTTACTGATGCAAAGAAAGTATTTACAACATTTGCCTTTTCCTTATCCTCTCCAATCAACTCACCCATCTCATTTTTGAAAGGTCCAATGCATTCCCTTTTAAGTGTTTTGCTATTTTTATATTTAAAAAACATTTTTTGGATTAGTCTTGCTCTCCCTTGCAATTCGAGTTTCATTATCTATTTTGCTAAACTAATTGCCATTTTGCAATCTTTGTTGCACTCCCTGTATTTTAAAGGGATAGTAATACTTCGTTTTAACTTTATTTTATTTTGTAGGCATTAAAAAAACATGAAGAATGATATAAGTCTTATCTCTCAAACCTTTATGGTTTATGAGATATTCACAAGCAAAGTTCCCCTCCCCGCCCCTTTTACCTAGTGTAAGCCATCTCTTCTCAGATGTGAGTCTGGTTGTATGACAGTACAGATAACAGAAGGGGACAATTTTCTTTGTATAAAAACAATGAAAGCCCTTCCCCCTTGACAAGTTTTTCAGCTTTTTCCTTTATCTTAATTGAAGATTGTCCCGCTCTGCAGTCTACCTGGGCATCTCCCTTCTGATCTGGTTGAACGGGGGGGGGGGATACTTTGTTTGTGAATATCTCTTAAACCATAAAGGTTTCAGAGATAAGACTTATATCATTCTTCCTGTTTTTTTAATGCCTACAAAATAAAATAAAGTTAAAATGAAGTATTACTATCCCTTTAAAATACAATACATGCCTTTTTTCTACATCTTAATTTAATAGGAGTTCCTCCATACTGACTACATTTATCCCCACCCCTTCTCTGTCCCCATGATCATTTACTTGGACCCAGTTCCTATCTACTCTATCTACATAATTTTTGCTATCTATACCCTCCCCCTTTCCCAGTTCAAAAGATCCTCCAACCTTGTTAGCATTCTCTCCCCTATCACAGTGGCTCCATACCAGTTAGGTGCCATCCATCACTTCCATATAGATTTTACCCAAGAGCAAAGTCAACCCAGTGCTCTAAAAACCCCAAATCCTCCTTACTACACAAATGCTTGAGCCATGCATTAAGCTCCTTGAGCTCCCTCTGCCTAGCTGAACTGGAGCATGGCACAGAAAACACTACCCTAGAGGTTCTTGCCTCAAGCCTTTCACAAGGATGCTGTTGGTACAGTCAGCTTTAAAGCTTCAAAATTTTGGTTTCACCTCTAATGATGAGCAGGAATTTGAAACAAAATAACTATACAAGAGTTTACAAGTTATTAAGATACTTATGCCTAAAATTGTCCTTTGAATGTTGCTTTTGTCAAAGGTATGGCATTGGGGAAGTGAATGGGCATTTTGTGCCATTCCTTTCTGCTGCCATTTGTTTAGCAGTGTGTACTAACAAGGCAGAGAGGGAAGTGGCATAACTTTACTCCATTTTCCAGCTCATGCTATAATGAAGGGTTTGGGGGATATCTCATAATAAAGTCTTAACATTGGAGAAATGTCTTTGTAGGTCTGCACTAAAGTGATTATATAAACTAATGGTGAGATGGCTCAGTTGGTTAAGGCACCAGCTGTAGAATCTGTTTAGACCACAAGGTCACAGGTTCTAGTCCCAGCAGGGTTGACTCAGTCATTTATCCTTCCGAAATAGATAAAATGAGTACCATTAAATTGGGTAATAATATTTATACCCCCAGGACATACTTGAAGATGAGAGACAATCTCAATCTCAACTTTGCTTCCTTCTCACACCTCCATATACATCCAACACAGCGATAATAACAGCAAGACCAGGAAGGAAATTGTACCACAGCTGCCTGTGTCTTTCAAAGCAGTCAAAAAGAATGTTGGGGTATTTGGAGATAAACTTCCATTTTTCCCTTCTCACAGCCCCAGACTCCCTCAGCACAGAGATAATAACAGCCAGATCAGGAGGAGCTTGGATCACATCTGCCTGTATCTTTCAAGTCAATCACACTGAATTTTGGGGTATTTGGGGGTCAATCTCCTTTCTCCCTTCCTCATCCCCAGACTCCTCTAATACAGAGAAGAAATATCTTGCCTAAAAGATTCACTAAACTAAGCACCAACTCTACTTTATTAGCCTGTCTTCTCAAGGTCAAAAATGTGCTGCTTTCTCTTCCACTCATAAACACAGAATGTCAAGATATGAGAACATGACACCCCTTTTATACTATGTGTGCAGGAAAATAAGGGAAACTTGCCATGTGGTTGGGGAAATTGAGTCTTCCCATAGATTTCAAAGCAACAAGTTATTAGAAAAAAAAGCCGAAAAACTGAAGTTTTTGTAAAGATTTTGCCAGCCCCAAAAGTGCCATTTTTCCTCTGTTTTGCTTTTGAGGCTAAATCTTTCACCCATCCCTACTTATTACTGTATTTAGTAATGAATAAAGGAAATACTACTTACTCTTCATAGCAACTTCAACTGATGGTCTTTTGCTTTTGTATATGAATCAAAGACTAAATTCCTAGGGTAGGATTGGTCAAGGAAACATTTTGTAAGAATATGAGCCTGTTCATTATAGTCAGAGCACCTAGGAAAGTTGCATCTAATTCAACAAAACTGTTGATACTGCACATTAGTAGTCACTTTTTGTGGTGCCAACTGCCAACTATGAAAAGCTACATAACTGTTAACATCTAAAGACCTGAACTATGTGTGAGATATGACTTTCTGGCCTGGAATCCCAATTATTTCCAGATTTAAAAAATTCTATTAGGCTTCTGTTTACTGTGTTTGCAAATTGTATTCCCCAGATGATGCTATTCATACATTCGAAAAATTCCTAATATTCTATAAATGCATCAATTAAATGTTGCTCCCCCTGCCAAATAATTGTATCATTAATGAAACAGTGAAAAACACCAAATTCATGCCAAAACTAGTATCCACAAAGATATTTTATGATTCTAAATAACCCATAAAAAGATCTCCCAACCTGCACATAAATGTTATGGTTAAATTTTAATAAAAGTACACGTGAAAGTAAAATATATGGCCTGTAGTAAGAACTGCACTTGGTCAATAGGCATTAAGACATCTCCAGAAAGGAAATTTTTAACCACCTCCAAATACCCTTGTTGGAGAAGATTAAAATGATGTGCTTTCACATCCAGTCACACACAACTATATTGAAAAGGGTATCAACATTTAATTAATGAATTTGTAGAATATAGGAATTTCAAAATGTATGGAATACAATTTACAAACACAGTAACAGATCACATTTTTGTAGATTAATGTATGGTATTTTAATTAATATAATTCATATTTTCATTAACACAATTTCGTTTTTATTTTTAAGTACGATTGTGTATAAACTGTATGTAGTCATAGGATGTGGTCATCATTTAGATGGAGTTTTGCTTATCTAATCACAGTGTGAGGTGGATATATTTGAAGGTGATGTCAGGCACTGTTTATCTGTTTGTCTTTTGCTCTTGATAAACAAAAGTGCAAGCTGCTAAATGATTAGCATAGCCAAATTGTTTATAACCATGGAAACATTTTAATAAATCACAATTAAAATGATCTTACAGTGGGAGAGTAGTGTATATGAGAAGAAATCCAAAGTAAACTGAGCAGGGACAGATGCATTTTCCCTGTATAGTGTGTCTGTTAGGAGGGATAGGCCCCTGGCAACCATCACTAAATGTGAACATATATTTATTACAATTTTTTTTTATATTGTTATTTGTTTTTTTTTCTCATGTTTTCATACACAAGGTAAAAAGGGACTCTTTGCCCATCCCTTTACAAATACTTAAATGGAAATAATAATTTGGCTAGTGACCAATGATGATGGAGCTGCATTGTGAGCCTTAGATGACAAAGAAAAAGACATACAGGAATCCCTTGTTGGTCCCATTAGAAAAGACTAAACTGCATGAAGATTTCAGAGAACCTCCGCATTAGATTTAAAAAACTGACAAAGATAATCTATAGAGCCTGAGAAACACATACATCTGAGCCGAGTTCCAGCCCACTTTGCTGGGTTGATTTGTTGACCCCCCCACCATACAGCTGACATGAAGAATGTTGGGTCTGCCCAATGCCTGCTAATTGTCCATTAGTATTCATTATTGGTCATAAATTAACAACGAGCAAAACCAGTATTAATACATTAGAGCACTGGTTTATTATGATTTACTTTTAGTGAATTTTCTTTTATTCTTATATAAAGTAGTGGAACATCCTATGGATAGCATTTTACTGAAAACAAAACCAATTCAAACATACTGAAGGATTACTTAAATTGTAAGAATTTTCTATTCTTGCACTGGTGGCAGATTTGTTTTTACAGGTGTAATGTACAAAGTAAAATCATCTCAATTCATAACATGCTGAACCAACAACAATAGAATGTCTTTGTAGCACATACTGTAAGTCAAATTGTCTTAAAATATAATTCTTACCAGCAGAGAGGTCACAGGGCCAGCTTATGTTTGAGTTAGTGAAACAATGACAAAGATATACATGAAAAGAATGAAAAGTGATAGTAACATCTGCTAATGAAAACATCTGTTGAGTACTTAACAATGTTTCAGTTGTCATATCATATGACTTCACTTACTGAATGGAATTTGGCATTTTGAACTTTACCACTACCTTAACAAGTTTTCCTCTGCTTTTATGTAAACACGTTGCCATTTGGATCTATGTGTAAACATGCATGAAACTAAATATGAGTTCTCTAACAGGTACTATATTAAGAGCAACACATTTTCTTTGATTTTATGGTTTGGTTCTTTCAAACATAAACGGAGAAATTCTGGGTCAAACCAATGGCACCACGGGGCACAAATAATTGATGCTATTGTTTACATGTGGTTTATAACCCATTGACTGTTAGAGAGATCACCATTACTTGGCTTTGCTCTCTAGCATTCAAGGATTTAAAATTGTAGGAATTTGACCCTGGTGGTTTGCAGGTGGTTTGATACTGGATTACTCCTGTTTTCATTTAAACAGTGACTACCAGTGGTTTAACATTACACTCATCTCAGTAATGTATTAATTACCATGTTTCACTGAGAGGCTTTTTTCTCTCTTCTGTTATATTCAGTTTCCATGTTCATTTAACTGTTTATTGATTTATTTTTCCTTTGCACTCTTTCTTTCTCCCTATTTTTCTCTCCCCATGTTTATCATTCTATCCATCAATATCCAATTTACCCATTTTATTACACCCTATTTCCCTCATTGTTTTCTCCCAATGATCTGCATTTTATTGTAGGACATAAATTGTATCAAATTGCTTACCTCACATATTCCTATTGAAGTTTATATAGAACCTTTTAGATGAAACATGTGAAAATTAAACCAAGAAATGAAGCACAACCACTGTTTTTCTCTCACTTCCTTACTCTGTACCATTCTCTCTTCCAGTAGAGTATACTACAGTGAAAAACATTAGATCTGTATAACCCATTCTAATTATGGATATAGATATGACCTACATTTTGTCAAAGGATGGTAAATTTATAGCAAAAAAGGGTTCACCTTTAGTAATTTTTAGTAACATTTTGATCACCCTATGTATCAAAATCCCAACCAGAAGTTCCACTACTGATTGTTAGAAATGTCATTGCAGATTATGCACTTTATGTCTCAATGTTAAGTGAGAAGCAGTTCAATGGCAGGATAATATTGCTTTTTGAGGCATGAGTGAGGAAACACGTGATATTAATCTGCAATGGCTCTGCATTAGCTATGAATCTTATAGGTGCTCATAAATTAAGAGTTAATTTATCCTCTATTTGTCATTGAGGGGTTAACAATCCTGTAAGGAGAGAAGATTATTCAAAATTATGTGATAAGGGAAGCTTTCTGTTTTCACAAACAGACTTTCAAATGGTTTAATCAGTGAATGGAACATCAGTCACATCTTATATTTTTTCTGAAATTTTCCTAGCATATAGGGGCCAGTTTTCTATATTTTCAAGTTCTTGTTTCTGTTTCATGCAATATCGGAGGATATTTATCTTTGCTCTGGATGGTAAACAATTAAGCTTACGTTTAATTGCAGGGGTATGTGAGGCACATAAGGGTTTTGAGCTTTTTCACATGAAAGTAAATGTTTTATAAGACCTGGAAAGAAAGAAACAGGATGAGAGAGGGACTGGATGATTTTTGAAAAATGGAAGAGAAAGAGAGAAGGGTTAGTAGGAACAAGATGGTGAGTAAGGAGGTGGTAGTGAAGAGATATTTAGTCCCTGAGAAAGACTGGGACCAATATATCAGGAAAGATAAATGGAGTAAAATTAATGAGTGAGAGAGAAGGTAGGGCAGAGAGTAAGGAAAAATGGGAGAGAGAGAGAGAAAAAGAAAGGCAGGGTAAAGTGAGACAGACATGCTTATAAAGTTGCAGCTCACCAAAAAAGCTCTACTTTTTTAGAAAAATAATAGTGGCAGTGACCTACTATGATTCAAGTTTGAAGGTAAGTGAATGCAACTTTTTCCTAGACATAACATGCTATTTGTTTTAAAACAGGAAACAAAATACAGAAACAAAACACATTTCATAAAACATATTTTGTATGAAAACTGAAATTACATAATTGTTTCAATCATCCCTCAGACCTCCTGATATTGCTGCATAGGACATTAGGATGGGGACTACCCCTTTGATTAAGAGTTGGAAAAAGGTGAAGTAGAGGCTGGAATTTATGACCTCCAGTATATTTTTGCACTGTAAAAATGATATCAAGAGTTTTGCTAAAAGCTGCAATTGTGGGAGTGTAATTTGCTCTCAGAATGTACTTCAGAGTTAATGTTTAACATCGAAAGACAACAACAGGGCTACTAGGAGAACTATATTTTATATTTTCAGATTAGCCCCTGGAGGACTTAGGCTATTGTGTACATTGAGGACCTTGTCAAATTTCACATTTTTTGATATGTATTTTTTAACTAGGTTTAAATTTTTTATTGTGTACCCATGCAAACTACATATTTTTTTACAGAACAGAATACATTTTGGTACCCTGATTAAATGCATATCCCCTTTTTATATTAATAATATATATGAGAAAAAGAGTTAAAAGTGCATTGAGGGACATTACATTTTTAAATGAACAATAATGTAATTGTTTAATGATTAGTTATTATTTTATAGTTAGGTGTACAGACTGTCAGCAATACCCTGTCTCTCAAGCTATGTGATGAACAGGAGCATGCCTTCCATTTTAAGTGTGACGATTGTAACTCCAAAACCAATTTCTCAGTAAATCAAGAGAAGGAATTGATTTCCATGCCCTGTTTAACATCAATTTAATAAGCTACATATGCCAGATTTCCTCCACTTAATGCCAGTTGCACCAAAAGAGAGGATAAGAGAACAGTCTACGGGGTTTTGGGGGTTATCATTTCCTCTATTCATTGCTTCAATAAACTAAGCAAGGAGGAAATTGCTTGTCTGTATGTCATTTCCCTGTGTACACTATGGGGCAGGTGTGTAGGGCTTTCTGGCAGGAGTGTGTCCTCTGGCATCCACTACATCGGTCATGCTCTGTAGTGCAAAACCTTAAATGCAGTCAGTGGGGCTACATTGGCAAATACATAAATTTAGCCCCTAGTTTCAATGAAAATATTCATATCTACTTTTACAGTCTTACTGCTGGTAACTAATTCCCAGTAGTTAAAAGGGGAACAGACCATATCTGCTAAGTGTTCATATGAATTTTCACATTGCAATCCAATGGATCACAATAGATCAATTTTGGAAAGAATCCAGTTGAATTAGCTCCCTGGAGTGAAGGAAAGGAAGTCTTCCAGAGATAGAGTCCTCATGTCTCTCGCTGCAGAACACTGCTGACACTTTTGTGTCTTAAATAAATGACATGGAGAGTTAAGGCACAAAAGTGTGTTAGGCAATTAACATGAATGCTAATAGTTATTTGAATTTACTGCTTCTTGTGTTATAAAATCTAGTTTTACTCAAGGAAGATTTGAAAGCCAATTAAACAGCGATACAGAAAGGATAGGCATTCTAGCATACAATTTCCAAGTTAGTAAAAATATTCTGTAACACAGAAAAGCATTTGTAAAATATTATGTATTCAATTGTAAGCATAGATAGTAAGATGTTTACACTGTATTTCATATTTCACTGTAAATTAAACAAATGTATTCAGTACATGCTAGAAATATTTACTCCTAGCTAGGATAAATACTAATGCAACAATAAAGTTAACTGGGAGGTCTAAGATCTGTGAAAGCTTACTTAAAATAATAAAACTTTCAAAAGCAATTTGGAATGACGTAAAGAATGACTTTATTCTGGTGATTATTAAGTGATGAATTCTCTATGGTCTGTGCTAGCTTTATATTTTACATTTGCAGCAATAAACCCTTCATTGTACCAAGAGCCAGAAACCATAAATGAAAAACTGTGAAAGTATCACTGTATAATAACCTGGCTTCTATCATGCATACATTATATCCACAAATAGTAAATGGTCTAGATTTTGAATATTTCTACTATCCTATTATATTCAAGTCTAGACAGTTATTCTATTACTTTAAATGTATATAACATCTAAATAAAGCAAGTATGTCACACAGTTCCTATATGACACTGAACTTCTGAATAAATAATATGTAGGATGATAGGAATGTCTTCCTTTGAGATGGAAGAAAAGTGATTTTTTTTCTTGTGGAAAATTTTGTGAAGATAAAGCAATTTACCGCTTTTTCAGCATAATTTCCAACACATTGAAAAGCCATAAGATTTCTGCCTTTTCACAAACCCAAATACATTTCCCACTAGATCTTCACCATTTTACTCATATGTCCAAGTATTTCCACAGCTACACAGGCTCACTGTATGTGGCTATGGATACCAGTGCAGCTGGACAATGCTGGAACTCCTGGGAAGTCAGTATATGTTTTTCTCTGGTTACCTGTTTCCTAGAACAAAGCTGAGGGATCAGAATGTATAGTTCTATGGATACCATGGGACAAGGTTGTAATGGTAGGCAATGGAGAACCTCTAGCTGCTCCACAACTGCAATTTCTATAATTTCCTGATGACTGACAGGAAACGATCAGAGTTGTTGTTTAGCTGAAGCTGGAGGGCCTCTCATTGCCCATCATGTTCCAGCCAAAGGCTGTATGGGTGATGCAAGTTGTAGTCACTAACAACTGTAGGTCCAAATATTAACTTTCAATGACCCTAGATCTTACCATGTGTTACGCTTAGTGCAGTATCAGATGAATGTTTTAAATAAAAGGTACCCAGTTCTAACTTCCACACAAGTTTTTCCCAAACATTTCACTATTACAAAAAATGTAGGTCTGGTTGACCAAACAATACACAGCTATTTAACTTGGCCCAAAAGGATTTTAAAATCTATTCTAAAAGGATGCAAATCAAATGAAAATTGAGAGGGTGACATCAGTGACATCAGCTTCCTCATTCAGATGGCGCTGGCTTTGTTTAGTAAACCAGATACTGCTTACTGAACTGGTGTAACTATGTCAACTATACTATGTGTTCAGACAGGGAGATATTTCCCTCCTCTGAACCTTTTCACTGTGTCCTAAGTGCTAAATACCGCAAAAACATTAACTGCAGCAATGGAGGTGCTTTATAGACAGTGACAATTATTAGTCACTATCTAAAATCATTTAAAAGAACATAACATTTGGAGCATTATATTCTCTTTAAACAACAGTAACCATTACATTTCTCCAAAGCTTACAAACCAAATGAATCTAACCAATATTTTTGTGAATGCTAATTATTGGTAACCAAATTAGATTCTCCACAGCACATTTCCAATAGCTCTAAGTTTCATAAGGATAGATAAGGAAAGTAAAGGACACCAGAAAGCTGCCTATATATCTTATTGCCCTACTGCTGCACACTACAAAAAATAAGAAAGATTGACTTGGTAAGGGTGACTTACTCAACTTAATTACAAAGATGAAGAATTAGGTCTGCCTTGAAGAATATGGTTTAGGGGTGTGAAAACCAGCAGATTGATTAATTACCAACTTTGTGAAAGCATATTAATTTACTTATCCCTGCATGTCCACTTCCTTATCAGCTAAATCATTTATAATAATGCTTCTACTTCATTTATGATTGTTTTAAACATTGAGCTTTGTGCACAGAAGACAAGAAAAACAATTCTGGGGCAAACCATCTGCACCATAGGGGAGAAATAATAAAACCCAATTGATTTAACCCTTTTACTACTAGAGAGGTATGCAATATATTGTATTGCATTGCATTGCATACCTCTATGGCACTCAAAGACTGAATGGGCATTGTAACCCTTTAAATTATAGAGAATGCTCCAGTGCCTCTCTTCACACTATGCTGGAGATCTCACTAGCATACAGGGGGTTAAAAGACCCTTTTACCTGAAAGAGAATGTGTCCCCTTTGGAGTAGTTACTTTGCAAAATAATTTCTCTTCTTGGGCTCACTACTATTAGCCCTGTTAGTTTTCAAACCAAGCGGTGGTGATTTTGATAGCACAATTTACAGTTCTATAAATTGTGCTGTCAAAAACCACCGCCATGGAAAAATAACCAACAGGAACAAGATTTGCACCCATTGGACATCACGTAAAAAAAAAGCAGACTTTGCTATCCTATTCTATGCAGTGGCTTCACCACATGTGAAGTACCGCATTTTTCATGGGGAAAATTATGCACCATGAAAAGAGGTGCAGAGTCCTTAACATGAGATGAAAACCATCAGTATGTGTTGGAAAACTGTTTTCCAACACATACTTGTGATTGAAAAATAGAAAAAGATTAACCCTATGAGTGCCAGCAAGGTATGCAACACACTGGTACTCATAAGGTTACTCTACAAACAGTTCCCACATGTCGCGACAAATAAAAAGTTACGAGTAATCCTGATGTCCAGAGGGGTCGCAGTGGCCATCGTCTTTTTCAGTCTTCTTTTCTTTCTTCTTGTCTTCTTCTCTACATTTATGTTTAAAAGAAGAAAAAACTGTTAGTGCTTTATGTCAATTGAAATAAAAAATTAAGCCCCCCCAAAGATGCAACCGTTAACCCTTTGAGCTCTGGATAGGTAGCCCTCCGGTGCTCAAAGGGTTAAGATAGGTGGCTTTTTCATGTCTGCTTTAAAAAGATCTAATGTTTTTTAAATTTTTATCTTGTATATTAAATTTGCCCAATATCTTCCCCCTTCTGCCTCCGCCGCCACTGTCTCCACTGGTGACCTCTTAGGTTGTTGCCCGAGTGAGACTGTCGGGATTTTAAACCGAGACTGGCTTTTATATGCCAGTCTCAGTGCAAAATAAATTGGAAGCCTCCCCCAATTGGCTTGGACATGCTTATGCACCTTCCAGCCAATCAGCTTCTAGAATCAGCTAACTGGAGGCTGCAAGTTATTTTGAACCAAGACTGGCATATAAAAGCCAGTTTCAGTTCAAAATCTTGACAGCCCGAGAGGTGGGCGTGGCAGGGTCTGCTCCAGTCCAAATGCCTTCTGCAGCCAGTGGAGACAGAGGAGGCAGGGGGGGTGGTAATTGGGCACATTTAATATACAAGGGAAAAATGTAAAAACATTAGATTTTTTTAAAGTGGGCATGAAGATGCCACCTATTTTAACCCTTTGAGTGCTGGAGGGCTAAGGGGGAAATCACCTTGGCACAAACATCCTCATCACACATATTAAACACAGACTCCATGACATTTATATGTAGCATGTTAAAGCCAAACACCACCAGAGAATCAGGCACCACTGTTTCTGTACCCCCTGACTCTCCCCAAAGGCTACAAAAGGTGAGGTGCACACAATCTGAGTGTAGATTGTTACAAGCAACTGTCTTTTACTATTGTTCCCCTACACTCAGTCTACACTCAGATTGTGTGCGCCTTTTCTCTCTCTGTTTTGGTGGTATTGTCTTTGAGAAATAAGGGCTTAATTGGAAGCCCAGAAGAGAGGGCTGCACTGCTGGTGAAATTCACGGAAGATCTCAAAATAACTTATACAGGTTATGTTATTAATTTATATATAGTCTCAACTCTGTTTTTTAAATTGGTGTATTAGCACTTGAAATTTTTTGTGAAAAAATGTGAGGTGGAAATCAAAGAGTAGGAAGAATAGAGAAACCCAGACAGAGCTTGAAAGCTCGATGGAGATCAAAACACCTTGCTTGCCATCACATTCTTGCTCTAGGATCCGGACACAGGAAGATGTAGCTGCATCATCTTGTGATCCACCTCGTTCATCGTTATCTCCTCCACCAACTGATAGTCATTGTGTAGATGTCAGGATGTGGCAGTTTGTGTTCACTCGTTGCACTGCGCTGACCACACATGGCAATGTGGTGGAGGATAATGGTAACCAGGGCCTCAATTGGCATCTGAAGAGATTCCATCCCACAGAATATGCTAAGCTGGAGGCAGAGAGGTCTCATTGTATTGTAAGCTATCACGTGTCCTTAGTGGAGAGTGGACAAGGGGCATAGTGACATCAGCAGTACTTGGTTTCTGCTGGGATGATTTTACATTGGGGACCCTAAGCATCATGGTGTTTGGATAGAGTTGTGCCAGGCATTTGATGTGAGTGCAGATGTGCCCATTGTTTCCAGTCCTTCCCTTATTTAACAGATACACTGTGCACATTGCAGTTGCTGATGAAAGGTGCAGTTCCTTCCTGCTCTCAAGGGAATAATTTCTATTCAACAACACACCCATGCTTTTAGAGAAGGGGCAGGTGGAGAAGCATTGTTGTCCAAATTATTTTTCTCCACGTATACCTGAAGTGGTGGGGGCTAGTTGTGGTGCTGCTACTGCCTCAGGTACCTCACTGGACTAGTAGTGCAGTGGTTCTCAACTCCGGTCCCCGGGACCCACTAACAGGCCAGGATTTGATGATTTCCTTGTTAGAGCACAGGTGAGATAATCAATGTGAATGAGCCTCTGATCACCACTTCTGTGCTCTAGCAGAGAAATCCCTAAGTCCTGGCCTGTTAGTGGGTCCCGAGGACCGGAGTTGAGAACCACTGTAGTAGTGGCAAGTGGAACCATGATCATTCATCACACATATCACTGCTGTTGTTGATCCCATTCCCTTGAAGCTGACTAGTCATCCTACTAAACAACTCAACAGCAAGAACAGAAGTCACAAATGCTGAATAACATGAATTGCTGGCACTAGGCGAGTAGGGCATATGTTTTTATTGTCCTCAGGGTTTGTTCTTTACACAGAAACCAGACACCTACAAAAAAATTGGGGGGGGGGGCTTGTTTCTAACAAGCCTAAGTCCTTTTCACTGCTCCTTCCCCACTCGCCAGCTGCTTCTTGCTCGCAGCGGGTTGGGCCTTCCGGGTTGTGGAGGATGACCGGTCGCACATGAGCAGGACGCAGCTGTCTTCCTTCTGCTGTCTGCGCATATGTCCGGCTCGGATAGCCATTCATTGAGCCTCCGCAAATCACACAGGGCTCCCAGGCAAGCCTCCCTCTTCTTTCACTCCTATTGGCTGGTACTTCCTATTTGAACGGGCTACCCCAGGCTTAGGGTACCCTTTCCATGAGCTCTGTAGCATTTCTGACTCTTGTTACTCAGTTAGTTCACCTGGTTCTGACCTCAGCCTGCTCTGACTAATCTGGATCTCCAGCCCCTGGTTCTGACTACAACCTGCTCTGACTACTCTAGATTCTCCAGCCCCTGGTTCTGACCACAGCCTGCTCTGACTAATCTGGATCTCCAGCCCCTGGTTCTGACTACAACCTGCTCTGACTACTCTGCTTCTCCAGCCCCTGGTTCTGACCGCAACCTGCTCTGACTACTCTGGATCGCCAGCCCCTGGTTCTGACCACAGCCTGTCCTGACTATTCTGATTCTCCAGCCCCTGCTTCTGACCACAGCCTGCTCTGACTACTCTGGATCTCCAGGTCCTGGCTCTGGCCAGGCTCCGTTCCTGCCTTCTGCTTGACCACCGCTCCTGAAGCACCTCCTGCCTATTTCCTGCCAGCCAGGTTCTTTACGGTTTCCAGTGTACTCCTATCCTGGTTGTACCCTGGATCAACTGGGGTGGAACAATCTGGTTTCGTGACCAGCACCTCTAACTCAGCTTCGGCTACAGCACAGGAGTACCTGGCACTCTGTCACCCATCTCTAGCTTCTCTTCCTAGCATCGCACCCAAGCTTCTGTTCCTGTGTCGGCATCACACGGGTTCTTACTCACCGGGTGGTGACAGTCCTATAAATCACTGATTCCTCAGGGCTTCTGATGCTAACAAGCCAAGGTTCAACAAATCAATATTTCCTTTATGCTTGGGCCTAGCACAAGTCTAAGTCCTACAAATCAATATTTCCTCAGGACTTTGGCCTAACACTACTTTAAAGGGATATTAATGTATCATAATAAAAGCAGCTCTAATTAATCATCATAGTATTTGGGCCTTGGAGAGTGTTATTTCAATTCTGTCAGAGTTGTAGTTCAAGAGTAATTCAATGACAAAGTATCCCCCTCCTGCCCCTTTTACTGATGTAACACTGCTCAGCCAGATCAGAAGGGAGGTGCCCAGGTAGACTGCAGAGAGGGACAATCTTCAATCAAGATAAGGGAAAAAACTGTCACGATAAGGGAAAATCTTGTCAAGGGGGGCAGGGCTTTCATTGTTCTCATAGGAAGAAGATTGTACTGCTGTTATCTGTCTGGTCTTACAACCAGATTCCACATCTGAGAAGAGATGGCTTACACTAGGTAAAAGGGGTGGGAGGAGAAACTTTGCTTGTGAATATCTCTCAAACTATAAAGGTTTGCGAGATAAGAATTATATCATTCTTCATGTTTTTAATGCCTACAAAATAAAATAAAGATAAAACAAAGTATTACTATCCTTTAAGTCCTACAAATCATTGTTTCCTCAGGGCTTGAGCTTAATACAAATCTAAGTCCTACAACAAATCAATGTTTTCACAAGGCTTGTGCCTCTAATAAGTCTATGTCCTACAAATCAAAGTTTCCTTGGGCTTGGGCCTCTAACAATAAGTTTAAGTCCTAACAAATCTTCCTCTAAATCATCCCCATCAAGAATCAGTCTTCTCCAATCACAGCTTACATCAGAGGATCCTTGTCACGTTAATTACCAATTTCGTATTTTTTTAAATTTAATTTTTTCTATTTTTTTACTTTCCCCCCAATCC
The DNA here is from genome assembly GCA_037306005.1 of Rhinophrynus dorsalis. Taxonomy (NCBI): domain Eukaryota; kingdom Metazoa; phylum Chordata; class Amphibia; order Anura; family Rhinophrynidae; genus Rhinophrynus; species Rhinophrynus dorsalis. The sequence goes on from CM074721.1 coordinate 314,627,023, forward strand.
CAGTCAACAAACCCCCCAAAATATTTCCCTGTTCAACTGATTCTTTCCCCAAACACCACCAACATAGGCAACCTCAGACCTCTCACTGAGGAGAAGTCAGTCACTAACACTAGCAGTGGCCAAAGGGACTGGGAGCCCACATTTCAAGACCACCACCAGTGTTTTTTTTTAAAGAAGAAGCTGGATGAACCCTGAGGCTAGTGTCTCTGAGGAGATATGTATCACGGTGCCCGTGATTGCTGTCTTTCTTTGTCAGTTACCTGTAGGGAGCTCTCCATTGGCTGTCTGCCTTCAGCCCGCCCTGCATTACCTATTTAGACTGAGCCTGGGCACCCTTTGGTTGCCCTTTCGTGTTGTATCTATGCTGCTCGCATCTCCATGGAGTTCCTGCGCTTCTTGGGCCTTGGCTATGTTCCTGCTTGTCTGAGATCGTCTAGTTCCTGCTCACCAGTCACCCTGGTTCCTGTATCCGTTCCTGATCCGGTTGAGATTGCTGTCTTGTCGCTGTTCCCTGCTGCAATCCTTGCTGCCGTTCCTGATCCGGTTGACCGTCTGGTGTGCTGGTTCCTGTCCTCCTCAGATGTGTTCCTGATCCTGGATTGCCTGCAGTGTGCTAGTCCTCCATAGTCGCTCCGGCGACATTTCTATTCCTCTGTTGTGTCTCCAGTACGCAGGTACTGGTTTGCTCCTCAAGTAACAGGCTGCTGTTGCACCGGTAGAGAGATTGGTTTTCCCAGTACGCGGGTACTGGTTCGCTCCACTAACAACCGGCTGCTGTTGCACCGGTAGAGAGATTGGTTTCCCCAGTACGCGGGTACTGGTTCGCTCCACTAACAGCCGGTTGCTGTTGCATCGGTAGAGAGATTGGTTTCCCCAGTACACTGGTACTGGTACACTCCACTAACACCAGTTGCTGTTGCACCGGAAGAGAGATTGGTCTCCCAGTAAGCGGGTACTAGTTCGCTCCACTAGCAACCGGCTGCTGTTGCACCGGTAGAGAGATTGGTTTCCCCAGTACGCAGGTACTGGTTCGCTCCATGCCTTACATTGCTGTCATGTCCTAGACAGCTCCGGTGGTCCGTTGGTTCTCCAGTATGCGGGTACTGGTTGGCTCCTGTACTTCTTGCTGGCTAGCCACATTTAATATCTATTTGCCTCTGCATTCATCCTATGTGACTGATTGTTCCACCTAGCCAGTCACCGAGGCTTAGTGGTTGCCACCCTGCTCTGTGTCCAGGCTGCCTTGTCCGGTATATTGGTAAGGCTGGAAGAACCTAATCCTCTCTTTACCATCTTGGGTTGCCTTACCCGGTATTGGCAAGGCCGGTAGAGCCTCTGTACTTGTTGTCTCAGCCTCAAGGCTGCCTTGCCCGGTATATTGGCAGGGCCGGTAGAGCCTTCTCTATTTCGTTATACCTGTCGCCAGGCTGCCTTGCCCGGTATATTAGCAGGGCCGGTAGAGCCTATCACATTCTTCGTACCAGTCTCCTGGCTGCCTTGCCCGGTATATTGGCAGGGTCGGTAGAGCCTATCTATTCCTTGTACCAGCCTCCTGGCTGCCTTGCCTGGTATATTGGCAGGGCCGGTAGAGCCTGATCCTCATGATTACCATTGCTTATGCTCTAAGTCATTTCAATTTATATGTACGTGTATGTTACCCTATAGGGTTGTCTTAAACTTTTCAACAAAGTTCTGTTTTTACCTAACTCCGTGTCTGAGAGTCTTAACAAACCGTGACAATATGTGTCACTAACACTAGCAGTGGCACTACTGATAAAGGGAGTGGGAGCCCACATTCCCCAGATCCAATGAAGCAAAGTCCCCCAACATCATCTATCCCTTGTGATCTAGGGGTGGCAGACTTGTTACATCTGTCAAAGCAGCAGGATGATGATGAGAGGGCCAGCATGCCACATTCTGGAAAGAAGGCGAAAATCAAGTTGAAACAACATAAGCCCTGATTAAGAAAGAAAATCATCTGGCCTTGTATATATTGCAAGCCTGAGTCCTGCAAACTATTACATACTCAGGGCTTTTGTTTGGCTAACCTTGCTGCTCTCTGTGTATGCCTGCTGCTGTGCTGGCTAACCATTACTTTAAATAAATGTGTCAGATATGTATGGTGGTAGTGGTCTGGTGTGATTGATATATTCCACCAGGGTGCAACACATGATATCAGTACTTTAAAACCTCTATTTTCAACAAACGAAAAGGACAAAATGTCAACAGAACATTATGGTAAGTTTGCTATTCCACAGGAGCACTTTTGCATTATGTTTTTGCAGATTTTGACTTATTTCTGACAGCTTAGTAAGTGTGTGATGGCAGTACATAGTGGAAGAACTTTGTCACTTTATTACTTTAACACCATCACTTGTGGAGGAGGAGGTGGTGGTGGCGGTATGTGTGGGCTCTCTATGACTTTTGTCATCTCCAAAAACAAACTCAGTCATATTCCTCTGCAGAATCTTGGTACACTCTCTGACACATCAACAGCACTTCTATTATGTAACCCAGAGCCCCAGGAACTTTTAAGGGTGCTTCTGCTGCTTCTAGTTGTGGCAACTCTGACCTGTTGATGCTATGTCTCCCAGTCAGACCTATTGTTGTGCTTCAGGTGGAAATTCATCGAGGAGGTGCCTAAGTATGAGCCTGCTTTCCCCCTGCTCACATACTTCTTACACAGACAACAGATAACAACATGCTTAGCTTTTTGGATCCTAAGTGGGGTATATCCATACTGCGGCCATCATGGACGTAGGGTCCTGAGGGCTTCTACTACTATTACTGGGGCTATATGTTGCTAAAATTGTACTACTATGAGGTGTCACAGGTGCTGTACTTCCAAGAGTAGCAGATGTACTCATCATATGTAAGGCTTTGGATGCTGGCAAACTGTGTTGTTGCTGGCTACTTAACACCATTAGTTTGTGTGACTGAGTGGGACTTGGACTTGGAAGCTGTGATAATGTTGATGATGACTGACAGGATAACTGTGTATTTTTGAGCATCTTTGCCGTCCAGGGTCAGACTTTTCAGTTTTCTCAAACAATTTATAAGCAGGCGTAGTGCTCCTTTTCAGTGGCGGAAGACTGAGCCTTTACCTTTCAGTTCATTTTCTGCCCAAGCTATCATCCATGTCACTCTCAAAATGATCTCTACCTGAATAAGAGAAGAATGGATGAGTGCATTCTAGATCATCATCAGTAATTGTCATTGTCAGCATCCCCAACCTCTTCTTTCCCACTACTTTTATATTCCTCTATGCTTTTTAAGGTCTCAAACAAAATGGTGGATTACTTCAATAACGTTGATGTATTCAGCATAATACAACTATTCCTTTGCCTATGACTATATTAGTAATGTATTGGGGGCAGTATTATGAAGTTGAAAGTTCCTCTTTAATTACTTTTTTAAACTCTTTCAGTACTGGTTTGCTCACCTTAGAGGGAACTTTTTTTAGAAGTCTAGAATGAATGTGTACAACATAGAAAAATGTAGAAGAATGTTTCTATATTTAGCAAAACTATGTGATGGGAAAAATACAGCTTGACGAATTGTGCAGAACAATATATAATATTATTTAATTTTAATCAGAAATGACATGTGCTAATAACTGTAACTGTACCATAAGGATCAAACTAAAATTCATCAAGCTCCCATTTATTTAAATAGGGTTCTTTACCCCAGAATGAAATGTGTTGGACAGCTCTCTGGCATTCAAGGCAGTTTAGCATTCTCTAAAGCATGATAAAAAGGTGACAAAGTGGAGTTGACTTCTCCAGTGGCATCACTTCTCCAGTTCCTGTGTTATTTTATGGTGCCTATGCACTAAGATCTCCAAAACTGAAAAAATGTTAGTGTATAGGTTCCATAGAATAACACAGGAACTGGAGAAGTGATATCACTGGAGAAGTCATCTCCACTTTATCACCTCTTTATCATGGCTTAGTGAATCTCCCCCAGGTGTTAAATGCTCCATTTAAATCAATAGGAATTTTTGTTTCATATTATGCAGTTGGTGTGCCCCAAAATTGTTCAACTTTTGTGTATAAGGCACATATAGAAATTCAGTTCACAGCAGCACATTCACTTCAAAAAATGATGTGGTTCATCAAAAAAGTAAGATCAATAAAACTGACAGAACAAAGATGGCCTTGAAGCTTACTACAGCTTGGAGGCTTATAACCCTTTGCTCTTTCATGTTTTATTAATGTGATTTTCATGAAAAGCAATCGCTTTCACTACACCGCTGCTTTCCTTTTTACCTCTCACATCTCAGAGGGAATGAATAGGATAAGCACAACACGGAAACTAATGGAATTAAATTCTCTTTGGTTATGATGGTTTTGTGTATGAAAAAAATGTATGCACCTACAATTAAGGTGGTGTATTAAAAAGAACTGGAGTAATTTTGGGGCAAATCAGTTTCACCAAAGATTTAAAAAATAAAACAAACAAAAAAATACCATTAACCTTTTGAGTGCCAGAGGAGTGTCCAACGAATTGCAGCACCAACAATCTGGTCACCCCAATGGCACACAAAGGGTTAACCCCTGAATGATGAATAACATGCCAGGACCATCACATAATCCCATCCTTTGAGGACGTATGATGATGATGGCAACTCATGTGTTAATGATCACAGTTTACCTCAGAGTACAGTGTCATCATTGCAGGGAGACTGTAATTGACTGCTCAGTCAGTTCCAGCCATTCCCTGGTGGCGTGGTACAAGATTGTTGCTACAAAGATTACAAGTGTCAATAGAGCCACGTGACAAAGGCAATGCATATAAACATTGCCTTTGACATTGTTCCCTGCCTTTCATTCTTCCTCATTGTGATTGTGAGGAAGAGAAAAGCAGAGAACACAGTTTCCAATACCTCAAATAATCAATGATGGGGGGGACTTTTTGTGCTGGGAAAAGAACTGTTGGGGAGAGCATAAAAAATTAGATATATTAGATATTGACCCCTCCTTGTGTAAAAAAAAATGATTTAGAGCAAGACCAATGCATTTATTTGCACAGACTAATTTATAAATATATAAATAGTGAAGTTTAAAGTTTAGGTGAGTTTTATTACTGTGGAGCAATGTGCTACACTTATATGCACAATCTAAAAGAGGGACACCAGGGTAGGAAAGAGGGATATAGAAATTTTCATCTCAGAGAGACATGTCCCCCCATAAAAAGGTACATGTGGGAGGTATGAATGATTGTTACCTTTTATCCTATTCCTGTTAAAAATTCAGAATTGGCACAAAAATCACCACTGTAAAATTTATATGTGTTTTTTTAATGTTATATTATTATCAAATTAAATGATGGGTTATACAAACAAATATGTCATCAAAATAAATCCATATTTTCCCTTAAAAATGGTATATAATGTATGTTGCTGTTCCCACAGCATGCCATTCTGTGTTTGTTAGAGGAAGAGAGAACAGCACATTTTCAGTTAGAAAAGTCAGGTTAATAAAAAAGAGTTAAAGCTTAGTTTAGGGAAAGAGACAGGCAGCCATGATCCAGGTGCCATCCTGATCTGGCTGTTATTTCTGTGCTGGGCAGTCTATGGCTGTGAGAAGGGAGCAAAGGAGAATTGTGCTAAATACACCAAACTTATATGTGACTGCCTGGGTGTCACGGTTTATTATGACTCTCAGACACAAGTTTTAGGTAAAAAAAAATCAATTTTATTGAAATAATAAATTGATAACTTAGGATGGCAATAACATACATTTATATATATACAGGATATAGCACAGACAGAAGGCAGACTCTACCGGTCCTGTCAATATACCGGACAGGACAGTCTATAGGCTCTACCGGCCTTGCCATTACCGGGTAAGGCAACCTGCAGATGGAATAGCATAACGGTTCTACCGGCCTTACCAAATTACCGGGCAAGGCAGCCTCAATAGATACACAATGTCGGCTCTACCGGCCCTGCCAATACCGGGTAAGGCAACCTCAGATGGAATGTGGCAAAAGGTTCTACCGGCCTTACCAATACCGGGCAGGGCAGCCCAGAGATAGTAGCAGCAGTCAGATGAAACTGGCAAATTAGCAGAATCGTTAAGCAGCAAGGCTTTGGAGCAAACCAGCGTCCGCACGCTGGGAACAACACTGAATAGTATAGCCGTAAGGCTTTGCGAGCAAGCCAGTGACCGCACACTGGGGTAACAAGTGAGTAGTATAGCCGCAAGGCTTAGGAGCAAACCAGCGTCCGCACGCTGGGACCAACACAGATTTGTATAGCTGATAGGCTTTGGAGCAAACCAGTGACCGCACACTGGTGTAACAAGCGAGCTTGTATAGCCGCAAGGCTTAGGAGCAAACCAGCGTCCGCACGCTGGGACCAACACAGATTTGTATAGCTGATAGGCTTTGGAGCAAACCAGTGACCGCACACTGGTGTAACAAGTGAGTTTGTATGGCCGCAAGGCTTAGGAGCAAACCAGCGTCCGCACGCTGGGACCAACACAGATTTGTATAGCTGATAGGCTTTGGAGCAAACCAGTGACCGCACACTGGTGTAACAAGTGAGTTTGTATGGCCGCAAGGCTTAGGAGCAAACCAGCGTCCGCACGCTGGGACCAACACAGCTATGTAGAGCTGATAGGCTTTGGAGCAAACCAGTGACCGCACACTGGTGTAACAAGTGAGTTTGTATAACCGCAAGGCTAAGGAGCAAACCAGCGTCCGCACGCTGGGACCGACACAGAATTGTAGCAATGTCACCAACGCGACCAGGCAGAAGGTCGCCAGGATACTGAAGACAGGTGATGAGATGACAGGAACCAGCAACCATCAGTCAGGTCAGGAAACAGCATAGAAGAAGTTCAGCAGTAACTGCAACACCAGAGACTAGGCCGGAACCAGGACTGGAGTAACTCAGCATCCAGGAAACACTGGAACAGTAGAGATCAGGAACCCAGGAACACAGGAGATCAGGAACTCAGGAACACTGGAACAGAGGCCCAGCTATCACTAGCATAGTGATAGCAAGAAGGTCAGAAACAACACGAAAGGGCACTCAAAGGGTGCCCAATCCAGGTTTAAATAGGCAACAAGAGGCGGGCTAACTGCAGACAGCCAATAGAAGCCCCCTACTGGTGACAGACAGGGAACTGCAGCAATCACGGCACCGTGATAGTACCCCCCTCTCAAAGACCCCCTCTCCTAGAATAGGGTTTAGGTTTCTGTGGGTACTTGGCATGAAAGATCCTAGTTAGCCTAGGTGCATGAAGGTCCTTACTATCCACCCATGAACGATCCTCAGGACCGTACCCTTTCCAATGTACCAGGTACTGTACCCCTCCTCTAAGCCTACGGGAATCAATAATGCTCTGAACCTCGTACTCCTCCTGGCCCTCGACCTCAACAGGTCCTGGCACCACAGGTGTGGTAGTATAGCGATTGCAAACCAGAGGCTTAAGAAGAGACACATGGAACACATTATGGATACGCATGGATGCAGGTAGGTCTAGTGCATAGGAAACAGGGTTAATTTTGCGAATAACTCTGTATGGACCAATAAACCGGGGAGCCAACTTATTAGACGGAACCTGCAGCTTGAGATTTCTGGAGGAAAGCCATACTCTATCCCCAACCTGAAAGGAAACCGCTGGAAGCCTTCTGCGATTAGCATGGCGCTGATGACGCTGAAATGACTGACCAAGTGCCCTCTGAACTTGTGCCCATGTGGAACGGAGTTGCTCGATATGCTCATCCAGAGCTGGAATCTGTTGCGTCTGAAAAGAATCTGGAAGCAAACAGGGCTGGAACCCATAATTAATCAGAAACGGAGAGCTCCCAGATGAAGAATTGACCGCACAGTTCCTGGCGAACTCTGCCCAAGGCAACAAGTCGGACCAATTATCATGATGGTCAGTCACGAAACAACGGAGAAATTGTTCCAATCCCTGATTAGCTCGTTCAGCGGCTCCATTGGTCTGGGGATGGTAGGCAGAAGAGAAGGACAGCTGTATGCCCATCTGTTGGCAAAATGCCCTCCAAAATCTAGACACAAACTGGCTCCCCCTGTCAGACACCAGTACCCTAGGCACTCCATGCAACCGGAATACTTCTCTGGCGAATACCATTGCCAATTCCTTAGCTGAAGGAAGGCCACGGAGGGGCACGAAATGAGCCATTTTAGAAAATCTGTCCACCACCATGAATATAAAAGAGTACCCCTTAGACATAGGCAATTCTCCCATAAAATCAATGGAAACATGAGACCAGGGGCGTTCGCCATTAGGCACCGGTTGAAGCAAGCCCACTGGGAGATGTCTCGGGGTCTTAGCGCGGGCGCAGGTGGCACAGGCATTCGTAAATTCGGCACAATCGTTTCTCATGGAAGGCCACCAAAATAACTGAGAAAGGGACCATAACAATTGGTCTCTACCAATATGTCCCGCAGCCTTAGAGGAATGGTAGGTTTCGAGCAGCCTAGTACGAAATGGTTCAGCGACAAAACATTTGCCCACTGGGGTTTCATGGGGAGCGGACCCCTGAGAGGCCAGGATCTCCTCCCCTAAGGGAGAAGTGATACTCGTGCGTATAGTAGCCAGTATTCTATCAGGTTGGATGATAGGTGCTGGTGTTTCCACTCTGTCACTGTCGGCCTCAAATTGTCTTGACAGTGCATCAGCCCTGATATTCTTTGACCCCGGTAAATATGATACAATGAAATTAAATCGAGACAGGAACAGTGCCCACCTGGCCTGACGGGAGGACAATCTCTTGGCCTCGGAGAGATACGTCAGATTTTTATGATCCGTTAGGATTAAGACAGGATTCTTAGTACCTTCAAGCAAATGACGCCATTCCTTAAGAGCGAGGATAATGGCCAATAATTCTCTGTCACCTATCTCATAGTGGCTTTGAGTGACAGTCAACTTTTTAGAGAAAAATCCACAAGGTCTGAGAGTTCCACCTTTATCGTGTCGTTGCGAAAGTACTGCCCCAACCCCAATATCTGAGGCATCAACCTCTAACGTAAATGGAAGTAGAGGATTGGGGTGGGATAACACAGGAGCCGCAGCAAATGCCAGCTTCAAATTTTCAAAGGCTTTCTCAGCAGATACCGGCCAACAAGAAGGATTAGCACCCTTGTGCGTAAGATCGGACAGAGGTTTGACAATGGAAGAAAAATTCTTAATAAACCTCCTATAATAGTTAGCGAAACCCAGGAAACGCTGTATGGCTTTAAGGCCCTTGGGTTTTGGCCATTGTAGGACAGCTGACAACTTATCTTTGTCCATGGCAATGCCATCATTGCCAATTATGAACCCCAAGAATGGCACACTGGTTCTATGAAACTCACATTTTTCCAATTTACAAAATAATTTGTTCTCACGGAGTCGTAGCAATACTGCAGATACATCCTTGATGTGCTGTGCCATGTCTTGGGAGTAAATCAGTATATCATCAAGGTAAACCACAACACATGTCTGTAACATATCTCTCAGAACATCGTTTATCAGTTCCTGGAAAACTGCGGGTGCATTACACAGCCCAAATGGCATTACTAGATACTCGTAGTGCCCAGCTCGAGTATTAAAGGCAGTTTTCCACTCATCACCTGCTCGAATGCGAACCAGATTGTAAGCGGCCCGTAGGTCCAATCTGGTAAAAATCGAAGCGCCCTTAAGCCTGTCAAAAAGCTCGGTGATGAGTGGTATTGGGTATGCGTTTTTTGCCATTAGTTTATTCAGGCCCCGGTAGTCAATGCATGGTCTTAATTCGCCATTTTTCTTTTTTACGAAAAAGAACCCAGCCCCAGCTGGAGAGGTGGATTTTCGTATGATCCCTCTAGCAAGGGCATCAGAAATGTAGTCCTCCATAGCCTTATTTTCTTCACAAGATAATGGATAAGTGCGTCCTTTAGGAGGTACTACTCCAGGCTGCAATTCAATGCAACAATCATAAGGTCTATGCTGGGGTAGCATACTAGCCTCTCCTTTGCTAAAAACATCGCCAAACTGTTGGTACACATCCGGTATAGCAGAGGAGGTGCATAGGACCTTAATAGGCTGGATGACGCACTTGTCCATACAAAACTGGGACCAAGCAGCAATTTCACACTTTTTCCAATCAAATTGTGGGTTATGTAACTGTAACCACGGAAATCCCAATATTACCGCGTGGTGCGGAGAATTAATCAGTTGAAACTGCTGCTCTTCTCTGTGAAGTGCCCCAATAGTCATAGACAGTGGCATAGTTTCAAATAAAACCTGAGGCGGTTCTAAAGGTCTACCATCAATCGCTTCGATAGTCAAGGGGTTTTCTCTTTCAATGCGTGGAACTCCGTGCAAGTCAGCAAAGGTATTATCCATAAAATACCCTGCTGCACCAGAGTCAACCAAGGCAAAAACCTCCACAGATCGTTGTGCCCAAGACAATACCACCTGAATGGTGGGTTTCGTTATGCCCAACACTGGGGACGATTGTACACCACCTAGGGCCTGTCCCCCAAGGTACCCTAGGTGTGTGCGTTTCCCGGACGTACCGGACAGGAATTTAGCAAGTGCCCTTTTTTACCGCAGTATAAACACAACCCTTGCTTCTTGCGATAAAGTCTCTCTGCCTTGGTTAGTCTAGTGAAGCCTATTTGCATAGGTTCGCTTGTTTCCCGTACAGGTTCACTAGACTTCAATGCCAAGGGAGGGATGGGTGGGCAAAATATGCTACTAGGCTCATTATCTTTTGATCGTATTTTACGATCTCTGGCAATTGATCTCTCACGTATTCTGGAGTCAATTATCATAACATACTCAATGTAATCATCTAGATCAATAGGTAGATCTTTAGCAGCAATTTCATCTTTAATGTGGTCACTCAGGCCTTGAGAAAAAGCTGCCAATAATGCCTCGTTATTCCAACCTACCTCTGCTGCCAATGTGCGGAATTCGATGGCATAGTCGCCCACTGTACGCCTGCCCTGTTGTATCTCCATAAGGCGTTTGGCAGCAGAGTTGGTTCTACCAGGAGGCTCAAACACTCTTCGAAAGGATTGCACAAATTCTCTGAAGTTCTTAGTACAAGGTTTAGCATTCTCCCACAAGGGGTTAGCCCAGGCCAATGCTCTGCCAGTGAGCAGTGATATCGTGAACCCCACTTTACTACGATCATTGGGAAATGCGTGTGCCGTCAATTCCATAAAGATTTCAAGTTGGTTGATGAACCCTCTGCAGAGACTAGGGTCACCATCATATCTTAGCGGCAAGGGTGCAGAAGCCGTTAAACCTTTAACAGTACCCTCTAGGGGCCTGGTATCACTTTCCGGTGTCTGACTTGGCGAGACCACCGGGCTAGAACTCGATTTGTCAGCGAGTACCGTGCGTTCAAGGATCGTTTGGATTGCAACTGCCAACTGATCCAAACGTTGCTCGAGCACATCCATCCTCCAATGGATATTCTGTGCATTACCTTCACCCTTGCTGTCTGAGGTCATGGCCCTTTCGTACTGTCACGGTTTATTATGACTCTCAGACACAAGTTTTAGGTAAAAAAAAATCAATTTTATTGAAATAATAAATTGATAACTTAGGATGGCAATAACATACATTTATATATATACAGGATATAGCACAGACAGAAGGCAGACTCTACCGGTCCTGTCAATATACCGGACAGGACAGTCTATAGGCTCTACCGGCCTTGCCATTACCGGGTAAGGCAACCTGCAGATGGAATAGCATAACGGTTCTACCGGCCTTACCAAATTACCGGGCAAGGCAGCCTCAATAGATACACAATGTCGGCTCTACCGGCCCTGCCAATACCGGGTAAGGCAACCTCAGATGGAATGTGGCAAAAGGTTCTACCGGCCTTACCAATACCGGGCAGGGCAGCCCAGAGATAGTAGCAGCAGTCAGATGAAACTGGCAAATTAGCAGAATCGTTAAGCAGCAAGGCTTTGGAGCAAACCAGCGTCCGCACGCTGGGAACAACACTGAATAGTATAGCCGTAAGGCTTTGCGAGCAAGCCAGTGACCGCACACTGGGGTAACAAGTGAGTAGTATAGCCGCAAGGCTTAGGAGCAAACCAGCGTCCGCACGCTGGGACCAACACAGATTTGTATAGCTGATAGGCTTTGGAGCAAACCAGTGACCGCACACTGGTGTAACAAGCGAGCTTGTATAGCCGCAAGGCTTAGGAGCAAACCAGCGTCCGCACGCTGGGACCAACACAGATTTGTATAGCTGATAGGCTTTGGAGCAAACCAGTGACCGCACACTGGTGTAACAAGTGAGTTTGTATGGCCGCAAGGCTTAGGAGCAAACCAGCGTCCGCACGCTGGGACCAACACAGATTTGTATAGCTGATAGGCTTTGGAGCAAACCAGTGACCGCACACTGGTGTAACAAGTGAGTTTGTATGGCCGCAAGGCTTAGGAGCAAACCAGCGTCCGCACGCTGGGACCAACACAGCTATGTAGAGCTGATAGGCTTTGGAGCAAACCAGTGACCGCACACTGGTGTAACAAGTGAGTTTGTATAACCGCAAGGCTAAGGAGCAAACCAGCGTCCGCACGCTGGGACCGACACAGAATTGTAGCAATGTCACCAACGCGACCAGGCAGAAGGTCGCCAGGATACTGAAGACAGGTGATGAGATGACAGGAACCAGCAACCATCAGTCAGGTCAGGAAACAGCATAGAAGAAGTTCAGCAGTAACTGCAACACCAGAGACTAGGCCGGAACCAGGACTGGAGTAACTCAGCATCCAGGAAACACTGGAACAGTAGAGATCAGGAACCCAGGAACACAGGAGATCAGGAACTCAGGAACACTGGAACAGAGGCCCAGCTATCACTAGCATAGTGATAGCAAGAAGGTCAGAAACAACACGAAAGGGCACTCAAAGGGTGCCCAATCCAGGTTTAAATAGGCAACAAGAGGCGGGCTAACTGCAGACAGCCAATAGAAGCCCCCTACTGGTGACAGACAGGGAACTGCAGCAATCACGGCACCGTGATACTGGGAAAACACAGACAGCCTTGATCCAACTTACTTCCTGATCCGGCTGTTATACTTCCTGATCTGGCTGTTATTTCTGGCTAGGAGAGTCTGGGGGTGAGAAGGGAGAAATGGAGACTAACCCCAAATACCCCAAAATTCTATGCAACTGATTTAAAAGACACAGGCAGCTTAATCCAGTTCCTTCCTGATCTGGCTGTTATCTCTGGGCTTTGGGAGTCTGGGGAAAGAAATAGCTGAAGAGGGAGTGTGTTTTTGTTTGTTTGTTTTTTGTTGACAGTGATAGGGATAGGTAGGATAGTTAATTAAAAAAATGAAACAATAAAAATTCATAGGTGACAGAGACCGCTACCTTGAACTGTGACTGAGGCAGACTGATGAAAGAGTATTTTATAGAGGGCTAAGGCAAGGCATCATACACAATCAGTTCTATTGTATACCGTAAAAACACAGACAGTAGTTGGGTAATATTCAGCAAACACACAAGAGGTAGGGGTAGGGTGAAATGAGTAGGAGCAGTGCAGAGACTTGTGAGAAAGTGGTAATCCAAAAGCTGACAGCAGACATGGTTGCTGCAGCATGTTCAATAAGTGATGATGATCTCTCTCCTCCCGAGGAGGATGCAGAGTCCCACCAAGCGTTTCACCAGCACCAATACTATTAATACATCATCCATAAACATGGAAGACTAAAACATGTCACTGTCAAGATTTACCTTTTTTTCTATCCTGAATTCTCTTCTTCCTCCACTGATATATCTAGTTTGGTATTGCATGGGCTAGAATTGTTGATTTGTTCCATTGGAGCCTATCTTTTGGCATTGTTTGTTATTTCCTGTTGATCTGACCTCGGTTTGTACTCGACCATCGACTTGTCTCCAGTCCTGACCCAGGCCTTGCCTCGACCATTCACTTGTCTCTCCAGCCCTAACCTCAGCTATGTTCTCGACATCCACCTGTCTCCAGTCCTGATCTCATGGTTCTCCACTTTTTCGCAAGACTTTTTGCCCTTAGCAAAGCATTGTCACAGTTCCCAAGAACAATTCAGAAGTCGGTATGGTATAGTAAAATAATTTTAATGAAAACTCAAAATAAGGTATCACACAGAATAAGACAACTGAAAGAGGCAGAGGGTCACGAGCCAAGCTAGTGATACTATCAGAAATAGTAATCTGGCAAAGTTGGACCTCACTGCTGGAGACAAGGCCAAGGCCACTGAAAGTCTCCACTAGAACCAGGAGCTTGAACAGAAGCTGGAACAGGAGCAAAAACTTGAACTAGATATCCCCAAGCTGGATCTGAGAGATGGCTACCTGACTCACGCTAGTCAGAGTAGTAGTATCAGATACCTGACTCTCGCCTGCAGTCATACTAGGAAAAGTGAATACCTGACTCATGCCTGCAGTCAGAATAATAGCGAGTCTACCAGAGCCCCAGGTCCGCACCAGATTGGGTGTCCTCTATGTACAAGGAGTAGACAGGACAATAGTCAGCCAGAGCCACAGGTCTGCACCAGATTGGGTGTCTGCTATGTACAAAGAGTAGGCAGGAGAATAGTCAGACAGAGCCACAGGTCAGCACCAGTATGGATGGTCAGACAAGCTGGGTCATACACAGAGTAGTTAGTCAACCAGAGCCACAGGTCTGCACCAGATTGGGTTTCCTCTATGTACAAGAAGTAGGCAGGAGAATAGTCAGGCAGAACCACAGGTCAGCACCAGGATGGATGTTCAGACAAGCCAGATCATACACAGAGCCCAAGGAAACCCAACTAGGCAGAATTGTTACCTAGCAGTAATAATACCATCACCACCACCATGAACACAGATCATCTTCCTGTGCCTACTGCTAGTACTGACAGTCTGCCTTCTTAAGCTCAACAAGATATGTGGCAAATGTGACAGTAGGGGACCCTTTGTCACATTTCTCAACTAATAAGGGGGGAGGGGCAAATAAATACTGGGCTAGACAGTATAGAAAGGGAAGGCAATGTAGTTAATAACCAGGTGGGTGGATCTGGGGGCTGGGTTAGTACATATGATAGGGAGAAGCCTACAAACCACATCAAAATTAAATCACAAATGGAACATAGCAGTGGCATAAATTGTATTCTTGCAAATGCCAGAAGTTTAACTGGTAAAATAGGGGTATTGGAGCTGGTAGCTGAAATCGAAAACTATGACTTGATTGACAAAACAGAAACATGGCGGGATGACACACATAATTGGTCAATCTATCACGGTGCCCATGATTTCCTTTTCTGCTGTGCCTGTCCGGTAGTATGGTATGAGCGGCATGACTCTGACTTGCTACATCTGCTGGCGCAAGTCTCTGACGTCGCGCTCACTATTTTATACTTCCTGTCAGCTTCACGATATTGCTCCGGCTACCAGCATCAGCTTAATAGCCTGGCCGCGAACTGGGCTTAGTCACCCTTTCATGGTGTTTCTATGCGCATTGCTGTGTTGCTTGTCTGACCCTTGCTTGGCTTCCATTACTCTCTGGTGTTCGATCCTTGGCCTGTCTGACTACCCGTTCCAGTTGTGACCTGTGGCTCCGTCTGACTACCTGATTCGTATATGACTCTGGCTTCTCTGACTACCCTCTCCGTGTTGACCTCGGCTGTGGCTGACTACCCGATCCGGCTTCCGACTGTGGCCTGTCTGACTACACTCCGTATTTGTTATCGCTGCGGTCTGACTACCCCCTGTCCGGATAGTTTAAGGGCACGCTCCTTTCTTTGGACACTTAACTACCAGGTTGGTAGTATTACATTTGCTTCCGCTACACCTAGTTTGTTGCCTTCGTTGTGCATTACCTATCTGCCTACCCGTACTAGCGCATGTCCACTGTTGCCTCCTCTTAGTCAAGCCATTACCTCTGACAGGCAAGTACAGATCAGTCTCGCCCGTGGCCTCCTCTCTGTGTGCTCCTACAGGCTGCCTTGCCTAAGCACTCACTCTGTTGCCTGGAGTAGTGCTATTTGCAGATTGCCTGTATCTGCTGGCTACCCTCGCTCTGTGTCCCCCTGAGTATCACTACACCTGAAGCTACCCAAAAGCCGCATCTGACTTTCCATTCTCTGGGATTGTCTGGGTACGCTCCTTTACGGTCTCAGTGTTCAGTTGCATATCAGTATTCAGAACCAAGTTGGCTCTGCCTACTCCGTATCTACAGACCTGCGGTGGTTCAGTGTCAGCTTCTGGGTAGTGGACTAGACACTGTCCTCACATCGTTCTCCCCATTGACTGAGGAAGTGTTTTGCTCTTTGCATTATTCTGATAATTTTAATAAACTTGTTAAATTCACTTACACTGTTGTAGTGTTTTTTTTTTTTGCCTAGGGACCGTGACACAATCAATTTGGAGGGCTACAGGCTGTTTAGAAAAGATAGGTCAAACAAAAGCAGTGGTAGGGTCTGTCTGTATGTCAAACCAGCATTATTGCCTCGTTTGCTGGAAGATATATGTGATGACAGTAGTGAACATGTGGAATCCCTGTGGGTTGAAATAGTCAATGAGGGTAAAACTGCCCAGAAAGTATTAGTGAGTATTTGTTATAAACCACCAAATGTTGGTGACCTTGAAGAATCACAGCTATTAATGCAAATAGAAAAGGCTTCTCAAATAGGGAGAACGATAATTATGGGGGGGGGTTAATTATCCAGAAATAGATTGGAAAAATTTAACAACTAATTCTGCTAAAAGCAGTAAGTTTCTGAACTTGTTGAATGACAATTTTTTGTCTCAACTAGTGTAGACTAGTGTTGAGCGAGCACCCCGATGCTCGGGTGCTCGGGTGCTCTGACCGAGCACCGCCGGAGGCTCGAGTGCTCGGCCGAGCAGCCGAGCCCCATTGAATTCAATGGGGCGACACAAGCATTACACCAGGCACCCCCTGCTCTGATGAGGGGAGGGTGCCTGGTCAATGCCCCCCTTCATCTCCACAATGCCCCTCTTCCACAATGTCCCCCTTCCACAATGTCCCCCTTCATCTCCGCAATGCCCCCTTCATCTCCGCAATGTCCCCCTTCCACAATGTCCCCCTTCCACAATGTCCCCCTTCATCTCCGCAATGCCCCCTTCATCTCCGCAATGTCCCCCTTCCACAATGTCCCCCTTCATCTCCGCAATGCCCCCTTCATCTCCGCAATGCCCCCCTTCCACAATGTCCCCCTTCCACAATGTCCCCCTTCATCTCCGCAATGCCCCCTTCATCTCCGCAATGCCCCCCTTCCACAATGTCCCCCTTCCACAATGTCCCCCTTCATCTCCAAAATGTCCCCCTTCATCTCCGCAATGCCCCCTACCTCCAGTCCCTGGTGGTCCAGCGGAGCGTCTGTAAGATCTGTGCCTCCTTCGGCACAGATCCCTGCCACCCGAACATGGCGGGCGAGCACATGGCGGTACTCGTACGAGTACCGCCATGTGCCGAGCAGAGCGATGCTCGAGCCGATCCGAGCATCGGCCGAGCATGCTCGCTCAACACTAGTGTAGACCTTAACCAGAGGGGATGCATGTCTGGATCTGGTAATAACTAACAATGAAGAACTTATCTCTAATATCCTAGTAAAGGAGATCTTGGGGAATAGTGATAATAAAATGGTATTGTTTGATATTAATTCAAAAAAGCAATTTGGTATGGGTTCCACCAAAATACTGAATTTTAAAAAGGTCAACTTTAGCAGGTCTAATTCATCCCTTGGTCTCGTGGACTGTGATGGAATATTTTATGGAAATGCCTTCAAAATAAATTTGCAAAAATATACGTATAAATGTATTCCCTTTGGAAACAAATACAAAAGAAGCAAATTAAAACCAATGTGGCTAACCAGTGAAGTAATTCATGAAATAAAAAGAAAGCAGCATTTAAACATTATAAAGCTGAGGGATCAGCAGAGGCATTTGCAAAATACAAAAATGCCAACAAAACCTGTAAAAAGGCGATTAAATTAGCTAGACTGGAGAATGAAAAAATTATTATAAAAATTAAGTCTGATAATATTGGGTCATTGTTATCTGAAACGTATGAGATGGTCAGTGGGGACAGAGAAAACAGATATTTTAAATAATTTCTTTCCTTCTGTTTTTAGCAAGGAAGACCCGATGGACAAGAACCTGCAAACTACTTTTACAGAACACTCACAGCAAGCATGGGATTGGCTAACACAAGAAAAAGTATTAAAACAATTGAATGGTGTTAAGGGAGACCAAGCCCCGGGGACAGATGGTATACACATACACACACGGGTACTTAAAGAGCTAAGCCAGGCCCTGGCCAGACCGATATTTTTGATTTTCAGGGATTCTTTTACTTCAGGTATAGTACCCACTGATTGGCGTAAAGCAGATGTGGTACCCATATTTAAAAAGGGATCAAAATCCCAGCTGGGAAATTACAGACCTGTAAGCCTGACATCTGTGGTAGGGAATTTTTTGAAGGGTTGCTAAGGGAATATATTCATCTTGAAAAGGAATATCATTAGCAGGAGCCAACATGGCTTTGGGAAAGACATGTCTTGTCAAACTAACTTTATTGCATTTTATGAAAAAATTATTAAAAATACAGATTTGGGATTTCGGTTGATGTGAGCTATTTAGACTTTACCAAGGCATTTGATATGGTTCCACACAAGAGGTTACTGTATAAATTGAATGAAATAGGCTTAGGGGCAAATGTTTGTGCTTGGATTGAAAATTGGATGAAAAATAGAATGCAAAGAGTGATATAAATGGGACGTTCTCCAGCTGGACAAAAGTGATAAGTGGAGTACCTCAGGGTTCTGTCCTGGGTCCTCTTCTTTTTAATTTGTTTATTAATGATCTCCAGAGGGCATAGGTAGCCATATATCAGTGTTTGCGATGACACAAAATTAAGTAGGGTGATAAAGTCTGAACTGAATGTGTCTTCATTGCCAGACGATTTGGACAAATTGGATAACTGGGCAGGCAAATTAAATTCAATATAGACAAGTGTAAAGTTATGCATTTTGGTTATAATAATAAAAATGCAACATATAGATTAAATGGTGTTTCTTTGGGGAACTCAGCTAATGAAAAGGATTTGGGAGTAATGGTAGACAATAGACTCAGCAGTAGTGTGCAGTGCCAGCTGGCAGCTGCAAAGGCCGATAAGATATTGGCATGCATTAAAAGGGGTATTGATTCAAGGGAGGAAGATATTATCATGCCTCTTTACAGGTCCATGGTAAGACCCCACCTACAATATGCTGTTCTATTCTGGGCGCCCTTTCTGAAAAAGGACATTATGGAACTAGAGAAAGTGCAGAGGAGGGCTACAAAACTAGTAAGGGGAATGGAAAGTTTTAGTTATGAAGAAAGGCTAAAAAAATCAAACTTGTACACACTAGAGAAACGGCATCTTAGAGGGGATATGATAACATTATATAAATATGTTCAGATCCCATACAAAGGGCTCTCCAAAGACCTGTTCATTAACAGAACAGTACAAAAGAAAAGGGGTCACCCGCTTAGACTTGAGGAAAGGAGATTTCATCTACAACAGCGGAAGGGATTCTTTACGGAAAGGACAATAAAGGTATGGAATTCACTGCCTGAGGAGATTGTGCTATTGAATATATTAGATGCCTGTAAAAAGGGCCTGGATACTTTTTTAAAAGAGCAGAACATAGAGGGCTATATATGTTAGTATTGAGATTAATATTTAGCTAGTGCTTGTTGATCCAAAGAGAAATCAGATTGCCATTTGGAATCAAGAAATAACTTTTTCCACCCATTCAAATCATAATTTGAAATTGCTGTATTGAGGGGTTTTTTTTTGCCTTCTTTTGGATGAATGATGGTAAAAAGGAATAGGAAAAGGATTGAACTAGATGAACGCAAGTCTTTTTTTCAACCTAAATTACTATGTTACTATGTTACCTCCTCCAATCTGCGAGATGTCTGTTATAGAGCAGCAGCAAGGAGGGACTGGTGGTGGTGATGATGATGGTGGAGAAGCTGGTGTGGAAGACACATTAATGGCATTTTTAGCCCAAACCGAGAAGGAATGGGGGACAGGGATGGGGATGGGCATCACCACCACCACCATCACCACCAGCTGTCAGCTTTTGGAATTTGTGGAGTTTGCTACTGATGTAATTCCTGTTGCAATGGTAGGACGATGCTGAGGAACAGGCTAATGTGCCACCATGGACACAGTGGGAAAGGGGTCAACAAGTGATGTGGGACTAGGACAGGTTCTACCTGAAAGCAGCAATACTCCTGGTCCTAGTGGCAGTGCTGATTTTGAGGCAGTAACAGCAGTAACATCATCCTCTGCCCCAGCCATTGAAGTATGTGGAGGAGAAGAAGAAAGATGCCATTCTTCTCCACCTTTCCCCTCCCCCTGAAGTCCTGGGTGTGGGACTATTATTTTCTTGGAGCAGGCACAGTGCAGTCATCAGCGACGACACTGTGTACAATTTGTGATGAATCAGTAAAAAGGGGAAAGGCGGGAACACACCTTGACACAACCTCCCTGATACCACACATGAAACACAGACACAATGACATTTATGTGAAACATGTTAAAGACAGACACCCACCAAATAAATCAAGCACTGCTTTTTCTGTACCCCCTGACTGTCCCCAAAGGCAGCAAGAGGAGAGGGAGAAATCAAAGAAGAGGAAGAATAGAGAAACTCAGCCAGAGCCTGAAAGTTCAATGGCAAGTGAAACACACGGCTTGCCATCACCTTCTTCCTCAAGGGTCCAGGCACACTAAGATCATGTAACTACATCTTTTGGTGATCCACCTCATTCATCTTTACCTCCCCCATCAGTTAAATAACCATTCAGTAGATGTCAGGATTTGGCAGTTCCTGTCTACCCTTTGTACACTGTATGGTGCACTGACCGCAAATGGCAGTATGGTGGAGGATAATCACAAACAGGGCATCAAGCAGCATTTGAGGAGATTCCATTCCACAGAACATTCTAAGCTGGTGGCAGGGAGAATTCATCATTATTATTAAAGTTGTCCCTTAGCTGGGAGTGGACAAGGGGCATAGTGACAGCAGCAGCAGAACTTGGTTTCTGGTGGGATAATTTCAGATTGGGGACCCCAAGCGTCATGAAGTTTGGATAGAGTTGTGCCAGGTGTTTGATGTGAGTGCAGATGTGTTCATTGTTCCCAGTCCTTCCCTTATTTACTACACACACTGTGCACATTGCAGTTGCTGATGAGAGGAGCAGTTCCTGATCTCAAGGGCAACATTTTTATTCTAGTAACCACACACCCATGATTATAGAGGAGGAGCAGTAGTTGGAGAAGTATTATTAGCTAACTTCTTTTCTCCACATATACCTGAGGTGGTGGGAGCTAGTCGTGGTACTGTTACTGACTCAGGTACATCACTGGAGTTGGTAGTGGCAAGTGAAACCATGCTCATCCATCACGCATGTTACTGCTAATGCTGATCCCATTCCCTATGTGCTGCCTAATCGTCCTGCCACTTAAACAACCCAGCAGTAGCAACAAGTCACAAAGTCCCCAATTACACCACCAGAGCATTTGGCAATGGCCACTGGCCACTGGCCACCACAACATGATCTGCTGGCACTGGGCCAGTAGGCTTTTTTTCTCAGGGCTTATTCATTTAGGAAATAAAAAACAGAGGCATACAAAAAAAAAAAAACAGCAAGTCCAACAAATCATCCTCTGCAAAATACTCTATCCCATCAAGTATCAATCTTCCCCAATCACAGCTTACATTAGGGGTTCCTGTCTCTGTCACGTTATGTACCAATTTCTTATTTTATTTCATTTTTTTTTTAATTAACCGTCCCCCAAATACCAGTCAACAACCCCCCCAAAAAAATTCCCTGTTCAACTGATTCTTTCCCAAGACTCCACCCACCAACACAGGCACCCTCCTCAGACCCATTTGATACTATATATTTTGTGTTTTTTTAATTGTATTTATTTTTATATTAACTATCCCCCCAATCCCAGTCAACAAACCCACCCCAAAAAATGTCTTGTTCAACACAGACACCCTCATACCCTTTTATAATATGTATTTGGGAAATAAAATAACATTTGCTATGTATTATGTATAAATTCAAAAGGAACAGCACTTTTCACTGCAAATTATTCGCTAAGCTGGGAGTGCCATAATTTGCCGATTTATGCTTGGGGCGAAAATTTTTGCCCACCCCTAACTGTAATGAAACAACAATCCCATTGATTACTGGCAAATAAAACAACATGTGTGGCCAGAACTAACATGTACTGCTGTGGAAATCTTTGGTTGCTTGCCAGCAAGAATTTTGGTTAACATGACATATAGGCAGTTTTTAATACAGTTTTCAAACATACAAATTTGAATTAATGTGAAAGTACCACTTTAATGATGGTTTGCATACTGTCTAACATTGCTTTACTCACTGAATATATAATAAGTAAATAAACAATTGCCCTAATGCTAGATGTGAGCTGCAAATTTTATTTTGGTCAAGCAACCTTGCATAGTCAAAAAGAGTTTTATCAACATAATATCATGATACCCTATATTTTTATTATTTTAATTTATGCAAAAAATAAACACACTGACAACATAGCAAAATGGAAAAAAACATTTAATTTAAATATCAAATAATTGCTAAAACTAGTAAACAGGTAAAAATATGGAAAGATAGTGATAATGTAAAATAAACACAACAGAAAAAGGGTTCAAGGTCTTGATCACTAATGTTTACAAGGTTTGAGATATTTATGCAAAATTAGTAAGGTTTTTTTGATCATATTTTTGTGGTGGTTTTCATCTTTTCATCCACTGATATTGAAAATTTCATTTTGATATTTGGGACTGTTGCTTAAATAATAAAAATTAAAGATGCTTGGAAGTTTGACGTTACATAAACTCAAATGAGTTATGTATCCTTTCAATATTTCCCGATGGCACAAGTTCTGGTTGACATAAGGTGGCTATGGCATGAATCTCAGCTAAGCCCCTACTCAAAAAGACTGGATCAACCTTGTCAAATTATATGTTCCATATTATATTCTTGTATACATGCACACGGGGCTCTACTCAAAAAGTCATAGAAATCTGGGAAGCATGGGTGCATAAGTATATCAGTTTATCTTAAATCAGTTATATATATATTTATATACGGAGGAACACTATCTAGCTTGCTTATGCTTTTTTTACATTTCCTTTCCCATGTGAGCTACTACATTGCATATACCATTTTGTCTTTGAGAAGCGGTGGGAGTGTTCCGCCTGCATGGGGGGTTCTTTATGACAGTTAATAGGGGATGGGGAGATGAATGTAGGATGATATTTGATCTTTAATTGCTAAAATATTCAGAGCTGGTATTTCTGTGTTTGTTGTATTTGACATTTATATTATGTATACTAGACACAGTTGCATTTCTCTGTGCGTTTTGTATGTATATATTTATGGAAACTCTGTTAACCAGACTTGTTTTTATTAAAAACATTTTTTTAAAAAAATGACTGAAAATTTATCAAAGAAGTATCCAGCTGTGACATAGTTGAAATATGTAAATACATAAACACTGTCACATACTGTAAAACATCTTATGCCACTTGCTTTTTATACCTGTTGCAAGCTTACTTTACTTTTACCCATACATATCAAACTTTTGTTACACTAAGCCACATTTTTTCATTTAATAAATCACCACATAATTTTTAGAATGTATTACCACTGTACTCTCATTTTATCTCCTTCATAATTTCTTATGGTGCTGTGATGGTATACATCCAAGGGTTCTTCATGAACTTAGTGCAGGTTAGCCAGACCCCTATATTCACTCTTTAAAGATTCTCTCACCACAGGTTCAGTGCTACAAGACTGGCTAAGAGACAATGTAGTACCTCTGTTTAAGAAGGGAACTAAAACAGAACCTGGGAATTATAGACCTGTGAGTTTGACCTCTGTAGTGGGAACACTGCTAGAAGGGATAATAAGGGGCTATATTCAGGATTACAAAACAAAAAATAAGATCATTAGCAAAAATAAACATGGTTTTCTCAGGAATAAATCACATTCTACAAGTATATGAGAGGTCAATACAAGGATATCTGAGGTGAGCTATTTAATCCAAGGCCTGATCAGGTGACCAGGGGACACCCCTTGAGATTAGAGGAAAAGAGGTTTAGACTTCAGCAGAGGAAGGGTTTTTTTACAGTAAGGTCTGTTAAATTGTGGAATTCCTTGCCCAAGGAGGTGGTTGTGACAGATACAACGGATACATTTAAGAGAAGATTAGATACATTTCTTTCAAAAGGGAACATACAGGGTTGTACTGTATATTGTAGGCAAGGAATGATAGGTTGGTGGATAAGTGGAATATTATAATATACAGGTACAAGGGAACTCAAAATAGCTTTTTCAATAGTATTCAAATAGTTATATATGTGTGTAGTCAGGAGAGCTGCAAGAACTATATCTTGGCTACATATACAAAATAAAAAAGGAAGTTGGATCATATGACAAGACCAAGGACAAAATAAAGTATGAGTTTTTTCACAGTAGGAAAGATGGGCAGACTAGATAGGCCAAATGCTCCTTATCTGCTATCAAATTACTTGTTTTTATTCAGTTAATTTTAAAATTTAAAAAGCATTTAACCATTTGAGTGCCAGAGGGGTATGGAATGCATTGCAAAGCAATGAATTCCGTACCCCTCTGGCACTCAAAGGGTTAAAGGTCTGGACCCCATGGAGAAGCCTGATGGAGTGAAGTTGAATTCCTTTAGAGGGATGTAGCCAGATATATGTTTTCAACATGAGAGTGAAAATGTGCAATGACAGAAAAGAAAGAGATCCATCCATATTTATTTTCAACACCATCCTTTTACATTTTACCACTCTTATTTAATGCATGTTTAAAATATTTAATCAGATTTCAAATTTAAATTGTACAAAATGCCAATTCTTTTGCCAGCTCACTTTTATTGATTAAAGGAATGTTGAGGAGTTCTTGGAATTAGTTACAATGTTATAATCAGACTATAAATATTTGCTGTGTGAACTCTTTTATCAAAGTTTGCACATTATACAAAAATGTTACACCAACCCACTAAATATACAGTAAATATAATATAGAACTAGTGAAAACCTCTTGAACAAGATAATCTAGGTATGTCTTTTTAAACTTTTAAATGCCATAGTAAAAGTAAATAAGGTGCCTAATAACTGATATTCTATTTTTCTTTTAACATGTTTGTGCTATTTGCTAGCCATATTAATATTGCATCAACATTTCAACATCTAGACCCCTGATAAATAAGCCACAAATGGTGAACACAGTATTCAAGAAAATATTTTAATAACCTTTAACCTACATTTATGCAAAAACTAAATAAAAATAAAGTATTTCACTATTTTTCTTTTAAGAACACTTTAATATTAAACTGCTGTACTGAAAAAAAGCACAAGATAATATCTGAATAACATTGTTTTTGGTAACGTTCACTGAAATTTGTTATACTTTACATTTCACTTCAATACATATGTAAAATTTTATTATTCTTAAAACAGTCTAGTAATCTTCCACAAAAAGTATTCATTACTCGTTTACATATAAAGAAAGCTTACAATAGTGTTTGTTCAGTACTCATTTATTTTGATATTAACACAAACCTTCTAAACTTGTGATTATAAACTAGACATGGGGAAAATGTTCTCACAAAAAAGCAAAAACTGAGAAAAATTGCACTTTTTGCCTGATGCAGCAATACCTGAGAAAAGTACAGTGTTTATTTTTTTTTCTGCTGTAACCCCTAGCCTTGTTCCGCTGCAGTAAAACCAAGCATACTGACCCACATCTCTGACACTCTCTTGCCACAAAATCACACATATTTACCCCAAGCCTTATTTCACTAGTAGCCATAGAAGTACACATACTAACCCACCCCATCATTGTCCCATGTTAACCATAAAACCCACTCACACTGACCTTCCACAATAACCATAGAACCATATACACCAACCACACAGCCTGGTCCCACTGTCTGGTAGCTGGACTGGGCAACATGAGGCCTTCCAGATTCTGTCATGCTACAACTCCAATAGGTCCCTGCCATCCAACATTGACCACCAGTGTTGCTATCTCAGCCTTGTTCCATGGTATCCATAGAACCACACATACTGAACCCAGCAGCACTAGGATAACTAGGAACCACCATCTACACCTGCACAATGTTATCACTGGTGCCGGTTCCATCACTGTAGCATGTGAATATGATGATTCCAGCCCAACTTCCAGCCACTATTACCCATAGGCATGAGGTATAAAGCCTGATCCTGTGATGTTTGATGCTCAAACTAATCAGAAAACCCTAATGCATCTTATGGGTGAAATATAATGTTCTGGCTTACCAATAAGGGTGGGTGTAATGTTTCATCTCAAAAGTGAAACAGGAGAAAACAGAACTTTCCATCATGGTAAAAAGATTCAGTGAAAAGGGGCATTTTCCTTTTCTACTGTTGTCACTGCATTGAAATCAATGATAAGAATGAATCCACCCATGTGGATTGTTTGCCCATGTATTCCTACTGTGCTAGTAGAAAAGGGGTGTCAAGTTTCTGCATGCTGTCAGTGTAGGCTTGGGAGAGGGAGAGAAAGCAGTTGACATTTGATGCTAGAGGGGTTAGACAAAGAGTGCAGCTGGAGTTGCTTTTTAGAAGTCTTTGATAGCCAAGTTGTTCTCTGTGTGTAGGAAGTGTAAGGGAGGAAGGAGAATTTAAAAAAAGAAAAAAAAAAACTTTTTTGACTTAGTGATAATATAAGCCAGACAGACTGATTCCAACTTGAGCTGGCTGAGCCTCTTGTGAGACTGAGTGAGTGACAGATATACTTTGCAATTCGATAAAAGAATATAATACATCCAAAAGACAGACAAGTACAACTTACTTAACACTCACTCCTACAAGCAAAAGTAGAAGAGGAATATGAATATAACTGATTCTGAAGCTGAAGGTCTATCCTAAACTTGAACTTTACTGTAAAAACAAACACTGCAGTAGAAGAAACATTTTGATACCAGCTATAAGTAGTCAGACAGCCAAAGAGGGGGAGAAGGAGTTGTTTATGGTTGTAGGGAGTATGCATTTAATTTCTTTGTAGCACTGACAGACAGGGACAGTTCATTAAAACCTCAAAAATAAGTTTTGACAGGTAGTTGACAGAGGCATATCAACAAACGAGGGAAAACAAGAGGACAGAAAAGAATCTAGAATATCCATGACCAATTGAAAATTACAGAGACATATACAATACAAAATTACAATACCTATATCACTCTGACATGGGGCTTATAATAGAAGCCAGTTCAATGCTTTTTATCAGAGGGTAAAATTGTCTTCCTAAAATGAAAAAAATTATGTACTTTTAAACTACGTGTATTGGCTATCTTATTTGAATATGGATGGCTATATAGAGATGGCTATTTCCTATTTCCATTAGGTCATTTCACCTATGTCCAGAGTCAGTGCCACAACAATTAGTCATCTGACCATGTAGAGACAAATGCCGCTTAGGTAGCCAGCTGTGATTTCCTTTAGTAATGTCGGCTGATTAACTAGAGTGTATTGTTAAATGCTGTTGACCAAACTTACTATAATGTTAGTTTGTAGTTTTATGTTCAACTACAAATAAACAGATCTTATTAAGTTTCTGCTTCCTGCGAACTTTGCTCTATGTCTCGATATTTGATCCACATTGCCGTACTGTCAAGTTATGGACGCACGGGGGCCATTCACATCAGCATTCTTTATTGTTCCCATAAAAGCCTCTACTTAGTACAACTTTAGTGAGATAAATCAATATGCTTACAATATTGCAGAGTAGAGGTATGATATATAAATCACTAGGTCCAGACCTTCAGCATATTCTGTTAGACTTGAGCCCTATTGACCAAGGTGTGTGCAATTTATACATTGTATTGCTTCAACTAATTATCTGGTTGATATACTTAACCCACATTGGGGCTGAGTTTTTCAGCTATCATGATTAGCCAATATGTTAGTAATAATATGTACAAGCAAAAAGTAAAGATTGTATATAACCTACCAATATAGTCAGTATTTCTCTCAAGATGTCTGTGTAAAATAGTGCAAAAATGGCACATCACAAATATTTCAACAATTCTAAACATTTTAACAAAACTGAAGATGACAATAAATTGCATTCCAGTGTTGTTCCCTCAGCCAGGTAGAGATTATCAGCTAAACCAGCTGCTGCTTCTGACAGTGGCAGCAACAAATATCCTCAAAATATTTGTCAATATTCTCTAAATCTCCCTAAGGACAAAAGTAAAAAGAAAATGTTTGAAACTTCAAAAAGCCTAAAAGAATATGAAAGCAGTGAGAAGGAAATGCACAATGCTGATGATGACATAATTATTGATGATGATGCTGATCTAGAATATATTCTTCTACCATCCCCGAGTGAGAGCAATGATTATATAGCCATAAAATTAGTAGAAAATAAAAAGGCTAAATCTTCCACTACTGAAAATAAACATTATATCTGTTTATAAAATGAAAGATAATTTTGAAATTATGACTCTGTATATGTAAAGACTACTAAAAATATATAATCATCATGTAGTTCATGATCTTCATTGTCACCACTTCCAAGTTCAACCCCCCACCCATGCACAGATACTATGTTGTTGAGGAAGTAGCAAAACAGCTATGATGACATCTAAAACCCTAGCTAGGATGAACAATTCTGCTGATGGAAGTGCAGCACCAATGACAATTACTGCTAGTTCCATTGCAACATTTAGCCCTTGTATTAATAGTAATCAATAAGGAACCCCCTCCAGTATATCAAATCTACAGTATGGAGATACTTCACTCACAATCCATAAGCTAAATATGTTGTTTTCTCTTGTCTGTGTAAAAAAACTTGTGAGCAGGGGAAAACAGGATCCCATCTAGGCAATGACATATCCTCATTGACTAATTAGATGTGCAACATCTAGCAGCAGTAGAAACACTCCTAAAAGTTAATTTAGCTCATGGGCATATAAATGTAGTGCTGCAGAAAGTGGGCCAACATGTTCTTGATTTAAAATCATAACCATGGCTCCTGCTTCTGTTTTGTAAATGTAAAATATGGATGAATATGACTCAGAGTTTGTTGGAAGAGATGACATGAGTGCCAACACCTGTTAATGCTACCACCATAACCACCTCCACTGCCACAAGTCATGTTGTTAAAGTGATAAAGTACGAAGTTCTCCCATGATTTACAGCCAATCCACACTGAAAAAAAATAATCAAAAAGTATGGCTGTGGAACAGCAAAGTTTGGCAGAATGTTATCAGTTGACATGCTTCCAGGCAAGCCATCCCCTGGGTGGAACTCTCTGCCTCCAGTGACATTATAATGAGTAATAATAATGGTGGTAGCTTGCATTTACAGTTACATGGGGAAGGTAGTGGTTGTTCCTTCTTGTCAAAGTGCTGAGATAGCCAAAGTACCATAATAAGCCAGAACCAATCCAGGTGCATCGGGGGGGGGGGGGTAGTCTACTCACCTGTATCCCCTGCATTCTACTTATGTTCACCATATTGCTATGTGTGGTCATTTTACCCTACAGCGTGCAATGTTTGAGGACATCTACAGATAAACTGTCTTCTGGTCATACTGGTGGGAAACTTGTCAGCCTTAGTGGTGAAGAGAAGGACCCTGAGAGTGATGGTAGAACAAATAGGATACTACTAGTGGCCTGGACCCTTGCAGTAGACAATGATGACATATGTGGTATTGTTGACAATGTTTTGAGTTGGTGGGGGACTCTTTTTGGGGGATTTTTTTGTTCCACATTGCTCTTGTCATTAGTGGAGGACATTGGAGAATACAGGGAGCACCTGCTTTTTTTGGGGGGGAGTCCCATATGTTCGATACACCTCTGTTGGTTTTCTATCATATGCTTTATAGCAGTGGAGGGGACCCTCTCCATTCCTCTCTTCGCAACCTTTATAACAGAGTGTTCATACTGAAGTTGGGAATGATTGCACACTCCCTGCCATTAATGAAAAATATTCTCACACATGATTTTGGGGAAAATAAGGATTTTTTTTGTCTGAAAAACTGCACTTTTGCTAGGATCCACCATCACCTCTGCCATATTAATACTGGGCCTAGTACTTCAACTACCACAGTATATGAGACAGATGATGATCCCATTCCCACCACTACTAGTACTATTCAGAATGGCGGACATACCAGACTGATCCTGCTGGGATGTTTGCTGATGCTCAGATGATTCATCAGTGGCAGGAACTACTATGTCAGCAAACACAATATCATCACTTCTGGTGATACCCATTATCTCACTTTTGCAATCTTGATTGGTCTTTGCTAGGAAAGCTCTAGTCATCATCTCTGATTCATCACCACTAATGCCACCCTCATCAGCAGCACCACCAGCAGATTCTTTCTCCTGACTTGCTTACAGTGCTGGCACTGCCAATGATAGCAGGTGTGACATAGAAATAACAGGGGCACCTGGTGTTACACTCACAGCAGCACGTTCATAGTCAGATTGGAGCAGCGACAACTCTGTAGTACCACTTCTGCCCACTGCTTTGGAAAGAAAAACATATTCCACCCTTCAAAATTAATCCCCAGGGCCCTGGAAGTGGGCGGGTTGGCAGCATGATATGTTGATGGATCTGCTAGGTTCTGAGCCATACTGCTGCTTATGCTACTGTTAGAGGATTCCTCCTGAGCAGCAGCATCACCATAAGTTATTTTGCACACTTGATGAGTACCTTAGTACACACACTGCACAGAGCAGCAGAGACCTGCAGCAACACAGATTGCAACTTCAAACTCTTTTTTAAAAACTATAGCTTTCCTCTCTTACTTATTTATCTTATTTCTTCACTCTAGCTACTAAACGTCACCTTAAAACACAGCAGGAAATTCTTGTTTTTTATGGTATTGGGGAGTAGGTTTCCCTGTTCATAAAAAGCATAATTGGAAAATGGCAAAGTTTTCACAAGAAATTCATGGTGGGATGCTGTGCTTGCAGACCAATACTGGGAATTATGACAGTTGTTCTCAAAGCAGATAGGATATTGATTTAGGGAAATTTTCCACTGCTGTTTAGAGTGAGAATGTTTTTTTTTACCTACGTAAATGGAAATGGCTTCAGTGGTTTTTTTTTTGCTTTGTTTTTGTTTGTTTTTTTTTTTGCCTTACTGTGATG
Source organism: Rhinophrynus dorsalis (assembly GCA_037306005.1). NCBI lineage: Eukaryota > Metazoa > Chordata > Amphibia > Anura > Rhinophrynidae > Rhinophrynus > Rhinophrynus dorsalis. The sequence continues at coordinate 314,658,243 of CM074721.1, forward strand.
ACATGACATGGGCTGAAACTGATGGATGCATCATCAATGTTTCTATGTTACTATTGTTCATTGTCCCAGAAAACTCCCATAAAAAGAGATTTTTATCCATTCCTAAAGACAGTACCTTTTTTCACAATACAAATGTTAAATTAACAAATTTTATATCTCATGTATGCCATTATTGTAAACATTACTGTTTTCAGATCAACTAGATTTTAGGGAAATTTTTTATTTGTCCTTATAGTACTGTTTTTATTTTGCAGAATCACTTCATTTTTTCATTGTTATGGATTCACACAGAGACTCCAAAATACAGCCATGACCCCTCTTCCCATCAGCAACTGGTGAGCCTGAGTCTGCAGTTCTCTGGCTTTATTTAAGACAATTATGTTGGTCATACTGTAGGTCTAATGCAGGCATGTCAAACTCTGCCACAATTTAGGGCCATATACTCAGAATATGGCTATAAGGAGGGTAGAAACAATGTGGGACATTAAAATAGGACCCATTTTAAATAAAAAATATGGAAATATTGCATTATAGACACAAATAACAAACAGCACAAACAGAACACACTATTAAAATATATTCCCGCCAATGAATTTTTGTGCATATGGGTGACATCAAAATTGTGAGAGTAGCCTCTGGGAAATTTCATATTATTGCCTTGCATGATAATGCTTTAACAGTGAAGTTTCACACAGGAAACATTTTTTTTTAATTTTGTGTATGCACATGTGATTGTATCTGATAATTGCATATAACATTTTTTATATATTGAGCTCCAAATTAAATCAGAGCATTAGCTATTTTAGTTTGCATTTATGCTGTTTTACTGTTCTAATTACATTTGTATAGGCATCCATCCTAACTCACAGGATAATATAAATGGTTAGATATAATAATGTAGAAATTACAAAAAGAGAGACACGGGGGCACCCTTTGTGCGAGAACACTCAACCACTTATTGAACCACCACCAAAACACCTCTTAAGTGGGTATTCCCAAATAGATTGGCTGAGATCACGGCTCAAAGGGCTCCTGCGATGTTTCAACTACCTGAGACACAGCATCCATCAAAGTTGATGTATGAAAGATAATAAGCAGCTCCTCTTTACATGCTCTCCCAGGCTGTACAAAACATACAAGAAAAGAAGAAGGAGAAGGTATCCAATAGTACAATAATGCAGTACACTTGATCAATATAATAAATAAAATTCAGGTACTGACATAATATTATTGTCAGTATTGGGGTACACCACTTTACTAATGTACTACTTGTCCCCCCTCAAGATATCACAATTTCCAATCTTCATTTCAGGAAAGGAGGAACGAAAGATGGCTGTTTCCACAACTATATGGTATTTCAAATGTAAAAGTATTTATTAAAAAATAAATAAGACACAAGGCCCACTCTTATAGATATATTAAGACATAAATATAATAATGTGACTGGTTAGCTAGCATAATAGGATTTTAGTGTGCTTTCCTGTAAAATCATTTTCCCTTTAGTCCATATGGAACACAAGTACCATGGGTTTGAGTTTCTCTCACTGGACAGCAGGACATATCTCAAAAGACAGAGTCTTATGGGTGGATACTCCTTCAACCTTTCCCCCGCCTACTAACTCCCAGAATTCATGTGACCAAAGGCACACAAACAAATTAAGCAGGGAAGAGAAGAAGAAAATGAGAAAGACTCTAAAAAGGACTCCACTGCCCAGGAAGGCAAGAACACAAACAAAACGTCCCTTTCTCTTGGTGGGAGACCTGTGTTCCATATGATGGGTTTAACGGGTAAGAACACTAAAATCCTATTTTCTCTTATGTAAAATATTAAACACAGGTACCATGGGATATACCAACGCTGATCTCCCATATGTGGGAAAAAAGTAGAAAGGACCTCACAAATGTCTCCATGATACCGGAGTTCCCCAGGACTCTTCAGTATTGTAATCATCCAAGCAGTAAGTTCCAACAAACACTGAACTTTACACAGAACACAAGAGTAAGAGCCAAAAGGGCTCAGAAACTACTGAACAACAGTATGGCAGAACAAAATGTGCAGGTCCTCACACAGGTAGGACTGCCTGCAGAACCTTCCAGCTGAGGCTGGCCTCAACCGAGGTCAGAACATCAACACTGTAGAGTTTGGTGAAACTATGCAAGGAGGACCAAGTCGCGTCTTGCACAATTGCTCAGCCGAAGCCTGATATTTGTAGGCTCAAGATGTATCACGGTGCCCATGATTGCTGCCTTTTCCTGTCAGTTATCTGTGAGGGTTCCCCATTGGCTGCCTGTCTTTAGTCCGCCCAGTATTGCCTAAATAGACTGTGTTCTGGCACGCTTTGGTTGCCCTTTCGTGGTGTCTATATGTCAGTAGCCACCTGCATTTGTATTCCTGTGTTCCATGGGCCTTGGTTGAATCCTCTACTCTCCAGCGTCTACCTGCCTACCTGACTGACAGCCTTCTCTGCTGAAGTGGTTCCTGCCTCCGTTCCTGATCCGATTTGGGCTGACGTTCCTGCTTCCGTTCCTGATCTGGTTGACTGCCGTTACTGTTCCAGCTTCCTGTCCCGGTCTGGCTGTCTCTACTGCTCCTGGATCATCTTGGATTCTCTCCGTTATTATGGTCGCTTGGGCGACATTCTGTACTCTGGGCATATTACGTTTATACCAGTAAGCAGGTACTGGTTTGCTCCCGTACAGAACTGGTTGTATCTTCCTATAGTCCAGTACGTGGTAACTGGTTCACTCCTATCACCTCCAGTTGCTTACTGCCACCTCTCAACACCGGTAGCGTCTCCGTGTAGTCCAGTACAAGGGTACTGGCTGGCTCCGTTACCGCACCCGTTGTGTATTCCTGTAGTTCAGTACGCGGGTACTGGTTCGCTCCTATGTTTTCCGGTTGCTTGCTGCCACCTCTCAGCACCTGTAGCGTCTCCGTGTAGTCCAATACGCGGGTATTGTTTTGCTCATTTACAGCACCGGTTGTGTAGCCCAGTACGTGGGTACTGGTTTGCTCCTTTATTCTCCGGTTGCTTACTGCCACCTATACAGCACGGTAGTGCCTCCGTGTGGTCCAGTACACGGGTACTGGTTTGCTCCTATATTCTCCAGTTGCTTACTGCCACCTATGCAGCACGATAGTGCCTCCGTGTGGTCCAGTACGTGGGTACTGGTTCGCTCCTTTATTCTCCGGTTGCTTACTGCCACCTATACAGCACGGTAGTGCCTCCGTGTGGTCCAGTACACGGGTACTGGTTTGCTCCTATATTCTCCGGTTGCTTACTACCACCTATACAGCACCGGTAGCGTTTCAGTTTAGTCCAGTACATGGGTACTGGTTCACTCCGATATTCTCCGATTGCTTACTGCCACCTACACAGCACTGGCAACTTCTCCGTGTAGTCCAGTACGCGGGTACTGGTTTGCTCCTATTTACCGGCTGCTTGCTGACTCCTATACAGCAGCGGTAGGCCTCCTTGTTGTCCAGCATTTGCGACTGGTTTGCTCCACCTCTTCACCAGTCGCTGAGGCCCCCGTCATTATAGTACCAGTACTTGCCTACACTGTGTCCTTGTTTGGCTGCCTTGCCCAGTATAGTGGTAAGGCCAGTCGAGCCAACTATTCCTAGGTATCTGTATATAGGCTGCTTTGCCCGGTGTTTTGGCATAGCCAGTAGAGCCTACTCTCTCGTTGTGCCAGTCCTAGGCTGCCTTGCCCGGTATATTGGCAAGGCCGGTAGAGCCTACTCTCTCGTTGTGCCAGTCCTAAGGATGCCTTGCCCGGTATTTTGGCAAGGCCAGGAGAGCCTTCCCTTGTCATGTGCCAGTCTCTAGGCTGCCTTGCCCGGTATATTGGCAAGGCCGGTAGAGCCTTCCCTTGTCGTGTGCCAGTCTCTAGGCTGCCTTGCCCAGTATATTGGCAAGGCCGGTAGAGCCTTCTCCATCTCGAGTTACCAGTCTCCAGGCTGCCTTGCCCGGTATTTTGGCAGGGCCGGTAGAGACTTCTTCATCTCGTGTTGCCAGTCTACAGGCTGCCTTGCCCAGTATATTGGCAAGGCCGGTAGAGCCTATCCATCTTCTCTGTACCATTGCTCTCTACTACTCTGTACAAAATTGTGCGTTATTATATGTGTATGTCAGGACCCACGCTTAAAGGGAACAGGTTTCTTCTGGATTTCATATTCCTGGTGTATGGTAGTCTTTATCCAAGAGGCAATGGTGACCTTGGAAACCACCTGAACTGCACTTGGACCTGCAGGGATGATAAACATAGAGTCAGTCTTGGGAAAAGACTCAATACGATGCACATAAAATTTAAGACAAAGGACCAGGTCTAACAAATAGAGATCCTTCTCCCTGCCAGACCTAGGGCTAGGACAAAAAGAAGTCATAACAATCTCCTGATTAATGTGAAATGTGAAACTCAGGAAGAAACTTCTGAGAGGTTCAAAGCAAGGAAAGGTGGTTTACAAGACAAAGCTTGCAACTCAGAGACTCTCAGCGCTGAGACCACTGCAAAGAGGAAGACCATCTTGAGAGTCAATAGACACAGAGTGATGGAAGCAAGAGGCTTGAAAGGAGGCCTCTGAAAAACACCCAGAACCAGGTTAAGATCCCACAGAGGAGTGAGAACCTTAAAGGAAGGGAAGGCATGTGCCACCCCTTGAAGAAAAACCTTAACATCTGGAATGGTGGCAAGCAATACATCTCTGTAAAAACACAGATAGAGAAGAGATCTGTCCCTTAAGGAAGCTCAAGCTGAGTCCTTTGTTCACCCCATCTTGGAGGAAAGACAACACCATGGGAATGTCCAAATCCAGTGAAGACACCACCTTATCCACAAAACACTTATGTAATATAGACCATACCCTATGATATGCCTTGGAGGAGACAGGCTTTCTCGCCTGAATCATGGTGGAAACAATCTCTGTAGAGAAACCTTTCTGCCTCAGGATGTCAACTTCAAGAGCCATGCAGTTAAAGTCATTTTCTCCACATCCTCGGGCCCCAGGTAACCCTGGAGTAAGAGATCTGTCCTGGGATGAAGGTGGAGAGGATCCTAAATCAAGAGACTGGTTAAGTCCACAAACCATGACCTTTTGGGCCAGTAATGGGCAACGAGAATGACTGTTGCTCTATCCATCCTGACCTTTTGGAGTACCTTGGATATGAGGGGAATAGGAGGAAACGCATGATTGAAGTGGAAGTGACATTGCATCCATGGCAAAATCCACAGGGTCTCCCATTTGGGATCAGGTCAGAACCTACCTGTTATCCCTGGTAACCATGAGATCTATCATTAGCTAACCTCAATGTTGCACAATCAGATTGAGTTCCCATTCTTGGTGACTTAGAAAGTCCTCCAGAATGTTTTCTACACCTGGAATGTGAACAGCTGAAATGGCTAGAATGTGGGTGTCTGCACAACCAAGAATGCATCTCACCTTGAACCAGATGGGTCCACTGCGAGTGCCCCCTGGTGATTGATGTATGCCACAGGTGTGGTGTTGTCTGGCTGCACTTTTACTGGCTTCCCCAACAGAAGTGAGGTCAAATTGAAGAGTGCCAGCAGGATCTTCCTGAGTTCCAGGACATTGATGGACAAGAGGGTCTCCAACCTTGTCCACGTGCCCTGGACACCAGATGACCCAGAACCACACCCCAGCTACTGAGGCTGGCATCTGTCGTCACCAGGGTCCACTCTGGAATCAAAAAAGGTCACCCCTGTTCCAGGTTCTGCCTCAGCAACTACCACTGGAAATCCCTCCTGGTCTCCAGAGAGAGGGAGATCCAATTATCCAGATGCTCTGGAAGCCCAGACTAGCTTTGGATAATATAACTTTGCAGTTCCCTCATGTGAAACTGGGCGTACGGTAAATCAGCCAACTTTGACACCAATCTGTGCAGAACTCTCATCAACTCCCTGAGACACATTCTGCATCACAAGAACAATCTTGTCCTTCAGTAGGAAGACCTGCCTTTGACAGGTGTTGAACCTTATTCCAAGGAATACAAGAACCTTGGAGGGTACTGGAGATGACCTGAGCATATTCAGTAACAATATAAGTCAGACACAGTCCTGAATGTGACTAGCCAAGAGCTCCTCTGAGGGAGCTTTGAATCAGAGACCATCCAGGTAAGGTGTCAAGTACGGCTAAGGTTGCCATACCCTGGTGAAGATGCGAGGCGCTGAAGCCAGGCCAAATAGCAGAGCCATTAACTGGTAATAATCTGAGCCTGAAGCAAAACTCAAGTAGCATTGGCTGCCCGAGTGAATCAGGATGTGCAAATATGCATCCTGAAGGTCCAGAGAGGCTAGCTACTCCCCCCCCCGGGCACATGGTCATGATGACAGAATGCAAAGATTCCATCTTGAAGCATGTAGTGACCACATATTTGTTGAGACATTTGAGGTCCAGAATGCAGCGACAGCTGACGCTCTTCTTCGTAACTGTAGCAGGTTGGAATAGAAACCTGTACCAAGCTCAGGGTGAAGTACCTGAACTACAACCTGTTTTTCAAGCAGTGAGTCCACTGCCTCCTGGAACAACCATGCCTTGTCCAGCTCGTTCGGCACCCATGACAAAAAGAATCGATATGAAAAAAGGGACTCCTTTATAATACCCTTCCAAAATTACTCTCGAAACCCACTGGTCCATTACTGAGGACTTCCAGGAGTCTCAAAAAAGGTGGATATAACCTTCTACAGAGACATATCAGGATTCCCCGAGTTATGCGGAACAGTGCTTAGCCCTTGCAGCTGCTCACTTGGGTTGCCAGAGCCGTCTGGGCTTTGCAACAAGGCGCTCTTGAGAGGCTTGAGAGTTCTGCAACCTCTGCTACCCTTATGGTGGGGATAAAAAATACACACCTTCTTCACCATGGACAGAAGCTTGGTGGGAATCTGGGGCAACAAAGTGGTCTTACCACTAGTAGCAGGGACATGCCCTGAAAAGGCAAGGAAACCAGTGACTTCTTGGAAGATTGGTCCACAGACCAAATCTTAAGGCACAGAGTGTGACACAAAGCAACAGAAAAAGCGAAGGCCTTAGAGGATAACCTGATTGAATCAAAAAGGACAGAGTAGTTGTTGGCCTCTTTAATGTTGGTCATAAGAACCAACAAATCCTATTTAGGGACATCGGCACGGACAGCCTCAGCTAGCTGTTCATCCCAAGCAGCATCAGCCCTGTTAACCCAGTAAGAGGCAAAGATAGATCTGAGTGTTGCCCCAGTGGCTGCAAAGGCAGCCTCAAGGATATAATCCAGCTTCTTGACTGATGGGTCCTTCAGGTCTGCTGCATCCACAAGAGGAAGAGCAGTAGTCTTAGCCAAACGTGAAATAGGAGCATCAAGAGTTAGTGGCAGGGCCCACTGTTCCAAGGCCATCTCAGAGAAAGGATACTGCTTACAAAACCTATTATTGAGAAACATCTGTTTCACGGGGGTCTTCCAATCATTCATAAGGATCTGGTTGAGAGTGGCATTAGGAAGGAAGAAAGACTTCTTACTTCTCTGGAAAACATCCATAGACTTCATCAGAGGTGTCAAAGACCTGAAGAGTCTCCAAAACTGCCCTTATGAGCCCCTCAGCAGAGGGGAAAGGATCAGCCTCATAGGTATCTCTGTAGTAGTAGTAGGTAGAATCCATATTTTCATATTCCCCATCATCATCATCATCATCCCCTCCTGACAATTCCTCCTCAAAGGAAGCCCCAAGAACCTGAAGAATGGGGGCCACATATTTAAAGGTAGTGGGGCTTCCAAGACTGAAGCACCCCACTGTAGAGAGAACTGAAGACAATATTGTCATGACTCAAGCTGGCTCTTGATCAGTGCTGGAGGGCCCTGGTTATGTAGTGGGGGACGCAGTAGGATATGGGAAAAGAAATCCAGATTACTATCTGGGAAGACCCGTTTGGCATGAGGAACAATATGTGAGAGGGGTAAGGGATTATTACGGTTGGCGAACAAGACAAGGAGTCAGACGGTATAGTAAAAGCACCTTTATTAGAATAATAAAAGTAATGCCAAAATAATAATAACAAGCAGAGGGTGACTGGAGAGGCAAAGACTCTATTAGAAATAGAAGCCTGCCGATAGGTCAACCACCATTGCTGGAGACTCAATGAATAGCAGGAACACCGAACAGAACCTACAGCCTGCCACCAGGTAACAACAAGGGAGACTACTGACTCATGCCTGCAGTCAGTAAGGCCGGATACTACTGACTCATGCCTGCAGTCAGTAAGGCTGGAGTCTGCCAGAGCCACAGGTCTGCACCAACATGGATGTCTGTAGGAAGTGGAGCCACATAGCGGAGTGAACAGACAGAGACACAGCACCAGCTAGGATACTCAGACAAGCCAGGTTCATACATGGAGCAGGTAGTCAGCCAGAGCCACAGGTCTGCACCAGATAGGATGTCCACAGGTAATAGGCAACACTGGGAGGATAGTTGGACAGAGCCCCAGGTCAGCACCAGAATGGATAGTCAGAAAAGCCAGGTTCGTACACAGAGCGGGTAGTCAGCCAGAGCCACAGGTCTGCACCAGATTGGATGTCTAAAACAACAGGCGCACACAGAGAGAGTGGTCAGACAGAGACACAGGTCAGCACCAGAATGGGTAGTCAGACAAGCCGGGTCATACACAGAATACAGGAACAACAGGAACTAGGACTGCACTAACAACAACAACTGAATCAAGATCCAGTTCCCCTTTTAAAGGTAGCCAGGAAGTAGATGGGTGGAGCTATAAGACCCAACTAGTACAAAACAGAGGCCTGTGACATAATACAACCTTACGCCAGTAAGTGATGCATGGCAACAAGATGCGTGAACACTTCGACTTTCCACGTGTCAATCTGAGGAGCAGGATCGATACGCATAAGGGCATGGACGGCCACTGAATACGCCAAGCGCGCCTAGGCCCAATCCCTGTAGTGGTGCATGAGATGACTCCGCTGCAAAATTTCAGGCCATACACTATATGAGTCAACCGAAACGGCGTAGCTGGATATAAGATAACTGTGACAGGGATGCCCCTGAGTCCTTTGTCTTGGATTTACCCCCATGTCCCTTAGAGTCTGACATACTTCCCAATAAAGTGTCCCAAAACTAATAAAAAATACTAGAAATATGCCCAGATTAATATTTTCACCCTTAAAATCCCAAGGAGAGCAAGGAGAATCTGCCTCTGCATGGGATAAGCAAGAGAGACATAAAATGGCCACTGTAAAACTGTCAGCCAATCGGAAGAAAGCCCGTGAAATGAGCATTCTGGGAAACCTAGTCTTCTCTGTTGCTGTTGCCTAGCAAAGCCTACAACGCAGTTCGTGGAATCATCATAAGCCCCTTAGAAATTGAGGAAGTGAACCAGATAATAGAGAAGACAAGAAGATAGAAACCTCTCTGACTGTTGTATATTAAACCTTTGTGTGCTAGTGGGGTACACAACACATTGCTTTGCAATGTGTTGCATACCCCTCTGGCACTCAAAGGGTTAAACAGTTGCAGCAATATGTCCCATAGAAACGTTGCCCGTAGAATTCAATGGAACAAAGATGCTGCAGTATAATCGGGCAAATTTAAAAAGGGGGCCCAGAGACCCAAAAATCCTAGGGAAAATCTGAGGGTGACATAAAACTAAGTCACAAGTGGATGGGAAAGAACAACAAACCCCCAAAGCCCTAGAATTACGAAAATAGTCAAAACAGCAGAGAAAGGGTTAACCCAAAAGAAAAAAGAAGCCATCCTTACTCCAGAGTCCCTGCAGAATAACACACAGCAAATAAACATACCCAAAGTGAGTGTAAGAGCCAACCAAGACTCATAACACCCCTGTATGGAGAGGTAACACGTCTGAGACATAAGCGGATGAAGGCACTCAAATGGTTGCTTACTGGTCATCTGTCTTCAGGTTACCATTGCAGGTAGAAGCAACAGAGCCCCAAGAGACTCTGTTTGAAGGGGATAACTTGACAGCAAGATTCCCTACACAGTGTTTGAAAGGTCCACAAACCACATGTACACTGGTCAATCCACTCCAGGGAAGCCCAGTAATGGTAACTCACCTAATGGGATTTTATACAGCCCATATTGAAGGTATAAAATAATAATAAACCTAAAAAAAACTTAGAGACTGTGTCTTGCCCTGCCAGCTTCAAGCAGGACATAGGAATTATGGGAGTTAGTAGGCGGGGAGGGTTGAGCTGGCGGAGGAGAAGGGAGTTTCCACTCATAAGACTCTGTCTTTTGATGTGTCCTACCCTCCAATTGGAGGCACTCAACCCCATGGTACCTGTGTTCCATACAGGACAGAAGAGACACCTGTTTTTGTCTTTATGTTTTATTTCTTTGCAATTACAAATAAATAATATATTAATCCTTTATGTAGATGCTGCAATGAGTGTGCCTCATTGTTAATGGTATCTTCCCATCCTTCTTGGGAATTTTTTTTTTAATTTTGATGTGTCATAGATTCTGATACCCTGATGAAGCTGCAAGAACTCTAATGTATAGTTATATAATGTGCCTTCAGAATCAGAGTACAGTTTATAATATCTGAGCTTCTATGATAGATTTTTGCTTTAACTAATCATAAGCCCTAAATCTGTTTTATATGGTTGATATTTAAGAGAACAGGATATGATATATAAAGTACAGTTGTTTGCATTAGTGGAATTAGATAATGTTGTAGTTAATTGAGAGATAAGGAATATTTAGTTAAAACATATATTTTTAATAGAAGATTATGGGATTTTTTAAGCCAGGCATATTAAACATGCAGCCTGCGGGTCAAATGTGGCCATGGGTTGGTATTGTGAGGTCCTCTTGCAGTCCTACATCAAGGGATTAAATGCCCCATTTAAATCAACTGGAGTTTTTTCAGCCACCTTTACATTCTGAATATTAGAGAGATGTCCAACTAGACACTTCTCTGACAATCAAAGGGTTAATTCAGTCATGTTAAACATGCAGACAATGGGCCAGCAGTGTTAGGCCCTCCACCGAGAGAAACAATTTTCATATCCTGCAGTCCGGCACAAAGGGATTCAAATCCCCTTTTAGATTGGCACTCTGAAAGTTAATTTATGTGTGCGTATTTTGCGTGTGTGAGCCTGTTTGTACACATCCTATATAATAATTTGCTAGGATGTTTGTCAGATGCTGTCATGCACAGTAGAGACTGCCCGAGCGCACAGAATACTGGGAGTTCTGTGCTGGGAGCATTCAGTGCTTTCGGGCAGTCTCTACAGTGCATGACCTCGTCGGCAGCAGGACGCAGAGCAGGACCGGTCTCTTAACCCTTTGAGTGCCAGAGGGGTATGCAATGCATTGCTTTGCAATGCATTGTGTACCCCTCTGGCAATCAAAGGGTTAACATCACCTGGACCTTGGTCCATGCACACGGGCTTTTACACTAGTATTTTCAATAAAATATTAAAATATACACAAAAAATGGGGTTCAGGCATGTAATGGTAGTACTGTAGATGTGTATATATTTAAACGCGCGCACACACACACACAGATTGAGCTTGACATGACTGTTTTAGGCAGTCTCTATGAGCATGGGAGAGTGATGATGCTTACAAAAAATAGTCTATGAACATTGTTTTGCTATGTTAGAAAATTAGCACATTAAAAAACAGTAGTGTGGCAGAGACAGCTACTGCATAATAAAGCACTTTTAACTTTGTGTAAAATACAAAGAAATATTAAACATTGGTTTTATAACAAAAATAGATTTCGTTTATTATTTTTATTCAGCATAACCCCTTTTAATCTACTACATAATCCCTATTTATTCAACAATGCTAGCCCACTAATGCAATCATTGTAATTTGATTACTAGTAATGGTATCACTCACTTAAAAACACATTTCTGTTATACTAATCTTCAACATGTGTTCCTAACAGTTTAATAGAATAAGATACACTAATACTACATCTACTAATTTGATTACATTGTTTATATTTCAGATTGAAATTATATAAATTGGCTAACATAATAAAGAAGATTTATAAAATGTTTACTTTTTTGGCAAAAAGATATTGAATTTAGGTTGAACTTATTACACGTATTGTTTTCTCTCTTCACTATTATTGTATTGATGAAATTGGATGTTTCTTATATACTTCTTTATCCATTATATTTTGTAATAAGTACTGTAGCTTACAATTTCAAAATACTTGTTGAACAGAAGAGCCACTAAAAGATTTTTGAATTTAGTACTTGACAAACTACGGCAGAAATAGCATTCCATAGGCAGCATACAACATGTGAAAACAGCTACAGGTGATGAAGAGCAAAATATGAATCTGTGAACAGGGATGCGTGAAATGTTTCACCTCAAAAGGTAAAGGTGGAAAACAGCACTTCCCATCATACGGGAAAATTCCCATGAAAAGAGAAAATTTCCCACTTTTTCCACCTTTTTCTTGCATTGAAATCATAGTAACATAGTAACATAGCTGATGAGGCTGAAAAAAGACATACATCCATCAAGTCCAGTCCATTCCAAAAACACTGCTGTTGATCCAGAGAAAGGCAAAATAAAAAGCCCTCTGAAGCCATTTCCAATTTAGCCCTAAGTGGATAAAAAAAATATTTCCTGACTCCAGGTGGCTTTCAGATAGTTCCCTGGATCAACATCCTATCTGCATTGCGTTCTTAAAAGGTCTCACACAAAACAGCGTGCGACCACAGGGAGCAATCAGCATGTTGCCCAGATTAAAAGGGTGACATGAGAATCTCGCACTGTAGTAAAACGTAAGAGTATCATGTCAGAAGGGTTGGTCACTACAACAAGACTTTCAGAACATATTTTTATGTACTGTTGGTTTAAAGACTAAGTAAACATTTCCAAAACTATAACTGTCTTATGTATGAGTTAGCCTTTGCAAAATAATTTTAAATGCAGGTAAAATCTTTAGAGAAATTGGTAGCACAGCCTAATATGTCACTGCAAGCCTTGAAAATGTTTTAGCAGGCCTAAAGATAGGCAATCATTGAAAAGCATTGTTGATCAGCCTACATCAAATCAAGTCTTGAAAAACTATTTTAGCAGGCTTGCAGTAAGAAAAAATTTGATTTTCAGGCCTAAAGCAAGGCAAACCTTGAAAAATAGTTTCCGCCACTATGAACAATATATGCTATGACCAGTGATATTATAGTGTTTGCTAAGAGTTTCTATTGTTATGTTGTCTGTGTATCAGTTGTCACATCACAGGATCAGACTGATGTATTATCCACCGTGCCCATGGATAGTAGTAGTGGTGGGAATGGGACTATGATCATCATCTCCAAAGACTATGATAATGGAACCAGCACCAGAAGTGACATGGGACAGAAGATGTTGCGTCCTTCCTACTAACTTAGTTCTGTTGAGGCAATAACAGCGCAAGCCACCGCCAGTTCAGGTTTATCTGGGGAGAGACATTGTTTAATTACAATAATCTTTCTCTTCCTGCACCTCCCCAAATATCATAGGTGTTGGAATCTTTTTTCCTTGGGGACAGGGAGGAACTGTGCAATCATTATCTGTAATTTGCACAGAGTGTAAACAGGTTGTGTAAAAGGGGAAGAAATGTTATCACACACCTCAATTTAAGCATGTGGACAATGTTAAACTGTGTCCCATGAAATCAGGTTATGCCATTGTGTACCTTCTTCATCCCACAAAAAAGAACAAGTCACTGGCGGTAGTGGAACAGTGGGTGATTGACACTTACAATTCATCATGCATTACCACTCAACAACAATAATTAACCTTGTTTGACATGAGCTTGACATTTTCTGCAGGGTGGTCAGCCTGCTGATGCACCCTTTCCCCTTCATTCCATTGTGCCCAACACATTTTAATGTGTGGTTATTGTACCACACAATGTGTAATATGTGCAGACATTGCCAGATTTGCTAATTCAATGTAGTTGGTTGTACTGGTGGCAAATTTATCAATGGCAATATCATTGTCAAAGGTGATCCTGAGGGACCCAGGGGGAATGGGATACATCCACAAAACCCTTCATTCAAGTAGTTAAATGTTTCATATTAGTTAATATGTACTTCACCTAGTATGCATATGTTATCCCACTTGTTTACTTCTTCATCCCACCCACTAGACTCTGTGTCACATGGCATGAGCCCAAGCTCCATCTCATTTTAGCTCTAATAACACCATTTTAGTTGTTTCATCAGGTCACTGAGCTCAGCTCTTAGGAGAGAATATTCTTTTTGTGTCATATAAAGGATACATTAGGAGTTCTTATAACTCCTGTGTGATTTGATTGAGTTAACAATGAGTAAAACTATTTCTTCTACTTAGAAGTTGTTTATATCTATCTCTTCTGTAAGGAAGCTGTTCACCTAATGATTACAGTGGATGACTTCAGAATACCAACTATTATGCAATACATTGATAGGTCAGACAGTTATCTTATACTATATTTTACTACATAAACTTATATAATATCGTTAAAGGGGAACTACCACCCCACAAAATCTTTATCTTAATCCAGTCCCCATCCAGCGACCAGCTGCTTAGTAGCAGTAGAATAATAATTCTGGTGACTAGCGCTACTATGCAGCTAGTCGCTGGATGGGGACTGGATTAAGATAAAGATTTTGTGGGGTGGTAGTTCCCCTTTAAATGTCTGTTTTAATACATATCTGATACAGATAATTGTTTTGCAGTAGGTCACATTGTTTATTATTTAACAGAATTTACATGAAGAAATAGATTTTCCAGCCTCAGATGCCCCTACATCTTAGTTTGGGCATTCCCAATTTATACAACCTTTGTGATGTATATACAACTCAAGTCTGAAAAATGAATTGGGCCTTATTTATAAAAACATAATGGAGCAAGTTTGAAGCAAACCAACTGTACCATATAGGATAAATAATAACCCTATTGCGTTGCAATGCATTCCCATTGATTTAAATGGGGTTTTAAATCTGCGAATGCTAAACAGATCTCCACACATTGCAAATGAATGTACTGGAGTGATTCAAGATTCATTTAAATCAGTGGGAATGTTGTGAATGTTTATTTGTCTCCCATGGTGCAATTTGTTCACCCCCAGAATTTTTCCACTTTACTTTTGGACATAAGACCCTCTGACTTTGACAAATTATTACACAATGTCATAACTTTTGGCAAATATTTAAGAACTGCAAAACCAAACATAGCTTTGTCATGTGTTATGCCTTTTGCAAGATTCTTTCTCATTTCGGTATGTGTTAAGTGTCATGTACTCACACAAGCATGCATGGAAACATCATGCAAAAAACTGTAGGCAGCATGAAGGCCAACCCTTCCTACTTTTTTACTCATTTAAAAAAAATATATTATGTATTTCTGTTTAAAAAAAACACATTCTTTTGGAATAAACTCCATTCCCTTACATTTTCTCTTTAACACCCCTCCAGCATTCATCATTTTATTTTTAAGAAGAATCTAGCAGTCTTGTACTCAATGGAATGCCACTCAAATGTTATGGAGCAATCCTCTCACAAAATAAGATTATTATCTTGACAGCTACTTATGTTATATGCTAAATGACCTGCAAGGCTTTATTTTAGTTCCATTGTAAGTATTGTTTAATTTGTAAATGTTTTCTGAAAGGAATATTTTATTTGTAATAAAACATTCCCTGTGCATTTTCCAAGATGCAATGGGGTGAATGTAGAAATATGATTCAATACAAAAAACAGGGGCCTAAGTCAGTTATATTGCTCTACAAGGAAAATGTGCCCCTTCAAGGGGAATGTGATTGGCAGTTTATGTGCATTTCAGGGATTGCCTTTCCTCTACACCTTATTTAATGCCTTGCATTTAACAAGGCACAGATGAAATGGTATAATTTTATGCCATTTTAATGTGCTTGCTATGGGGGCAGGCTTAATGTGCTTGCTGGCATTAAAGTCTTATTTGCTCCAGTATGTACTAATGCAATAATATGCTGTACTGCATACCCTGAGGTGCAGACACATACATTAGGAGCTAATGCTAGTGAATCGGTGCTGACATAATCATACATTCACTCCAGTATGACTTAATTTTATTAAAAAGTATAAAATATAAAAAGGGACTCTAATGTACAGATATATCAAGCTACTGTATCTATTTTTTTTTTTTTTTTTGCAAACATTGCACTGTGCAGATTACTCAGAAAGAACCCTATGGCTTTCTGAATGGATAAGAGAGGACACACTGAACAGGGAGATTTTTAATTATTAGGGCTCTTTCGCAGAAGTAACTATGTAGTGTGACATGTTTGCTGTAACTGGGGTGAGTGAAACATATTACCTTAAAAGTGGAACATGGGAAAATGCATCTTACCACCTTCCATGGTAATTTTTGCATGAGTGCAATATTTCAGTTGTTTTTCTTTTTTTTTATCATTGCATTGGAAAAGAGCAGGAGGAGTTTATGGAGGTACTGCTGGTAGTAAATATGTACTACAAATATTTACTATGGCCATGTTTGCTGCAGCTTGTTTAATAAAGTATCCTCCTACTGAGGTGGCTCTTTGTAACAGTTGTACAACTAGTAGTAGTAATGCTAACGTTAACAATGATGTAAAGTCACATTAACTGTTGTTGCTTTAGTGGTGGTAGATGTAGCAGTAATTTGACCATCTGCTATATCAGTCAGTGATAGTAACACCTTGCACCAAACTAGCAGTCAGTTTTCTATTAATCCTTCTAAGGATTAATGGCAAAAGGACCTGAGAACCTAATGCTTCTTACTGGATTATGCAATGACTTGAGAGCAATGCTGGGGTTCATGGTTACCCACAGGTGCGTCCTTGTTACCGTTTAACCTGTTGGTAAAGATGCTAGCCATAAGGCCACATATCTGACACCATCAGGATGGTATACTTTTAAAATGTTGTACGCAAAAGAGCGTGCGACCACATAACACATTAACCATGTCGCCATAATAAAAACGCAGACACGAGAATCTTGCACTGCATGACAAAGCACGATTCTCATGTCACCTATTGAAAAGTTGCATGCCAGCACAACCCCGTTTTCCTGTTTTAATCTATTGGATGTATATGAGTGAAAAGCCTCTTCTTTCCCAGCAGGGTTCTGCTTTAATAAACAGCATCAAATGGACTTTGCCAGTTAAGATGTCTCTGGGTTGAAAATATGAATCAGGCTACATATCTCCTTACGGTGGAGCCGGGTCAGTGGTTAGCAAGACTGGGCTGCTGTATAAAAGTCTTCACAGCTGACACCCGATCTGCCCAACAGATGACATTTTATACAAGATAGAGCAGAAATCTTAAGGAAAAAACACAAAAGCCAGACAGAATTTTTTAAGTCAGTTCGCTCTCATCCTCTCTTGCCCTAAACCACTCAGTGCGTTCACTTTTAATCAGTGGCCGGGTCTCCGCGATTCTTTAAGATTCCTTAAGACTTGTGCGCTATCTTGTATAAGAGCTGGGCAGATCAGGTGTCAGTTGTGAAGACTTTAATACCGTATCCCAGTCTTGTTGATCGCTGCCATGGCTCCACCGTAAGGAGATACGTTGCCTGATTCATATTTTCAACCCAAATACGTCTTAACTGGCAAAGCCCATTTGATGCTGTTTTTGTAAGCAAAACCTTGCTGGGAAAGAAGAGGCTTTTCACTCATATACATCCAATAGATTAAAACGGAGTTTTGCTGGGATGCAACCTTTCAGTAGGCGACATGAGACATGAGTGCAAGATTCTCATGTCTGCATTTTTATTATGGCGACATGGTTAATGTGTTATGTGGTTGCACGCTCTTTTGCATGTGACATTTTAAAAGTAAATCCATCCGGACTAGGGTTGAACATCCTTAACACTCAGAGCCCAGATGAAGCACTATAAGACAGGAAGAGGATCCCAGATTCAGATCTCATAAAAGTTTCAAGTAAGGAAAGGGTAAGCTACTAAATGAATAATCAGGGTTCTGCTCCTTAAAGAAACTAAGGGTCTGCTTCACCTATAAGAACTAGTAGACCAAAGCTTAGGGTGTTGGGAACAGATTTGCCTGATCAGACAAAAGTTCACAGGAACACACAGATAAGACAGACGGTGGGTTCAACAGACTCTGGAATAAACTCAACTATCTAGTGGAACATGCAGCTGAAAAGCTGATAATAAAAACTAACTGCTGCACAGAATCATGAAACAAACAGTCAAGGATTAAGCATAGAAGAGGTTTAGTAAGGCCAAACAGTCAGGAAACAGGTATTCAAACAGCTGGAAAAAGTACCAGAGGGGTTACTCTACTACTCCAAACGGGACTACCAGAATGGGCAGTGAGTTCTCAAGAAATCCAGGATTTAAAGGGCTGGTGACCAGTCAGAACAGAGGTGTGTCAAAAGGTAAGCAACAGACTGGAGATGACACTAACATTTAAATGCCTGGCAACCAATTGAAACAGTAGTGTGTCAACAAACTAAGCTGAGCTGTGAGTTCTCAAGAAATACAGGATTTAAAGGGCTGGAGACCAACCAGAACAGAGGTGTGTCAACAGGTAAGTAAAAGAATGGGAATGACACCATGACAGGAGAAAAGAAAAGTAAACTTTTTTCAGACTTTAAAGAACCTACGAGCAAAAGAAAGTAGCAAGAAGGAAGCAGATGATGATGCTTATGATTAGTATTGATAATAGTGTTAATTTAAAATATGTCACTCGTCTCTTTTGGCTTAAAGGCGTAGGTCCGGTCTTCCACCACTGATAATGAGCAATCTGTTGGTTTATAAACTCTGAGAGATCAACTGGAAAGCCTCACTCTGGACAAATAAACATTCCTAAAAATACACAGTTATTTCAGTCATCATCATCATCCGCTTCACCTCAAGTTCAACCACCAGCAATTCACACTTACTATTATTGACTAAACAGCAACACAGGGAATGTTAATAACCCTAGCTAGGTCTGCTTCTACTGCAACTGAAGGGCAGTGCTGCAGATAACTAATGTGTTAGTGTAGCATCCAAAAGGGTAAGTGTGGGAAGGGGGCCCTCCCCCCAGAACACCCATGTGTCCATGTGTAATAGTGATGTTGTGGGACTGGGATCTTCCTCACAGACTGCAGTAGTGGAACCAGCAGGACCAGTAGTGAGCTGTGTAATCCTCATAGAGCCAAAGTAAAAAAAATACAAAATTAACTCCAGACCTATATCTATACAGTTGGGACACTCACTCCTCAATTTAAAATTGCAGGAGACATACAAGTTGAGTATGCAATAGTATAATCCTCCAGGTATACACCTGCATATTAAAGGCATAGGAGAAGACAGTTTATATAGGAAAAGTAAGAATATTCTCACCAAATGACTGGATACCTTACATACTCGACCTACATATCTCCTGCAATTTTAAGTTGAGGAGTGAGTGTTCTGTGACTGAGGCAGCAGCCACCAACAAGCTACCACTTCAGGGAAATCTGGTGAAAAGAGCCATTTTTTGGGACTTCACATGTGTTATACTGTGGATTCATAAAACATGCAGGACTTTTGTACAGAATAAAACTGGAGAAATTCTGGGGCAAGCTCACTGCAACCTGGTTGAAACATACACATTTCCATTGTATGTATATATATTTATTCATATAGCCCCTGACATGTACACAGTGCTTTACAGAAATAGTAATTGTAAAACACAATAAAATACAAGACAGGGATTTGAACATCATGATAAAGTGTGAACATTGCATTATTATCAGGGGAAAAGTGCAGCAAGAGAATCCTGCATTGCTTTTAACCACTTGATTGTGAAGAAATGCATTGAAGCTTTGTCTAAAATTCAAGGGGAGAACATTTAAATCAGCTAGGATTTAGGGAATGTGTATTTGTTACCTGTGGTGCAGTTGGTTTGTATCAGCATTGCTCTACGATTTTGCTTTTTCTTAGTCTTAAGACTTTTAGCACTGTGCTGCAATGCAGAGTGATGGGAACTCACAGCATAGGGACATGTCCACTAAGAGATCCATAACTGGACATGCTCCATATATGTGTTATACATGCCTATCTCTATCACATAGTCCATTCATTCTCTTAACATCTAATAAGGATGATACATTTGAGTGCTGCTATTACAACATTTTTGCACAGAATCACTTATCTGTTGGGGATTTTATCAAAAAGAGCTATCACTGTGTATCTTTTGCACAATTATCTTGTCTTTCATTTTTATATACCTTTTCTCTTATTTTAATAAATCTACATTTTGCAATTTGTGCACTTGGGCTGTAGTGTAAACTATGGCAAGATCTCCAATTCATTATGGAGGCAAATTTTCTTCTGTGATTTCCGGGAGTACTGTCAGCTATGAGAGCTTAATTCATGATGGAAATAGCCACAGTGACATATAAACACAAAACTGGTTTGATAAGGCAGATTTCAATATGAAAATATGTCACTGGTGAAGGAAACACTGGAACATTGTAAACCTGTTGAAGGCAGGGTCCAGTTTGCCATCATATTGCCAAATTGGATCCTTAATGAAGTTTACTGCATTTCTCCCTGGAGTAATTCTGGGGTGAACAAATTACACCGTAAAGTGAACAAATTATTCATTTTGAATTGAATGGATCTTATGCCCTTGAATGCTAGAGAGGTCTCAAAGACATTGCTTTAATATGCATCAGATACCTTTATAGTATTCACGGTTTTGAAATCATCATTTAAATAAATGGGAATTTGGGGAATTGTTTGTCTCCTGTAGTACACTTGGTTTTCTCCTGAATTACTCCGGTACTTAGCACATCATCCTCATTGCACATCTAAATAAGCATGGGAAACTCACAACATATTCACTTTAGTTTTACCCAGAAAAAATACTTTGCAGATGAATCTAGCATCTTAGCACTCAATGTTTGGGATGGTTCTAGCATTTCAAATATTGGAGTTTTTTTTTTAGCACAACCATTTAAAAGCATATTCAGTTCTAATTCACACAATGCTTAATGTTTGTTTCTCTGAAGGGCACCACTGCCACCTTGTGGAAATTGTATGTGAATTGATATAGTAAGTAAGCCATCAACAGCATCATTTTATTTGACAGGTTCATCCATAAATACAGTTGTATCTTTTTTGTCAGGCTCAATATTATGTCTTGTTTAATGATACTGAGTATGTTATAAATAAGGCACCGTATAACTGAACTGAGTATAATTCCCCATTCATTCTCCTTCTTCTGCTTTCCTTCATGTGTCCCCTTGCATGTTAGATATTGATGGAATCCAAACTGTTAAAGTTACTTGTAACTGTGCACTTTTGTTCCTGTTGCAACTATTTATAATGAATAATTGAAGTTTACACTGATGATCTTAAATATTGTTAAGGCCGGTCATGCTGTAGGCATAACATATGGCATGAAAGACTAGTTAAATCCATATTCATATTAACTCTGATGCTGTTTTCACATTCTCCTTTGTTCAATATCAAGCAGAGGTTACCTAAATCTTAAGGGGGTCTGTTTAACAGATAAGCACTATGGCAGCATTGAACAAATACTCTTTTTCTGACACACACATTACACTCCCCCCCCCCAATTTGTGCATTCTCTGTGCCTCTCTTTCCATCAGACCTGAACAGTGGCTACTATCTCCCTCTACAGCCAATGTTGTTTCACTCAGGAATGGCTAAAACAATTAGATGTTTGGCTGCAGAGCTAGGTAGCAGCCACCTATTCTGGTCTGATGGTAAGAGAGGTATGTAGAACATCTCTGTGCAAAGCATATGTATAAGTCACCATGAATATCTTTCTTCCACTTTGGCACAGTTGGTTTAATCCAGAATTGCACCTCCTTAGCTTACTAAATAAGGTTCTTAGGGTTTCTCTAAGTGTATATTCTTGTGTTTGAACTCCACTTGCTCCTTGATGTGCACACTACCCAGACCTGGATCATATGATCCAGCCTTTGCCTCTGACCCTCCAGTATTTGCATGGACCTATTTGGGGTACTGACCATAGCTACCCAAAGCTGGGAGAGTAACTACCAGTGGTTATTAGTTACTTCTCCAGTCCTCAAATTCATTCTGATTTTTGACTCCAAACTTACCTAATGTCCATGGACGTAATACCCCCTTCTCAGATGCACTGTCTCTAACACCCTCTCTTTCTCCCAGCTATTTTTTAAGGCCCTGCCACTTCTCTCTCTCGTGCTCCTACCCACTCACTCTTCCATGCTCTCCAGCACTCCCAGCTCTGCTACCTGACCCTCTCGTGGTCTGCAGCCTTCCCATCCTTGCCCTCCCATGCCTCTAGTACCCCCATTGTCAATCTCTGTACTTAACTCTCTCTTCACCCTGTCCATGGACATGATGCCCTTCCTTTTTGTTTTCACAAAACCCTGTGCCTCCCCCCATTTAAATAAATCTATCTCTTTGCTCACATATTTATATTATTTTTATTTTGAAGTTTAGTTATCTTGCGATACGTTGAAGAAGCCAATTAATTATATGTATTTTTCTTAGCTGTAGACATTTCTCTTAACCAATATACAGTCTATATAGACTGCCCAACAGACATACATATATCATGATTACAAACATGGAAAACTGTGCTGTTCACAACTTTTCTCTGTACCACGCTTCTGTTATTACATTTTGATTATACAAATTCTGTTATTATGCAAAACAATGGGTACAACTGTTGCTGAAACAAAGCCTTGTGCCCAATCCCATGGAAAAGCCTCATGCTCCCCAGTTTGGGAACTACTGCTGAAGAGGACAGTGTTCCTGCAGAGTAGCCTTTTTTCCATACACTTAAAATGTTACTGACAAAATTGTCAGCTTGCACTGATTTCTGGGACTTTTCTTAGCTTCCCATTTGTGGCTTTCTGATGTATCAATACATGCTTATTTTCATCATGAAATGACATATTTTGTAAAACTGATGTCAATTATACACTCAACATATATGGCCGATTTACTGTTTCTGCAACACATTAAGTAAGTATTCTCTTTGATGCTTTGCAGTGAGCCTGCCAGATGTTTCATTCTCCTCAGCGGACCAATTAGCTATTTTATGCTCTACATAGTCAGTGTTCTTTTTGATGCACTGAATTGAAACAGTTGAATCTGTCATGTTCTGGATTGACCTCTTGGTTCTTTAATGTTCTGCATTGAACTCATACAATCTTTGATGTATTGTGTTGAGTCTATTAGCTCTTTTGTAGTCTTCATTAAGCCTGTTGTATGTCAGACATTTTGATGTTCTAAAACAACCTTTTCTTCTCTTCTTCAAGATCTTTGAACAGAACATTTGATACACTGATATGCGTTCCTTTAGAACATGTTATGGCCTGTGAAAGCCACTTCAACTGATTACCAGAAGCATCAAGTCATGTGTAACTTAGCTCATCTATTAAGATTGAAGCATGCTTTACTTCAGATTTAGGGCCTTATGCACAAAAGAAATTAGCAATTCTGGGGCAAACCAACTGCTCCAAAGGAACAAACAAAAATTATCCAGTTTCCCAGTGATTTAAATGGGGCTTTCATGTACACTTTGCTTTGTAATGCTTTCGAGATCAATCTAGCTTTCAAGAGGTTAAACACCTCTTTTAAATCAATGAACATGTTTATTTGTCCCCTATGGTGCAGATTGTTTGCCCCAGAACCAATCTTTATTTCTTTAGTGCATAAGACCCCTTTATTTCTCTACTTCTTCTTGCAATGTGCAATGAGCTTATCCTTAAGGTTATGCTTGTAATCACTGTTCCTCACCTATGTGTTCTGCCTTGCCATGCTATGCTCTATTTTAATATAATAAGTATAAATGTTTACATTGTTTATATCTCTTTTTGCTCATGTTATTGTAATACATACTTCACTCTGAACTTCAGAAAATATTTAGCAATAGCCTGTAATGACATTTCCAACACATTGCTTTGCATCCAAGCAGTTAAATATCACTCATTTTCCATGAAACGTATCTTTTGGCTTCAGAAATGCTCTAGTTTAAATTCTTATTGCATGCAATTTTTTTTCTTGTTCATCAGAAATGCTCTGGACAGAAATGGGTCTGTTTTTTCCCCAATATTTGACCTGGTCTGTTCATTGTCAGAGTTACAGTTGTTGGCCTAGTTTTATGCTCTTTCTGTTGCAGTATATAACTTGTGTACTTCTTAACTTTTTTCCAAAAGCTTTTATTTTTACCTTTTGCATTGTACTGCCCTTTTGTCCTCAAAGGGTTAAACAAAGCATTAACTTTGCACTGCTCGATACTTCACAGGAGTTGTTTAGCACATTTTGTAGTTTAATCAAACAGTTTCAAAATTGGTACGTATAAGGGTGTTTGCGTACAAAAAAATCCCTTCTCTGCTCCAAATGCATTTTATATGATCATTTATGGCAATGTATAAAACTTTTAAAATTTTATGATAGTTTTAACCCTTTGAGTGCCAGAGAAGTATCCAATGCATTGCGTAACAATGGGTTGGATAGCTCTCAGGCTCTCTAAGGATTACAATAATGTGTCCCTTAATTTGTTTGTCACTGTCTCCTAGGCATAATCTCAATACTATCTTTGTAAAAGATATGCATAACTGAAAAAATATGATCTTCTCCCTTAAAATAACTCATTATTTGCACTTAAAAACAACATGTAACACTAAGTTTAAATCACTACTCCGGCACAATCACCCCTCAAGCAAATTTCTGGTAAAGATATAAGATATACTGATAAATGGTTCCCTGAGTGACAAACCAGATTATATCTGAACTTGCGAGGGAGAGCTTGGTGGTGCCTTGTTGTGGGGGATTGGAAGTGCATCTGGTGAACAACATCTCTTTCTACCCTCTCCTTTCAGACACTTGAGATGAATTATACATTCTTACTCCAATCGTATCTTAAGCTCTGCAAGCTTCAGAAGATTGCCCCATCTTCCTGTTCGAATTGCTGGAGATGCAGAGCCTCTCTGGGGACTTACTTTCACATTTGGTTGGAGTGTCCATTGATCTCCCACTATTGAGAGGAAAGTCTGTAACATATTGAGAAAACCTTGGAGATTACGCTATATAGGGACCCTCTTCAGAAATTGGTTTTTAAAGACCTACTTGTACTCCCATTGGCTCAAGAAATTATATTGCTTACAGTGCTAAACACAGCTACGGTGTTGATCCCAGCTCACTGGAGACAAAAACCCAAGTGCAGCATGGTTCCTTCTAGAAAACTGGTTTAATGATGGGGGCTAGCACCCTGATTCCTAAGTTTGGATCCCTGACCCCAAACTCCACAAACATAGTACTTTTTGCAATCATTCTGTCAGGGTACCTGTGCGGTGGCTGCTCGAGCCGACCGCATCGCTGCTCACATGATGCCTGCCTCCATTGAGGCTGGATCATGTTCCCCTTTCTGGTGGCTCAGCCGCTTGCTGGTGCCTTGTGCGGCCCCAGCCGCTTCTGCTGCCAGCGTTCCGGCAGGCGGGTGATGTCATAGTTAGGTGCACGTCCAAAGGCATGGACATGCGCTCCATTTAAAGAGACAGCCACCTGTTGGCTGCTCCTCCTCTTCCTCTCACCTTTCTATTTAAACTGCCTGGACACAGGGCTCAGTCACCCTTTTGTTGGTGTCCAGTGCAGTTCTATAGATTTGGCTCTGTGTATGATTTGGCTTGTATGACTAACCAACCTGGTGCTGACCTGTGGCTCTATCTAACTATCCTCTAGCGTGGCTTTCCGTTCTGTTAGATACCCAATCTGGTGCAGGCTTGTGGCTGTGGTAGAGTTACTCCTGGTTGTCTTCCCATTTGTCTGGCTTCTCCCAGGTGCGGACCTGTGGCATTGGTTGCTCTCCTATCTGTCTGGCTTCTCCCAGGTGCGGACCTGTGGCATTGCAGACTACGCCTTGTCCCATCGCTGGGACCTATATTAAGAGAATCACATGGAAGCAGTCATCTATTTCTAGTAGTTGTCGTTTGCTCCGTTGTGCACTTCTCTTTATTATGATATATATATAGATTGTGATATTTCTGTTTTTTGCTGCTGCCTAAATAAAGTTGGTGTTACCTTTTAGTACTTGTCCTGTGTTTACTTGCCGGACTGTGACACATTCTGGGCATTCGTACTTTGTTTTTCTTCTTTCTATTGCCTCCCTTTTGGGCTCTCCTCCTCTTTCCCCCCTCCCTTCCACCTCTCTTCTACTCTTTCTTCCCTTGTTCTATTGCTATTTCATGCCTTTCTGAAGTGTGCAGTTATTATTCTTTGAACATTTTGTTATGGATAATGTTCTAAGAGTCATGCTCGTGGGAAATACCTTGTGCTTTCACCTTTGTGGCCGTTATGTGTACCTTCATAGATATTGTATCTTTCTGTATCGTTTTATTATGACTCATTGAAAACTATATAAAATAATAAAACAACTGGTAGGTCCTTTAAACAGAAGGATGCTAGGAAAGTTTTCGGTGCATTGCAAAGCATGTTTGGGTGAACTCTCTGGCATCTGCAGTTCATTTTGTAAATAGTGTAGCATATTTTCCAAAATCCTATGTATTGAAGTTGGCGTTAAAAAGCCTGTCCTACAAACTACAGTGGAGTATATCTGGCCATGCTGCAGTGTTAATCTCAGTTCAGTTTAGGGAGGATATTAGGAAAGGGGTAAAGAAGGGCCATGCACAAAGAATCCTCTGTTCAGTTTAGTGGGTGATTGAATGAAGTGGAAAGTTGGGCCAACGACCAAGTTGGTCCATTGCCGAAGTAAGCGATCTTATGAATGCACTCTTTACATGTCAGATGTAGCCTAAGGTACTGTACTGTATTGATGTGAATTATGACATTGTCAATCATCTGCTTTTATAGAATGCAGCGCTCACTAGCTTTTATGGTGAGTGATTATTCCTTCTGTTCATTTGCACAGTGTACCTATGACCTTATGCAATGTAAAATCATTACAGGTCATGTCCAGCATTTCTATGAAACAAATGCCTTAATCACGAAAGAAAACTGGAACAATTCTGGGGCAAATCAACTTCACCACATGGGTGAGATACATAGTCACAAGATTCACATGGGGCTTTATACCCGTTGAATGCTAGAGAGGTCTCCAACACATTTCTTCACATTGAATGGGAGATGACTTTGTCAGTACATGTGTAAAATGTCCAACTAATGACAGAGGCATTAGATGGGTAAAAAGCCATTTTAAATCAATAGAACTTTTTCACTGGTGTGGTTGATTTGTTCCAGAATTGCATTTATTTTCTGATTTGCATATGGCTGAAAGGCCCTTGTGTATAACAACAAAGTGGAGCAGTTCTGGGACATATTATCTGCATCACATGGGACAAATAAAACATCCTCCATATTTACATTAGAAATTTTAATTACTTAACTGCCGGAGAGGTCTCCATTCCAATGCAAAGTATTAAAAAGCACCAAACGTTTTCATTGCCCCCATGGAGTCTTTGGTTTGCAACAGAATTGCTCTACTTTACTGAAAATCTTCAATAACTGGTTACATCATGTGTCTAGTGTTTTTTCATTTTTAAGACTTAATTTAATATAATTCAGATTTGCTTCCTGGTTAGAATAAAAATGTATTGTGCCTTTAAAAGTATGGACCAGGAATTATATCAATATTGAAAAGAATTATTTGGATTTTAAATAAAGCTGTTTATTGTATATGGTGAAATGTAGATATAATAACAATGATACATTTAACACCTGTGACAAAATCTACTTTACTGTATATCTGAAAAGATCTGAAGATAAAAAGAATTGCCGTATAGCTGTAGTATAGAATCAATGTAAATATTAAACACCAGAAAATGGAAAAATAGGGGTATAAACATATTGGGTGTCCTACTTGATTTTGGCAATGGGAATTTGTTCTGGTGGTCATACATATAGAGATATCATTGGAAGTGTGTATTAACCCTTTGCATGTCAGATAGGTATCCAATTCATTGAAACCTCTCTGGCACTAAAAGCATTAAGGCTTTTACTGTGGAAAAAGTCCTGTTAGGTTCCTGCAGGAGTTTTTTGTGAAAAATACATGATGTTCTGCTTTTTTCTTGGTCATTCCTGCCCATAGATTTTCTGCCACTTCGCCAACACCACAGGTTTTCATGTAAAAACAGTTCAATTTTCTGTACATGTTTTCAATGGTGTTGAAAATTCCCACCCCATACTATAAAAAACAGAAATGTTCCTCCATGCAGCATGTTGTAGAATAGGAGAGCACAAGAGAGGAAGGACAAACAGAGAGAGATTAAAAAAGAAATGCTGTTTGGAGTGCACACAGCAGGAGAATCTGGAGGGCTGCCACTGCTGAATTGGAGATGGAGGAACCCAGCAGCAATAACAAGGAAAGAAGCCCACTTCCCTTTGCCCTAATGATCACCAGTCCCACAAACTCTTTAGAGATAAGGGGAAGAATAATAAAAAGGGAGATAAAAAGGGGGTGGAGTGAAGGCACCACCTTGATAATAAAGCTTAATAATCACTTACATATTAAGTGAAAGTGCCATGTAGAAAAGAAAAGAGAAAAGAAAACTACTTATGAGGCACACTGACCTACCCTATCATTTATTAATTGGTTGTTGTCTGGCTAAAATCCATTATATAGTAATCGACCAATAATTGTATGTAAATATATTATAAATAAAAAAACAAATAACTGTATTGATCAAACAAAAGTGAAAATGTATTGATGGTGTAATTGTGACATAAAAACAAGTATCTAGAACAACATTAGTTGGTGAAGCACCTGTGGTTCCTTACAGGAGACACATGTTCTATATATATATATAAGTCAGGCTACTGCATTTCTTCTCTTCTTCGATCATCTACTTAAATTAGTACAGCAAGGCCGATATAGGAATACTATAATATAAGCACTAATTACTAGCATAGAAAATACTCGTTGTTAAACTGCAGAGGAAAACATGGTCTGGGTGAGCTGTTAACCAAGAGTAGATCACATGTCTCTACCTGGAGTGTTAAACTCAAACCTAAATGAGAAACAAGAAAGGTATACCCAATTGAGATTGAAGTATTAATGTGACCTGGGTGAGCTGTCAATAAGGAGTGGATATATTCCCACCCTAAGTGTTAGGCAGCGGACCTCTATAATGACTGCATATTAACTCTGGTTATACTGTTGTACTTCATGTATGCCTTGAACTAAATAGTCCTTAATCTTACATCAATTGTGGTCTGGTATCAATATTGTTAGAACTGCATAATGTTCTAGACCCCGGAGTAAGCAACCCAACTCTATCTTGGTTATTAACAATGAAAACATCAGCCGATCATGGACTACAGCTAAAATATTCTCGTATAGGGAGCTAATGAAGGTAATAGTACCAGAATGGGCTACATTCATTCTAGAGTACTAGAGGATCAAGTACTGATTAATTTATATAATAGTGAGGATCACATATCAGGCTCCTATTTTTGAAGACGATGGTGGGTACTAAAAAGGGATATTAACCCTTTGGATGCCAGAGGGGTACGCAACGCATTGCAAAGCAATGCGTTGCGTACCCCTCTGGCACTAAAAGGGTTAACAATACTCGTGCCCTGTTCAAACATTCGGTTCTTCCAAACAAAATGCAGACTGATAATAACTTTAAATTCAGCCTTTCACAACTAGCTTAGGTGCTGACTTGACTAGTACTATTTATTTGTACCGACTGAAACAATAATCTGTTGGAAATACACTGATTCTGATCCTCACTAGTGCTGTCTATTACTACCAATTAAATAAGCCTGGAAATCATTTCTATGAGCTTCAAAGTAACTTACTGATTTTCATCAATTTTTCTCCATTCATTTTACCCCGACTAACCCACATGCTATGCCTATGAGCAATATACCTAGAATAGTGATTAGCTACCTAGTTCTAAAATATTCTTTTAGCATAATTTATTCTGACTGACACGTTTCACCCGTTCATGCTGGCATCATCAGAGACAAACGCCGACATCTTCAAAAATGCTTGTTGATATAGTGATAGGTACCTCCTGTAACCAAATTACAACCAATCACCATAAATCCCTAAATGCTGGAAACTCCTTCTCCTCTGGTACATCCAATCACTGGGATCATTACAAGAAAATGGTTCACTGACTAATGCCGTTCTAGATACTTGTTTTTATGTCACAATTATACCATCACTACTTTCCATTTTCACTTTTGTTTGATTAATAAAGTTATTTGGTTTTTTACATACAATTCTAGGCCGATTACTATATCATGGATTTTAGCAAGATAACAACTGATTAATAAATTATAGTGTATGTAAGTGTACCTCATAAGTAGTTTTCTTTTCTCTTTTTTGTTTTGTATAATAAAAAGGGGGTCACTGGTGGGCAAAACTTTATATCTCAAAAGTGAAACAGAAAAAAACTGTCACTTCCTGCCAATCAGGAAAAAATTTGTGAAAAATACAAATTTTCCACTTTTTCCAGCCTAGCTTATTGAATTGAAATCATTGGTAAGACTGAACTTCTCTCACCAAGTGGCAAGTTACCCTTCTTTTTCTGTAGTCACAGTATAAATGGGGTGTCAGATTCCAGTTCTGTGTTTATGAGAGACAGATTGAGCAGCACAATTTTGCAGTTATGATAGGCAAATAAAGTAAAACTGGAATGTAATTTAGGGAGTTTGTAGCAGGAAATTTGTTCTATTTGTTTGGGCAGTTGGGTGGAAGTCTGGGGGAGATAAAGGGAGAAAGGAGATTTACCCTGAATTTCCCAAAATTCTGTATGACTGACTGGAAAGACACAGGCAGCCATTATCCAAGTTCCTTCCTGATCTGGCTGTTTTCTCTGTGGTAGGGGTGTCTTGGGGGTTGTTAGCAGGGAGCAAAGGACATTTACCCAAATACCCAAAATTCTGTGATCCAAATTCCTTCCTGATCTGGTTGTTATCTTTGTGCTAGGGAGAGACAGGGGTGGGACATGGGAGTGAAGATTTGCCCCAAAAACCTAAAAATTCTTTGTGACTGACTGTGAAGACACAGGCAGCTGTGATGCAAGTTTCTTTCTTATATGGCTCCTATTATATCTGTGTTAGAGGAAAAAGACAGTTGAACAGGGAGTGTTTTTTTTGTTAAAAAACAAATAAAAAAATACTGTGACAGAGGCAACAGATACCAGAAGAGATAGAGTATTTTGTAAAGAATCTTAGTCTGCTCATACAAACACTCTAGCATGGTAGGGCCCTCCATTTTCAGCTGGTGATCGGACAGGTTGTTGTGTTTCTGTATGTAGTATAATGCATTGCATGCACCATAGGAGCTGTAAAAATGGACACAGATTTTGCTGGTGATATTCAGCATCTCTCGGATTCTGCCAAGAATCTGGTCACAACCAAATTTAGGACCTAAGCAAAGCAGGGTACAAGAACCTTATCACCTATTCACAATGCAGCTAGCATGTTGGAGCTGTTAGCAGCAGACACAAAACAAGTTTTCATGGAGTGGAGTACAAGCCATTCCTCCATCACCGGCTCTAGTTTACTTAACATATATGGATTTGTGGGACTGTCTCTCACAACTCTGCATGCACAAGGTAGTGTGCTGATGGTATGGGTTATTATCATGGTGCTCGTGACCCCTGAGCGACATTGTTACTTCCGGGTTTACACTGGCTGCGTTCTTATTGGCTCTGGGTTATTGCTCCTCCCAGGGCTTGCATTTAAATACGCCCTCCTGTCACTATACCGGTGCCCTTTCGTAGTGTACCCGTATCTAGAGACTAGTTGTTCTTGTTTCCTGTTTCCATGTATGGCCCGGGTCGCCTGACTACTCTTTGTGACTGATGCTCTTGTGATCCGATCCCGTTGCTGACCTAGGACTGGCTGACTAACTCCTTGTGTACTGAACTGGCTTGGCTGAGTATCTGATTCCGTTACTGACTAGGACTGGCTGACTAACTCCTTGTGTACCAAACCGGCGTGGCTGAGTATATGATTCCGTTACTGACTAGGACTGGCTGACTATCCGTTTACACCGATCTGGCTGGGCTAGTGGCTGGGCTAGTGTTGGTGGTCCTCCTGACTGGCTGTGAAGTCCGTGTGTGCTGACCTGGTTGTGCTGCTAGTTCCGTCGCTTACAGGACTAGCCTATTACCTCTGTATACCAAACAGGGAGACACCGGTCCAGGACCGGTTACGTTATGTGCCTATCTCCCGCTTGCTTGCCATTCCTACTGTCTCCTGGAGCCTGTGGGAGTCCCTGCACTCCCCAGTGTCTGTGTTGCCTCCGGTAACCCTATAATACCTGGGTCAAGCTAATACCACACTGTTGACCGTGTTGCCTCAGCTTACCCTAGTGACCTAGGGTCATTATATCGCCAGCATCTGGTGTCTGTTGCCTCAGTTAACCCTAGCATGCTAGAGTGCCGTCACTGCCCAAGTCTGGTCCATGTTGCCTCTGCTTACCCTAGCATTCTAGGGTTCAGTCACTACAAGTGCCACAGCAGTGTTGCCTCTGTTAACCCTAGCGTGCTAGGGCCTAGTCGCTGCCTGAGTCCATTCTGTCTTGCTTCCGTTAACCCTAGTGTTCTAGGGTTCAGCCATTGCCAGAGTACTGCCTGTGTTGCCTCAATTAACCATAGCGTTCTAGGGTCCAGTTACTGCCAGAGTCCTGCCCATGTTGCCTCTGTTTACTCTACTCTCCTAGGGTCAGTCCTCTGCCACTGTTTTGCCAGTGTTGCCTCCGTTAACCCTAGAAGTTTAGGGCCTAGTGTCCACCTGTACACTATCTGTGCCGCCTTCGTTAACCCTAGTCCACTAGGGATTGCCCTTCAGTCACCCATCGCCTGTGTCACCTATTGCGGTGTGGGGCTGTCGAGGATATTATTGTTCCTGAACCTTGCTGAGAATCTGCCTACAAGTCCAAGATCATTAATTTTGTTTGCTGACTACTACTGTGTGTGTAGTTTCGCCCTGACCTGCGTCAGATCTGGAAAGTACTTGGTACGGACCTTATCTGGACCTGAGTGCGGCTACTGTACATTATTTTCAATAAAGCTTTTAACCTTACCGAACTGTCTCAGTGTTCTTTTACAAACAGTAACAAACTGTGACAGTTATCCTGCTGCTGTCTTCTAATCTTTTAGCCAGGACAGAAGCAATCTTACTGGCTGTCAACTGATGTGGTAATCTAGTAGTATTGCCCACTGGTGGTGGGAGGGAAACCCAGTGAGCTGTCACAGACATGCAGTATGTGCTCTTCCCATTTGTCCACAAATTTGTGGTAAGGTGGATTTTCTTGCCATTTGAGCTTTCCAGCTCTTTGCCCAAAACACCACCACAATGCCTGCTTGTGAAATTCTGGCACAGCTGTCCTGGAAAAATAACTGAGAATTGGTCTATACCAGTGAAGTGATACAAATGACACTAGTTCTCTAAAGCCTAGGTTTTCAACAAAAGAATATGTCAACATGTCACTGCCAACATGTTCTTGGCAACCTTGACATTCAACAGGAATACTTTGGGATTGTGAAGTTTTTGACTCCTTACAAAGAACCCAGTAAATGTGGGTTGTCAGTACATCGCATAATAACCTTGGGACTTGATTGTTTTAACAAAATGACTAAAGGAGCCTGTGCGAGCAATCCAAGACTCTTTCCATATTCTTCAGCAAACTCAAAGTCATACTACTCTGCAGCAGGAGCCAAAGGTGCTAGTTACTCAACACTAGTGTGTGTGGCTAAGTGGGGCTTGGACATGGAAGTGGTGATGATACTGATGAAGACTGACAGGATCACTGTGTTCTTTTTGTAGTCTTGTCCAGGGTCAAATTTTCCATTTGTTTTCTTGAACAGTTTACAGACAGATACAGTGCTCTTTCAGTGGTGGGAGACTGAGTCTTTGACTTTCAGCTAATTTTCTAGCCATGTTATCATCTCTCTCACTCTGAACCTCATTTGTATCTGAAGAAGAGGAGGATTCTGGAGGGATATATTCTAGATCTACCAAAAAGCTACAAGAATTTGCTTTGCAATGTGCTGTGTACACCTCTGGCGCTCAAAAGGTTAAAATATACAAAATATATTCAATCAGTTGTAAGCCAGTAAATATTAGTACATATAAACACTGCCACATTACATCACCTCTTCCCTACCAAATCACATCCCCACCCAAAACAAACAGAACGAATATAATGACAAGTCAATAAATTAAAGAACATCTTCAATCAGTTCATATAGTCCACTTAATTATGGAGTTAGACCACACTGTAATAATAATAATGGTAACAAATTGTACAGTTCCATATAACGACACAATGATCTTAAAGAATGGGCTGAAATGGGTCAGCCAGTTCATTCCAAATATTATAAAGTAACAAGCTGAATCCAATACCCATGAAATAGACTTAAATCTCATTTTTTCAGATATACACAGTACATGCATTAGAGCAGCAATAAGCCTATATGAGGCTTCCATATGGATCATTTCATAAATCCAACAATCCCACATGATCACTTCAATCAGCAATAATTGCGGTTAGCGTTAGCATCTTGTAGCTAGCTTAGCGTTCTTTTGTAGTCACAGAATCCAGCAACATTGCCTCACTCTCAGCCTGTCACTGCCATACACTTGTTTGAATCATTGGTGGTATTTATCATTACAGATCAAGTAAAAAGATCTTTATGTCACTGTTCAGCCACCCAAGCACTCTACACATGTTGTACCCTTACAAATTTCTCACTGGGCTTCTTCCAGAGTGTATTCAATCAACTCAATCAGGCTTAAATAACCTGCAGAACCACATGCAAACAAGGTGAAATTAATCCCCATATTTCAGCTTTGTTAAAGGGACCATTACATATTTATCAAATCAATACTAAACTAGTATTATATATAAGTAAACTACACAAAGAATAATAGAGTATCCAAATGGAAATATATATATATATATATATATATATATATATATATATATATAAAATATAATATATAAAGTTGTCTCAGATAAGATTAGGACTCAAAACCATATACTTAAAGGAATTTCAACTTCTCATACCTCTCTGGTATTTAAAGTATAGATCCATCTCACCTCTTTCTGCAATGAGAGGTAATTTATAACACCTCCTCTATTCTATGGTAACCAAAATAGAATTAATCTTTTTCTGCACTGCAGTATTGTCACCGCTTCCTCCCCACTCGCCGGTCGCCTCTCACTCACGGTGGGTTGTTCTCTTCCGGGTTGTGGAGGCTGGCCGGTCACACATGTGCAGGATGCCGCTGTCCTCCTTCGGGCATCTGCTCATATGCCCGGCCCCTCTGGTCATTCCCTGAGCCTCCGCAAATCATGTAGGGTTCCCAGGCGAGCCCCCCTCCACTTCCATTCCTATTGGCTATGACTTGTTATTTGAATGGGCTACTCCAGACTTAGAGTGCCCCGTTCCACGAGCTCTATTAGCGTCTCCTGAGTTTATTAATTCAGTTGGTCCTTCTGGTTCTGACCTTAGCCTGTTCCTGACCATTTTGACTCTCCAGTCCTGGTTCTGACCACAGCCTGCTCTGACTACTCTGAATCTCCAGCCCCTGGTTCTGACTACAGCCTGCTCCTGACCATTCTGATTCTCTTGTCCCTGGTATTGACCCTTGGCGTACTCCAGACTACTCTATATCTCCAGCTCCTGGCTCTGACCAGGCTCCATTCCTGTCTTCCGTTTGACCTCTACTCCTGAAGACCCTCCAGTCTATTTCCAGCCTGTTCAGCCGGCCTTTTTCTGAACGGTTATTAATATTGTTATTAATCTTTATTTATATAGCGTCAACAAATTCCACAGTGCTTTACAGTAGGGAATAGAAATACAGAGGTATTAAATAGTACAATCAAATGTGGATAACAGAAGGTTCAGAGGACCCTGCTCGTGAGAGCTTACAGTCTAGAGGAAGGTAGGTTTGACACAGAAGGAGTAAGTGCTATTGGGTGTAAGTACCTCCTGCCACATGAACTGCCAGTCAGTGGGTGGAAGAGAGAAGTGCTGTTGAGTGCAGTGGTCCAGGCAAGTGGGGATTCTTAGTGATAATGTTTATGGAGGCAGTTGATAAGCTTCCCTGAAGAGGTGAGTTTTCAGGGAGCGTCTGAAGATCTGAAGGCTGGGGGAGAGTCTGATTGGGCGGGGGAGGGAATTCCAGAGCTGAAGTGCAGCACAGGAGAAGTCCTGTAGGCGGGAGTAGGAGGATGTGATAAGAGCTGTGGAGAGCAGAAGGTCATGTGCAGAGCGAAGATGACGAAAGGGAGTGTATTTGGAAATGAGAGATGAAATATAGTGTGGTGCAGTGTTAGTGAGGGCTCTATAAGTAAGCACCAGAATTTTGAATTTAATTATGTATGCTAATGGGAGCCAGTGTAGGGATTGACAGAGGGGTTTGGTGTCAGAGAAGCGATGAGTGAGGTAGATTAGTCTTGCAGCAGAGTTCATTATGGACTGTAGTGGGGTTAGTCTGGTGAGAGGAAGGCCAATTAGTAATGAGTTACAGTAGTCAAGATGGGACATGATGAGTGTTTGGATTAGAATTTTGGTAGTGTCTTGTGTGAGAAAGGGTAGGATTCTAGAGATGTTGCAGAGGTGGAGGCGGCATGATTTGGAGATTGACTGGATATGAGGAATGAAGGACAGGGCAGAGTAAAATGTGACCCCCAGGCAGCGAGCTGTAGGGGTCGGTGTGATGGTAGCATTGTTGAGGGTGAGGGTAATATCTGGGGTAAGGCTGGTTGTAGTGGGAGGGAAGATGATTAGTTCAGTTTTGCCAAAGTTACGTTTGAGTTGATGGGAGGACATCCAGGAAGACAAAGCAGACAGACAGGTACTCAGGACAAGAGGGAAGAGGAAAGGTCAGGGGAGGAAAGATATATTTGAGTGTCATCAGCATAGAGATGATGGTGAAACCCAAGGGAGTTGATTAGTTTTCAGAGGGACGCGGTGTAGATTGAGAAGAGCAAGGGTCCCAGGATTGATCCTTGAGGCATTCCAACAGACAGTGGGATGGGTGGAGAAGTGGAGTCAGAGTAGGAAATGCTGAAGGAGTGGTTGCAGAGATAAGATGAAAACCAGGAGAGTGCAATGTCACAGAGACCTAGGGAGTGGGTGGAGGAGGAGTGGGTGATCTACTGTGTCAAAGGCGGCTGACATTTCCAACAGAATGAGTATGGAGTAGTGGCCTTTTGACTTGGCGGCGAGCAAGTCATTGGCCACTTTAGTGAGGGCAGTCTCAGTGGAGTGATGAGGGCGGAATCCAGATTGCAAGGGATCTAACAGGGAGTGGGAGCAGAGGAATCTAGTGAGCTGATTATATGCGAGATGCTCAAGGAGCTTGGAGGCAAATGGGAGCAGAGAAATTGGTCATAATTTGACAGTGTGGTTGGGTCCAGGGAGGGTTTCTTTAGGATCAGTGTGATTAGTGCATGTTTGAAAGAGGATGGGTAGGTGCCGATTGAGAGGGAGAGGTTGAATATGTGAGTAAGGATTGGAGTTAGTAGAGGGGAGAGCTCTTGAGTGAGCTGAGATGGGATTGGGTCGAGAGGGCATGTGGTTAGATTTGAGCGAGTGAGGAGAAGGG
Source organism: Rhinophrynus dorsalis (assembly GCA_037306005.1). NCBI lineage: Eukaryota > Metazoa > Chordata > Amphibia > Anura > Rhinophrynidae > Rhinophrynus > Rhinophrynus dorsalis. Next base: position 314,695,772 of record CM074721.1, read on the forward strand.
AAACTTTATCCTTGGTGATGGGTGAGAAGGAGCTTAGTGTGTATGTGGGAGAGGCTGGCTGGGTGGGGGTGGGAATGATGAAATGTCATGTCTGATAGATTTACTCTTGTCCTTGAAGTGGGTGGCAAGATCTTTGGCAGAGAAGTTAGTGGAAGGCGTTTTTGTTGGTGCGTGTAGAAGAGATTTGAAGGTTGAAAAAAGGCATTTTGGGTTAGAGGAGAGATTAGAAATTAGAGTGCAAAAGTATGACTGTTTGGCCAAGGAAAGGGCAAAGCTATATGAATGGAGAATTAATTTGTAATGTATGAAGTCAGCTGTGGAGCGTGATTTCCTACAGTGCCTTTCAGCAGTACGTGAGCACCTTTGGAGGTATCGCGTTTGTCTTGTGTGCCAGAGTTGTAGTGGAGTTGTGCGTGGGTGGCGTGGAGTTGCAGGTGCCGCTGTGTCGAGGGCTGTTGTGAGAGTGCTGTTGTACAGAGCAGTAGTTTTGTCAGGGCAAGTAAGTATGAGGATGGGGTTGAGAAGAGATTGCAGGGATGTGGAGAATTGTTGCAGATCAAGAGTATATAGATTTCTCTGCATGCTCTTGGTCACGTGGGGGGGATGGGTTTGCATGGTATGATGAGGTTACCGGTGAGGAGTTGGTGGTCAGAGAGGGGAAAGGGGATGTTAGAGAAGTTGGATACTGAGCAGAGGTTAGTGAAGACCAAGTCAAGGGAGTGACCATCATTGTGTGTGGGGGAGCTGGTCCACTGTGATAAGCCAAAGGAGGTTGTTAAGGAGAGGAGTTTGAGGGCAGGGGGGTGTTATGATCATCTATAGGGATGTTGAAGTCACCCATGATGAGAGTAGGGACATCAGAGGACATGAAGTGAGGGAGCCAGGAGGCGAAGTGATCAAGGAATTGTGCAGTGGGGCCAGGTGGCCTGTATATGACTACAACACGCAAGGGGAAGGGAGAGAAGAGTCGAAGTGTGTGAACTTCTAATGTAGGGAAGTAGAGAGAAAGAGCAGTGGGGATTACCTGAAATATATGGTTAGGGGACAGCAAGATGCCTACTCCACCCCTGTTGCCAGGCCTGGGTGTATGCGTGAAGTGAAGGCCTCCATGTGAAAGTGCAGCAGTGGAGGCAGTATCCAATGATGTGAGCCATGTTTCTGTGATGGCCAGGAGGTTTAGGGAGTGAGAAATGAACAGATCATGAACAGCTGTTAGTTTGTTACACACAGAGCAGGAGTTCCAGAGACCAAAGCAAAAGGGGGGGAGGAGGTTAGGTGACATGGTACAGCTATTAGATTGTGGATGTTGTGTGTGTGAGTGGGTTTTGCGGTACAGGAGAGAATGGAAGGGGGGCCTGGGTTAGGTGAGATGTCACCTGCAGCAAGCAGGAGGAGAAGGGAAAGGGACATAAGGTGAGACTGAGATTTGAAGCAGTGGGGCTTTTTTTGCAGGGGTAGAAGTAGATGGTAGTGATAGGGTGTGGAGGAATGAGAAAAGTTTGTGGGAGCAGAGAAGTGGTGAGGGAAGAAGTGAGGGTGCAATGAAAATGGAGTGACTCTTAATGTGCATACAGGAGGAGGAGAGTCTTATGCAGGTGAGAAAGGTGATGAGAAGGGAAGGAGCTAATTTGGCCATAGTGGGGCTAATGCATGGGGCAGTAGAATTTGTGCAGCAGTCTGTAATCCAGGAGAGTACTGGATGACTTGGCAAACAAGGGTCAGTCCAGGTGCAGTGGGTGTAGGTGCCAGGGAGGGTGAGGAGAATCTGTTGTAGAACTGTAAAGTATTTGGTGAGGGTAGGAGTCTGTTCAGGGTTAAATGAAGCAATCCTTTGTTGATCAGTAGATGTAGATGTTGTAATGGCTAATGGTAGTGGGAGAAGAAATCAGGATCAGGTTTTTTTTTCCATCAGCGGTTAAGTGGTTAATTGTGCAGTTTGTGAATTCAGTCCCTGTAATCATGGTTTCTTTGCATCAGGTGTTCAGCAGGTTTAATAGAAGATGCGAATGTCAATGCTTGTTGAAAATAAATGTTTCTTTGGTCTGAATACAGCAAGGATTGTTCTTTAGTTGATATTGGTCTGTCCTCAGTCCAGCCTCTGTCCAACTCAGTCTAACTTGCTATTATATTGACTTAATGCCCAGTGTACTCCTATCCTGGTTGCACCCTGGCTCAGCTTCGGTGGAACAATCTGGTTTCATGACCAGCACCTTTAACTCAGCTTTGGCTGCAGCATAGGAGTACCTGGCACGCCGTCACCAACCTCTAGCTTCGCTCCCTAGCTTTGTACCCTAGCTTCTGTACCAGTGCTGGCATCACTCGGGTCCTTACCCACCGGGTGGTGACAAGTATAGAATGCATCTTTTTGTGCAATGCAGTATACAGTGAGACAGTTTAAAATATTTTTCTTAAGTTGTTTGACAGGGACAAACCCAGATTGGGTTGAATGAATAAAAGAAGGGAAAAAGCATTTCAATCTGTTGGCAAGAAGTTTGGCAAAAAGTTTTAGGTCGAAGTTGAGAAGAGATATGGGCCTGTAACAGGCACAGGATAATGAATTTTTGTCAGGTTTAAACATATTGGCTATGTGGTCTTCCAGGGAATTAATTGGGAAAGGAGACCCAAGGAATATCTGATTAAAAGTGGGCTTATCCTTGGTACCATATTTTGCAGCCCATTTTTGGTAATATATATTTGTGAAGCCATCTGGCCCAGAACTCTTGCCCAAGGGAAAGCTCCTGGTGATTTGGAGATTTCAGCTTCCATGAAGGGATGTTCCAGGAAAGGAGCATCAGCCTCCATTAAATGCGGAATGCATCAGTCTTCCAAAAGTTTATGAACCATGGTTCTCCAACATAATGTTAAAATAGTTACATTATTGTATGTGTCATTTTTCCCTATGAATTAAACAAAATGTGTCATGGCATTGGCTGAATATTTTGTACATAACTAAAAATATTTTTAAAAAGTTTGTTTGTTTTGAATTTGTTGAATGTTAAACATTTTAAGAATTTTTTAAAAACACATTATGAGAGTATAACACCAATGAAAATGTCCCGCTACTGGAACAGAGGTGTGCAATGAATTGCTTCAAAATGTGTTGCATGGCCCTCTATTCCATAAGAGGATGATTTGTGATTGCAAAATGATGATACTATACTATACTATATACTATACTGGGCCATAGGAAACTGAAGTAATTCTGGGGCAAGCCAACCAAACCTTAAATGACAAATAAAAATCCCCTTTGGTTTAACCCTTTGAATACCAGGGGGGTATGTAGTGTGGTTGGCTTGCCCCATAATTACTTCAGTTTCCTATGGCCCAGTATAGTATAGTGTAGTATACTAGTGCCCCTAAAACAAACAGCAACCACACTCTAACTCTTCATATGATTCCCACTCCAGTGTCATCCATTGTTGACTGAACAGCAAAAACCAAATACTATATCTTTTATATCTCTTATCTTTTTTAATACTGTATTTCTTCTCAGTGTGTTAAAGAACGATGTTTATTGCATTTAAAGGATTAAAAAGTTTGTGTGTGCGTGTTTGTGTGTAATGCACAGGCATTCAGATTACATTGGCCTCACCCCCAAATGGAGGGTGTGGCCAGAACAGCTGAATATCCCCTCACAATTAAGTGCCCAACTGGCTGCCTATTCTGCCAAACTAGAAATCTGGCTCAGCTTATAAATTTCCTTCTCTTGTTTATGAATCATTGAATGAAATCCACTGTGTGCCATATGCTAAAGCACAGGGAAACGCATTAGAAATTATACTAAGTAAGGCTTTATAAATAAAAAGTCCTATTTACACATATGCCTGGTCATACTTTTATGATATATAAGTATACACAAGCTCATGCCATCACTGACTTACATAGGACTTACATAGTATTACTCAGCCATAGTTTACTTTATGTAAAAAGGAAATCAACTAAGTTATAGTAAAATATAGATAATATATAAATATAGATAATATAAATATAATTGATAATATAAATATATTAGATAAAACATAGATAATATGGAGACAATGGCAGATGTCTAAACCAAATATTTGTGAATGTGTAATTGTATATTAATTAAATTTTCTATTTGCTGAAATCTAAAATATTCTTAATTGTTTTATTATGTGTATCTGATAATTTCAAAATGTATCAAATTCCTTCTGGTTCAGAGATCATTTATTCTAGCAATAATGTTTTCTCCACTATTACAAAATAATGCTGCATTACTAAGCAAATAGAAATAAAATGTTTGCATTTTAAAACTTGTCCCAAGTTTACATTCAATTGCTAAATGTATTCGTAACAATTTTAATTTGGTTCCTCTCTTCCCTTGGGATTCATAAAAACATAATTACTACTGACTGTAATAACAGACCTTCAGACTGAACCCATCTGACATTACATGGACAAAAATGCCAATAATTTATTTGAGAAATTATCAATTTTACATAGTTAGATTATATGGGTAAGTCTACCCTCCTTGGTGATTCTAGACAAAATAAAACATCCAGTGCTCTTGCTTTCTTTATCTGACCTTGTCCTGTGGCCTTCAGCAGTGGAATGCTGCCAGCACTCATAGGGAACGTCACTGTCTGGATCTAGTTTTCAATATAAACTGTTCCGTTTCTGACTTCACAATTTCCCCATTTCCTGTCTCTGATCATCATTTTATCTCCTTCATACTCTCTCACATACCTTTCCCTGCCCCCCCCCAAACACCTTTCCTAACCTACACTCTGTCAAATGACCAGACTCAGCATTGACTATGCAAACTTCCCTCTCTTCTCTCTGCTCTACTACTAACATAGACTTTCTTGTCCAGGAATATAGCATTTAATTAAACTCTTCCCCGGACCTGCATGCTCCCCTCCAACCAACACTCCCAGCCCAGGAATATCAGACTTTGGCTAAATTCAACATCCCACATGCTATGCACCTGTTGTTGAGCTGCAGAACATTTGGTGAAAGTCTCATTCTGTTGCCTTGTATTCTCATGCTTAATGTCTTTTAACAATTCCAACTCTCTTCTTGACTCATTACAGATTTCCATTCCAACTAATCCACAAAGACAGCCCTAACAAAAATTACTAATGACCTACACACAGCAAACGACAAAGCACAATACCGCACACTAATCATATTAAATCTATCTGCTGCCTTTGACACTATTAATCATGAACTCCTACTGGACACACTGCAAACCATTGGAATCTGTGACATACCTCTAGAATGGATTTCCTCCTATTTCTTTAACCATACCTTAGGTGTTTCTTTTGCTAATGCTTTTTCATCTCTCCATCGCCTCTCAGTGGGTATAGCTCAGGGATCAGTCCCAGGATCACTTCTCTTTTCCCTCTACACCCTCTAACTTGGTGACCTCATCTTATCTCTTAGCTTTAATTACAACCTGTATTCAGATGACCCACTAATCTACCTCTTTTTCCCTGACCTCACTCCGGTTGTGAAGTCTTGAGTCATTCAGTTCCTCATAGCAATTTCATCAAGGATGGCCCGCCACTATCTTAAACTTAATATGGCGAAAACAGAACTGGTTGTATTCTCTCTTAAAACCCACCCACCAATCACTTTCTCCATCACAGCTGACAATTCTGCCATCCACTCAGTAACCAAAGAACTCTGTCTTGGGTTCATACGTGATTCTACCTTTATATTTTTCCCCCATATCCAAGCTGTCACCAGAACATGTTGCTTCTTCCTGAAAAATATTGTCAAAATGTGTCCCTTCCTTAGCTTGTCAACTTAACTATTGCATCATTCTTCCTGCTTCTCATCTTTCTTCGTTTCAGTCTGCTATCAATTCTGCTGCAAGAATAACTATTAGTGTTGAGCGAGCGTGCTCGGCCGATGCTCGGATCGGCTCGAGCATCGCTCTGCTCTGCACATGGCGGTACTCGTACGAGTACCGCCATGTGCTCGCCCGACATGCTCGGGTGAAGAGGATCTGTGCCGGAAGAGGCACAGATCCGAAGACGCTCCGCTGGACCACCAGGGAATGGAGGTACGGGGGCATTGCGGAGATGAAGGGGGCATTGCGGAGATGAAGGGGGACATTATGGAAGAGGGGCATAGACTCTATGCCCCTCTTCCACAATGTCCCCCTTCATCTCCGCTATGCCCGTCTTCCACAATGTGCCCCTTCATCTCCGCTATGCCCCTCTTCCACAATGTCCCCCTTCATCTCCTATGCCATAGAGGAGATGAAGGGGGACATTGTGGAAGAGGGGCATAGCGGAGATGAAGGGGGACATTGTGGAAGAGGGGCATAGAGTCTATGCCCCTCTTCCACAATGTCCCCCTTCATCTCCGCTATGCCCCTCTTCCACAATGTCCCCCTTCATCTCCGCTATGGCATAGGAGATGAAGGGGGACATTGTGGAAGAGGGGCATAGCGGAGATGAAGGGGGACATTGACCAGGCACCCTCCGCTCATCAGAGCAGGGGGTGCCTGGTTTAATGCTCGAGTGCTCCCATTCATTTGAATGGGGCTCGGGTGCTCGGCCGAGCACTCGAGCATCAGGGGGTGCTCGGTCAGAGCACCCGAGCACCCGAGCATCGGGGTGCTCGCTCATCTTTAATAACTATCTTTGCTCCTAGACATCTACTCCTAAAATCCCTACATTTGCTACCTTCAGGACTCTTTTACAATTCTGCTCTTATCTCCTACTACATCACCTTAAAATTTGTGGTTACCATCTTATAATTTGTGGTACTATTTCGATATTATTGAAACTTGAGGTTTGGTCCCAGATTTTCTTAAGTACTGCCAAAGTTTGTGACCCATCTATTATTATCATATTTAAAATGGCAGTGCCACTTATGGTATAAGTACCATATATCAGTTTAATTTACTGAATTAAACTGAAAATAAATGGAATGAAATATGATGTTATGGAGATGGATTGATATAATGGATGTCAGCTTGGACAAATAAGATCATGGATGATGAATAAGATGCCCTGAAATGACATATTCCCTTCCAACTGCATATATCCTACTTACAGTATCTGGATTGCTATATTAAAGTTTTTATTTTTTATTTTATGATATACCAGATTCTACTTCAAATTGAAATCTCTCAGATTCCAGATAATTGATTTATGAGTAGAATCCTGAAAGTTTTGCTCATCTTTAGTCCCAGACACTGTATAATAGTGAAGTTATGACACAATCCCTAAAATAATAAGGGAGTGATACCTTGAAAGGTGCACTACATTACTTTTTGGGTCCTGTAATTTTTTTCATGTCATCCTTGCATTTATCTTTTTTACTGGAGGCACACAGTCATGTTTAAATGCTCTTTTTATTACAAACTTTATTCTGAACCCTATACATTTGAAACAGTTTTCTAATTTGATTATGTGAGAACGTCTCATTTAAGTGGACATTTTAATATTTATTGAACTAGGACTTTCTGGACTGTATCTTTCCTCACAGAAGCAAATACTCAAGGGGGCCCATAGCGCCAAAAAGCTAATAGCTTAAGTGGCCATTTCTCATATAGGACAACCACCTCACACAGGTAACAATGTTCCACAGGCACCATAGATGTAACAAGCAAAGATGTATGAAGTTACAGTAATTAAGTAATTAAGTAAGTAAGTAAGTAATCTGGGAAAAAGCATCTAAGTTCTGTAGGGATAAGGCATGTCATTTCCTTAGGGAGTGGATGGCAGACACCAAGTGCACATAATAGGACACTGAAGGAGGAGATGTAGATTTCCAATTTAAACAGTTGTCTTAAATTGTTTTTTTTTGGAAACAGCTATAGGAAGATTGTACACAAATAGCTTTTAGCTAAGGGCTCTGCAATCCCAGTTTCTTTCAGTTAAGTGTCCCCCCTTTAGCACTTGCTGTACTATATCTACATTTGGTTTTACAACTCCATGGCATGGTAACATGACTTAGGAAAAACTAAAAGAACATGAATTATTGTTAAACAAACTTCTCTTTATTACACCACTAGGAAACTTATCAGGAGTAAATGTTGGTTATATGAGGATCATTATCACAAATCCAATAAAAATGATGAAAGCAAACAGAAAAGGCAAGTAGATGAATGTGAACAAATATTAACACTACCTGAGTCCCATTTGAGATGAAATCCTTAATATGTGAATTCAATAGTATGTTGTGTCATGTCTCCTCATTTATGCTAATTCATCAATCACCTTAAAATAAAACTAAGAAATGTTTTGTGTTCCATTTCTTTTTAACGTGTTGAAGTACTGGCAACTCAGCCACTATACATCTGGTCATGGGCTCTACATACCCACATTTGGAAGTAAGTTAATTATGATGAATAGCATGTAGAAATGTGTAATGGGACATTGTTTTCCTGAATTCTGACCTTGGATAACTTTGAACAGACCAACCTGAAGTTGTATAGGACTATGCACATTTAAAGAACCAGAGAGGTGCTAAAAGCATTGTCAAGCAATGCGCCGCACACCACTCTGATCTTTAAAGGGTTACTCAAGGGACTTTTTTTGTTGTTGCATTTGGAGACCCATCTTTACACAATTTTTAATCCACTGATTAGGACACTAGAATAATGATGGTAAATTATCCAGTGTAAGGACTGGCTTATATAACTGAACACATTTTCCCAGATAATTCTAAAAATGTCATAATAAGTGTAAGTTCATTGCGTTACAATGGAAATATTTTGCTAAGTTTACTAGTGTTGACATTTTTCTCTGAATTTCATTTCAACATCTAAAAGTTTTCCCCAAGCCTTATAAAGTAATGAGTTACATTTCACAAGTATGCAAAGGGGTCTCTTATCTAATTTATTTATCTGATATGCAGCTTAATGTATATGCTTCCTGCTGATGGTGTATTGATTGCTCAATCAAACTTCCATATTGCTAATACAATGAATATACAATAGCAATATAATTTGTGTGCAAATAAAATTGATCCTCTAGCCTAGTCATACTGGAATTTGCATTAATTCATTTGAATCTCATTTTGCCTGTTTTATTTATACATGATTAATTCTTTAAAATGAAAACAAAATAAATGTGATGCATAATGATCATAAGAGGCTTAATTCAATAACCTGCTCTAATTCTAGACTTTTGTCCAAAATTGTTAGCGCACACTAAATTAAATTGTTATGCAGTGCTAGTTGGTGGAATTTCTTAGCTTCTGGATAGCATGCACTAAATCCTAGTTCCCACTTATACCAGCAATGCATGTTAAGCTTAATGGAAGCATATTTTAAGTATAATTTAGAATCTAAAACAGCATGTCCATGTCCAATGTCCATCAAAAGAAAACAGCTAGTTGACAGTAACTTCATATAGCCAATTACACTACAAAAACTCTACAACAGACAAATCAAATGGCCAATAGAATCATATGAAAAAAGGTCATAGCTTATCTATCACAGGTAGATATTGGGCCATGTCCCAGGTTTTAGGTGTAGAGCAGTCACAATGTGGGAGAGAAGCACATAAGTCAGCATACAGGACTCTGGATGAGTGAGTAACATTACTAAGAACACATAACACACTTTTTTTGTACATACCACACACAATATCCATCATTACAAACACTTACATCACATTTTTCACATAAAACATTATTTATTTAGACAGTATGAGTGACCGAGTGTGAGAGGCTGTTTGTTAGATCAAGTGAGATTGTGTGTCAGTGGGAGAAACTGAGTGTGAGTGAGGTGTGTGAAAGACAGTAGGGAAATGAATGAGTGGCCAAAAGTGAAGGACTGTCCATGGGAGTAAATGAGTTTGAATGTGACTGTGCAAGTGACTGAGGGTGAGTGTGGTATGCAAGAGTGAGTGTAGAGGAGAGAGACTAGGGAAAGGGTATAGGAGAGATGGCAGAAAGAGAATTGGAGGGATAGGGTGTGGGGGGAGCAATGGAAGAGAAGCAGTACTGCAGGAAGTGAAGCAAGGAGGGTCCTGCTCAGGTAGGCAGGAGAAGAGGGAGTACAATGCCCAGGGAAGAGGGAGTAGGAATGAAGGCAGAAGAGTGGAGCAAGTCACACAAGAAGATAGGAAAGTGGTGCCAGTGGGGACAGGATAAGGGGCTGTGGGGGGGGGCAAAGCCAGCAGAGCAGGAAGGGCCACAGTTCCTGTCAGTGACACAAAATGCTAAACTTCTGCCAGAAGAGGAAATGGAAGTGGAGAAGCAGGTGCATAAGCACTGTGTGGATGCTGATGATGACAGGTTGAGGGGAAAAGCTGGCCATAGTCCAAAACATCCTTCAGCATGCAGACATATTTTCAAGGCTGAAATGGACAAAGGTGTACCATGCCATAAGAGGAGAGCATGGTGGTAGATCAAGGAGGCTGTCAAAAGAAAGCTACTATTTACATGAGACAGGATGCCAGCAAGAAATGCTGGGCCAACTGCCACTGAGTGGTGAAGAGAAATATGGTAGAATGGGCTATGCACATGAGGAGAATGTCAGGCCATCCCCAACGCACTGTACCTAACACATGGGATGAGATGCTACGCCCCAGACTAAGTGCTGCTGCTGTCACTGGTATTCCAGGAAGAATGGACTCGGTGGTGTATCCACTCTTAAAGAGCCTGGAAAGGAAATAGACATGTCAATCTTCTTTTAAATGTTGCAATGTCACTGCACATAAAATGTGTTTTTTTAAAGGGACTCTAACACCTAAACCAACTTTGGAGATTTTAAAAGAGCTTGCAAAATCACCTGTGTGTGTTCTTACCCATTTTTATTAGTGGAAACAATCTTTTGACTTCATTAGGTGTATAGATTAGGATAATTAAGGAGTGCCATTCAGGCAATAACTGTCGTAGAGCTATTTGCACTCCCCACTTACTGACACTGCTGACTTCCTCCTTCATATGATGCTCCAGACTTTTCCAATATAGTTATAAATGATATGTACTATATTTTGTGGCATACATTTTATAGTCCTTCTTCTTATACCTCTAAATAAAAGAGAATTAATTTTATTCCTGTATTTCCTATCCTTTTTTCCTTAGAACAGTTGCGCTTTTGACATATTTTCTTTGTATATTGTTTCTTGGTCCAAGTGGTATCAACATTTTTTCTTAAGCAGCACTGTAATAGGGGACATTCTTCTTGCCGTCTTCCCATCTATGCACATTCTTATAGACTTTTTTTTTATATTTACAAACATATGTCATTATCATCACAGAAAGTAATTCATGTGTCTCAGAGATGTCGGTCTATCATATGTGGTGGTGGTGGTGCTGGTGGTACCACATCTCTATGGGATTTGCTCCCAGAGTATGGATTGGTAACTGATACACACAGTCACTGTGTAGCTCCTAGGAATAGCCCCACTGAACGTGAGATGGTTACAGCATACTTTCAGGATAACTACATTCTGGGAAGAAATGATGACCCATTGACAACTGGCAAATGAAACAATGTGTGTGTGTGTGTGTGTGTGTGTCCAGTACTGATGTGTACTGCCATGGAAACCCTTAGTTGACCACCAGCAAGCATGCAGTCTGAGCAGATTCTTAGTGCAGCTGGTTGTATTGTAAATTGCAGTAGGAGTGATACATTTGTAAAATTAACTAACATCAAATACCACCTATGTATTAGGTAGCTGGAATGGACATATCCAAACACATGGCAGGAAAGCTCATGGCACATGTACTATTAACAGCAGCACTGAGGAATAGGGATGGGTGAAAAATTGCACTTTTTTGCTGACTAACAAGTTTTTTCACGAAAAGCGATTTTTTTTTTTGTTTGTTTTTTTTGCTCCTAGTTCATTGCTTTGAAATCAATTTCTCCTCATCACATGGTAAGTTTTCCTTCTTTTCCCACAAACATAGTATAAAAGGGGTGTCAGTATAAAAGGTATGCAGCACATTTGTGAGCTAGAGAAAACAGGATAATAAAGTGGAGTTGAAACTTAGTTTAGGGAGTTTTGTAAACAGGACATGTGTTCTGTATATTAGGTGAGTCTGTATGACTAAGGAGAACAGGACGGTAACAAGGAGCTTGACCCCAAATACCACAAAATTCTGTGTGACTGACTAGTAAGACACATGCAGCAATGATCCATGTTTCATATTGTTATTGCTGTTATCAATATGATAAATGATTCTGGGGTTGTAAGAAGGGAGCAAAGGAGGTTTACGAAAATACCCCGATTTTTTTGTGACTGATTGGAAAGACACAGGCAGCTGTGATCCAAACTCCTTCCTGATCTGACTGTTATTATCTCTGTTTTAGAGGAGTCTGGGGTGTGATAAAGGTAAAGAGGAGAATAACCCCAAAATACCAAACTTTTGTGTGACTGATTAGAAAGACACAGGCAGCCTTGATCCAAGTTCTTTCCATATCTGGCAGTTATCTCTCTGCTAGGGAAGTCTGGGGGTCTGAGAAGGGAGCAAAGTAGATTTACACCAAACATCCCCACATTTTATGTGTCTAGTTGGAAAGACACAGGCAGCCATGATCCACGTTCCTTCCTGATCTGGCTGTTATCCTTGTGCTAGGATAGTCTGTGGCGTGAGAAGGGAGCAAAGGAGGTTTACCCCAAATACCCTAACATTTAGTGTAACTGATTAAAAAAAAACAAGCAGCCATGATCCATGTTCCTACCTGATCTGGCTGTTATATATGTGCCAGGGGAGTATGGGGAGTGAGAAGGGACCAAAGGAGGCTTAACCTAAATACCCCAACATTTTCAGTGACTGATTGGAAAGACACAGGCAGCCATTATCCAAGTTTGTTCCTGATCTCTGCGCTAGGAGATTCTAGTGCAAGAAGTAGTTGAACAGGGAGTGTGTTTTTTCTGTTTATTGTTTGTTGACAGTGATAGAGATTGAAGGGACAGTTAATTAAAAAAGTGAGTGAAGTATCTCCATACTGTGCACTTCCTACACTGTGTGTTTTCTGAAAGGCTGCAACTATACTGGGGCTAGATGCTGATGAAATTGTACTACTACTACTACTACTAGGTGTCAAAGGTGCAGCACTTCCATTAGCAGCAGAGGCACTTATTATTGCTAAGGTTGTGAATGTTAATCACCTGTGTTGTTGCTGCTGCTGGTTACTCAACACAAGTGTGTGGCTGAGTGAGTGGGACCTGGACATGGAACTGATCACAATGCTGATGATGACTAACATGCTGATGATGGGCATCTTTGTTCAAATCACACTTTCCAACTGTATTTTCAAATACTTTATAGACAGGCGCGGTGCTCCTTTTCACTGGTAGAAGACTGAGCCTGTGCCTTTCAGCTAATTTTCTGACCATGTTATCATCTCTCACTCTCAACTTATTCTGTATCTGAAGAGGAGGAGGATGCTGGGGAGATTTATTCTAAATCTACATCATCATTTATCAATAGGTCATCCTCAGCATCACTCACAACTTCTTTCCCACTATGTTTATATTCCTATAGGCTTTTAGAGGTTTCAAACAATATTTTTTTACTTTTATTTTCATAACATTATTTACTATTTCAGGACAGGGGTTTTTGTGCTTATTTGTTTCACTGTTATATTATGCAGTTGTTTGAGCTACTACACCTTCTTCCATTATTCCAACATATTGTTTTTTAGCAGTACTGATGCTGTTGATGGTGGAACCTTGACAGGATGAGAAGGATCATTATCATTGATTGCACATGTTGCAGCAACCATGGCTGCAGTCAGTTTTTGGACTACCACTGTTCCTATCCCACCCACCCCCACACACACACCCCTTGCACATTTGCTGAACATTACTCAGCTACTTTGTGTGTGTTTGTTTACTGTAATGTGCACAATAGACCCAATGGAGCGTGTGTCAAGGTATGTTTTGACTCATAGACACAGAGTTAAGATAAAAACACAGCTTTATTGAAAAGATAATAAGAACCCTCACAGGTCCTGAACATCACACATATGTTACAGACACACAACAGGTTCAAGTAGTATAACATACAATGATACAATGTATAGGCTCTACCAGCCTCACCAAAATACCGGGTAAGGCAGCCTAGAGGATGGCACAACGGGACTGAGGAGGCTCTACTGGCCTTGCCAATATACCGGGCAAGGCAGCCTAGAGGATAGCACAATAGGACTGAGGAGGCTCTACCGGCCTTGCCAATATACCGGGCAAGGCAGCCAGAAGATGGCACAAAGGACTAAGGGAGCTCTACCGGCCTTGCCAATATACCGGGCAAGGCAGCCCAGAACCTGGCACAATAGAACTGAGGAGGCTTTACCAGCCTTACCAATATACCGGGTAAGGCAGCCTATGGCAGAAGTGACACGATGTAGCGGAGGCCCTACCAGTGCTATAACGGAGGCAGCAAGCAACCAGTGTAGGAGTGGAGCAAACCAGTACCACATACTGGACAAACACGGAGGCCCTACCAGTGCTACAATGGAGGCAGCACTAGCAACCGGTGTTAGAGTGGAGCTAACCAGTACCACATACTGGACAAACACGGAGGCCCTACCGGTGCGATAACGGAGGCAGCACTAGCAACCGGTGTTAAAGTGGAGCAAACCAGTACCTCGTACTGGACAAACACGGAGGCCATACCGGTGCTATAACAGAGGCAGCACTAGCAACCGGTGTTAGAGTGGAGCAAACCAGTACCACGTACTGGACAAACATGGAGGCCCTACCGGTGCTACAACGGAGGCAGTACTAGCAACCGGTGTTAGAGTGGAGTTAACCAGTACCACGTACTGGACAAACATGAAGGCCCTACCGGTGCTATAACGGAGGCAGCACTAGCAGCCGGTGATAGAGTGGAGCAAACCAGTACCACATACTGGACAAACATGGAGGCCCTACCGGTGCTATAACGGAGGCAGCACTAGCAACCGGTGTTAGAGTGGAGCAAACCAGTACCGCATACTGGACAAACACAGAGGCCATACCGGTGCTATAACGGAGGCAGCACTAGCAACCGGTGTTAGAGTGGAGCAAACCAGTACCACATACTGGACAAACACGGAGGCCCTACCGGTGCTATAACGGAGGCAGCACTAGCAACCGGTGTTAGAGTGGAGCAAACCAGTACCGCGTACTGGACAAACATGGAGGCCCTACCGGTGCTATAACGGAGGCAGCACTAGCAACCGGTGTTAGAGTGGAGCAAACCAGTACCGCGTACTGGACAAACACGGAGGCCCTACCGGTGCTATAACGGAGGCAGCACTAGCAACCAGTGTTAGAGTGGAGCAAACCAGTACCTCGTACTGGACAAACACGGAGGCCCTATCAGTGCTATAACGGAGGCAGCACTAGCAACCGGTGTAGAGTAGAGCAAACCAGTACACTGACAGTCAGTGCAAACTCAGAGGCCAGAAGCCTGAAATCAGCGGTGCCACCAAAGGAAGGCACCGGAAGTCAGAATGTCGCCGAGGCAAGCGGAATGCAGCCAAGTCGGGATCCAGGAACAGGAAAATCAGCCAGGCCGGGTCAGGGTACCGGAGCAGAAACGTCAGCCAAACCGGGTCGGATACGGAAGCAGGAACGTCAGCCAGGCCGGAGCGGTACACAGAAACGACTCTGGAGAGTAGATAGGCTATCCTGGTAGGTACACAGGCACAGGAACAGGTGAGAAGTCAGGCAGGCCAAAGAGGTACACAGGAATTCATAGGCAGGAGTAGCACTGGCATAGAAACACCACGAAAGGGCAGTGAAAGGGTGCAGGAGCCCAGTCTATATAGGCAATACTGGGCGGACTAATCACAGGCAACCAATGGAAAGCACCCATTGCTAACTGACAAGAAAATCCAGCAATCATGGGCACCATGATAGCGTGTTGTCTTGCCTTGGTCCTCTACAAAATACTCAGTCTCTCCTAGTACCAGTCTGCCTCAGTCACACAGCTCATGTCAGGGTCCTTGTCACCTATAATGTTTTTGTTATTTTTTTTTTTATTTTTTTTTTTTTTTTTTTTTTTTATTATTTCTTGTTTGTCCCCAATCCCTATCACTGTAAAATACATAAATAAATAAATCCTGTTCTTTCCCCAGACTCCCCCAGCACAGGGATAATAACAATAGCCAAATTAGGAAGGAACCTGGATCCTAGCTGCATGTGTCTTCCCACTCAGTCACACAGAATGTTGTGGTATTTGGGGTCAATCTCTTTTGCTACTTCTCACACCACAAGACAAATCTATCAAAGAGATAATAACATCCAGATCAGGAAGGAACGTGGATCACAGCTGTCTATGTTTTCCCTATCTGTCACAAAGAATGCCTTTATACAATGAAAGACTGACTAGGAGCAAGTGCTACTTCTCTGGGGAGTTTTACCTCCCCCACACCATAAACTTTACACTTTTCTTTCATTCTATTTCCATACAATTTCCTAACTCTCAATAAAAAAACAAATTAAACCACGCCAAAGGACTAGCTCCCCATTCCTTTCCTTTTTTGCAGTTGATAAAGGACTAGCCTTCCATTCATTTCCTCTCTCAAAGAGGCTGAAGGACTAGCCCCCTGTTCGCAGAGGTAAAGGACTTGCCCCTGTTACCTCTTTTGCTGAGGCTGAAGTACTAGCCCCCCTTACCGCTTTCACAGAGGCCCCCATTCCTTAACTCTTTTGTAGAGGCCATTACACCACCCTGCTCCTTACCTCTTTCTCTGAGACTAAAGGACTTTCCCCCTGCTCCTTACCTCTTTCACAGAGGCTGTAGGTCTAGCACCCATCATATCTATTTCACAGAGGTCAAAGGTCTAATCCCCACCTCTTTTGCAGATGCCAATAGCCCCCATTCTTATCCTATTTCAATGTGACCAATAGCCTTCTGCTCCATATCTCTTTGCAGAGGCTCAAGGACTTTCCCCCTGTTCCTTACCTCTTCACAGAGGCCAAAGTACTAGACCTCTGCTCCTTATCTCTTCACAGAGCCCAGAAGAATCCTTCTTATCCTTTTTTTCAGAAGCCAAAGGACTCCTCCTAGTCCTTACCTCTTTGCAAAGGCTGAAGGACTCCACCTTTCCTCTTTCTCAGAGGATGAAGAACTTCTCCTTATCTCTTTCACAGGTGCCTAAAGATTAAGGACTACTACCTACCTCTCTACTCCTTGCCCCTTTAGCAGAGGTTGAAGGACTACTACTTACCTCTGTACTTATTACCTCTTTCAGAAAGACCAAAGAGCTACTCCTTACCTCTCTTCTATTTACCTCTTTCTCAGAGGCGGGAGGACTACTTATAGATAGGGTTGAGCAAAAGGTCCCCTGTGTTCCTGCAAAAAAATCAGCGAAAACCACATTGTGCTGAACCTGCTGCCACAAGTGCTGAACCTGCTGCCAGTGTGACCTGTAATACTCAGGAGGGGGGGGAGAAGATGATACCAAGTGTGACAGCAGGGGATTCTAAGTCACACTTGCCATCCTCAAGCAGTCCCACCAGTGCCAGTACTACTAAAAAGAAGTTCCAGCAGCTTGTTAGCATTAGTAGTGAAGGAGGGGATAATCATCATATTATTAGTGACTGTGAGGAGGAAGACTCAGGGGCTGAAATTTATATGGCTGGTGTTAGTGGTAGTACTAGTGACAGTGATGGTGAAGCAGCTGGTTGGACCAGTGTTAGGAGAGTGGTAGGGGGAGCGTCCAGACTAGCAGTCAAGGGACCCCAAACCATTCCCCTGACCCTGCTAGTCTCCTTCCCCCCACATCATTGTCCATGTGGGACATGATCCTGAAGAAGGCAGAATTGCTACCACCGAAATAATACTACCACCACCGGGAGCACAGATCTGCTGCCTGTGCCTGTTGCTAGTGCTGCCAGTCTGCCTTCTTCAGGTCTCAAAGAAATCGCAAGTGTGACATTAGGTGACCCTCTGTCACATTTCTCGTCCCCTCCTCCAAACAGCAGTGAGATGTCTGTAATAGAGCAGTAGCACTGATAGACTAGTGGTGCTGGTGATGATGATGGTGGAGAAGATGGGGTGGAAGAGATGGCCTTTTTAGTCCAAACTGTGAAGGAATGGGAGACAAGAATAGGAATGGAAATCACCACCACCACTAGCAGTGAGCTTTTGGAATTTGCAGTTTGCTACTGCTCTAATTCCTGATGCTGCTGAGTTGCAAAGGCAGCAGGATGCCAAGGAGTAGGCTAGTGTGCCACAGATCAAAGTAGACACAATGGAATGCGGTCAGCAAGTGATGCAGGACTAGGACAGGTTCCACTTGCCAGCAGCAGCAATACTCCAAGTACTAGTTGCAGTTCTGATTCTGAGGCAGTAACAGCAACAGCATCAACATCATCATCTGCCATAGACAGTTAAGGGGAATGTGGAGGAGGAGGATAAGAAAGAGGCCATTCTGTTCCCTACCCCCCTGAAGTCATTGGAGTGGTACTATTTTTCTCTTGAGGCAGGCACAGTGCAGTCATCACCAATGGCACTGTGCACAATTTGTGACAAGTCAGTGAGAAGGGGAAAGGAGGGAACACACTTTGGCATAACCACCCTGATAACGCACATGAAAAACAGGCAACATTACATTTATGTCAAACATGTTAAAGCCAAACACCCACCACAGAAATCAAGCACAGCTGTTGTTGTACCCCCTGACTCTCCAGAAAGGCAACAAGAGGTGAGGTGGAGATCAAAGAGGAGGAAGAATAGAGAAACCCAGGCAGATCCTGGAAGTTTGATGATGAACAAAACAACTAGCTTGCCATCACCTTCTTCCTCTAGGGTAATAAGCTACATCTTTTTCCAATCCACCTCCAAAAGAGGTGTCCATCTATTGCACACTGTGTGGTGCACTGACCACATATGTCAGTGTGGTGGAGGAGAATCACAAGCAGGGTATTAAGCAGCATCTGAGTAGATTCCATGCCACAGAATATGCTAAAATGGTGGCAGGGAAGGTTCATTATTACTATTAAATTGTCATCAAGTTTCAAGAAAGTTTCTAGTGAAGGACGAAAATTTTCACCTCAAACTGAAATTGGTGAATAATGGCATTTTCCACTTGCCAAATAATTTATGCAAAAAGTGACGTTTTTCCACTTTTTCCTGCCTTTTTCGCCCATTGAAATCAATGGGAAGAAAATTTTTTCTCCAGCACACGAAAGTTTTCTACAGCCAAATAAAAGGGAGTCAGGCACTCACAGCATGCCATTCTGTGTTTGTGAAAGGAGAGAGTAGCACCTAGAGAAGATAGGGGAATTTAAGTTTAGTATAGGGAATCTTTTAGGTAGAACATTTGTTCCCTGTATTAGGAGAGTCAGTGGGGCACTCTGGGGAGAAGAAGGGAGGAAAGAGGTTGACCACAAATAATACCCCAAAATTCAGATTGACCGACTAGCAAGACACAGGCAGCTGGGGAACTATTTGCTTGCTGATCCTGCTGTTTTTGTCTCTGTTCTGGGTGGGGAAGTCTGGGGAAAGAAGTTGCTGATTTTGTTTTTCAGTTATAATTTTTTTTTGACAGACAACAGGGTGGACAACTTAAAAAAAAAACTAAAAAGGAATAAAGAACTAAATATATTAGGTGACAGTGACAGACAGCTTACTGGGCTTAGGCAAGGCATCATACAGCTCCATCAGTTGTGTTGCATACTGTAGAGTAAAAAACACAGTGTAGCTGAGTAATGTCCAGCAAACAAACAAGGGGAAGGGGGAGGGGTGGAGCATTACAGGGACGTGACAGTAAAGTAGTAGTTCAAAAACTGACTGCAGCAATGGTTGCTGCACCGGGAGGATGCAGTTTCTCAAGGTCGCAGCAAAACTAGTTCCAGGCAGCTCTCACAGCATGCCATTTTTTGTTAGTGAGAGGAGAGAGCAGAATGTTTTTTAGCTAGATAACAGGAAAATAAAGGGAGATTGAAGCTTAGTTTTAGGGAGTCATTTAGGTAGAACCTTTGTTCTCTGTAGTAGGGGAGTCTGGGGGCCAATGGGAACAAGAAGGGAGGAAGTAGGTTGACCCAAAATACCCAAAAATTTGGTATGACTGACTGGCAAGAAACAGGTAGCTTGGGTCCAAATTGCTTTTGCTGTCTCTGTGCTGGAGAAGTCTGGGGAAAGAAGTTATTTTTAGCTATATATATGTTTTTGGGGACTATCTGTTATAAGATATGGTGGACAACTTAAATAAATAAAATAAAAAACATAAATAATTAAACAAATAAATATATTACACAGCTTACTGGGAGCTCTGTGACTAAGGCAGACTTGATAGACAGCAGATGACATTGAGAATTTAGTTGAGGGCCAAAGCAAGACATCACACTCCATAGGTTGTGTACTGTAGAGAGTAAAAACACACACAGTAGTTGAGTAATGTCTAGCAAATGCAGAAGTGGACAGGGGAAAGCTGGAGCAATGCAGCGGCGAGGGAGTAAAGTGGTAGTACAAAAACTGACTGCAGCAATCATTGCTGCAGCATGTGCAATAAATGATGATCATCCCTCTCCTCCTGGGGTGGATGCAGTTTGTCAAGGTCCCACCAATCACAGTCCCCCAGTCCCCCACCACCACTACCATACACATGTGCCACATTGAAGGTTGTACTTTATTTTTTTAATCACTTGACATCGTCATGAATATGTGCCAGTGCCACTTAAGCAGGAATTAATTAAGTGTTGTGGGCAAAGGACAAATGCACTCTGCATGCTAACACATTTTTCAATGTATATGTTGCTGTTGGACTCACAACTTTGACTTCCAGTTACTTGTTTCTCCACTACAGCCCTCAGAAGACGTAATATTTTGCTGGGAAATGCTGCACCATATTAAACATAGGAAAAAAATGTGTTGGAATAGGAAAACATTGCGTTGGAATAGGAGAAAAAATGTGTTGAATAGGCAAAAAATGTGTTAGACAATGCAAAAAATGTGTTAGAATAGGAAAATAATTTGTTGGAATAGGTGAAAAAATTGCTGGAATAGGCAAAAAGGAACATTTTTCATTGGAGAAAGAGAAAACTTTTGTGAAAAAGCAAAAAATCATCAGCTTTTCGCAAAAAAGTCATGCGGGAACTTTTTCTCTCTTTTCGCCCTCCCCTAAAAGCTTCATCCCACAACCATCCTCTTCCTCTTCCTTGACATATATTTCATTTAGAAACATGTTTTGGAAAGAAACAAAATATAACATTTTGGTTTCAAGTTCTCCATTCTACAATGTCATCCAAAACTGTAACAATCCATTAACTGAATTACAAACTCTGGTCATTTTTAGTTTCATTACATAACCTAGGCATTCAAATTAGAATTTTATATGGGCTTACAAAAAATGTGCTCTCCAATGCATTGTCTAGGTCTCTGACACTCAAAAGTTAATTTGCAAGCATTCTTCCATTAACTTAACACTTGATACAGTCCAAGAAAATGCATTAGTATGAAAAATTTAAGGCCATTATCATTATTCATGATGTTTTAAACCTGGTCTATGTTACCCTTTCACTGGATCTTATGTTGTCAGTTCCAAGTTCATAGATATATGTCCATGCATAGTTTTGGAATTCAAATACACTAGAAAGCAAAGACTGAACACAAGCCATATCAAAATGCTGACTGCACTCCCTAATTGATGCTGATGTAATTAATTATTTTTTATTCATTGATTTCTACAGTTAACTTTAGGGACACTTTTGATAAGCGAGATAATCAGCCAAGACAAATATTGTTTAAAGGCAAAACTGAAAATGAACTTAACTAAAATGTCAAGTTCATTATGTTCACTGAAAAATGTTTTTAGTTTGAGATGCAATTTCACTTTAGATTGAAAAGAACTAATCCATATGGTTTATTTAATAAAATGTGTCCATTTCCCAGTAAGTATTAACTGTACAAATTAAAATGTAATCTTCTGTTCCCCTCAGTGTCCACGGCTCAAAACATGGTCACATGTTTTCTCCGGTAAATATTTGTGTAGTACTTCACTTCTAATTTATTTCTACACAGTCTGATGAATACAGAGAATCTTTTGTTATGGTGTTTACTAAACAGTTCAGCATTCTATGGGAATATCACGGTGCCCGTGATCTTCTCCCGTGGCGTTACCTGCCTATTTCCACTTGTGCTTGACAGCAGCATGTCTGGTCGCTGCCTGATTTCCTGTTTGCATACGCGCGTCACTATAGCGAGTTCGCTCTTTTGTAGATACGGCTTAATTGACCAAATTATGCTCCGCCTCTCCCCGTAGGCCTTATATGCAGCCATCAAACATTGCTTCAGTGCCCTTTAGAGGTGTATCTGAGCATTGCTCGTTGTAACCCGTTCTTGGCTGCTGATTCCGATTGGTGCATGACCCTTGGCTCCATCAGACTACCTGATTTGTGCCTGAACCTCTGGCCTTGTGTGACTACTCGATCCATGTTCAATCCCTGGCTCAGTCTGACTACTCGATCCGTGTATAACCTCTGGCCTGGCTGGCTACCCACTCCGTGCTAGTACTGTGGCTCCATCTGACTACCCGATACGTATATGTCCTTGGCTTTGTCTCACTCCACTTACGCTATACCTTGGGCCTGGCTATCTCTCCGTGCAGGTCCCTCGGCCTGGTCTCTGCCATCTTACTGTTCCGGGTTTTGTCTATACCTTTAGGCCTTGTATCGCTCTGGTCTTACTGAGTATCTTGCCTGAACCCTAGCATTCTAGGGTGTGGTGTCTGACTGCTGTAGACCCTAGTGTTCTAGGGTATTGTGTCACTTTAGACCCTAGCTTTCTATGGTATCGCTACTCTGCTGACTCTACCGTTCTAGGGTAGAGATCGTCCGCTTACCACCCTTCTCCATCTTAGGTGGTACCCAGAACCATAGGCTAGGTTCTTTGTCATGTTCCTGGTTCCAGTACTTCGGGCTAAGTTCAGTGTCAGCTTGGGTAGTGGACTGTAGCACTGTCTCCACGCCTGACCACTGGGAAGGTTGGGGAAGTGCTTATTTACTATTCATTGTATTATATCTTTATCACGGTATCAGTGCTATTTGGTGACATTCTGTCAATAGTCCACCCCTGATTCTGCTATTGGCTGCTCAGTTGTTGTCCTGCCCAGCATTTGTCCTTAAATGCTGGGTTCTGGCACTTCTCCGGTGCCCTTTCGTGGTGTTCCAGTAACAGCGCTTGTTCCTGATCCGTTTGAGCTCTCAGTGTATCGACCCGTCCTGACTGACTACTCTGCTTCTTGTTTCCTGCCTGTGCACCGACCCAGACTGCCTGACCATTCTGCTTCTCGCCTCCTGTGTATTGACCCGGCTTGGCTGACGTTCCTGCTCCGTGTACCGACCCGGCCCGGCTGACGTTCCTGCTCCGTGTACCGACTTGGATTGGCTGATGTTCCTGCTCTGTGCACCAACTTGGACTGTCCTATGTTCCTGCTCTGTGTGGATCCTGCCCAGTTGGGCTGCTGTGGGGCCGTGCCTCCTCTGCGCACTCTAACCGGTTCCCGGTTAGGGTAGTGCTAGTCCCTCGCTGTCTCCAGACAGCTCTTCAGATTGGTCTCAGTTGCCTCCGTGTCACCCAGGCGACATTCCTATTTGTCTGCCTTACATGCAGTTCCAGGTTGGGTGCCTCTCAGGGCGAGTTGCTCAGTTTCCGTTATTGCTACGGCAGTGCTCACTTTGACCAGATTCCGTTACTGCTACGGCAGTGCTCAAGCTGCTCAGTCTCCGTTACTGCTACGGCAGTACTCAAGCTGCTCAGTCTCCGTTACTGCTATGGCAGTGTCCAGTTGCTTAGTCTCCGTTACTGCCACGGCAGTGCCCACGTTGCTCAGTCTTAGTTACTGCTACGGCAGTGCTCAAATTGTTCAGTCTCTGTTACTGCTATGGCAGTGCTCATATTGCTCAGTCTCCGTTAATGCTATGGCAGTGTCCAGTTGCTCAGTCTCCGTTACTGCCACGGCAGTGTTCAAGTTGCCTAGTCTCCGTTACTGCTACAGCAGTGCTCAAGTTGCTCAGTCTCTGTTACTGCTACGGCAGTCCACAACTGTCTGGTATCCATTATCTTGTGCGTTACTCGAGTGGAAGTTCTCACCTCTGTTTGAGCTTCTTAAAGGGCCTTGCACTAATAAGGTCTGTCAACTTTCTCTGCCCAATATTAACCCATTCAGTACTGATAAACTGGGACTCACACTAGATCTGCCTGACCTGTGTCAGTATATTGTTCTATGGACTTTCTACATATACTGGACCTGTGTGGGCCTACCTCTGTATAACCTGTCTTGTGGCTGTACTATATTGTGTATATATTACAGGACCCGTGAGGGTTATTGTGTTCTTTATTGTTTAATAAAATTGTGTTTTATCCTAACCTACTGTGTCTGTGTGTTGAACAAACCATTACAATCTTTCAGTAAAGTAGAGTTGATCTTAACTGTACCTGTCAGAGTCTTTCTTTGTCTAAGCTACCATGACAGTGAAGTACAGCACTGCTGGATTGTATGGGATGGTATGTTTATGTTCATGCGATGTTTAAGTCCGTGACATGAGCATTGCACAATTTTGATGCAGGCGAGTTTCTCATGTCGCCCTTTTCATCCCGGCAACATGGTTAATGTGCCATTTAGTTGGTCGCACAATAGTGTAAGAAATTTTAAAAGGATACCCAAGCATGATGGCTAGTATGCATGGTCCTCTATTTAATGATAGAGTAAAACACTATCCAATTCTTTATTGTATTAAAAAACATATTCCAGATATTGTGATGCTTCAGGAGACCATTTATGTGGTTGTAGGGCATTGTCACTTAAAAATCCATAAGTTGGCAGGCACTTCCACTTCTCATTTTCCACATATGCTAGAGGAGTGTCCATATTATTAAAACAAACTGTCCCCTTGGAGTGCATAGACCCCAAGACAGACCCTGCATGGAGATGCATCTTCTTAACTTGTAAACTCTTTGGATCTATGTATATTCTTGTGAATCTATATGCTTCCCCTCCTTTCAAAATCCAGGTGCTGTATGAAGCCCTCAGTTATTTCGTGATTAAAACTGATTGCCAGGTTATATTTATGAGTGAATTCAGTAATGTACTGAATATAGATTTGGACATGATGGGAGCGGTCGCCACTGTTTGTGAACCAATGATAACCAAATTCCATAGATTGATGTATGGAGAGAGCACCGAACCTGGGTTCTACAGACTTCTAATATCACTCCATAACTTATCATACCATGGCCCATATTGATTATGCTTTTGTTTTGAATACTCTATTGACAGATGTCATGCACTGTAATGTAATGGACAGATGTCATGCTACTGTGGGTAGCCTCTGATCACTTTCCTATACTGTTTCTCATACACTTGGGGGGTAAACAATATCTACTGACCTGGCCCATTTTGTTGGGGAAAGTAGTGCATGCTATTCAAGCGCTGCAGACTGGTATAGTGCCGGGCTGGATGACCTCCTGGTAGACTGGTATATGGCTTATGGTGATATTCTTGTCTGGCTAAGAGATTGGCAACAAGACTGATTAAAGTTATTACTCATCTACTCCATTCAGATCAAACTGGCTTCATTTGTGTCAAGTCTACGTCTCATAATACCTGGTGCCTATATACTTTGTTATACCCCTCTTCCCCTGGATACTAATTGTAGGGCTGTAGCTTCGCTGAATGCAGAGAGTCGAGATTCCTATGTGGTTTTCATAGGAAATTTGGTTTTAGGGATACTTTCATTAAATGGGTTCGGTTGCCATATGCTACTCCAATAGCTACTGTACAAATGGAGAGGGTCAGATCGCTTAATGTCCTATTGAAACATGGAACAAGGTAGGTTTGCCCCTACAATCACCTCAACAATAAACTTTTTGAGGGTAATGGAATCTAAATGGAGTCTAAATGATATTTAACAGCATAAATTCCTAGTTCATGAGAAATGCAAGATTACAAGGAGATAACTACAACTTCACCAAATATAACCAGAATTCAATTCAATTCCACTCATAGAACATGTTTTGTATCTCTGAAATAACTTTAAAAGTCTTGTAACCATCAGTTTTAAAAAAGCATCCACCTTTTCACCCAGAATCTCATTGAGTGAGCCTATGCCAGAGACTATGGGCTTTCCTGCCAGGGCAGTCATCATTTTTTTTTTTTATAAATAATGATATCAGCCTCAGTTTTTGAGAGAATTCCAAAACTAAGACCTCGGTTAACAAGATGGGCCAATATAGGGCTCGATTCAATAACCTCCAACACCCCCCAAAAAACAAGTTATGGTAGTTTTGTAAGTATGGTAAGCGAATCAATAAGAC
The DNA here is from genome assembly GCA_037306005.1 of Rhinophrynus dorsalis. Taxonomy (NCBI): domain Eukaryota; kingdom Metazoa; phylum Chordata; class Amphibia; order Anura; family Rhinophrynidae; genus Rhinophrynus; species Rhinophrynus dorsalis. Next base: position 314,721,965 of record CM074721.1, read on the forward strand.
AAAAGCCAACAGCATTTTCAGAACCACAACGGACGATAATATATTGCACATAGAGGACAATGAACCAGCAATCCTCAGAGCCATTCAGTTGTGTGCAGAATTGATAAACTGATACATTTAACAGCAGAAATTTAAGGGCCAGTTTTGTTTGCCATTAACCACTAAGATGGATAAGAAAAACCACCATTGGATGATATAAAGTAGAGAAACAGCAGCTTATAAAACAAATGGCACATAGAACAAGTATACAAATGGAAAAATTAACCCCTGCCAACCCAAGCTAAAATACAAAAACGAACCATTATTTAATGGCCAACTGACACCTCTTTGTGTAACTCAATAATGATATATAAAATATGACCAAAATATTTTCTATACACAGACTAATATATGAAAACCATATATTGAAGTTTAAACAAACATTAAAGTGAATGACATTCTGTGGACTAATGTTGTACACATATATGCACATATATGCACAACACACAGTCTGATCTCATAATAAGAGGGTCATCAGGGTGGGAAAGAGGGAAACAGGGATTTGTCTCTCAAAGAGGGACTTCCCTCCTAAACAGGGACACCTGTGAAGTATGCAACATCGACACAAAGTATCCCAACACAAGCCAGCACAAAAGGGTTAACATACAACATGTACATCTGTCAAAACCCATAGCAAACCAAGCTCACCTGGGCAACATCAACAACCACTGGAAACAGACATATACATGACAATGTCACACATGCACCAGACAGCTGCACAGCAATTATGACAAATCATACAAATAGCAAGAGGCAAAATGGCAAACACCTACCTGGACAACACACACACTCTCCCACTGATCACTCATGACTGCACCCGGAAACACCCTACCACTGTCTTAAAGGGAAATCTCACCATCCTCAGACATGGCTTGTTTACAGTGAGGCCACTCAGAGACAAAGACAGAGAGAGAGAGATTAGGGGTATGTTTTCATACAAATTTCTGTGTTGACAGCGTAGAAGAAGGTGTGTGAAGGCTATGGATCAGCCTCCTCCCCCAAGCACACCTGTCAGTGCTGATGGTCCAGCTGGGCAGGAACCCTTCTCCACCTGGAGAACCACAACTGGCAGCAGCACCCCAGCTGCCTCAACCAGATTGCCCATAGCTGCCACAATGCTCCGTAAAAGTGGTTTAAGATTCAGCCTTTGACTTTCTGCTAACCTTATAGCCCTGTCATCATCCTCACTCTCAACTTCATCTGTATCTGAACAAGAGAAGGATGCTGGAGGAATATATTCTAGACCTGCATCATCATCAGTCATCATTAGGTCATCCTCAGCAGAATCAGCATCACCTGACAGTTCTTGCCTACTACTACCCTTATATTCCTCTAAGCATTTAGAGGTGTCCAACAATTTCTTTTTATTTTTCCCTACAACTTTGAGGACAGGTGTTTTGATGCTTGTTTGTCTCACTATCTGATACAGCAGGTGGTTCAGCTGCTACACCTTCCTCTTTTATGCTATTGCCAGCATCACGAACACTTAAATGTGACTTGTTGGCATCTTCAGTGTTCTTCTTATATGGTTCTTTATTTCTTCTGACACTGGTGGTGATGGAACAAGTTTTGGTGGAACCTTGACAAACTGCATCCTCCCTTGGAGTAGAGGGATCATCATCATTGATTGCACACGCTGCAACAACCATTGCTGCAGTCAGTTTTTGAAATACTACTTTACTCTCATGTCCCTGCACTGCTCCACCCTTCCTCTTGTGCGTTTGCTGGACATTACGCAACTACACTGTGTTTTTTTACTCTACTGTACACAACACAACTGATGGAGATGTATGATGCCTTGCCTAAGCCCAGTCAGCTGTCTGTCACTGTCACCTAATATATTTATTCTTTTTTATTTATTTATTTAAGTTGTCCACCCTGTCTTATCACACTCTGTCAAGAAAAAAAAAAACCAGCAAGATCAGCAAGCAAATAAGTCCCTAGCTGCCTGTGTCTTGCCAGTCAGTCACATGGAATTTTGGAGTATTTGGGGTCAACCTCCTTCCTCCCTTCTTCTCCCCAGAGTGTCCCACTGACTCTCCTAACAGAACAAATGTCCTACCTAAAAGATTCCTTAAACTAAACTTCAATTCCCCTCTGGCTCAAAAAATGTACTGCTCTCTCCTCTCACAAACACAAAATGGCATGCTGTGAGAGCCTGACACCCTTTTATATGGTTGTAGAAAACTTGCATGTGGTGGAGAAATATTTTTCTTCCCGTTGATTTCAATGGGCGAGAAAGGCGGGAAAAAGTGGAAAAACTGCACTTTTCGCTGGAAATTATTCGCCAAGCGGAAAGTGCCATTATTCGCCAATTTCAGTTTGAGGTGGAAATTTTCGCCCATCCCTACTGTGGACTCCCCTGTTATGTACCTGTTGCTGTTATCTGTTGCTTTTGTGTTGTGTCCCAGTGTATCCCTGCTCTGGGTATTCTTTGTATTATATATAAAATAACAGTCTGCTTCTTCTCTGTGGAGCTGCTTCTCCACAGAGTGCTTTTTCAGGTGGCTTACATTAATTGATCCTGTTGACAGTATAGCACTGAGTGTACCACAGGCCCCTGATAGCTGAGGAATGCTAAACAATTCACAGCAGTTTTAACAGGTTTCCTCACTCTTCTCACCCCTCCCTTCCCCCCACTTCAGGAACTTCACGAGTAATGCTAGTCTCAATATATGCAGTGCAGTAGACAGTAGATCACACAATGTATCTTGTCTACAAACTCCAGCCTCCAACTTATGTTTTGTATCCCATAGGGCTAATGAGTGTTATATGTAACTGCTCCTATAGAGTGTGTATTTCTGAGTTTTACTCAATTTCTTGGTGGTACAGAACTGGAGCTACTAATATCATTGTGCCTTACTTTCTGTTGCTGGTTGTGTGAGACCTCAGAGTAATATGTGGTTTTAAGGGTGATACAGACAGGAGTCCTGTCAATGCCTCCTGACAAGGCTCACTTGCTCTGTTCAAATCCCATGTCTGGTGTAGGTTGTCAGGTTGTACCTCATTAATAAAGATGGCCTGCTCCTATAACCAGGCGACAGTCCATAGGACTAGATCTTACCCCAGATTATTCACCTTGAGGCATACTAATCCATGAGGTTCTAGATTCTCTGCACCCTCCTCCCCTTCACACAGACAGCTGCCACAAGTTCTACTCTTTCCGGTTGGCAAGGCCGTGACAGGTTCCAGGCAACAAATGACATAGGAGTCAGTTCCTCTGGGTCCTTTGAGAGTGAAGCCCAAAGTATGCACTCCACTCCACATCCACACCTCACTTCAGGATTGAATTTATTCCATGGTCACAAGGACCATGCCATAGATGCCCATGGCACTACTGTTAAGGCCCCAATCCCAACAATATGCAAATCAGAGGGCACAGAAAAGGGCCATGTACACAAATCCACAAGTATTGTATGGCTGGATGGGTTTTAAAGCTTAGATTCCTGTAAATGCCTCTATCCACTATAGTCACTGGACCCCCCTGAAGTGTTAATGTTTATAGTACAATAGAGGTCTATAGAGAGTACAATGATATATTAGCTTCAGAATCAGCAGTTTACAGTGAAGAAAAAAGCACATTGCACAGCAGTATAAGTAGATGTGCAGCATTATCACACCTCAGCATATGCTTCCCCTCTTGTTCTATTGAACGTAGGAGTGAGTGTTTATGTAAGTATCAACAATATGTCAAGTAATTTGTACTTACAGGTAAAATGCCTCATTTAAATCAATTGCAATTTTAGTTACAAAAAGTTGTACAGTTGCTATGCCCCAGCATTGCTCTACTTTTGCTTTTGTGCATGTGATCATAAGAGTATAAAAGGTAACATTAATCCTATCCATTCCTTTTGTCACATTGAAGATTAAAAAATAATATACATAATCACTTGAAATCTATTAGCTGTTATTTTCCGAAGAAAGGCTTGTGGTTTGTTGTAACACTTTACAGAAAAAAAGCAAAGTAAAAAAAAAATACACATTATTTACCAATTGTGATTGTGGTAACAAAAAAGAAAAAGAAAAGGACACGTTTTCTTCTTCTAGAGTTCACTGCATTTCTTAAAATAGTTTTTTTTTAACTATACCATTACAAGTTAAATTCAACACAGTGATATAGCTCTGAAAATAATTCTGTCATCTGATTTTTTTTTATTCTGAATCACTTACTAAATTTAATGTAATAACTGGCTCACTACCAGTGCTTTAACCAATATTGCTAATATTTTTAAAAGCACATAAAGGTGAATACTGTCTTTCTATTCTATATGATTTGTGTACTTATTTAATTCCTTACAATATTACCATCAAAAGCTCTGCCAATATAAGCATTTTTGAGTAGTACTTTCTTATGTGTTAAGAATATAAATCATAGCAGATTTGTCTACTTACATCTTAAACATAATAAATAAATGGACCAAGTAAATTAATTGGAAAGTATTATAATCATTTTTATGACTTATGGCAATTACATTTTGTGAATGGACAAGTCACCATACAACTTGCAAATGATGAAACAGTTGAGAGAAAACCCTGGCTATTTTCAGAATAACACATATTTATCACAATCTGTAAAGAATACTTTTCTAGTAACCTTTCCTACTAATTGCATAGCCCAGGGAGCTGATGAACAGCTGAACAAATGGTTGCTAAGCAAATATGCTTTCTAACACACAAGATTAGAATAACTTGACTTACACTGAAAAAGTAAATATTAACTAACAAAGTAGTATTTTTCAAATAGTTTATATTGTTTAACATATTTTTTTGATAGTTATTATTTATTTTCCTTTACAAAGTTCCAACATATTCTTAAACACTGTATAAACATATGGAGAGATGAAGATACATTGGCTAACAAAAAAAATAATTGCTTTAAAAGTTAGCAGTATAAGCCCACATATAGCATTATGAAGTTAATGTGTTGCCCTTTCTGGATGTATTGTATCCCCAACAACAAATGTCAATAAAGAAACAATATGTACAGCACGTAAATATTTAGAAGGTGTTAAGGCTGATTTGCAGCATTCTCAGTGATGTTTCATGATAAAACCCTTTTTGCAAACCAATGCTAGCAATATCAATGACAAATATTTAAAACATATGTCATGGAAATGAATTGCAAATTGGTAGAGCTGATCCACTGTTTACCATTCATTGTCACTTTTTAATTCATGTTAGCAGTTCACAGCACGGGTTAATGGATGGCTTATTGTGTCCGACAAACTATGTTACTATTTTTTTTTTTTTTACTGTGGGTATTGATAAAGCCCATAGTCTGCCAAGTCTATCTTTTTCGGTTTATGAGGTAATCTTATTGTAAGGTACACAATCAAAGGCTTTTACAAAGTCCACTTACTTTGTGATCCTTTGCAAGTATGTTTGCTCGACATGATCTTTCTCTAATACAACTTTGTTGACTTTTACTTATAATATTATTCAATAGACTTGTGCGAAGTGATTCAGAGACATTGGGATTTCGTCAAAAATGGGGTAATTCAGAGACATTCGGACAATCGGACACTCAAGGGCCGTTTGACAAAAAAGATCCGTCTCTGAGCAACCCTGGACCGAAAGCCGTTGAAACTTTCAGACGTTTCGGCATTCAACAAATTTACGAAAGTTTCTACTACTTTTGACCAGGACTGTTTGGAGTCGGATCTTTTTTGTACTACCAGTGCGCGCTCGACTACTTTCCCTTCATAATTTTCCCTCCATGTCTCTAGTCCAATTCCATTCTTCATTTCATGCACTACTTTCCCTCTTTTGTCTGTATTCCAGTAGCCTTCTTTGTTTCATGATGGGGGTTGGACTAATGACACAGTCACCCAGGCAGACAGCCTGCATTTCCTCATTGCATTGTTGGAGCTCAGAGAGAGAAGAAAAGATTAGAGAGTGTCCAGTTGTTGTGTAGGCAGGCAGGTAACATTAGGCTAGACATAGGCAGGCAGGCAGCCAGCATTAGTGCCAGTTATTGCCACTGCAAGGGAAAGTCATCTTTGTTCCTGTGCAAAATATAAAAATATTAGGGATTTCTTCAAATAATTTTCAGAGTATTACATCAGCCAGTCTGACAGTTGTATAGGCAGGCAGAGTGCCTTTTTGCCACCACAAGGGAGAGTCATCTGTGTTCCTTCAAAAAAAGTACAAGTGATTTGTTTGAATAATCACACTGCCAGTGTCACAGTTGTATAGGCAGACAGGGTGCCTTTAAGCCACCGCAAAGGAGAGTCGCCTGTGTTGGTTGCATTAAAAATATTCAAAATACAAGTGATTTGTTTGAATAATCTTCAGAGTCACACTGCCAGTGTCACAGTTTTATAGGCAGATAGAGTGCCTTTTCGCCATCGCAAGGGCGAATCACCTGTGTTGGTTTTATTAAAAATATTCAAAATACAAGTGATTTGTCTGAATAATTTTCAGATTCACATAGCCAGTGTCACAGTTGTCGTGTGGGCAGGTTTTAAAGTTGCAAAACTATAATAGATCACTACCTACCTATCCGTATTGGATTTGAGTCCTAGTGAACAACCTGCTGTTCTTCATCCTGGTACCAGCTGCAGTGACCCAGCAACCACCAACACCACCACAGTGCAGTTGCTTTCAGGCAGAGCTAGCAGCAGCAGCTGGGGAAAGAAGAGGACTGTCAGTAGTACTAGTCAGACTCAGCAGCAGCTGTCCAAACCAAAAACTAGAAAGAAATAAGGAACTGCAGTTCGTTCTACCTCTAGTAGCAGGGTAGAGAGGTCCAGTTCCTCCTCTAAGACCACAAAGTGGCCGTCACCTGTCTCTCGTCAGCTGTTTTGTGATGATCCCCCCAGAACCACCTGCACAATGACTATTGCCACTGCCATTTCTGTCACCACCTCCGCTACAGCCAGTTCTATAAACCTGGGGACACCTAGCATGTTGAATATGAACACTACTGGTGGGAAGCTGCGAGCAATATCAACGTGGGAGTTTTACAGCAAACATCCATGTAAGCAACCCAAACTTGAATTATTTGAGTATTTTGAGAAAATTTCTCCTGCCACCACTGTTACTGACACTGAGAGTCTGGGAATTTTTTAAAATTTTTTTTTAAATATATATATCTGCCGCAAGGGAGCGCTGATTTACACTACCAAGCACTCCCTTGCGGCGTCTATGTGACACTGACAACGCAGAGCAACCCAGGCTCTGTAGTAATACAAAGTGCTGGGAGATAACATCATCTCCCAGCGCTCTGCATTACTGAGAACAGCGCGCGGGAGCTTCAGCTCTGTATCGAAAGAGGCACAGAGCTCCCATATGGCATGCCGTTAGACTACCAGGGACTCAAGGTAGGGGATCAAGGGGCATGTGGAGATGAAGGGGGCATTGTGGAAGGGGCAATGTGGAGATGAAGGGGCATTGTGGAAGGGGCAATGTGGAGATGAAGGGGGCATTGTTGAAGGGGAAATGTGGAGATGAAGGGGCATTATGGAAGGGTGTAACGGTTTGTTTGACACACAGACACAATAGGTTTGGATAAAACACAGTTTTATTGAACAGTTGTAATAAAAATAACCCTCACGGGTCCAGTAATATATCAGCAATATAGTACAGACACAGGACAGGTTACAATGAGGTATACCCACACGGGTCCAGTATATGCAAGTAATACAGAATACAATATACTGACACAGGTCAGGCAGTTTTCATGTGATATTCAAGTTAGGGAGCACTGAATGGGTTACTATTAGACCGGGAGGACTGACAGGCCATAATAGCGTGAGGCTTTCACGGTGCCCGTGCTCTTTTTGTCTTTTTTCTGTCAGTCTAGTCTGTGCCTTGCTCCCATTGGCTACCGTGTGTTAGTCCCACCCAGTATGACCTTTGTATACTGGGCTAGGGGCACCCCTCCGGTGCCCTTTCGTGGTGTTCCTGTGCCAGTGCTTAGATCAGCTCAGTGTTTCCCAGTGTACCGACTTGGCCTGCCTGACTACTCTGCATATTGTCTGCTGCCCTTGTGTACTGACCCGGATTGCCTGACTATTCTTCTGACGTTCCTGCTCCGTGATTCGACCCGGCTTGGCTGACGTTCCTGCTCCGTGACTCTGACCCGGTTTGGCTGACGTTCCTGTTCCATGATGATTCGACCCGGCTTGGCTGATGTTCCTGCTCCGTGATCCGACCCGGCTTGGCTGACGTTCCTGCTCTGTGTATCTACCCGGCTTGTTTGGTGTTCCTGTGCTGTGTGTTATTTCCTTGTGCAGAGTATCAGTGGCCAGTCTCCGTTACCACTCCGGCTGTTGAGCCACCGGTTGCCTCCGGTTAACTTGTGCAGAGTGCAAGTGTTATCTCCGTTACTGCTACGGCAGTTTACCTTGGGCCTAGTCTCCGTTATTGCCTCTGCCCAGAGCAAGTGTTGCCTCCATTACCACTCCGGCTGTTGAGCCACCGGTTGCCTCCGGTTAACTTGTGCAGAGTGCAAGTGTTGTCTCCGTTACTGCTACGGCAGTTTACCTTGGACCTAGTCTCCGTTATTGCCTCTGCTCAGAGCAAGTGTCTGCCTCCATTACCACTCAGGCTGTGGAGCCACCGGTTGCCTCAGTTAGACTTCAGCAGTTTGCAAGTGTTGTCTCCGTTACTGCTACGGCAGTACCTCACTATCATGGTGCCAGTGATTGCTGCTTTGCTATGTCTGTCACCTATAGGGGGCTCCCATTGGCTGCTTGCCTTTGGCCCGCCTCATATTGCCTATTTAAACCTAGCCTGGGCACCTTTCAGTTGCCCTTTCGTGGTGTCTCTGAGTATTTTCATTTCCACCATGCTACAGACACTATTGGCCATTCTGCTGTTCCTGAGTACCTGCGTTCCTGAGTTCCTGAATTCGTGCTGTTCCAGTACCGCTGTCTGCTGTGTTGGTTCCAGTCCTGTTCCGGTTGAGTTTCCTGTAGTGCTGCTTCCTGCTGCTGATCTCCGTTACCGTTCCTGATCCGGTCGGACATCGTTGCTGGTTCCTGTTTCTTCATGAGCCTGATTCCTACAGCTGTGGCGACATTGTTCATCAGTCGCTTGGTGACATTCAGCCAGTTGGTTCCAGCGCGTGGGCGCTGGTTGGCTCCATTGTCTCACGATACTATTCTTGAGTGTCTGTTGGTTTCCAGCGTGCGGACGCTGGTTCGCTCCAAAGCCTTGCGGCTACATTAAACTAAGTTCTGTTGGTTCCCAGCATGTGGACGCTGGTTTGCGCCAAAGCCTTGCGGCTACCTTATACAAAACCCTGTTGGTTCCCAGCGTGCGGACGCTGGTTCGCTTCAAAGCCTTGCGGCTACATTATACTAAACTCTGTTGTTTCCCAGCGTGCTGACGCTGGTTCACTCCAAAGCCTTGCGGCTATAGTATACATTAACACTGTTGGTTCCCAGCGTGCGGACGCTGGTTTGCTCCAAAGCCTTGCGGCTACATTATACAAAACCCTGTTGGTTCCCAGCGTGCGGACGCTGGTTCGCTCCAAAGCCTTGCGGCTACATTATACTAAACTCTGTTGGTTCCCAGCGTGCGGACTCTGGTTCGCTCCAAAGCCTTGTGGCTATAGTATACATAAACACTGTTGGTCTTCAGCGTGCGGACGCTGGTTCGCTTCAAAGCCTTGCGGCTACATTATACTAAACTCTGTTGGTTCCCAGCATGCGGACGCTGGTTCGCTCCAAAGCCTTGCAGCTACATTATACAAAGCACTGTTGGTTCCCAGCGTGCGGACGCTGGTTCGCTCCAAAGCCTTGTGGCTAGATTATACAAACTCTGTTGGCTCCCAGTGTGCGGACGCTGGTTCGCTCCTGGCCCTCGTAGCTCACTACTCAGTTATTGTTGGCACTTGTGTGCTCTCCAGTCTTTACTGCCGTTATTCCATCTACACCCTGTCATAGGGTCTCATATATTCTGTAGTATTGGGCTACGCGTATTATTACATCTTCAACTGTCATCTCTTCCTGACAGTATTGGGGCCACTTGGGTTGACACCTCTTCTATTAGGTTGCCCTGCCCGGTATATTGGTAAGGCCGGTAGAACCTATTACCTTCCATTTTATGGTTGCCTTACCCGGTATTGGCAGGGCCGGTAGAATCTAGCCTGTCTGTGTTCCTTCAGGCTGCCTTGCCCGGTATATTGGCAGGGCCGGTAGAGCCTGTACCTTCTTGACTATTGTTTGGCTGCCTTGCCCGGTATATTGGCAGGGCCGGTAGAGCCTGTACCATCCTGGTTATTGTCTGGCTGCCTTGCCCGGTATATTGGCAGGGCCGGTAGAGCCACCTTTCATTGCATGCTCAGCTTCCCTGCCCAGTATATTGGCAGGACCGGTAGAGTCTGATTTCATATTACCATTCCACTTACTATTTATGTATTGTATGTACGTGTATGCAATCCTATGGGATTATTTAAAATTTTCTTAATAAAGTTGTGTTTTTACCTAACTTTTCGTCTGAGAGTCGTAACAAACCGTGACACTCACGTGTCTCTGTTCCCAGTATTGCCTAACAGCTCATGCCAGTTCTGCTTATCTGGCTTTTGGCGTTACCAATTCCTCAGCTGTTTATATGCAGGGAGTCCCATCACTGACCTCTCTGCACATGGGACTGATTACACTCTGAAGATCTTTAACCCATGCAAGACCTTGCTCCTGGGAAGCCATCACTCTGCCTGACCTGTGTCAGTATAGACTATTGTGGACTTATTGTTTATGCTGGACCTGTGTAGGCTTATGTCTATTTAACCTGTCGTGTGTCTGTACTAGTCTGCTATATACTACAGTACCTGTGAAGGTTGTTTATTTTAATAAAACTGTGTTTTATCCTAAACCTCTGTGTCTGTGTGTCAAACAAACTGTTACAGATGCCCTTTAAGAAGCTCAAACTTGAAGAGAGAGCACAATCTCGAGTAATGCCCAAACAGTAACGGGGACCAGAGCAACTTGTGGACTGCCGTAGCAGTAACAGAGACTAGAGCAACTTGTGGACTGCCGTAGCAGTAACGGAGACCAGACAACTTGTGGACTGCCATAGCAGTAACGGAGACCAGGCAACTTATGGACTGCAGTAGTAGTAACGGAGACTAGAGAAACTTGTGGACTGCCGTAGCAGTAACGGAGACCAGGCAACTTGTGGACTGCTGTAGCAGTAACGGAGACCAGGCAACTTATGGACTGTCGTAGCAGTAACGGAGACTAGAGCAACTTGCTCTATTTGGAATTGAAACTGCGCAACAATCTAGGAGCATAAAGGTCACTCTGATCAACCCAGGAACGCTTCTCAGGGCCATAGCCCTTCCAATGGACCAAGTATTGCAATTTTCCTCTAAATCTACGTGAATCAATAATACTTTGGACTTCGTACTCTTCCTGACCCTGAACTTGCACAGGACCGGAGACCGCAGGAGTGGTAGTGTAACGGTTGCATATCAGAGGTTTCAAAAGGCATACATGGAACACATTGTGAATCCGCATGTATGCTGGGAGATCCAGAACGTACGAAACAGGGCTAATTTTGCGGATCACCAAGGGACCAATGAACCAGGGAGCCAACGGAACTTGCAGATTGAGGTTTCTGGAGGATAGCCATACCCTATCCCCAACCTGGAAGGAGACCTCTGGCAACCATCTGCGATTAGCGTGGTGCTGATAACGCTGGAATGAATTACTGAGGTCCCTCTGAACCCTTGCCCAGTTGCTCGATATGCTCATCCAGAGCTGGAATCTGCTGCGTCTGGAATGAGTCCGGGAGCAAGCATGGCTGAAACCCATAGTTGATGAGAAACGGGGAGCTCCCAGATGATGAATTAACCGCATAGTTCCTGGCGAACTCTGGCAATGGCAACAGGTCGGCTCAATTATCATGATGATCGGACACAAAACAGCGTAAGAATTGTTCCAATCCCTGATTCGCACGCTCAGAGGCTCCATTGGTCTGGGGATGGTAGGCAGATGAAAAGGACAGCTGTATGCCCATCTGGTTACAGAATGCTCTCCAAAATCTGGACGCAAATTGGCTCCCACGGTCTGACACCAACACCCTGGGTACCCCATGCAACCGGAACACCTCTCTGGGAAAAAGGATAGCCAACTCTTGGGCCGGGGGAAGGCCAGGAAGAGGTACAAAGTGGGCCATTTTGGAAAATCTATCGACCACCATCAGGATAAAAGAGTAGCCCCTAAACACTGGCAACTCCCCCAGAAAATCAATAGAAATGTGGGACCAAGGACGCTCGCCATTAGGTACTGGCTGAAGTAAACCAACTGGGAGGTGTCTAGGGGACTTGGCCCGGGCACATGTAGTGCAAGCTGCAGTGAATGCGGTTATCACGGTTCCCGTGATTACCTGTCACTCTCTGCGGTGGTGTGTTCCTATTGGCAGTGCTTGTTATGCCCGCCCAGTATGGCCTTCTTATACCGGGCCTCTGGCACCTGTCAGGTGCCCTTTCGTGGTGTTCCAGTACCAGTGCTTCTGTTGCTGTGTTCCTGCGTTCCTGTGTGCCAATTTGGCTTGTCTGACTATTCTTCTGGTTCCTGCTCCGTGTGTGACCCGGCCTGGCTGTCGTTCCTGCTCCGTGATTGATCCGGCTTGTCTGACGTTCCTGCTCCGTGTATGACCCAGCCTGGCTGACGTTCCTGCTCCGTGATTGATCCGGCTTGTCTGACGCTCCTGCTCCGTGTATGACCTGGCCTGGCTGACATTCCTGCTTGGTATCCTGCTTCCTGAGTTCCAGTTCCAGTGTTGCTTCGTCTATGTCGCTTGGCGACATTGTGAACTGTCAGACTTGTGCCTCCTAAAGCTGACCTTCCACTTGCTGAACTTGTTGCCTCCGTTACTGAGCCTGTCCGTTTACACTTGCTGTGCTTGTTGTCTCAGATACTGGGCATCCGTTAACACTAGCTGAGCTTGTTGCCTCCGTTACTGAGCCTGTCCACTGACACTTGCAGTACTTGTTGCCTCCATTTGTGGGCCATCCGTTACACATGCTGAGCTTGTTGCCTCCATTGCCGAGCCTGTCCGTTAACCCTTGCAGAGCTTGTTGCCTCAGATACCGAGCCTCTCCATTACACTTGCTGAGCTCTCCACCTTCATTACCGAGCCATCCACTACATTTGCAGAGCAGTGGGTTTCCGTTACCATCTACTGTAGCTCTTGCAACATACGCTTCATTGGCACCCCGGTAGGGTGCTACTGGCTCTGGTCTTACTCAGCTCTAGCAGTATTGGGGTATCCGTTGACACACCACGGGGTGCTACTGGCTCTGTTTCCATTTAGCTCACGCAGTGTCATTAACCCTTTCAGTACCGCAGAGTACCGTGGCTCTGGTCCCATTCAGCTCACGCAGTGTGCCTATTCTGTTACGCACGGAAGAGCGCCCTTGGCTCTGGTATTATCTAGCTCTAGCACCAGTGTTGGTCTTGCTTAATCACCAGTCTTTGAGGACTACTGGGTGTTGTCTTACACACCACAACAGAGACTGATCATTTGCATTGGACTTAACCCTAGCCTTACTCAGTCCTATTGCTTGTATGCATTGCTCTCTATGAATACTGTGTCTGCTATATTACCATATTGCCTTCAGTTACGTGTAATTACCTATTTCTGCCCTTAGGGGGCCGTGTTCCTAATTTATTCTCAATAAAACTGTGTTTTATTTTTTACCTCTGGTCTGAGAGTCAGAATAACTGTTACAGCGGTGCAGTCAACTCGTAGAGAAGGCCACCAAAACAATTGTGAAAGAGACCAAATCAATTGATCCCTCCCAATGTGCCCAGCTGCCCGTGATGCGTGGTATGTCTCGAGTAAATGGGTACGGAATGGCTCAGCTACAAAGCACTTGCCCACAGGGGTGTCAGGAGGAGCAATAGCCTGGGCAGCGAGAATCTCCTCCCCCAGAGGCAAAGTGATGCTGGTAAGTAAGGTAGCCAAAATGCGATCAGGATGAATGATGGGTACAGGAACCTCATCTTTATCTATCTCTTTGCCAAATTGCCTGGACAGGGCATCTGTCTTAACATTCTTGGAACCAGGCAAGTAAGATACAATGAAATTAAAGCGGGACAGAAATAAGGCCCATCTGGCTTGTCGTGTCAACAAGGTACGTCAGATTTTTGTGGTCAGTCAGGATTAATACCGGGGTCCTAGTACCCTCCAGTAAGTGACGCCATTCTTTAAGAGCCAGGATAATAGCCAGGAGTTCTCTGCCCCCAGTCTCATAATGGCTCTGGGCACTAGACAGCTTTTTGGATAAGAACCCACATGGTCTTAGCGCACTCCCAACCCCAGTCTCAGAGGCATCAACCTCTAGGGTAAATGGAAGTGAAAGGTTGGGGTGGGATAGCACAGTAGCGGATGCAAAAGCGGACTTGAGTATAGTGAAAGCTCGATCTTCTGCTTCAGACCATTGGGAGGGGTTGGCACCCTTATACGTGAGGTTGGACAATGGCTTAACGATCGTGGAAAAATTTCGAATGAATTTTCTATAATAATTGGCAAAGCCAAGAAAGCACTGTATAGCTTTCAGTCCCTTGAGTCGTGGCCATTGCAACACTGCTGCCAGCTTTTCCTTGTCCGTAGCAATGCCATCTTTAGAAATCACAAAGCCCAGGAAAGGCACCATGGACTGATGGAACTCGCATTTCTCGATTTTACAGAATAATTTATTTTTTCATAATCTGAGCAGAACTTCAGACATATCCCTGATGTGTTGAGACAAACTAGACGAGTGTATGAGTATATCATCCAGATAAAGTACTACGCAAGACTGTAGCGTATCATGGAGAATGTCATTAATAAATTCTTGGAACACTGCAGGTGCTTTTCATAGTCCAAAAGGCATCACTAAGTATTTGTAGTGCCCAGATCTGGTATTGAACGCCGTTTTCCACTTATCCCCAGCTCTTATTCTGATTAGGTTATATGTCACTGTTTTTAGATGAACACTCAGACAGGATGGTAAGGTTAAAATGACTTTTTTGAAAGAGAGCAAACAAGGAATAAGGCCCTAGGGCCCACAAGGCAAATCACATAGTGGTATACAAATACACAATAGCGATAAGTCTGCAGTACTAGAATGGGTGGACTGGAACAACAGGTTAACAGCTAGTAGAGAGACTCTTGACAGGATAGTGAGGTCGAGGGCAATCCGTTGGAGAGCTGACCAGATGAACGTACACCGGGGGTGCACAAAAAATGGAACTGGCACTGCCCAGATGCCTGGGCACCGAACCCTGAGGAGCGAAAACATACTGGCCCAAACTGATGTAAATGGCAACGAGGTAACTCTTACCCAGACTGTATGGCAATGAGGCAGCTTAGACCCAGTCTCGGTCCCCAACTACCGGGCAACCGTGGAGTGGCAATGCTACCCTCAGGAAGGAGGAAGGGTAACTGAGACCAAGGTAGCTGCTAGAGACAGAACCTAGAACGCTAGGGGTGGATCGAGGCGACAATAGGCAACTGTAATATAACCAGTGACCACACAACCTGCAGCCTGGAATGTGTAACGCTGGCTCTAGCTCGAGGTACTGCAGAGAGCAATGTAAGCCCTTCCCTGGACTATCCAGGTATCCACAGGGTTAATGGTCAACGCCCAGCGACTTACTGAAAACTCCCAGAGGGAGTGAGCACAGTGTAACAGGTAGGAAGGCCACAGAGAGAGAGATCAGAATAACACAGTCAGTGTAAGAACACCAGTACTGGTACTTCGAATGTGCACACCTCTAGCAGCAGTTATAGGAGCAGATTAAGCCCAAGCTTAGCCTTTGGTCGACAAGAAACAGCGCCATGCGGCGCACCACCACAGACAATGCAAAACCCAGTATAATGATGACCACCAGGGGTCTCCCAGGGCACAAACAGACACGGTTGGTACCAGAGCCGGTTAACCAAACCGGAGACAGTAAAGGAACAGAATAGCGCCACCAGTGGTCAGCCCTGGAATGAGTCCAATGGCCACATACAGTCAACAACGGAGCAGGTCTCAGTCTGTAGTGGTCAGACAAGGAGCAGTACACAGCCAGATGTAGTCAGCAATGGAGCTGGTTCTCCAGCCAGCAGCAGTCAGCAACGGAGTGAGTTCTCAGCAAGATACGGACAGCTACGGAGCGGGTTCTTCATCCAGATCCAGTCAGCAATGGAGTGGGTTCTTCAGCCAGATACAGTCAGCAACGGAGCAGGTTCTCAGCCAGATACGGTCAGCAATGGAGCGGGATCTCAGCCAAGTACGGTCAGCAACGGAGCGTAGCAACAGTAACTTCAGGAACAAACTCGTAGTCAGGCAGGCCAGGTCATACATGAATCAGCAAAGTGTAGAATAGACTCAGGAACTCGTACACCACAAAAGGGCGCCTAAGGGAGGACATCCCAGGGTATATAAAGGCAAGCCCAGTGTTAGCAATTAAGACCAGCCAATCAGAAGGCAGCAGAGAATAACAATCTCTCCGCTCAGCAACAGAAGCACGGGGCACGGTGATAGCCGCCCGTAGGTCTAGCTTGGTGAAAATAGAGGAACCTTTCAACCTGTCAAACAGTTCAGTGGTGAGTGGTATCGGATAGGCGTTCTTAGACATAAGCTTATTCAACCCGCGGTAATCGATACAGGGTCTTAACTCGCCATTTTTCTTTTTTCAAAAAAGAAACCAGCCCCCACGGGCAGGGTTGACTTTCTGATAATGCCTCTCTTGAGGGCTTCTGAGATAAATTCCTCCATGGCCCTATTCTCCTCGCACGACAGCGGGTATGTGCGACCTCGGGGAGGAACAGCACCAGGAGGCAGATCAATAGCGCAATCATACGCCCTATGCTGAGGTAAAACTCTAGCCTCTCCCTTACTAAAAACGTCACTGAATTGATGGTACTCAGCCTGCAAGGAGGGAGAGGTACACATGATTTTAGTTGGATGAGAAACGCAATGCCCCATACAATACTCAGACCAGGACCAGGACTCGCAAGTCTGCCAGTCAAACTGGGGATTGTGTAAATGTAACTCATTCTGAGTCTGCCTCGCACCAGTCGGTTCCCTTTTGAAACGTTGTTGCACTACAGTGGAACTACCACCTCTTACAAACATGGCCCGAAATAATTACCCATCTGGCGCCTAGCTGCTCAGTAAAGCTAGTCAACAGAATTATTACCTCGTTAATGAGAATTATACATTACTCCCGGACTGACAGGCAGGAAACTGCACCAACATCTTTCCATATTAACGTCTGCATGCCTGTGCTTTCAGTCCTTTTTGGAGCCGAACGGCTCCTAGCAAAGCCTCCTAGAGCAGGCTAGGACTGACAATGCAGGCGCGCAGATGTCTCTATGGAAAGATGTTTGTGCGGGGTTAATTCTACTAACATTTGACATTGTTTTGGAGTGCTTGGTTGTATTGATGTGACACTTAGGGCCATTTTAGGGGACTCATTGCTAGAGAAAGACCTGGTGATCCTTGTGAACTACAAACTTGGAAACAGTCACCAGTGTCAAACAGCAGGAGCAAAGGCAAACAAAATCCTGTCTTGCATAAAAAGAGGTATCGAAGCAAGAGTGGATAACATTATTTTGCCGTTATGCAAATCATTGGTAAGACCTCACCTTGAGTATGCAGTGCAATTTTGGGAACCAGTTCTGAAAAAGGATATACTAGAACTAGAGAGGGTACAGCGAAGAGCAACAAAATTAATTAAGGGAATGGAGTACTTGACATATGAGGAACGACTAGACAAACTTGACTTATTTACTCTAGAGAAAAGACGACTAAGAGGAGACCATATCACATTGTATAAGTATATGAGAGGTCAATACAAAGATCTCTGCGGTGAGCTATTTACTCCAAGGCCTAATCAGGTGACCAGGGGCACCCTTTGAGATTAGAGGAAAGGAGGTTTAGACTTCAGCAGAGGAAGGGTTTTTTTACATTAAGGTCTGTTAAATTGTGAAATTCATTGCCCAAGGAGGAGGTTATGGCAGATACAATGGATATATTTAAGAGAAGATTAGATATATTTCTTTCAAAAGGGAACATACAGAGTTATACTGTTTATCAGTAGGTAGATCAGGAAGATCTTATAAAGACTAACTTAATTGGTAACAGGAAAGCTATAAAATTCTCAGTTACTGGGGTATGAGGAGAAGGTTGAACTTGATGGACTTGTGTCTTTATTCAACCTAATTTACTATGTTACTATATCAATACACCCACTGGGGACTTAGGTTGTTTTTTTTAACTTTATTTTCTCTTTCAGTTTTGGTGTCAGCTGTTTGAAGATGCGATAAGGGACTCAAGTCAGAAAAAAAGTAGGTCTTAACTTTCCTGCAGTAAATTTAGTCACTTATCGGATCTTCATAGCTAACACAGACAATTGAATTGCAATTTACGGTGTTTTCATTATTTACTATGGATGAAAATACCACTTAACCTTAACACCCAAAAAATGCCGTTGGCAGAAAAAACAGCCATCTCCAACATTTGAATCGAGCCCTGTCAGTCTACACACCTCCCTTTCACTTCTTTACATTCATTCCCTCTGTCCACCTCCTTCCCTCTCTGTCCATCCGTCTCCTTCCCTTTCTGTCCCTCTGCCACCCTCCTCCTCTGTCAGCTTCCCTTCATGCAAATCTGTGACTGTCTCCTTCCCTTTTCCAATCTCTACGGGAGACAGACAAGGGTCTGTCTCCCCAAAAGTGGGTCAACAGTGGGGTTATGCACTAAGGTGTTTTCAAATGGTGATGAGGTGTAAAGAACTTCTCCAGTGTGCTAAACTCTCCGATTCCTGGATTATCCCATGGAGCCAATGCACTAAGAACTTACAGGTTGGTTAAATCTAGGTTTACTGGCTAGATGGAAGAAGCAAGGATCGTTCATCACACTGGAAGGGTCATCTTCACTTCATCACCTCCTCATAACACTTTGGTGTATCTCCCTATCATAGTGCCCGTGTTCCTGCTCTGATGGCGACATTGTTACTTTGCCTAATTTCTATGCTGCCTTCTTATTGGCCTGACATCCTTGCTCCACCCAGGGCTTGCCTTTATATATCTTGTGACATCTATTCCAAGGCGCCCTTTCGTGGTGTATCTGAGCCTGACGTTTGTTACTGTGTTGCTGTTCGTGTATGACTTGGTCTGCCTGACGACGTTCCTGTGTTTCCTGAGAACCGCTCCGTTACTGACTGATCTGGCTGAGAACCCGCTCCGTTGCTGTACTGCTCTGGCTGAGAACCCGCTCCGTTGCTGTACTGATCTGGCTGATAACCGCTCCGTTACCAACTGACCTGGCTGAGAACCTGCTCCGTTGTTACTGTGTTGCTGTTCGTGTATGACTTGGCCTGCCTGACGATGTTCCTGTGTTTCCTGAGAACCGCTCCGTTACCGACTGATCTGGCTGAGAACCCGCTCTGTTGCTGTACTGATCTGGCTGAGAACCGCTCCATTACCAACGGACCTGGCTGAGAACCTGCTCCGTTGTTCAACGGATCTGGCTGAGAACCCTCTCTGCACTAGCCTGTCTGGCTATTGAGCCGTGCCTTTGCTCCTGACCAGTCTGTGCTTCTGTTTGTTTGTAAACCTGTCCTGGCTGAGCCATTGTCCCGTTGCCATCCATGCATGGCTGTGCCTCCTCTGTTGTCCTAGCTGACCAGCATTACATTCGACGGATTCCGGTTGCCTTGTTGGGGTGCGCCGCGTGGCGCTATTCTTATTTTGTCGACTGTAGGCGTAGCATTCATGCTATAGCCGCTTACTCATACTACCTGTGGCAGTTTGTACATGCGAAGTACCGGTACAGTGCTAGCAAGTGCTTACTGAGTTACTCAGATCTCTCTGTGTCTCCCTCTGTGCTGTTTGCTGGGCTCACTCCCTGTGGGAGTTCCTGTGTATCTCTGGGCATCTCCTGTTAACTAGTTTAGTGCCTAGACTGTCTAGGCAATCCTTGTGCTCCTTCGTGTTGCAGTGCCTGGGTTAGGGCCAGCACTTGCATTAGTACGCACTTGGTGGTGTGTGGAGACCCTGAGCTCTATTCCCTGTCTATTGGCCATCGGGCCTAGAGCCAGAATTTGCGCTTGTTTCACTGTCCTGTGAATGGACACTTGTGGCCTTCCAGTTGTTCGCCTACGATCCACCCCTAGCACTCTAGGGTTACCATTTGTAAGTGGTGGCCTAGGTCACCCTGGGACCCATGTCCCGTGGTCAGTGTTGCCTCATTGCCTATTTGGGTTCTGTGCCACCCAGTCATCTGGGTCTTGTGCCAATTACCATCTCCAGTACTTCCTGCCATCCTCTGTCCTGCTGTCAGCCGGGGTCCAGTAGCCTGATCTCTCCAGGTTCTCCAGAGAAGGGTTGCCTGCCTTTCATACCTCCTGTTCCTGAATCCCATCTCAGTCATTCTGTTCACAGTCATTGCCTTATTGATTTTATATATATGTTGTTTCGTATTGTGGGCCTGCGGCCTTATTCCTTGTATGCACTTTACTCAATAAAGTCATTTTAACCTTACTGTTCTGTCTGAGTGTTCATCAAAAACCGTGACACTCCCCCATGTTTGTATCTGAAATAAATGGACAACAACAATGCTGAAGTTGAAAAATGTAATAAAAAATATAAATAATAATAATAATAAACTTAAAAAAGAAATTTGAAAAATCACCCTCTGGAGGGAATGGGGTCAGTGGGGAGGCCTCCTTCCTCCTCTTGTGCGAGGCCCCCATCTGGGTAGGTGGCACCTACCACCAAGTGCAGCAGGCAGGGCATCTGTTGATTCCAAGCTGCTGTCTGAATATGAGCTGCTGGGGGTGGGGGCTGGCCCTGGATGCAGGACATGCACTGTCAGGAGGCCCAGCATCAGCCTGTTCTGCTACACCATTTGTTGGAGCAGAGCCTCCAGATGGTGCATGTCATTTCTCAGCTGACGCCGTAACCCCTGATGTCAACTGAGATCCCATATAGGATGTCCTGGGCCTCTGCGTACTCCTGGCTGGAAGAGGGCTTCTGCTGTTGTTCTTCATCAGATGCAGCTGTGGGGAAAGAAGAAGTGCAAAGCAGTGAGCACCTCTCTGGCACACAGATGTTTGATGCATTTAGCAGGGTGATTCTCAGCAATGGTCCTGTTGTCTAGGATGCACAATCATGTCCTCTAACCAACAGTGCATGTTATCAGGATGTGCTCACTTAAACACAAGCAGTATTGACAATCACTTGTGTTCAACTGACAACATGCGCTTTTTTGGTGGTTAGAGGACATGATTGTGCATCCTAGACAACAGGACCATTGCTGTGAATCACCACACAAAATGTGTTAACCCCTTAAGGACCGGGAAAATCTGAGTTAGATTTGACTTAAGGACCGGAGCAATTTTGCCTTTTTTTACTATGTCTTTGTTCAACCATATTTTCTCTTTAATTCCTTTTGTGCACCCACATAAATTATATACTGTTTTTTTAAGCACAAGTAGGGCTTTCTTTTGATACCATAATTATATGAATACCTCATTGTTTAATTTGATTAAAATAGAAAAAAAGAGGAAAAAAATTGAAAAAAAAACAACATCTTGCTTACATTTTTCTGTCAGGATTTGCATACTATTAGTTAATGAAAAAATACATACCCCTAAATATATTCATTTGCTTCTCCTGAATATAAGAATACCCCATATGCCTAGTATTTTAGTCCTTTCCTCACATTTACAAGGTAAATATTACAAGATGGCTGCCGTTATTTCCAACTTGTGATTTTTCAACAATTGGCATGTGAGCATCATAGCTTAGCTGACGGTGCCAGAACCAAAAATGTTCCACAAAGGTATATGTTTCTGAAAACGACACAACATAAGGTAAATAATCAGGAGAATTTTGGAGTTTTTCATGCAGCTATTTTTCCAGAAAAAAAATTCAAAATTGTGGTAATATTTTGTTTTTTTGCAGTTTTCACACTTACATTTCAATACTACTATTGATATCAAGCACATGATAGGTGAAGATTTTAAAAAATGCATTGTTTAGTGTTCAGCTCCTTCTTCTGAGTACGGCAATACCCCATATGCATAGGTTTCTCAAGGTTTGGGAGAGCTACGGGGCCCAAATTGGAACATGCGCGTTTCCAGTTTCACACTTTGAATTTTCACAGCTTGCATCACTGGTGCCATGTCTCATTTGGGGCTGTGTAACAGTGCTCCACTCCCCCAAAAGTATATATTTTTGGAAAGTAGACACCCCAGGCTTTCATTTTATGTATGTTTTCAATTTTTTTACGCAGCCATTTTACCACCAATCGCTCGTAAATCTTGACGTAAGTTAAAAAAACAGTGTTTTTCACACTTGCACTTCAATGTTGATGTGAATTTCAAGCACATGATAGGTGAAGATTTTTAAAATTGCATTGTTTAGTGTTCAGCTCCTTCTTCTGAGTACGGCAATACCCCATATGCATAGGTTTCTCAAGGTTTGGGGGAGCTACAGGGCCCAATATTGAACAAATATTGAATTTTCACATCTTGGTTAACTGGTGCCATTACTCATTTTGGGCTACGTTCCAGTGCTCCACGGGGGGGGGGAGCTACGGGGCCCAAATTGGAACATGTGTGTTTCCAGTTTCACACTTTGAATTTTCACATCTTGCGTCACTTGTGCCATGTCTCATTTGGGGCGTGTATCAGCGTTCCAACTTAAAATTTCCCCCCAAAAGTGTATATTTTTGGAAAGCAGACACCCCAGGCTTTCATTTTAGGTGTGTTTTCATTTTTTGTTACGCAGCCATTTTACCACCACTTTCTCATAAACTTGACGTAAGTAAAAAAACAGCGTTTTTCACACTTCGCCTTCAATGTTTATGTGAATTTCAAGCACAGAATAGGTGAAGCTTTTATAAACTGAATTGATTAGTGTTCAGCTCCTTCTTCTGAGTACGGCAATACCCCATATGCATAGCTTTCTCATGGTTTGGGGGAGCTACGGGGGCCAAATTGGAACATGCGCATTTCCAGGTTCACACTTTGAATCTTCACAGCTTGCGTTACTGGTGCCATGTCTCATTTGGGGCTGTGTAACAGTGCTCCACTCTAAGATTTCCCCCCAAAAGTATATATTTTTGGAAAGTAGACACCCCAGGCTTTCATTTTAGGTGTGTTTTCCAATTTTGTACACAGCCATTTTACCACCAATCCCTCGTAAACCTTGACGTAAGTAAAAAAAAAAAAAACAGCGTTTTTCACACTTAGGGTTAGCGCCAGTATACTGGGCAGCATACAAATTGGTTTGGGACACAATTTCACCTAAAATGTCTTCCCCCAAAAACAAATCCAAAAAATTATCATGGGTAAATCCTTTGGGCAGATCTTTTGGCAGGTGCTGGGGCAGTTGCCAGGGCAGCTCTTGGGGCAGTACATCTTTTCTTTACAGAAGGCCCAGCGTCGTCACTAGAGCTGCTCTCACTCTCTGAAAACCGCATTACGTCAGTCTGATGCAGTGTCAGTTGCCTCTGAGTCAGACGCCAAAAATGCATATACCTCTTCAACACTGTACCTGCGCTGCATTGTCCACTTAATCTAAAAAAACTTTTTTTTTCTTTTTTTTCTTACGCTCTCCCTAAACCTAAATCTAACCCTAAAACTTACCCTAACCTACGTATATCCTGAACCTACCTAACCCAAGTGAACTACCTATCTAAACTGCACTTATTATATATATATTTTTTTTGGGGGGGGGGGTTGGGTTTTTTTTTTTTCTTATGCTATCCCTAAACCTAAATCTAACCCTAAAACTTACCCTAACCTACGTATATCCTGAACCTACCTAACCCAAGTGAACTACCTATCTAAACTGCACTTATTATATATATTTTTTTTTTGGGGGGGGGGTTGGGTTTTTTGGGTTTTTTTTTATTCTTACGCTATCCCTAAACCTAAGTCTAACCCTAAAACTTACCCTAACCTACGTATATCCTGAACCTACCTAACCCAACTGAGCTACCTATCTAAACTGCGCTTATTATATATATATTTTTTTTTGGGGGGGGTTTCCCTAAACCTAAATCTATCCCTAAAACTTTCCCTAACACACGTCTACACTAAACCTATCCAACTACCTACCAAAATACCTAAACTATATTTACAAAAAAAAAAAATAAAAAAAAATTTTGAAAAATTTTAAAAAAATCTAAAAAAATTCAAGGGGGATGGGGGGTGTCCCACAGATCAGAAAACACTGATCTGCAGCAAATTGATCACTCCAAGAGTGATCAGATGGGGGGAACTTATTGATCACTGCAGAACAGTGATCAAAGGGTTAATTTTCTTTATTTAAACTTTTTTTTTACTTTTTTTTTTTTTACAGGAACACTGTAACACTATGTCTCTATGTCTCTCTCCACCTCAGCAGTATGCAAGGTGGAGCGAGGCAGAGAGATCTGACAGGGACAGTATTTATAAATACTGTCCCTGTCATTCAGGTTTTGCAACATGTGATTCACTTTTGAAGCGAATCGCATGTTGCAACAATGTTTCTACTGCTTGTTACTAAGTGTCCCGATACCGGGACACTTAGTAAGAAGCAGCCTGCGCTCTTCCATTGCTCTGTGTGGCCGCGATGGAAGAGTTTAACCCTTGACGCACCGGGACCGTCAAGGGTCGTTGGAGCACATTTACCCTTGACGGTCCTGGTACATCAAGGGTCCTTAAGGGGTTAAAGTGGATGTGTCTCCTATTTATAACATAACCTAAATAGGTTACATATCGAATACTTCTAAAACATTGTTCATTTTTTATTTTTAAGTTTTATTTGTTGTAAATTTAACTTTGAAAATCTGTCCCCTACCTACTTCCGTATATACTGTTCTGTAACCGCAGTCCGTCACTCTGCCTCTGCTCTCCTCCTTCCTCCGATGATGGAGGCTTCAGTCTACAAGCTGGAGAGGTCTCATTAGCAGAGATCGATATCTAGCCAATGAAAGCGTTCCAGCTTCCAGACTGAATCCTCCGTCATCGGAGGAAGGAGGAGAGCTGAGGCAGAGCAGTCTATGCGGAAGTAGGTAGGGGACAGACTTTCTAAGTTAAATTTACAACAATTTTAACTTAAAAAAAAATTAATAACGTTTTACAAGTATTCGATATGTAGCCTAACTATTTAGGCTATGTTATAAATAGGTGACACATCCACTTTAATTTGAGGGTACGTAGCAAACATGTGGCATTGTTGTGGCCATAGAATAGGATTGACCACCCCTGCTTTGAAAAAAACTGACAGGTCAGGTTTCCCCTTTAGCCTTGATTGGACACAGGTGGATCATCACTGTCTTTGTGATTGATCCACCAACACTCAATTAGAGCTAGCCTGCAAACGGTAACTGTAGGTGTGTGCTGTGGCCTGGAGCCAAGCATACGTGTGTGACAAGATCATGGCATGAACAAAAATCACATAATGATATTTGTTCATGCCATGATACTGTCACAGGTATGTGTGACAAGAACACAGATCACTACAGGGAATTTGGGGTCTTTGTAAGGGAAGGGGAGACAGGTGGAACACACATGGGACAGCAGATTTAGGATTTTACTTACCATGCGCTTCCCCTTCCATAGCCTCAGGAGCAGAGGAAGACACCCCCAGAGGTGGTTCCTCATCCTCCTCACCAGACACAGCCCACGATGACCCTGAGGAGATACAAGACATTTTCACAAGGGTGAGATAATTGTATGGAGCCTTAACCCATTTCAGTGCCAGAGAAGTGCACAACAATTTTTGAGAATGCATTGGGTACCCCTCTGCCATTGAGATGTTTACAACAGCCAGAGACACAAAACTCAGAACCCTTTCCACAAATTTAAACCAACAACACACAACAAAAGATGTACATGTTTTTGCTGGAGGAGATATTACAAGTTACTATCCTCACCTGCCCTTTCCAAGTGGTGGTCACCAGGTGCACCAGCTGGGGCCTGCACACCACCATCTTCCTGCTCCCCCTCCTCCACCTCCTCCGGCATGTCAACTGGACCTATTTTGGATATTAAGGGAATTAACATGTGATGAGAAACATTGACTTCTGCAAATGCTTCAGTTGTGTAAGCATTCAGGTTCACAAAAACTGCACCAAGGTGGGTTATCAGGATTTACTCAACAGCAGAGAGGCAAATTTGGCCTACGAAGCATCACTGTAATGCATGGCAGGGCTTCAACATACAGAGACATCCATCATGGTACATTAGCTCGTGTCCATCATGCCTTCAATGTCATCATGTGAATGGCAGGAGCATGAAAACATTTTTTACATGTGCTCCATATGTGCATTAGTGGGATATTTAACCCTTGGAGCAGGGCTGGACTAGGAATAAAAACCAGCCCTGGAAAAAATTGCTTTCCAGCCCCATATCATTGCAGTGCGGCCGACCCCATACGCAGATGCAGTGCTCTTCTTCACTCTGTGTCTGATGTCGCTGGGTGACTTCAGTCTCCACATTGCCCCCCCAATCTCCACATTGCCCCCCATCTCCACATTGTCCCTCATTCTCCACATTGCCCTCTAATCTCCACATTGCCCCCATCTCCATATTGCCCTCAGTTTCCACATTGCCCCTCAGTCTTCACATTGCCCCCCCAATCTCCACATTTCCCCTCAGGCTCTGCATTGTCCCCTGTCTCCACATTGCCCCCCAATCTCCACATTGCCCTCAGTCTCCACATTGCCTCTCAGTCTTTACATTGCCCCCACAATCTCCACATTTCCCCTCAGTCTCCATATTGCCCCCATCTCCATATTGCCCCTCAGTCTCCACATTGCCCCTCAGTCTCCACATTGCCCCTCAGTCTCCACATTGCCCCTTAGTCTCTGCATTGTCCCCTGTCTCCACATTGCCCCCCAATCTCCACATTGCCCCCCGTGTCCATTTCCTACCTCCCTGGTGGTCCAGCAGTGTGGCATGAGAGGTCTGTGCCTCCTTCTGCACAGACCTCTTTACTGCTGTTGCTCCCACATGGTCTTCTCTTCAGTAATGCAGAGTTCTGGGAGATGATGTCATCTCCCAGCATTCGACATTACTAAAGATCAGACGAGGGAGCTCAGCTGCTACAGGTCTGTGCCAAAGAAGGCACAGACAGCAGCATGTTGCGGGGCCCTTCAAATCTCCCAGCCACGGTCCTGTCACTTTGTGGCCACAGCCAGCACTCCTGCAATCAAGAAGCAATCCGCGGCCTCAAGGTGATAGGACCGTGCCCGCGGATTGCTTCTTGATTTTGAATCAGCCCCAGGGAAGCCCAGTGCAGGCCGCCTACCAGGAATTTTCCTGGTATCCTGGTAGGCCAGTCTGGCCCTGCCAGAAAGGTGAGCAAAGCATAGCTTAGCAATGCGCTGCTGCTCACCCCTGTGGCAATGCAATAGTTATATAAACTAGATATGGCTAAAGCAAGCTGGGGTTGGTAATACACATATGGAACAATTTAACATGACTAAAAACACGTTTGTATGTGAGGGAGACATCTTAAAAACAACTTACCAGCAGCCACCTCTTCCTCCACACTGGCAAGAGCAGTGGCAGTGACCGGCTCCAGATAGAGGGAGATGACTTCTTCTTCCCCCTCCCTGCCAGAGCTAGGAACTCCATCAGGTTCATCTGTAATGGAAAGAGTTCACCACATTACAGTACACACACACACACACAATCATGGACATTGCATAACAAAGTACTAAATTACATTACACACACCCATGGACATTGCATAACAAAGTACATTACATTATACACACGCATGGACATTACATAACAAAGTACTACATTACATTACACACACGTGGACATTGCATTGCAAAGGATTAAGTTACACAGAGCAAATATGTGTGATTTGCAGTGCTTTACCATCCATCGCACACCTAGCTGCTCAGTGGTAGATATTTAACCATTTAAGTGCCAGAGGGTTACACAACACATTGTTAGCATACCTAATTTCCAGTGCTGCGCTCCAGGAGAAGTATCCTCTATCTTGGTGCTTCTACAGAGTTCCAGGCGTCTCTCAATGACCCGGGTCTGTGCGCACTTTGCAATGTCAGTAACCATCCATGGCCATGGCGTGTGTGTTGCTGGATTGATGCTGTGCATGGACGCATCGAGGAGATGCATCATTTTTGGGCTCACCGTCGTTATATGACGCATCGTGGAGCAGAATGGTTGCAAGGCTATAATATCTTGTTTTTAGTCTAGGCCTTCTGTGGGCTCCTCCTTCCTACTTCCTGTGATGGGGTTTAAAGGGCAAACTGAGTCCTGACTCAGTTGCCCTTACTTTGTTGTACAAAGCAGTTCCTTTACCTTGGGCTCTGTGTATGACTTAGCTTCTCTGACCATCCAATCTTGTGCTAGCCTGTGGTTCTGTCTGACAATTCTCTTTGTTTGTTGCCTGTACCTAGCAGACACTCAATCTGGTGCTGACCTGGGGCTCTGATAGACTAGCTCTTATACTGACTGCAGATGTGAGTCAAGTATCCGCTTCCTCCATACTGACTGCAGGCGTGAGTCAAGTATCTGCTACTACTATTCTGACTGCAGGCGTGAGTCTGGCAGATTCCTCCCTACCCCGCATCAAGACTTTGTGTTCCTGTTCCTCCTGTTCCATTCCTGTTCCCGGTTCCAGCAGAGACTACCAATGGCTTAGGCCTAGTCTCTAGCAGAGTCATCCACCTTGGCAGTATATTATTTCTGGTAGTAGCACTTGCTGGCTGTGACTCTCTACTTCTTCCTGCTATTTACCTCTGTATGCTACCTTATTTGTTATTTTAATAAATTGCATTTTTACTATACCTTACTGACTCCTGAGTTATTCTGGGGAACTGTGACACACATGCAATGCATTGCGTGCCCCTCTGGCACTCAAAGGGTTAACAACATTACATGAACACATGCATCAGAATACAATTACTTACCAGAAAACATAACAGCATGGTCTGACTCCTTAGCTGAGGAGATGCCTGGTGCTGGAGTACCCAACTCTGAGGCATGCAGGGAGGGGGCATCACTGTAACTGCTTCTGGCGAAACTCGTGCAAATTACCAGACCAGAGGAAGAGTCGCTCACTCCAGCTGATGGAGAATGGGCATGTACATCAGCAGGAACAGGAGCGGGCACGTGGACAGGGAAGACAGGTGCTGTAGGGGAAGGTGCAGGAGCATGGTTATCTTCAGCATCCTAGGATTCCACTGATCCTGCTACAGGGGTGATAGGAGCTGATCCAGCATGTGATGGACCACCTGAAGCAGGAGCAGCTTCTGCCTCAAATGCTGCAATGAGGCCATCCAGGACCTGTTCATAGTGATGGATTTGAACATGTCTACTGGAGGCCCCAGATGACCACGCTACCTCCATCCTCGCCCTTTTCCACAGCACCTGCCTTCTAATGTCGTAAACACGCTTCCTAAACCTGATTGATGTGTGTGGGGACACTGCCACCTCATTGACAGCTTCCACCACAGTATCCCACATTTCGCTCCTATCCACTACTGCGGTGGAAGCTGCCAATGGGCCAAAGAGTTTGGAATAACAGCCCTGCAGTGCCCCCACTAGTGCCTCATTCTCCTCCATGTTGAAGGGTATTTATCTTCCTCTGGCCATTGCTGCTCTTCGTTCTTGCAATTTGGTGGCTGCTGCTCTCTAAAATGGCCATCTGTTGGGGGCTAGTTCTTGTTTGGGGTATTCCCCACCTTTTTTTCCAGGTCATAGAGTCATCTTTAACTTTTTTGCACTGCTAGTAAGGTACCTGGCCAACCAGCAATGGGAATCCTAAGAGTTCGAAACTTGGGCCAATAGTATTCGAAAGCGGGAGCTGGAAAGGACGAGGTCATCTAAATATATCCAATACAATTTGAGGAAGATACAACATGATGTCGCAAACTAAGCAGGGGCAGGAATTGACAAGATGGTTTGTTCGACAAGCTGTGCAGGGTAGGCGGGGTCTGACGGCTTGTTTATGTTCGACAAACTAGGCACTACATATATGCTTTCCTCCTTTTGCAGTGAACTATTAAACATTTAAAGGGATAGTAATACTTCAAAATTACTATCCCTTATATTGAAGCCCTTGAAAAACTGAATTAAATGCCACCAGCGGCACCTCTCAAACCTTTATGGTTTGTGAGATAGCCACTTTTAAACTTCGCTCCCCCCTGGCTCTCCGCTGACATCAGCATTCTTGCTGCAGCAGGGAAATCCGTTCTTTGAATCATGTAGAGGCTCTTCAACAGAGCCAGATCTCATTATAGAAGAAACAATCCTTCACTCAAACAGTCTTCTACATGTGCTTGGTAACCAAGCACACGTAGAAGACAGTTTTAGTGAAGAATCTTGTTTTCCATAACTAGATCTCGGCTGTGCTAAAGAGCCTTCACCGGTCCCGGGACTGGATTTCCCTGCTGCAGCAAGAACTATGGTGTCAGCGGAGAGGCATGGGTGAGCGAAGTTTAAAAACGGCTATCTCACAAACCATAAAGGTTTAAGAGATGCCGATGGTGGCATTTAATTAAGTTTTTCAAGGGCTTCAATATAATGGATAGTAATTTTGAAGTATTACTATCCCTTTAAGCCTTTGCATGCCAGAGAGTTGTTCGACATATTATACAGGAAAGCATTGCACACCTCTCTGGCAATCAAAGGGATGATCCCTCACAGTTAGAAAGGATTAGCCTAAGAAGAAGCTAGGGCAAAACGCGCGTCGGTGTCTTTACTTTATTAGAGCAGGATGTCTCTTTCTTTTTTTGTTTTTTGATGAGATTACCTTAGGGCTTTACTTAGGAGCTAGAGACTTTGAATCTAGATTTAGCAGTAGGCAGGTATTTTTCTGCAGGATAGATCTACGTACTAGATTGCTTAGTTTCTTATTTAGCCTCTATTTACAATAGCCCTTTCAAGGGCTGGTAATAGGGTGGTAATCAATGGCCCTTTTTAGGGCTGGTATTAGGGGATTTTTTTGAGGTATCAAAGGCCCTTTTTAGGGCTGGTATGGTATCAGAAGAGGCTATTATTATATATCTTTTTGAATTTTTTGGCAAGCCGGATTATGCCCCGGTGTTAGAACAGCATATTTCTTTTGAAGAACTAGCTGTAGTGTTCTCTAATAATTGACTAGCCAACGGAGCTCCATATAATTACAGCTGTATAAGATTTTCCACTCATAATGGTCCTTTTTAGGGCTGGTAATTAGGTAGAGTGGTTATAGCTGTTTATATTTTTTATTTTTTACTTATTGAGCGTTTTTGATGGTGCTATTCTGTATTTACAGCTGATTCAAATCTTCCACCTACAAGGGCCCCCTTTTTAGGGTTGGTAATTGGGCAAGTGTGGATTCAGCTGTTGATAGTAGTAATATTGGAGCATTTTTAGAGTGTGAGGATTTAAATATTCAACTCAGGTTGTCATTCAGATGTATTTCCCTAATACTAGTTTAGTGGGATCTACATTCTGAATTGGAACTATTTTGAGGTGGTTTATTTTTCCACCCAGTGCTGATTTCAAGTTATTATTGACTTTTGAGAGTTATTTTTTCTCATTTAGCCATATTTTCAAAAGGGTATTTTTTCATTAAGGATTTCGCCTTTTTTTTTATTTTTAATTTTTTTTTTTATTTTATGTGTAATAAAAGTTAAGTTTTATCCATTACGTCTCATGGTTCTATCAGTGATATAGACTCATATCTTTGAGTGATAGTTAGGCAGGTTATCTGTTTGTTTTCTTTTTGTTCTTTAATCATCTCCTGCAGCACCAGATAATTCTATTTATTGAATCAGAACACATCATGAGCCCTCAGGTGTAGAGATTGAGTGAACTGGTATATATATTTCTCACAGTTAGAAATAAATATTTATTTAATCATTTCTGCAGTACTCTGCAATTTGAAGAGCTGGGTGATCTCAGGGCTTCATTGAGCACTTCTGGGAAATTTAGATACTGTTCATAATGTCTACAAATGCCTACAAATATGGATTTACTGCACAAATATTTAAATACCAGGTATTCCATTCAAAAAAGGGTTATTATCAAATTTAAACAAACATTTTATGATAATTTGCTAGCTTTTCCAGTCTAAGAAATCAGTACACTAAGGAGTGATAAAACTCTCCACTGAAATAAAGTTTATTTTATTGAGTTTTTTTAAGGGAAATAGGCAAATCATTACATTATTGTTAACAAATATCCAGACTTCCAGAGTTAAGCTCCAAAACAGCATACATATTACATAGCTAAAGTCCAATGTGAACATGCTTAATTTTATATTACAAAAATAAAACACCTAAAAACACATACATTAGATGCTTGGAAAATATCCATAGTTCAAATTGTCTTTTGAAAAGACTGAGGCTTTGTATCTTTTGATTGCATTGTATGTTTTATATTGATATAGAAATCATTTTTGTTTATGAAATGACTAGCACATTACTGATTTTTAATCCACTCAATACATTCCATATTTTTTCTGATCTATGAAAATCTGATCTGTTTTATGTCTAATTTCTTGCAATTGCTTCAGATTTCTAATCAGTTCCCTACACACAAAAAACATAGTAACAATATTGTAAAAAACAGTTGCCAAATGCAAAATATTAAAGACTACTGTTTTATTCAGAATGTGGATCAACAACACTTTTTGTGTCGCTATTCAGGTCTGTTGAAGCCCATTGCTTATTATTAGGAGTTGTTTACTAGAGACAGATCAGTGATAGCTGTCACTAGGTCTAGACATTTATGAATAACAGAGGAAACTAGATTATATATATTTCCTACTTACTGACTGAATTCTCAATTGTGGCTCAGAGTAACACTGAGCGGAATATTATACTGTGGTTAAAACCTGCATGCTATTTGTATTGCAAGTAGATACGTTTTGTACATATTTTAGATTAGGAGCATTCTGAAACTTTTTTTAATTCATGAGAAATGGCCATATGATTGATGTTGATGTAGGCAGATTATTGTTAGATTGATGGGGATATGATGACACTTATTTGAGAAGACTTCGCCATCCTGAGCCCTCTTCGACCTTTAGTGTTGCTCCCCCCAAGTGCCATTATGAAGTTGTCAATTGATCCACTATCAGGTTGGATCTTTTATAAAGGGATAATAATACTTAAGATGTAAAAAAATATATGTTGTAGGGTTCATGTCCCCAAATAAAACATGGGTACTCCCACTGCTGAGAGATATTTTATTAAAAAAATTATAACAGCTCAAACTTGAATTTTTTTAGGTGCAATATCACAATGGCCTGAAAATTTATAGTGGCACTGTTGCTACACCATCCTATGGAGATTTATGGTCTACAGACCAGAGCAGTCCATAGGATGGTGTAGCAACAGCGCCACTGTACATTTTCAGGCCACTGTGATATTGCACCTAAAAATTTCAAGTTTGAGATGTTATTTTTTAATAAAATATGTCTCAGCAGTGGGAGTACCCTTGTTTTACTCAGGGGGATAAACCCTACAACATATATTTTTTTTACATTTTAAGTATTACTATCCCTTTAACCAGCCCAGACACACCCACTGACAGCTTAACTATATGCCTTACTATCTCTTCCCATTCTTTCAAACACCTGATAATTCTGACTATTTTTAGCACTTTTTTACTTCTGACCTGGGCTTCATGCAGTAACTATACCAAAGGACTATACCAGGTGTTTTTTTTTCACTCAGAGAACCTGACCTAATGCATTTTAACAACCCCCATTTAAAAATCTCTGGCTCCAGAAATCATCTTTAACCTTTTCTAATTGGACTCTAATCACACAACTCATGTGAATCATTGTCCCAGTAACTTTCCTGCCACCTCTCCACAGTAATTATGATCACATACATGGTTTGCAGACTTTCTGTCAGGGCAGTGCCTTTTCTGGCTCTTACAAGACTTGACCCTGTGATTTATTGGCAATGTGGCCTGAGATTTCCAAAATAAGCCACTGGAGGAAGTTGGATCAGCAGGCCTTTGGTTGCAGTATTGTTCTTAGTTCTAGAGAGTTGAATCAACTTTCTAGAAACTTCCCTGCCACTAGATTGGAGGTTCAGGTTAGATGTGTCTGCTGAAGTGGTATTTAACCCAGCCCTCTTGAGATCTATGCGTTCTGTTGTCTTGGCTAGTACCTGACTCTGAGCAGCCTCATTCTGTGACTGGTCTGGTTTGACTTGGGATTGTTCTGGCCCTCCAACCTCTGGGCTTCCATTACTTGGCCCTTCAGCCCCTCGACTTCAAGCAGCTGGCCCTTCAACCTCTGTGTTTCCAGAACCTCGCCCTCCAGTCCCTGGGTTATCAACACTTGGCCCTCCACAAGACACACACAAGACACA
Source organism: Rhinophrynus dorsalis (assembly GCA_037306005.1). NCBI lineage: Eukaryota > Metazoa > Chordata > Amphibia > Anura > Rhinophrynidae > Rhinophrynus > Rhinophrynus dorsalis. Next base: position 314,756,286 of record CM074721.1, read on the forward strand.
CACAACATTATACGGAAAACGCACAATGCAAAACCCTATACGCCACACACAAACACTAAATTAGGCACACACTACACAAGACACAAAAACAAGACATGCCTATCACTATACACACAACACTTTACGCACATCACTGTTCAAACAACACTATATGGAAAACGCACAAACCAAAGCAAAGTTCCATGTAGCAATTCAAAGATCCATCTAAAGAAAAGCTAATGGCAGTTTGAGAATCCTTACGGTCGATACACTTATGTGCATTGAGACATATGGAACAAGATTCCCTAGAACCATTCAAAGGCTTGTGGTACTGTTAACAGCTGAAAAAAAGATACACTTAATGGACAAAACTTAAGAACCAGTTCCCTTAGTCGTTAGACACTTAACGGGCAAAAGAAAAAAACATTACATTGCAAAACACACAAAATGCTCACCACACAAGCATGTAAATGGGAAAATGAACCAGTGCAATGCCAAAATATCACAAAATCAAGGACAGACAACACAAATCAATGGCGCACACACAATAACAAGCAACACCACAGGGACAAGAACCTACAAGACAACACCAACACAACATGGCACGGAACAATGGGAGTTATCACACAACACGGACATCTGCAAATACAAAACAAGCTCACCTGTGCAACATCACCACACGATCCAGACGCAACCTGTACCCCACAACTGCACACCCGCAACTGACACAGACACAGCAATCAGAACACACCACTTCTTAAAACACAGATACACCTGCATACACATACCTAGACAACAAACACCTTCCCAATGGTCATCACTCACCCCATCACCACACCTACACAATGCCCAAACAGGTACTTAAAGGGACAGCTCACCACACTCACTTGTGGCTTGTTTTCCACTCAGGGAGAGATAGAAAGAGAACAATAAGTATGTTGGGATACTTATTGATGAGAAGACTGCGGAGAAGGAGTGCAAGGGTGAGAGCTAGGGAACACCAGCAATCCCCAGGCACACCTGAACAACAGCCTTCACCTGTCATAAGTGAGGAGGCTCTGGCTCAACAGACACACAGGAGCCCATCCCCACCTGGAGGACAGCACCTGCCTGCAGATGCACAGCTGCAGCAACAGGATGCTCCACAGCAACAGGATGCTCCACAGCTGCCACAGGGACCCCTGCAGAAGCAGGGGATGGATAGATGACCACCAAGGACCAGATTATACTACCCAAGGGTCACCATCTTTGGAATGACCAATGATGAGGTGATTGATTGCTACAGGTTGAGGCCACACAACATCATTGCCTTGTATGAGGTCATCAAGGATCAGGTGGATCCCATCATCATCCACAAACATGCCCCAGGAGAAACAAGGTACAACACATAACCCATATTCAGCATCTTACAGGGCTTGATTGACAGCAACTAACTTGATTTGCCATGATCATAGCCAGAGCAACCATGGTAGCCTTGTAGCAAAAGAGTGTTATCCAATGCAATGCATTGGATAACTCTCTGTCACATCAGGGGTTAAAGGGCCATTAGAGTCAACATGGGACCTGTAGTTTGCTAGAGCTGAGAAGAGCTACAGAGGGATGGATCTACGGTGGTATTGTTACACAACATAGAGGTCATGAAACATGGATCAGATCTCCAGGGACACCATGCTGATATGTGAGTGTGTAGTGATATGTGGCCCTGACATGAATACACACATCAACAAATGTGTCATGATAATTCCATGAAACAAATAAAACTGGGCTGCCACTGTCACAGTGACAGCACAAATATGTTAGTTTCATGGAGCTCTTAGAACATATTTGTAGATGTGTTTATTCATGTCAGGGGCACATATCCCTAGGGCTGGTTCACATTCCCTTAGTTCCTTACATAATGGGTTACAGATGAGTACACAACACATTACAAAGCAATGGTTTGTGTACTCACCTGTAATGAAAAAGACTGAGGGGATTAGGAAGTTGAAGTTGTTGCATATGATCAGTGTGAGGGTGCTGCTCTAAATCCTGTCCTCTTGTCCCACAGGCATCAATAGCATGACCCATCCTTGGACAGAAGATCTTCCATGTGACTGGACTGATGTCTTGACAACACTTCTATGAAGCTCACCCCTTGGTGTTCCAAGTGTTTGTGTTGGTGATGCAAAGTTTGACCTGATGATCACAGCAACCGATAATGGAACATTCCATATAGACACTGAAAACACTTATTCATGTGTGTACTAACATCCAGGTATCAAACTTGTACAGTTAGAATGCTCATCTACAGAGCTGTCAAACCTTGTGGACAACACATGAGCAGGACAGTAGTGTTTCCAAAGTATTAAGATTTAGTTTCAAAGTACACTTAGTGTGCTCATGTAAGTTCTAATGTACTTTGAGACACAATGAAGAAGAATCATTACTATTCAACCTGTGTCTGTATGAAGAAATGTTGGATTATACATGTGTCAATGCGTAACCACCGTCAAGGCTAGAGTATCCTCCATACATGGGAAGGCATGACCCACATCACAGGAGTCCACTACTTGTTTGCCAGTGAGTGGACTCTGTGATGTATTCATACAAACAGATGATGGCAGTGATACACTAATGTGTGTTGGGAGTAATAAAGAGGAGATACAGGGGACATACTTCCACAGTGATTTCATGTCCACGGTTTCTGTGTTGCTCAATATAATCAATGTTCTGAGATTGCTTTAGTTTGACATATCTCAGTCCGTAGGCTACATCAACAAACAACCAGACTAAGTGGACAAGTGTTAACACTGGTGAAGTTTGTTACAATTGTAGGAAAACAACAACTCAACTTACTGGAGAACCCAATGCTCACCCCAGGATTTCAATGTGTGTGCTACACATTGAAATCCTAGGGTGAACACTGGGTTCTCCAGTAAGTCAGTTTCACTATAACAGTGTGAATCAAATACTATTTTGCTGCATGTTCCATCTGTCCTGCTTGTTATTTATCTGCTAAGTCAAAAAGCGGTTTGTTTGGTTAACCCCTTAAATACAACAATTGATGTAGATGAATATTAAGTGTTGCACCAGTTGTTGTGCTAAGGGGTATGTTTTGTTGTTCAAATTTAACACACATCATCGCCATATAACACTCTCATGTTATATGGCTTCAGGGATGGATTGCCAGTTGAATTTGTACAACGGTGTGTGTGTGTGTGTGTGTGTGAACCCATGTTGTAACATCCTACAAACATGTTACCTAGGCATAAGTTATGTTCACTGCATTGCTTGCCATTGCATTGGAGACAACTCTGCAACCCAGTCTATCGCTGAACACAAAGCAGATCAGACAGGATTCCAAAGCACAGTTATTTTATTTATGGGGAGAAGAACAACCTGGGATGTTTATCTCTTTTTCTTGGGGGGGACCTTTGACTGGGTACTAGCTGTTGATGCCCTGACTGACTGCCTGGTCACCCTTTGCCCCCTAGGTGTAGCTTCAGGGGTCACACTGGAGGGAGTGGTGGGTGCAGTGGGCCCCTCTGTCGACCGCTGCTACCTCTGAACCCGTAAGTTCTCCCTGCGATTATGGTCCCTCAACTCCACCAGCACCTGGCCAATCATGTCCATCTCCGTGTGGTACTGATGGAGTCGTGTGTTGATCCTGGTCAGTTCAACCTCCAGGGCATGTATTCGATCCTCTATCCTTGAAGTATTCCTCCGGGACTCCCTTCGGCTCCTTGATATGTTGTGATCAGTACTGTAGCATGCCCGGAGTAGTCTCCTCTGAAGCACCATGCACTCCACCTCCATCTCCATGATGCATGCAATGGTGGAGGTGGATGTGCCTGGTGACTCTGCTGGTGGTGTTGCCTCTAGGTGTGAGTCCTCAGCTGCTGTGGCTGCTGCTGCTGAGTCATCTGCTGCTGAGGATGCTGGTACTGAGTCCTCTGCTGCTGAGGATGCTGGTGCTGGGTTCTCTGCTGATGTGGATGCTGCTGCTGAGTCCTCTGCTGCTGCTGCTGTGGCTGCTGCTGCTGTGAAAATTGGTGGAGTGGCTGCTGCAGATGATGGGTATAGACCCACCACATCAAGTGACCCACAGCTGCCCACTGATGTCCATGCTGGTGGTGGAGTGATGTCTTCCCTGGGTAGAGGGCACTGGGGCTCCCCAATCAACCCCAGGTGTTGGTAGTCCAGTGGCCAAGGGTCATATCTTGGCCACTGGTAGGTGTTTGGCCCCCACCTTGGATCATACCTGGGGCCATGCTGGGGAGCCATCCAGGAAGGCATGTCCATCTGGTCTCCATATGTGCCATAATGCTGGCTGGCCACTGTCCCTAGAAGTCATTGCCTCCCTGGTGGTGTTGGTGGTGGTGCTGCTGGAGGGTGGTACCTCCTGAAGGTGGTGGGATGCATCCACCTCTCCTCCTGTTGCATCCAGGCACTGTGATGGGGTGGTGCAGCCAGTGGTGGTGCAGCCTGTGGTGGAGCAACCTGTAGTGGAGAAGTCTGTAGTGGAGAAGCCTGTAGTGATGCAGGCAGTGGTGGTGCAGAATGTGTTGGGGGAGATGAGGATGGTGTTTATGGTGATCACAGGCTGGTTCAGCTGAAATTTGAATTTTTTAGGTGCAATAGCACAGTGGCCGGAAATTGTACAGTGGCTCCATCCTATGAAGATTAACAGTCCCATTACCAGAGGTGTCCATGGGATGGTGTAGCAACAGCCCCACTGTACAATTTCAGGCCACTGTGAGATTGCACCAATGAAATTCAATTTTCAGCTGTAATCAATTTGGAATGAAAAAACTTTAAGCAGTTGGAGTATTAATGTTTCACTCAGGGGGATGAATCCTACAAAATATGTTTCTTTTTAACATTTGAAGCATTACTATCCCTTTAACGGGATAGCGATGGTTAATTTCACCTTGATGTAATATTATAGGCATTGGAAAAAGAGGGGGAGGGATGTTAGTCCCATCCCTAAACCCTCATGGTTAGACAGATATTGCTCTATTTGACAGATGGAGATTTCACTCATTTGACCACACGGAGGGTCTTCAGCTGCATCAGACCTGTGCCATTTAAAGATTAATACTTAATTGGGATGTTCCACAGAGTGAGCTTGCAAACCAGGCACACTTATTACACCATTCCAGTAATGTATTTATCTCTAAGATAAAGAAAAATGGTCTGAAATGTATGTGGCTATGTACCTTTCATATGGGTACAAACATATCCTTACACGATATGAACCCTGAGACCAGTTCAGTACATGTGATTGCCTTACTGGCTATATATTTGAACCCATCACAAACTAACTTTTATTGATATCATAAATGAAAACATACCTCATGTATCCCATCTAAGTAATGTGGGATATACCAGGAATGTGTATTCTGGGGGTATCATTAACATTTAGTTTGTGATGGGTGCACATACATGGGCAGTAAGGCAATCACACGTACTGAACTGATCTCTGGGTTCACATCTTGTTGGGACATATTTGTACCCATTTGAAAGGTACATATCTGAACATTTTTCTTTGTGTACATATATTTCTTGAACAGATCTGCAGTGTAATTCAAGTGGTATTCATCCCTATGTTATCAGTTTATCCCATACAATGCAATATTTTGTATTATTTTACATGTCACTCTCTGGTTATCATGATGGTGTCCTATGCATTACATTGTGATGCATGGGATACCACCCTGGCAATCAGAGATTGATGTACTTGACAGGATCCTGTCCATGAGGTCTGTTCCATTTGAATCCCGAAGGGCAACAATCAAGCCAGTATTGAAGGATATCTTTGATTGAGACCTATGTTTTTTTTTATGGATGAGGCCATCCATCCTTCTGAGTGAGGCAGCTGTACTCAATCTGACATATCCATCATTCATGGCCTGTTGTTGGCCAAACTACAATGGTTCATATTTTGTTCCCATGTGTATCCTGCAAATAGTGGCTGGTGTTCCATCCATCCATGGCATCAGCACTCCTAAGGATCCATATGGGAATCAAATGTGAAATATGTAATTTAAAGTTAGAGTAAATGATTGCATACACAACACCAAGGCCTACTTTTTCACCTTTATTTCCGTGGCATAGTTTTAGGCCTGTGTGTTGCACATAAAACCAGTTATGGACCTGATCCATCCTTTTTGTGATTCAGTAAGTGGTGAAGTAGACTTGATGAACTGAACAGGATGATGACTACTCAAGTGATCTCATTTCCCCCACTGCAACGTTTTCTATGGAGTCTATACAAAGGGACATTAGCAACTTGATTCATGTTATTGAATATTTTCCATGGACTAACATTGGGATTGGTGAAGTGAGTGTATGTAACTGTTCATTTCTCTCCATCATCTCTTTTTCACCGCTTAGTAAATTTCCCCTGTGTAGCATGCAATCTTTACCCTATCGACTCGTGTTCTTATTAGTGGTTAACCCTATGAGTCCCGGAGGGGTTACCAATGCATAGCTGAGCGATGCATTGTTAATCCCTCTAGCACTCAAGGGGTTATGTTCTGGTTTCCCTGTGGGTACATGGGTGACATTGTGTTGGAGCAGTTCTGATGTTGAACATACAACACTTTTCTGAGCATGGTATGTGTGTATTGTGTGTGATCAGCACAGAAACATGAGGGTTAACCAGGGAGTTGGACAGGTTTGGGCATTATTGAACCTTGACATTTGTCCTTGTCTTGCATCCTGTTATAACCCTGAGGGTGCTGTGTTGGTGTGGTTGTGTGGATGAATGATGGGCATATGTTGGGATGTGACTGTGTTTGTGTGTAATGGTTGTGTGGGTTGATGTGGTGTGTGTGGTTATGTGATGGTGCACGTACCGGTAGTGTGGAGGCTCCTCTCTTCCCCAGTGTCCGATCCTCCAGGAACCCCCTCAATGAAAGAGGCGGACATGTTTTGCCGCATCATCTCCTCCCATCCGCAGAAGGTGATCAGGACAGGTGGGCCACCTCTGGTACCTTGGGCATGCTTGGAGATTTCTGACAACTTATTTTTGACCACCCTCTTGCAGTCTCCCCATCTTTTCTTTATGTAGTCCACGTCCCTTCTGCATGTGGCCACAGCATTCACCTGGCTGCAGATCTGGTTCCATGCCGCCTTCGTCCTCGCAGACAGGCCAGGGACCTTCTCCCTCGGGAAGAGGATGGTCTCCCTCTCCAGCACAGCCTCCACGAGGGCCCTATTCTCCTCCTCAGTATAACAGGGATCCCTTATCCTGTCCCCCTCAGGTCCAGCATGTGAGGAATCAGAACCAGAGTGTCCTGCCTGCTCTGCCCCACCTGTGTGTGGTGGTCCCTAGGAACTACCCCTCGTCCCACTGCAGGTTCTGTCCCTGCCCTCCGTGTGCCCGCTCTTCTAGGATGGCTCCCCTCCGCCCTGCGGATCTCCCTCTCCCACCCCTACTCTCAACAGGGATGTCCTGCTCTCCTTCCTCCTCCTCCTCCACTATTCTCCCCATCCCTCTCTCCTGTCCTCCTCTCCTCGCCATCACTCACCCACTCACACCCAGGCACTCACACAGACCCACACAGACACACTCGATCCCACTCACTCTCTGTCACACTCTTTCACTCTCAGATTCACACTGAGAAAATAAAGTTTAAAAAAATATGTTAGGCTATGTGTGTGTATGTGTTAGTGTTTGTATGGGTGTATGTAATATGTGCAAAAGTGTAATATGTGTATAGTTAAGTGCACCTCTCTCCAAACTCCAAACTCTAAAACTCCTTCTACCTTAAGTGTACGTGCCTCTCTCTCTCTCGATCACTAGCCTTCAGTCCTGGGTCCTGTGCCCTAGCTCGCTAAAACTCGAAACACAGACAGGGTGTGACCATTATTTTTGGGTATATATAGGTGTATTTGAACATTTATTGCTACTTTGGGGCCTTGGGATTGGCTGTGGGTTTGAATTTTGTTTGTGCATCTATCAGGGTTGCTAGCCAACGGCTGCCGCAATGTTACATTTTGACTTAACTTGTGTTTTAACGGGTGTTTGGGACACACAGTGATGCGAAATCAGGTGTGATGATGGTTTTTGTGTAACGTGTTTTTGTTGTGCCTATGCTCGATAGCTAGTCATGTACTTTTACCTTTGAATCTGCTGTAAATCGTGTTATTTGTGGCCGAGGTGCCTTTTTTTACTTAGTGGCTGCCTTTAAATCTACCCCTTTGTCTTTTGAACACTGCTATAGCTCCTAGCAGCAATATCATGGCTGTCACTGACTCGGTACTTTCACAGTCAGCAAGTTTGCCCCGTAGGTATTCAGCATGTAAAGACATCTATCCTCACAGACACCATACCATCCCCGGTGAGATGACGCCACCATAATCCTAGAGGACACGTGGAATCTCTAGCTGTGCCTTTAAAACGCTGACTGCCATTTTGTAAAGTTGTCTTGAGAAAGATCCTGCCTTAGGATCGAAACGTCAACCTTTTTGTTGTTCTTTTGCACAATTAACAAATATCTTTGACTATGTCCCACTGGTGCTGCCTCCCATTGTTCCTATGTCTATTGCTTTATTTGAGGACTGTGCACATAGGCATTTATAATTTGAAGAGTGAGTGCCTTCAACCCTCTGCTTGCTATATATATATATATATATATATATATATACTGTATGTATATAGAGAGAGAGATTTAATTTTGGATAGCCATGTCAATCCAGTGGTGTAGAGGCCAAATGAATGAGCGTCGTAGTATATAATGATAACTTTTTTATTGGACTAACATCCAATTATATACACAAGCTTTTGAGAGTAATGCTCCCTTTTTCAAGTCAAAAACATACTCTCATCACTCTCGAAAGACTGTCTATATAATTGAATGTTAGTCCAACAAAAAAGTTATCATTACATACTCATTTGGCCAATATATATATATATATATATATATATATATTGTATATATGAAACAAGACTTGTTGAAACTAATATGCTAACTCTTTATTATTGATTTACTGAAAGTCAAACATGTGTCTGATTATGTCATTTAGGAATGTAGAAAAGAAAGGCTACTTTTAGTAAAGAGGGAAGCCTTAATCATATTCTTTGATATCAAGCCATGAGTTTTAAAGTGTTGAAAAACTTATGTTTATCTCATTCTATGAACTTTTAATCCTTAAGACTTTGACAATTATGATACAATTGTCAACACTCAAGTAATACCTGACTTTCTGGTGATGTCTGTTGTACATTTATGTTAATCTGTAGATCTACAGATTGTCAACAACAATTTCATATTATCTCTGTTTCTCATGGTAGGCACAAAGAATGCGTGCTGAAAAGCTTTCATGAAGAGGATGTAAATAATTTGTTTGACAGAAAATGTCATCTTTTTTCATGAATATATAGACAAGAAAGTCTTTGTGCATTATGCAGAAAAGAAGAGCAATTCTAAGGCAAACCAACTGCACCATAGCGAACAAATACAAATTCCCCAAACTCCCATTGTTTTAAATGAGATATTTAACACCCACAATACTAGGGAGTTCTCTGTTTGATTGCTTTGCAATGCTTTGGATAACTTTCTACCATTCCAGAATGTAAAATGGTCAACTCATAATTGTATATATCTCCTAAATTGCAGTTGAAGTTCCCCAGAATGTTTCCTCTTTCTTTACACATAAGCCAATTAGACACCATTTTAATAAACCAGGTCTTAAGCAATGTATACACCATTCTATTGTCTATTTAACTGTCATTTTTTACTTTTTCATTTATTCATTGAGAAACTTTAACCCTTTGAGTGCCAGTGGGGCATGCAAAGCATTGCAAAGCAATGAGTTGCGTATCCCTCTGGCACTCGAAGGGTTCAAGGTAATTGTCATGTTAGTAAATAGTCCAAGGTTGCACATCTGTTAGTAATGTGTGTGCGTGCTTGTGTGTTTCTGTGCTTATTTTTGTGCATGTGTGTGTATGTGGGAGGGGGATTCTAGAAACTGACACCTACCCACCCCAGATTACAGGGAGCTGGAACACAACCCAGAAGCATGTGGCCCTTGGATACAAACCATTCCTGTTCCACGTGCAGGCTCCATAGAATTTCTGTATCGAGTTATCAAGGCAGACACAGGAGATCTATGAGGACTGCATGCTCAGGTCAATGAAATGGGAAACTGATGTTTTATAATTTATTGAATTTTCCTGGATGAATGTTGATAACACTGAATAGTAAAGTTGACTTTGCAAGTTCCTCAAAATTATACGTGAGTCTTAAAGTTCAAAAATCTCCTTTCAGATGCTCATTCTTCTCATCTGCTGGTATTCTTGGGCAGTCAATGTAGCCCTGCCTTCAATGGCAGGTCCGCTCCCAGATGATCTGCCAGTAGGGCATTATACATGTGATAGTTGCCCCTTTGAGTGCCAGAGTGGTGTTCAACACATTTCAAAGCAGTGCACTGGACACCCCTCTGGCACACAAAGGGAACAATATCAGCCTTTTAACCCTGTGAATGCCAGAGGGGTATGCACCCTTCTGGCACTCAAAGAGTTAAATATGTTGAATAGATAATGAAAGACACATTCTTTCCCTTTTTTTAGAAACATAGGGCAATATGGATAAAAGAAAAGTGGAATAATTCTGGCTCCATCCATATGCAACATACGGAAGAAATGAATATTCTCAAATCTCCCTATGATAAAAATGGGGTTTTTAACCCTTGAATGCTAGAAAGGTCTCCAACGCAAAGAAACACTTATATACTTCTCAGATCTGTCTTTTGTTTATCCCAGGGAGTTTCCTAAACGTATTTATGTCTTATAATTTATTTTTTCCATTATCCTATATAATAATTCGCAAAATCGTGTGTAACGCCCGACATGCACAGTACACATTGCTGTGCGTGCTGCAGCCATGCGCAGTAGAGACTGTCCACGCCGCGGCTGATACAGAGCTGGGCGCTCCGAAGGAACATTCAGCTCTGTATCAGCCGCTGCGCGGGCAGTCTCCACTACGCGTGACTGCCCCACGACCGGGTGGCAGTGGCACTGTGGCCCGTGTAACGGGCTGTTCAACTAGTAAGATATATTTTCTTGTATTTTCCTGGATTAATTTTGATAACACTGAATAGTAAAGGTGAATTTGCAAGGTCCTCAAATGATATGTCTTTGTCTGTACTACTCATATGTATCATTGTCCCTTTTCCAATGATTTCCATCCACATTAAAGGGTGGAGGGGGATTCTATATATTTGTTGTTTTACTAGTTGCTATTTTAATGCATTGGATGTCTGATGTTGCTAAAGCCTTCATACAGAATGAGCCTCAGAGCTTGTTATCTAGAAGGAAACTAACTCACTGAGTTTGGGATTTGGTAATGATTGCATAAATCCAAATAGATTAATGCAGAAAGCTTACATACATCTATAACATAAAGAGTTTAAAATTAAGATCAGATACATAGTTTTCTTGTGGCTCTCAAGAACTTTTACATTTACTGCTAGATTTTCCTTTAGGCACAGTAGGCATTTCTCTAGGGTGTCAAATTATCCAAGACCTCTATACCAGACATCTACCACTGGTTTATGGAAGTTGCTATAATCACCAGTTAAAATATTGCTGTAATCTTCAGTTGATTTGGCCAGTGTATATGTCCATGCACCAGCTATTTAATTTAAAGTGGGTCTGTGACCATAAGACAAGTTGAATTTGTTTTACATTTCATTGGTATTTTATACTAGTTCCCTAGGCAGTATTTTAATTAGTTCTGTTGCTGTGCTTTTAAGAATTACCCCAGTGAGTAGTAATATTGGCCCAGTACTGAAACTAATTAGTATAAAGTCTACACTGTGCCTTCAGCAAATAGTAAAGTTTGCAATTTCTATTTAAATTACAACAAATGGCTAGCACACTGTATAGTCAGCTTTCCATTGTCTTAATAAACTTATCTTAAGGTAACAGGTAGACTCAAATTACTATTATTTTATTATTATTGCTTTATATAGGATAAGGGTATGTCTCATGCCAAGAAAGAATATATGGGGTAAAAGGTGAGGTCATAGAAGAGGTGAGGGTGTGTTCAAGGGTGGGAGTAGGGATGCATAGGTTTCCTTTCTTCTGGGAGAGTGAGATTTAAATTCATCCCTGACTAAATTCTGTGGTTCCACCAGTGTAACCTTTTGGCCAGACTGAAACTACTGCTGGAGTCTAAGTGCAGGGTGGCACTCACCTGTGCAAGACCTCATCAATGGATGGCCTGAGTATGAAGACAGCCGCCCCCAATGTGAGTGTCTGCACAGGGGCAGTTCCAGGAGGCCATTAACTGGAGGACTGATGCTGAAAACAGGTGCTGGAAACCAAGGGCTAAGGGAATGGAGCTGGAAGTACTGGTGTTATAGTTCAGAGGCTAAATACCAGAGCCTTGGAGACTGCTGTAGACCAGAGGCTGGATACCAGAAACTGCAGAAATAGAGATATCAGGCCTGGTACTATAGTCCAGAAGCTGTATGTCAGCCCTCGTGCTGGAAGCCAGGCATTGGAAGGCCCGGTGCTTGAGGCCCAACACTAGAAGGCCTGGTGCTGGAGGCCAGGGACTGGAAAGCCTAGTGCTGGTTGCCATGGACTGGAAGGTTTGGTGCTGGAGGCCAGGGTCTGGAAGACTTGGAGCTGGAGGCCAGGGACTGGAAGACCTGGTGCTGGAGGCCAGGGACTGGATGGCCAAGTGCTGGAAGCCCAAGGTCTGGAGGGCCAGGTACTGGAATCCCAGTGGCTGGAGGGCCAGGTTCTGTTAGCCCAGAGACTGTATGGACAGGTGCTGGAATTCCAGAGGCTGGATAACCAGGTTTTAGAAGGCCAGGGCCTGGAGGGCCAGGTGCTGGATGTCCAGAGGTTGAAGGGCCAGAATAGTCCAAGGTCAAACAGAGACACTTTCAGAATGAGGCCACTAAGAGTCAAGTACTAGTCAAAACAAGAGAGAACACAGTGCTCAAGAGGGCTGGCTTAAGTACTTCTTCAGCAGAGACTGAAGGGCCAGGTACTAGAAACCCAGAGGCTGAAGAACCAGGTGAGGGAAGTCCAAAGGATAGAGGACCAGAGGCTAGAAGATCAGATGTTGATAACCCAAACACAAGTGTGTGTGTGTGTGTATATAGTTTGCGTTTGTTTAGAGTGCGTGTAGAGTGTGTTTGTGTGTGTAGTGTAGTGTGTAGACTGTGTGTGTGTGAGTTTGTATATAGTATGTGTGTGTGTGTATGGAGTGTGCGTAGAGTGTGTGAAGAGTGTGTGTGTGTATAGAGTGCACACACACAAAGGCAACAGACATTGCACACACACACATGCAAAAGACACACACACACACACACACACACAGTCACATGCAACAGACATACACACGCAAGCAACAAACATACCCACACACACAACATACATAAACACGCAACAGACATATACACAAGCACAAAGAGGGGGAAAGTGACACAGTGATAGCCCCCCCATGTGTGGCGGTTCCGGCTCTTGCTGGTCCCTTGAATTGTAGAAGTATAAACTGTGGCCACCCTGGGATTAGTGTAGGAGATATACAGTGCTGTGTAGGTAACAATCTGGTACTGAAGTGAACATATGCAGTGTTTAGAGAGTTAGAAGCCAAATGTAGCTCTCTAAGGACATCACTTCACAATGTGTTGCAGCCCCCCTGTGGTTTTGAAACCATTACATCAATAGTATTTGTTATTTCCTTTTGCAGTATTATGCCTCTGTGTGTTTGGCGTGTAGAAGTGGAAGGCAGAAAATAAATGGAGATTATGCAAGAGAGACTTATACCAGCATTATAAGCCATAGAGTGCAATGCAGCATAGAGTGGTGTGTCATGTCAGAGTTAACCTTTTTCAGTGCTGGAAAGGCATTCAATACTTTGTGGTGCAATGCATTAGTTACCTTCCTGACACTCAAAGGGTTAAACAGAGTGTTGTTAATGTATAAAGAATTTGTCCCAATTACACAAATAATGTAGATTCAGCATCCCACATTACTGGCCCCAGTACAGTACACTCTTCTCCCCAAAATGTGCTGTGCAATGTCTGGATCCAGTGAAGGAGGAAAAAAACACTGTTGAGACTGAGGGAGAAGGCCTGAGCCTAGGGGCTGGCAAGGGTAGCAGCCGTGGAGAGGCTTTGCAGGGCATCTGGAAGGTGAGGAACGACTGGGGATCCTGGGCATCCACTGTCCATCTCCAAAAAAAAGCTAAAAAAACCCCAATGTGGTCACCATGGAAAAAGTCAAGAGTATATAACGTAAGCCCAAGGGTTAACCATTTGATTTGCATAGGCATACTACATCCCTTCCCACCTTGTACATTCTTTCCCTGCAAATGAACAGTCTATAAGGGTTTAACCCTTTGAGTGCCAGATTGGTCTGCAACTCACTGCAAAGGAATGCATTGCATACTCCCTCTGGCACAGAAAGGGTTAACTGGAGTGTGGGTGAAGGCATTTTGTGTGTGTGTGTGTGTGTGTGTGTGTGTGTGTGTGTGTGTGTGTGGAGCAGGAGGATGTTTCAGACATAGGAGAGGCACAGGTGAGGGCATTTTGTGTGTGTGTGTGTGGGTTATGTTTTTTGGTTGTTGAGGCAAATGTTGAGGGAGGGCAAAGTCCTTGCAGAGATTTTGATTACTCCTGTCATCTCCTGGACTGGCAATATGGAGGAGATATGAATATGTCCTCCTTACTAGAGATGAGCAAAATTTCTGCCTCAAAATGAAATTGGCGAAAAATGGCATTTTCCGCTTGGTGAAAAATTTCCAGTGAAAAGTGCCGATTTTCTGCTTTTTTACCTCTTTTTTCGCCTAGCTCATTCCATTGAAATCAATGGGAACATTGAAGTTACACACAACATAAAATAAATATTATTTAATTTCCCAAAGGCATAGTATAAAAGGGGCATGAGGGTGCCTGTGTTGGAGGGGTGTGGGGAAAGAATCAGTTGAACAAGGGATGATTTTTTGGGGGGTTGTTTACTGAGATTGGGGGGTAGTTTATAAAAAAATAAATCCTAAATAAAATTAAAAAACAACCCATAAGACATGGTATAAAAGGGGTCTGAGGAGGGTGTCTGTGTTGATGAACAAATGAATCATTTGAACAGGGAATTTTTTTGGGGGGGTTTCTTGACTGCTATTACATAAAATAACATAAAATAAGACATTGTATGTAAAGTAATAGAGACAGGAGCCCCTGACATAAGCTGCTACTGGGGTGGACTGATACTTGACTTGATAGAATATTTTGTAGAGGATGATTTGTTTGATTTGTTGTTAGAGGCCTTAGTAGGACTTAGACTTATTAGAGGCCCAAGCCCTGAAGACACATTGATTTGTAGGACTTAAGCTTGTTTGGCACAAGCCCTAAGGAAACATTGATTTGTAGGACTTAGGCTTGTTAGAAACAAACCCCCAAAAATTGTGTATAATTTTGTAGGACTAGTTATTTATTTATCTATTTATTTTCAAAACACAAGCCCTGAGAAAAAAATAAAAATGCCATACTGGCCTAATGCCAGCAGGTCATGTTGGCATGTGGCCATTGTCAAATGTCCTCCTGAGTCTTGAGTTGCAACTGCTCTTCATACTGCTGCTGCTGAGTTGTTTAAGCAGAAGGATGATTAGGCAGCTGAAAGGGAATGGGATCAACAATAGCAGTAACATGGAAGATGGATGATAAAGGTTCCACTTGCCACGACTAGCTCCAGTGATGCACCTGAGGCAGTAGCAGCACAATAAGTAGCCCCCAGTCTATGTGGAGAAAAGAAGAAGTTGGCCATTAAATCTTCTCCACCTGCCCCTCCTCCAAAATCATGGCGTTGTTATTAGAATATATATTTTTCCCTTGAGAACAGGAACTATGGCTTCCATCAGCAACTGCAATGTGCACAGTGTGTGTGGTAAGTAACATCTAGGGGCAGAACTGTATCCAAACACCATGACACTCGAAACCAAGAACCGCCACTGTCACTGTACCCCTTGTCCAGACCCCGCTAAGGACACATGACAACTTGCTGACAGTTTAATAGTAATGATGAACCCTCTCTGCCAGAATGCTAGCTTATTTTGCAGGATGTAATCTCCTCAGATGCCACCTGATGACCTGGTATCGATTCTCCTCCACCACACCGGCATGTGTGGTCAGTGCACCACACAGTGTGCAATGGGTAGAGATGAACTGCCATTTCCTAACATCAAAAGAGTGGCTATCATTTGGCGAGGGAAGTAACGATGAATGAGGTGGATTGGCAGGAGATGTACTTGTTACCCTAGAAGAAGAAGGTGATGTTGATGGAAAGCTAGTTGTTTCACTTATCATCCAGTGTCTGGCTTTCTTTATTCTTCCTCCTCTTTGATCTTGACTTTTCTGGAGAGTCAGGGGGTACAGTAACAGCAATACTAGATTTCTGTAATGGGTGTTTGGCTTTAACATGTTTGACATAAATGTCATGGTGTCTGTGTTTCATGTGTGTTATCAGGGAGGTTGTTCCAAGGTGTGTTCCCTCCTTTCCCCTACTCACTACTTGTCACAAATTTTGCACTGTACCCTTGTTGATGATGACTGCACCATGCCTGCCAGAAGAGAATAATAGTCCCACACCCATGACTTCTGGGGGTAGGGATAGGGAACAGGTCGAGAAGAATGGCCTCTTCTTCTTCTCCACATACCCCTTCACTTTTTGTGGTAGTGGATAATGTTGCTGCCACTGCTTCAGATTTAGCACTGCAACTAGGACCAGGAGTATTGCTGGTGCTGACAAGTGGAACCTGTCCTAGTCCCGCAATACTTGTTGACCCCATTCCCACTGTGTCCATGGTGGTCTGTGGCACTCTAGCCTGCTCCTCAGCACCCTGTTGCCCTTTCATCTCAGCAGCAGCAGACATTAGAGCACTTGCAATTTTCACAAATTGCAAAAGCTGATTGCTAGTGGTGGTGGTGATGACCATCCTCATCCCTGTCTGCCATTCCTTCTCACTTTCTGTTAAAAAAGGCCATCAATGTCTCTTCCCCCCTAGCTTCTCCAACACCACCACCACCACTAGTCCCTGCATGATGCTGCTCTATTCCAGACATCTCACTGTTGCTTGGAGGAGGTGAAGAGCGATGTGACAGAGGGTCCCCTGCTGTCACACTTGGCATCATTTTCTCCTTCCTCCCCTGAGTACTACTAGAAACACTAGCAGCAGGCAAAGTATTGGTGGCAGTAGGTTCAGCATTGGCAGCAGGTACAACACTAGTGGCAGCACATCTGGCAGCAGATACAACATTACTACCCTTTTCTCCCTCCCTTCCCATTCCCTTTTCTCCCTTCCTTCCCATTCCATTTTCTCCCTCCCTTCCCATTAATTTCCCCAAGATTCCTTGGGGTGATTTAGGGGTACTGGACAGCAGTGGTTCAGTACTGCTAGTTACTTCCTCCGCCTCCACAGACTCAGTGGACGCATAAGGGTCCTTCCAGCTCCTCCACTGATTATTTTTCACCCTGCTCATAGTGATAGCAGTCACTATGAACCTTTCCTGCCTCAATTTTTGCAAAATATCACAGCAGAAGAGTACAGCACATCTATCCCACTCTGTAGCTGCTTCTATTGTGTCTGCCTTCAGCGAAAACATCACATTTTTATAGCGAAAGTGTGAAAACAACGTAAATCAATGGGCAGAAACTTTATAGCAATTGAAAAAATGGCAAAAAATTTTGGCAAATGGGTGAAGGATGCAAACATTTTAAGCGCTAGTTTTAAAGCGGATTTTCCAGCGAAAAGGCGGATAACAAGGTGGTTTTCACAAAATTTGCCAAAGGAACACGGCAACAACTTTTGCCCATCCCTATTCCTTACTACGGCCCCATTGGGACCACATTGGCTGTCATGTTATGCTTGTTCACTGACATGAGGAAAAATTGTTAGGAATAGGCTTTGGAAGGAGAAGTATGAGGGAAATGGAAGTTTGAGGAATGTGGATAAAAATAATTAGATTTTTCTTCTCAACACCAGTTTTATTACAAAAAATGTTTGACACAAATGTAATATTTTGCATGATATAGGTTTATAACCTATAGCATTTGGTCTTCTTCTGACATATAATAAAATAATAATTATAGCTAAACAGTTCTGTCATATGGCTTTCATTTTGAACATACAAAATCAATTACAGTACAGATAATCCAAAGTTTTGTCTCTCAATGTATGATGTATGTGCATAATGAAGTGCTAAGAAGACTAAAGGAAAATCACTAACTATATGGTTAACAGATGTTGTGGGTATGTAAGGTAAAATTTAAAGAGGCCAACTAGAAATAGGTCTATAGTACAGCAGATTCTATTTTAGGTAAAATTTTAGTATGCCCTGATTCCTGAATATCCTTGTTGTTTTGTTTTATATATATATATATATATATATATATATATATATATATATATATATATATACTTTTTTTGCTTTTGTTCTTTTATACAACATTGAATTGAAGGAGATTGTAAGCCAAATTAACTATGAAATTGACACTGAAACTAAGAAGAAGGTCCAGATCAAGTTACACCACAAAAGTCACAATGATGGATCATACGATCATCTAACACCTACAACAGACATCTGTGTGAGTAATGGACTTCGGCTAGTTTAATATACTTTAAAGACTTGTTTAGCAAATTTTTGCATGGATACTATATGTTAAGCAAATCAGATGTAAGGGTTCACGGAGTATTCATCAATGACATTATTTTTGGCTTTTGTCCACCTTACAATATGCATGGCACTGTAAAGGTATTACTAAGAGACAGCAGAGAAAGATGACAGGAGCAGACCTGGGATTTTGAACACTGCATTTGATCCTACCACTAGTAATCTCTTTGGTATTTAGAAAGGCCAAGAAAAAATTATAGCTGGGGGAAAATAATAAGAGAAACTGAAAAATGGTGCAATGGGTATTCTAAAGAAAAAAAATCAGCAACTCTTGTACTAAGATATTATTCCCACACTTACATCAAAATATCTTAATGTTGAATAAAGCCAGAAGTTAGTAGAATAAAAGTGATACCTTCATTGGCTAACCAAATAGAGATTTAGAGTGAAAGCTTTCAAGACCTCTTATTTCTCTTTGATATATATAGATAGATAGATAGATAGATAGATAGATAGATAGATAGATAGATAGATATAGAAATATTTTATGATAAATACTCAAAGCCTTAGGGTTTCTTCACACAGTCTTCTCGCGATATATATAACAGAACCTGGAAGTCACTTTAACAATGTTTATTGTGTAGTCGAAAACTGTGCATTTTCTTACAGCAACTCAAAATAAATAAAGAGAAAAATAAATCCTAGCTCTCACAAGAACAATAACTTAAACAGAGTCAATCTCTGACTATCGCTGGGTGGCTAAACCCACTTACTAATCACAACAAAATCTCAAGGTAGCATGAAATACACAACTTTCAATTCCAGTTTGATTACCTTTAAGGTAGCTCTTTTCCTTTCTGCAAACCAGCAGAAAAATCAAACAAAGAGGAGAGAGACCAGAGCCTTTCTTGCTCTGACCTTTAAAAAACATTTTCCCAATTAAGGTTAGGTGAGGCTCCTAACTATCCCTCACCTGCAGTGCTACCTGCTGGGAAATGTAGTTTTCTTCCTGAACCATAAAGTGGGTTTAAACTGTGTATGATTTTGGGTCCTAAATATCTTCCTTCTACTATAATCCCTCTGACATTGTCACAATATATACACTAAAATAGCACAAATAAGCACTCTCACTTAAATCAGTCTCTTTGAGTGCTGTAGTTGAAAGGAACAGGATCCATGTGTACAAAAGAAAGTTGAAACAACCAGCACTCACAGCAAAATGTAGTGAATAAATGATTTAACTGAATAGTGTCAACTTTTCAATGCATTTTAGGTCTTGATGAAAATGCTTTGAGATGCATTGAAATGTTGACACTATTCAATTAAATCACTTATTCTCAACATGTTGCTGTGAGTGCTGGTTGTTTCAACTTTTTGTTGAAAGACAAGATGGGTAGATTCAATTTCCAGTTTTATTGGTGCACAGTGGCTACAAAAGGCACAGGACCAAAGTTTTTGGAGGCTTGCTGAGGAGACCTTCATCCTGCAGTGAATCAACAACAGATGAAGATGATGGTAAGTGAGATATATATATATATATATATATATATATATATATATAGATATATATCACTTTTTTGTGTAGTAGGATGACTTCTGCATGTTTCCATGTTTCATGGAGATAGCAGACATAGTAGACATTTTGAAGATAGTTTAGCTAGAGCTTTGAAAAAGGGTTGACCTCTGGCTTTCAACATTTCATTTCAGTTGTCCAGCTGCTTTGGAATTTTTCATTGATTTTATTGAAGCTTCTACTTCTTCTACCAAAAGTTCTGGCACAGCTTCAGCCTCTGGCACTTCATTCACTTGTTGCCCTTCATAAAGATTTGAATAACATTCTTTGACTCATTTTAGTATTTGTTGTTGAGTTTTTGTTGTTGAACCATCTTCAAGCTTTAATGCAAACATTTGGTGCCTATGTGTGGACATCTTTCATTTTTCTTTGCTTACTCCTTGATTTTCATCCAGTATACTTTTGATGAGATCAATATTGAACTTGCGCATTTCTTCTTTTATGCACATTTCTACATACTCTATCCTGTTTCTAATGTTACTGTATTACATCAATTCTCGTCTCTTTTTCATCATAGCAACTGTTTCTTTTGATATTCTTGTTGTTTTTCTTGTTTTACAGTATGTGCAAGGGCATAGGCAGTGTCTACGATAGTCTCAATAACTTTTTCATTATGGGTCAAAATGTCTGTGTTTGCAAGTTCATGCAGCACACTGAAGCAATTTTTCAGCGCTATCTCAAAATTTGTTTGAATTTCCAATAACTGGCTATTTTTCTTGCAGTGAATTTTGATATTGCTCTCCATAGATGATGGTCACTACCAACATTAAAACAATTTAAGAATGATCAATCAGTGAATACAGTTTCATTATTTGCAAGTATGAAGTCGATTTCACTTTGATTATCATTAAGGCCTTTCCATATCCATTTTCTCTGGGGGGTTTGCTGTAGAATGAATTCATGATACACACATTTTGTTCTTCTGCAAATTTGATCAGTCGGTTGTCTGTTTTGTAGAGGCATACTTAATCATCATAAAACTCTTCAATCAATGTGGCTTCTTATAGTTAGGGATGGGTGAAATATTCCCTTGTGATAAATGCAGTGAAAAACATGTGGCTGTCTGCATTTTAGCTAGAACATCCACCCTCAGCAAACCCCTTACATTTCTCTTTTTTGCCTACACCAACTATGTTTTTGCTATGTTTTTGATGACTACAAACTTCCTGCCTGTTTACTACATGTACTTCACATTTTGCATAAAAACTAGATGTTTCCAGGAATCGAAACAGAAAACTAAGCAGCTAGAAAGATATGCTATTTAATGAGCAAAATAAGGGCAGCATTGGCTCATTCTGTTGGACAGTGATGCATCCAGGGAGTCAGAGGGGGAGGAAGGGACCAAGGGTCTGGTGGCTGTGGTGGTTGTAGCGATGACTCTGAGGTTTATGGTGGAGCAGCTGAGGTGAAGGAGAGAGTGAGGGCCTTTTTAGGCAAAAAGTAATGGGAGAAAGATATGTAAATGAAGAAGGGCATCACAACCACTACCAGCAGTGATATTGCCAAGTTTGCTGCTGCAGCAATTTTTGCTGCTGAGTTACAAGGGTCAGATGTTGATCAGTCTCAGAATCAGTCTGAGGATGAGCAATCTTGTGTGCTACAGATCACTGTGGCCCATGTGGGAATGGGTTCCAGCAGTAGTGATGTGGGACTAGAACAGGTTCCACTTGCCAATGCCAGCAATAATTCTGGTCCTAGTGCTGAATCTGACAGAGCAGCAGCAGCAGCATCCTCTGCCCCAGTCAGTGAAGGAGATTGTGGAGAAGAAGAAAGAGGCCATTCTTCTCCCCCTTTACCCTCCCCCCTGAGGTCCTGGGTGTAGGACTTGTTTGCACTCTTTGTGACAAGTAAATGAAAATGGGAAAGCACAACCAGCTTCATAACACACATGAAATAGAGACACCATGACATTTATGTATAACATTTTACAGCCAACCCCCACATAAGAAATCAGAAGACACTGCTGCTGTACTCCCTGTATCTCCCCAAGAGCACCAAGAATGTAGGTGGAAACTGAAGAGGAAGAGCAATAGAGAAACCCATCCAAAGCCTGAAGGTTCAATGGTGAGCAAAACACCTGCCTGGTCATCAGCTTCCTGCTCTAGGGTCTTGGCAGGAGAAGATGTAGCAACGTCTTCTGGTAAACCACCTTTGTCATTGTTACCTCTCACACATTGTGATAGAAATTTTATAGATGCAAGGATGTGGCAGTTTGTGTCCACCCATTGTTCATTGTGTAGTGCGCTGACCACACATGGCAATGTGGTGCACTCACACAACTCATGGAAACACAGCTTAGCTTGGTCATGACACACAACAAGTGCTTCATTCACATAACATGTACTCCCTGTCTTACCATGTCACTGTTGGCTACAGTTGCAAGCCATGGCTACTCACACCACTTCCAAATCCCCAAACACTGACACAGGAGTGGTGCAATGAGGCACATTTAAGAACCAGAAATGCTATTGAGTGCATTTTCGGCTGCTCAGAACCAGATTCAGGTGCCTTGATCACTCTGGGGGAGCACTGCAATATGCACAGGAAAAGCATGCGACATCATCCTGGCATGTTCAGCCCTACGCAACATAGTAGTGGACACTAGGCTAGTTGATGATCATGAGCCACAACGCCTAATGGAAGTCCCTGTTCCCCAAGCACAGGAGGTGGACACCTGGAGAGGGGCAGAGATAAGAGACAGGCTCATCATGGACTACTTCACCCACCATGGATACAACACATGAATCAAACACAATGCATGTATGTCCACGATCACACTTGAGGAATGTGTGAGAACACACTCACACTACACATAATCTTCTGTTTCACTCCACAGGATGAATGTCATACCCAGCCCTGGGATTGCCTGCTACAACCACATAGCTGCTACAGGATACAACCAATGCAGCAGCTCTTACATGGATGTGTCAATATGAGAGTGTTGATTAATCTAGCATCTGCTATTCACATGGCCATGATGACATTGCTACTTCAAGGATATCATACAACCCTCTGCGAACAAACGTAAAACTCTTTGCCCATGTTCATCAGATCCCTTACACAAGCTGACAGCAACCAACATATGGTGAGTTGAACAGAATCAAAACAACCCTACAATCCTTGGAGACATGATAAAGATATATCCAGTACTATGACATTCAAAGCATTGGATACCTCTCAGGATTTCCAGGGGTTAAAGGTATTGGAGTTAGTATGATAACAATAGTGAAAAGACTAATGCAGAACAATAGGGATGTATATATTGTGTTAGTGTTGTCTACAGCATCAGAGTAACTATATAGGAGTCAGGTTGCAAGGCCCACCATGTTGGGTGTGTGTGTGTGTCTGTGTGTGTGCAGGCACAAAACAAGGTTGTCCACTTTCTCCAATGGTATTTGCTCTTTGCTTAGAGCCTCTTGCTCAGAAGTTTAGATCAGAAGCTGCAATAAAATGTACCTCTAATGGGAAGTCTGTTTACAACAAGTTAGGTCTATATGCAGATTGTATCCTGTCATTGAGGGAGAGTTGAGACAATCCTTTAGCTTTAAATGGTTTAACCAGGAGTTGTCTTATCCGGGAGTGAGGATTCCTGTGGAGTTAAGGAATACTTATTCTTGAAATTACAAACCCCTCTGGGAAAAGATTAATTTGACCCTCTCTTATTGGAAGTCTCTGTCTCTGTCCTTTTATGGTAGGGTATCTGCAATAAAAATGTGTCACGGATACCCAGGAAAAATCAGGAGTCAGTACAGTATATAGTAAATTCACCTTTATTCAAAATAAGAATATATACATATATATATATCGGGAGAGTAAACAGGAAGGTGCAGAGGGTCACAAGATAAGCCAGCAACAACTAACAGCAATAGTAGGCTGCCCAGAAGAGGCCTCACTGCTAGAGACTAGGCTATGTCAATGGTAGTCTCAGCTGGAACCTGGAAACTGGAACCGGAACTAGAGAACACCTATCAGGAACGAGCTAGGGAGATACCACTGACTCACACCTGCAGTCAATATGAGTGGAGCTGATCTCCCCAAAGCAAGGCAACGAGGAGCATACCTGACTCACCCCTGCAGTCGGTATAGATGGTAGTCAGCCAGA
The DNA here is from genome assembly GCA_037306005.1 of Rhinophrynus dorsalis. Classification (NCBI taxonomy): domain Eukaryota; kingdom Metazoa; phylum Chordata; class Amphibia; order Anura; family Rhinophrynidae; genus Rhinophrynus; species Rhinophrynus dorsalis. The sequence goes on from CM074721.1 coordinate 314,780,552, forward strand.
GCCACAGGTCTGCACCAGACAGAAGTCCACTAGTAAGGAGACAAAACGGAGAAGATAGTCAGACAGAGCCACAGTTCAGCACCAGATTGGATGGTCAGACAAGACTAGGTCATACACGGAGTGGGTATTCAGCCAGTGCCACAGGTCTGCACCAGATTGGATGTCGCCTGTAAGGAGGCAACACAGAGGGGATAGTCAGACAGAGCCACAGGTCAGCACCACACTGGATGGTCAGACAAGCCTAGGTTATACACAGAGTGGGTAGTTAGCCAGAACCACAGGTCTGCACCAGATTGGATGTCCGCTATAAGGAGGCAACACGGAGGGGATAGTCAGACAGAGCCACAGGTGAGCACCAGATTGGATGGTCAGACAAGCCTAGGTCATTCACTGGCAATAAAGAGAAAAAACTAATGAACTGCACTGGAAACCAACATAAGGGAGACTGGACAGACTGTCCATTGCCCTTTTAACTCCCTCCAGGAAGTAGCAGGGAGTAGTCTCGAGTTGCCACAGGTATTAGAGGAAACTTGCGTTATTTGAGCTGGGAAACATCAAGAATTAGAAACAAAATTTTGTTTAGATCCAGTGAAAATGGAGGGTTATTGGTACTAAAATTTATATAACTATATGGTTTCTTCCAGGCTTTCACAGTTCTTATACTTGTGTAGCTCAGATAAGGAAATGGATAATGGTTGATTCCTAAATGGGTGGGACAAGAAAGGTGTTTCTTTGCAGGGGAGGAATTTTTTAATTTTGTTTGGGCTAGTAATAAATTGAGGATTAAAATTTGTAATAGAATTTTGTTTAGTACCAAGGAAATTTTGAAAATCTGGGATAGAAATAAAAGTGTTGCTAGTGTTGCTCCAGGCTAGTGGTCAAGAGATCCCACACCATTCCACTGACCCTGGGAGTCCTCCTCTTCCCTTCACTAAAGTGTCAAAGTGGAACAGTATCCCGAAGACTAAGAGACCAGAACTGTTATTGTGGGAGAGCGGGCACACAATTAATACCACCACCACCAGCAGGAGCACAGATCAAGTTTCCTGTGCCTGCTGCTACTGCTGCCAGTCTGCCTACTTCAGGTCAAAAGTAAATGCTAAGTGTGACCTTAGGGGACCCTCTGTCACATTGCTCGTCAGCAGTGAGATGTCTGTAATAGAGCAGCAGCAGCAGCGTGTAGGGTGTGGTGATGATGATGCTGGAGAAGCTAGGGTGGAAGAGACATTGATGACCATTTTAGCAGAAACTGAGAAGGAATGGGAGACAGGGATGAGGATGGGCATCAACACCACCACCACGAACAGTGACATTTTGGAATTTGAGGAATTTGCAGATGCTCTAATTCCTGCTTCTGCTTAGATACAAGGGCAGCAGGATGCTGAGGAGTAAGCTAGTGTTCCACAGACCATCATGGACACAGTGATGCGGGACTAGTAAGAAGGAGAAAGAGTTCTCTGAAATGCGTATGGAAGGAGAAACTATAGTGGAGCAAGGGTTATCATTTGCACTACTACTAACATAGCCAGGTAAAGTTGGAAACAACAGCTGACACAAAAAACAGGGTAGCGATGTAGTGAAGAGTGAAGAGCAAGAAGGGGTAAGACTGTTCCTATAGATATACAATATAACCTAGGCAGAGTAAAAGTCCCCATCCCTTGTAAAATATTGTGTACTGTAGTAATGGAGTAAAGAGAGGGCAGGTAGATTATCTGTTATAAGTAAGCCTCCACTCCCCAAGATTTTAGTGGTGTGTATATACTTATTAGTCCCAAGCTTTAAAGGGATAGTAATGTTTCATAATAAAATCAGCTCTGATAAATCTTCATGGTATTTGGGCCATGGAGAGTGTTATTTCAATACTGTCAGAGCTGTATTTCAAGAGTAATTGATTGATAAAGTATCCCCCTCCCATCCCTTTTACTGATGTAACACTGCTCACCTCAGAGCAGCAAGACTGTCCAGATGGATATCAGAGAAGGTCAATCTTCAGTGTCCATAAGAAAAAAACTGAAAAACCTGTCAAGGGGGGCAGGGTTTTCATTGTTCTCACAGTAAGAAGATTGTCTCTTGCTGTGAGCTGTCTGGTCTATGGACTGGATTCCATATCTGTGGGGGAGGTAGCTTACACTAGGTAAAAGGGGTAGGAGGGAGATACATTATCATTCAATTACTCTTGAACTACAAATCTGACAGTATTGAAATAACACTCTCTATGGTCCAAATACCATGAAGATTAATTGGAGCTGCTGTTTGTGTGAAACATTACTATCCCTTTAAAATGTGATATATATATCATAAACTGCAATGTTGGAATAAATGCTCTTGAAAAAGTTACAACCGTATGCCTTTAAGAAGAAGGATAATTCATTGTGATACAAGCTTTCAAAAAAGTTACAGTTCAACTAAATGTATCAAAGGACACAGACATGTGATTCTGAAAAGCCTAGGAGATATATGTGATCTGTTTGGATACACATAGTAAAAAACACATACACAATTTTCACTTTATGATATCATTATAATATCATTTAGGGTATATATTTATATTTTTGTGCACCGATTTTGACTTTTTTTTCAGATTTTATATATGGGGTATGATTAAGGTGCACCTTATAGGGGTTTTTCATTTGTATTTATTTCCTTCCTGATTTGAATGTGGGATTCAGGAGTGTACCAGCATTTGGCACCTTGAAAACAGAGACACTGGTGAAAACCATGATTCAAGGAGGAATTATGTATCAAATTAGAAACCACATGTGAGGATATGAAGAATGGTTGGAAGTATACTATAACTTATTTATATTGTGCTTTTAAATAAATGGTATTTGATACATTTCATATCATAGTCCAACTAAGATTGATTGATAAAGGTGTGGTGCTTCAGATTGGTTGTTTTTTCATAAAATTGATTTGGTTTACATTTTCTTCTGTTCCCTCACTATGCATTTTGTTAATTGATAAAAATAAACTATTAACATGACTTTTGCACAGTTCTGTATATTTTTTTCCTTTATAACAGGAAGGAACTGTGCCTTATCATCATCAACTGCAATGTGCACAGTGTGTATAAGAAAATGTTGTAAAATAGGGGAAGGACTGGGAAGTATCACAATTGTTGACATTCTGCTTTCATATTAAGAAAGAAACACAGCTGCAACCAACCACCTTGACACTTAGGTTATCAACAGCAGAAAGATTAGGCTGCATGTGATTGGTATCATTAGAACTAACATAAGACTGGTGGTGGTACGATGATGGCACCCATTGCCACTATCCCTAGTGCTGCTGCTGAGACACCAACAATACCACAACAGACGTTCACCACTTCAGTTGCATCTAGTGAAAAGTTGGCCAAATATGCCTCTTCTCCTGCACCGCCTCTAAAATCATGGGTGTGTTTGAATATGTTTTTTCCTTGAGAGCAGGAAGGAACTATGCATTATAATAAGACTATAATAAGATTTCTATTTTCCATTTACAGTCAGGGCCGGATTTACAAGTAGGCAGAGTAGGCATCTGCCTACAGGCACACCCCACAGAGGGACGCCTGTCATTTGGGTCGCTTTTTATTTATTTTATTTTTTTTAATTAGCCTCACAATAACAATAATCCCCCCACCCAATGCCCGCTCCATGTTGCCCTCACATTGCCCCCTCCCCTCCATTGTTCGTTTCCTACCTCCCTGGCAGGACAGGTCTGTGCCTCTTTTGGCACAGTCATGTAGCTGCTGAGCTCCCTCACCGGCTCTTTAGTAATGCAAAGTGCTGGGAGATGACATCATCTCCCAGCGCTCTGCATTCCTGAAAAGAAGACCGGGCAGGAGCTACAACAGCTACAGGACTGTGCCAAAGGAGGCACAGATGACAGATCTCTCTTGCCAGGGAGGTAGGAAATGGAAAACGGGGGGGAGGGGATTCAGAGTGAGGACAACATGGAGATGGTGGGGGCAATGTGGAGCTGATGAGGGAGCAAGTTGGAGCCTATGGGGGGGCAATGTGAGGGCAACATGGAGATGGTGGGAACAATGTGGAGCTGATGGTGGGCAAGTTGGAGCTGATGGGGGGCAATATGAGGGCAATATGGAGATGGCGGGGCAATGTGAAACTAATGGGGGGCAAGTTGGGGCCAATGGGGGGGCAATGTGAGGGTAATATGGAGATGGTGGGAGCAATGTGGAGCTGATGGGGGGCAAGTTGGAGCTGATGGGGTGAGGGGCAATGTGAGGGCAATATGGAGATGGTGGGATCAATGTGGAAATCATGGGGGGCAAGTTGGAGCTGTTGGGGCAATGTGAGGGTAACATGGAGATGATGGGGGGCAAATTGGAGTTGATGGGGGGCAATGTGAGGGCAATATGGAGATGATGGGGGCAATGTGGCGCTGATGGGGGCAAGTTGGAGATGATGGGGGGCAATGTGAGGGCAATATGGAGATGATAGGGGCAATGTGGAGATTAGGAGCACTGTGGAGGTGTCCAGTGGAGATAGCAAGGGGGGGGGCGCTTCAGATTTCTGTGCCTACAGGCTCCTGAGATGTAAATCCGACCCTGTTTACAGTACTGAGATAGGAAAGCTCTCATCATCTCAGAATTATCACCACCAGTGCCACTTTCATCAGCAGCACCACCACTACCAGATTCATTCTCCTCTCCTGGTGGTGGTTGTGGTCATAGTGAGTGTGACATAGGTATAGGTGGTTCATCTGGTGTCACACTTATAGCAGCAGATTCATGGTCAGGATAAGGCAGCTGCAACTCTATGCTGCCACTGCTTCGTTCTATCTGGGTAAAAATAATGTCCCCTCTTCAGATTCAAACTAGAGGTCCCATGGGATGTGGAGGGGTGGCAGACTGAACTGCAGATTATGCTGCTAGGCTCTGAGCCCCTCTGATTCTTGTGCTACTGCTAGAGGAATCCTTCTCATCAGTAGCCCCAGCTGTTTTCCAACACCTCTTGCCTACTTGGACAAAGTACCTATTTTTAAAAGAAAACTATAGCTCTTATCACTTTCTCCTGTCGCCAAACTTCAGCTACTAATCTTCCCTTTGAAACATGGTGGAATATTGTTACAGTTGAGCCTTTTTGCCCTTTTTCTCTAAATGTATAATGTAGAAAATGAAAGGAGACTTTAGCTTATTAAATACTACTACACATCCCACTGTACAAAGCTTTGTATATAGGTGCAAGAATAGAACAATGATGACCTTTATGTTAACATGCTAAAAGAGATTTTAAACATCATTCCTAGAGGAATACCAGATTTTGCACAGGTGCCAGTCTTTTGCTCTGTGGTTCTGAATGAACTGTGTAAAAGCAGGGATACAGTATTGCAAAAGTAGTGATGGATGAATGTGTTTACCTCCACTTGAATTCCCATGAAAAGTACAGTTTACTCATGTTTTTTCCTTTCACACACATACTGAAAACCAAAACTTATCACAGTACACTGATAGTGATAGAAGCTCATTTACTGACCCTCAGACTTGTCACAATGTAGCCAAATAAATACACATAATCACCCCCCCAGCCTTGTCCCTCTTCACTGTTAGCCATAAAACTACACATACTGACCTTCAAGTCCTAGTCTTGTTGTCCTACTGCACTGGTAGTCAAATAACTACACATACTAAGTCTGAACCCAAATGGAATGTTTCAGCATAGGCAGAGACTGGTAAATTTCCATGGAGACATTTTTGGGGGTTAGAAAATAGGTGGAAATTGTATGGGGTTTGTAGGTGTAGGAGTTGCCAGTCCCTACCCAAAAAAACCTGCACTGTCTTGGCCCTTCAGAAATCCATTTGTTTGTATGTAATCTCTTCTAAGGTACACCCTAAATGACTGTCATTCTACAGTTATTCAAATAAAATTGCTGCAAGGATTTTTCTGGGCATTTAATTCTCATGTTTATCTTATTTATAGGATAAACCATTTCTTGGCAAAAAACAATAAATTATTATTTAGCTTATCAGTTGTCACACTTGGAAATGATTTCCTTGGCTTCTATATCATGTAAATAGTTTGAACTGAACTGGACATTTTGGAAATGTATAATGTGATAGAAAGTGTAAAGCTTAAAATAACAAAGATATTGTAAATAAAATAATTAAGGAATACAATTATGTATCCATAAATGAATGCATGCACAACGGAGGGGAAGTAAGATTGATTTAAATGGTAATTTTAACCCCTTGAATGCTAAGGTGGTCTCTCACACCACTTCATTTTCACTATGCTTTCTGCAAGATTTTTTGTACCTAACTTTCTCTCTCTCTCTCTCTCTCTCTCTCTCTCTCATCCTCCACAATGCAACGCTCCAGTAGATCTATAAGCATATCTTTATATTCTATGACAGAATCCAATTCCTCATAGAGATGCTGCCTATCATGACTTGTTGTCACAAACTGATCACACTTTGGCAGAAATTCAGACACTTCATATTTTGAATCTGGGGTCAAGCAAAGTAGCAAGAATGTATTCCTGATAGCTTTTAATGAATAGTATGCTAGAATCGTGCTCAAAGCAGGTTAACATATCCTTCACCAGCTGGTGCATGTCTGTCTTACCCTCTCCCATCTAGTGCACATTCTACCTGTTTTTAATGTCTATATTGCCATTATTTGTAAGATTCCTCAGCTTTTTTCTACACTAAAAAATGTATCTAATTCCTGTCCCTACATAACTAACCCCAAAAGGTTTCAGCAACTCACATAAATCACACACATATAATGTGCTTCATTCACTGTAAGAGTGGCTAAAATGGGTGCCAAGATTTTGGGTGATATTCAGCTTTTCTCACAGAGTTTTGGATTCTGCAAGGAATCTGGTTACAACTAAATTTATGACATAGGCAAAGTAGAGTAAATGCGCCAGATCTCCTATTCTCAAGGCAGCTACTATGTTGGAACCATTATAAGCAGACACAAAACCAACTTTCAAGGAGTGGGGTACAAGCCCTTCCTCTATCACCTGCTCTAGTTTATTAAATAACATGGCTTTTTTTGGGACTGTCTCTCAAACTGCACAAGGTGGTGTGCTGATGGTATGGGCTAACCAGTTGCTATCTTATGATACTTATGATACTGCCAGAACTAGAGGCATGATTGCTGGCTGTCACTTAATGATGCAAACTATTGTTGCCTACTGGAGGGAAGGAAATCCAGTGAGCAGTGACAGTCAAATAATCTGTACTCTGCCTGTTTGTCCACATATCTGTTGTAAGGTGGAGTTTCTTGGTGTTTGAGGTTTCCAGCACTTTGCCCACCACACTAACCACCAGCTTGTACAATTCTACCACAACCTCTTTGAAGAATAACTGTGACTTGGGATATGCCAGGTAGGAGCTACACATGACGTTGGTTCTCTAAAACCTCAGTTTTCAACAAAAAAATACGGCAGAATGTCAACTGACAACATCTTGGCTACCTTGCCATTCCACCTGTGCACTTTGGGATTATTTTTGTGAAGATTTTGACTCATTCCCAAGAACTCAGCTAGTGTGGATTGGCAGTACATGGCAGAAGAACCCTGTAACTAGATTAGGTGGTGGAGGTGGAGGCAGCATGTGTGGGCAATCTAGGACTCTTGTCGTCTCTTACAGCAAATTCAGAGTAATAATCCTCTGTAGCAGAAGCCTACAGAATATGTTAAAGGACTGAACAAGGTTCAGGAGGGAAGTGTGATTAATAAGAATCTGAATACAAGAACAAGGGGGCACAATCTGAGGCTAGTTGGAGGAAAAATCAAGAAAAACATTAGAAAATATTATTTCACTGAAAGAGTAGTAGAAACTTGGAACAAACTTCCAGCAGAGGTGGTTGATAAATCCACAGTAACACAGTTTAAACATGCCTGGGATAAACATGTATCTATCCTAAGATAACAATAAAGGAATACTAAAGGGCAGACTAGATGGACCAGGTGGTCTTTTTCTGCCGTCAATCTTCTATGTTTCTATGTTTCTATGTTTCTATGTTTCTAAGCCATAGGGGTTATTTCAAATGAACAAAATCTTGGCACTCTGTCTGACACATCAACATCACTACTTATTTTATGTACCTCTGGACCCTAGATACTTTTAGGAGTGCTTCTGCTGCTGCTAGTTGTGGTACCTCTGACATGTTGATGGTGTGTTTTCCAATCAGACCTATGGTTGTGCTTCAAATGGGTTCTCGATGAGGCGGTGCATGCTTTTCCTTTGCTCAAATGCTTTTTATACACACACAATAGATATAAACATGTTTAGCTTTGGATTGTAAGTGATGTATCACCATACTGTGGACTTCAACGCTAGAATGTGACTAGTCATTTTCAGGGTTTTTAGATGGTTTATCAATAGTACTGGTACTGGTGCAACTTTTTTGTGGGATTTTGTCATTGCCTTCAGAGGAGGAGATGGATCAACATCATTCATTGCACACACGGCAACAACCATGGCTGCATTTAGTGTTTGGACTACCAATTTACTCACACATTCCTGGACTGTACCTACTCCTTTCACCCTTCCTCTAGTGCATTTGCTGGACATTATTCACCTACTGTGTGTATTGTTACAGTGAACTCCACAATAGAACTGATTGTTTGTGATGTCTTCTGCTTTACAAAATACTTTTTTTCATCTCATAGCTCCTGTCTCTGTCATCTATAGGTCAAACTATTTTATTTTTTTTTGTTTTGTTTTGTTTTTTAATTAACTCTACCTATACCTATCACTATCACTGTCAAGAAAAAACAGAGAAAACACTTACTGTTCAACTGCTTCATTCTCCTAGACTCCCCTAACAAAGAGATAACAACCAAATCGTGAAGGAACTTGGATAACAGCTGCCTGAATCTTCCCAGTCAGTCATGCAAAACTTTGAGGTATTTGGGGTAAATCTGTTTACTCCCTTCTCAAACCTCCAGCCTCCCCTAGAACAGAGATAACAGCGGGATCAGGAAGGAACTTGGATCCCAGTCAGTCACACTAAATTGTGAGGTATTTGGGGGTAAATCTCCTTTGGTCCCTTCACATAACCCTAGCCTCCCGTAACAAAGAAATAATAGTCAAATCAGGAAGGAACTTGTATCACAACTGCCTATGTCTTCTCTATGACACAGAATTTGGGGGTATTTGAGGTAAATAATCTTTGCTCCCTTTACATACCCCTGACTCCAGTAGTACAGGGATAACATCCAGATCAGAAAGGAACTGTATCACAGCTGCCTATCTCTGGACACATTTTCTGTCTACAAGACTCCATAAACTACACTCCAATTGTACTTTATTTGTCTATCCTAAGTAGCTGCAAACTCGTGCTGCTTTCTCCATATCTCACAAACACAGAAATGGCATGCTATGGGAACCTGACACTACTTATATGCTATGCCTGTAAGAAAAGAAGAGACATTTTCTAAGTGGTGGGGGGAATTCAGTCTTACCATTGGTTTTAATGCAGTACAGTATGTCTGCTCATACCAAAGGGCTGCTATTTTACACAGGAGGCAGCTAGCTAAGCAAACTAATTTCAATTAATTCAGTATATTATAAAATACTGAAAATCACTTTTTTTCCTATAGAGCCATCTTCTGGAAATTTCATACCAAACCAGCCTTGCAGAAGAAATATAAATGACCAGTTTTTGAAATTGGAATATTGTATACTTTTTTTTTTATACTATATAGCATGTAGTTTGCAATGGTTTAATTCTTATTATGTTATGCAAGATATGCAGAATCATGCCACATTTAAAAAAAGAGAAGTTATAATTTGTATTTTTTAACTGCTAATTTTTATGGTAATATCTAAATATAAACACAAATGTTGGCATTTTAGAAATGTGAGTTAATTCTAATTCCAGAACCATATGCATTCTATTGCATCATAGAGAAAATACATTCCCTGACAATTGTTTTTAATTTATTTCTTCTGGAAATTTAAAAACAGATTTATTTTACATTCTGGGTAAAAATTATTGATCATGTTAGAGGATATCCATTATCATCAACCAGTGGTTTTGTTTGAAAGTGTAGGGTCTTCTGAAAACAAAAGTATGACGTGAAAGAAAAAACACCTAAAATTGTGATTTAACAATAGTGTGAAAGCATGCTTGGCACATGGGGGTGATATGTCATAGCAGTGGAATGGTTAAAATAATGGGAAGTGGGGAATATTTATATAGCTCATATGGTGCAGTTAGTATGATCCAGAACTGTTCTTCTTTTCTTTCTGCATATGGCCTTATGACTATATTTAATAAGCTTAAGAACTGAAATTCTGAAGAAAAGCAATGGCACCATAGGGCACAAATGAAAGTTCTCCATGATTTAAGTGACATTTTTGTGCCTTGCATACCATAGTGGTCTCCTAGACATTAGTGGTTATGCACTAAGGAGTGATAAACAAGTGATAAAGTGGAAATTACTTTGAGTGATATCATTACTCCAGTTCCAATGTTAATTTATGGAACCAATGCACTCAGATCTCCAATAGTTAAGAAATGTCAGTGAATAGGCTCCATAGAATAAAATAGGAATTGGAGAAGTGATATCACTGGAGAAGTCATCTCCGCTTTATCACCTCTTTATCACGCCTTAATGAATGACCCCCAATGTGAAGTATTGCTTTGGAGACCTCTAGAACTTAAGGGGTTAACATTCCATTTAAATAAAAAAGGACTTGGGAATTTTTATTTCTCCTCTGTTATGCAGCATTGTACCGCTATAACTTACTGAATACAGCAAAATACACTTAAAACATTTATTGAACTAAACCATATAAACTTGGCTTCATTTTCGATGGAATAATCTAATACAATGGAAAACAGACAATGAAAAATACATAATGTGCTTTGTGTTATACTGAAAATGAGCCGAATGGAATAATTTTATTCATTTTTTCTGAAGGGCATGGTTTTACTTAATACCACACATAGGATATATATCCATGAATACTGGAATGCAAATTGAAATGTAGATATTTTTTCTTTCTGTATTATTTCACCTTTATTGTCATTTGGAGTTTAACTTACTATGACTCTTTTTACAAGTACAACAGGAATGTTTAAAGATATAGATGCCAAACACTCATGTTTATTATGATTGCTAAATAAGTCATCTGCACAACTCATCAATCATCCTAAGTCAGGAAGATAACCAAAAGGAAATGAAAATATAAAATTCTGTACCATTATTCTTCTCTTCCTTCTCCTATGTAAACCATATGATATGTACATAAAACTAGTGTAAAAGCCTGAGTGCACGGGCCGTGGAGCAGTGAGGTAATGGCAGGACGCAGAGCTGGACCGGCCTCTTAACCATTTGAGTGCCAGAGAGGTATGCAACGCATTGTAAAGCAATGCATTGCATAGCCCTCTGGCACTCAAAGGGTTAACATTACCTGGACCTGCTCTGCGTACTGCCATTACCTCACTCACACAATGCAATCATGCGCAGTAGAAACTGGCCAAACGTGGGCAGTCTCTACTGTACATGACTGCATCATCACAAACTTTTAGGCCTTTTATAATATAGGATTTGTGTTATACACTGAAATAACCCTGAGTTGCTAGTTCTGCTACAGAACTTTTCACCTTTCTACGGTTTGAAAAGTACTTTCTATCTCAGGTTGTGGGGTACTCATATTAATGATGATATAAAATATATTATATTGTCTCTGCAGATGACTTAAAGGGATAGTAATACTTCATTTTAACTTTATTTTATTTTGTAGGCATTAAAAAAACATGAAGAATGATATAAGTCTTATCTCTCAAACCTTTATGGTTTATGAGATATTCACAAGCAAAGTTCCCCTCCCCGCCCCTTTTTCCTAGTGTAAGCCATCTCTTCTCAAATGTGAGTCTGGTTGTATGACAGGACAGATAACAGAAGGGGACAATTTTCTTTGTATGAAAACAATGAAAGCCCTTCCCCCCTTGACAAGTTTTTCAGCTTTTTCCATTATCTTAATTGAAGATTGTCCCTCTCTGCAGTCTACCTGGGCATCTCCCTTCTGATCTGGTTGAACAGGGAAGGGATACTTTGTTTGTGAATATCTCTTAAACCATAAAGGTTTCAGAGATAAGACTTATATCATTCTTCATGTTTTTTTAATGCCTACAAAATAAAATACAGTTAAAACGAAGTATTACTATCCCTTTAACCCTTTGAATGCCAGAGAGGTATGGAATGCATTGCTTTGCAATGCATTCCATACCCCTCTGGCACTCAAAGGGTTAACCTTTTGAGTGCCAGAGTGGAACACAACCCATTGTAAAGCAATGCATGGTGTATCCCTCTGGAAAAACAAGTGAAGAAATTAGCGCTTTGCTTACAATACTAACACCTGCATACCAGTATACCAGTATAAACCAAACCCCACATTTAAAGAAAGCTTCAATTCTAACTGACATGGTGTGCACAAATCAGAAACGTACAAATCTAAAATAGGCAATAAAAGAACACTATGAATAAACAACCAATATGTAGGTAGATATCTATAGACACATGTACTAGCGTCTACACTCTTGTGACACAATGAGGTAAAAGGAACACAAACGGAGTGTATATATCTCAAATATTTACTAATAATATAATGATATTATTAAAACAACTCAAACTGTCCATTCAAGTCCAAGAATTAAAAAAAGCAAAATTGTATATAGGTATAAACAGGGCACCTGTCACTGTATGCTGTATGGTCTGTATATACACTGTGAATTAGATGGACTTTGAGAGTTGTGTGTATTACATCTCCCATCTGTTCTTTTGTGGTATCATAGTGAAATATGTGTTACCTCTCCCATCTCTTGTCCTCAGCTGACTCCTAGTGGATGATTTTAGGAAGTACTGCTAATAACTTGCAGAAACAATCAGAGAGATGAAAGGGATTTCCCTATGCTTTGAATCATGGCCAAGTCCCATAAGTGGTAGACAGCGATGAAAGATAGCCTTATGTGTACTGTGGACAAAGGTTGTAATACAGCCATTCTCTATGTGGAACAGGCCCAATGTAGCAGAGGTCTCCTTTCATTGTAACTCTGTATGGATAAGTAAGTTGCTGACAGCGATCACCTTGGCTTGCTGTGTTGAATATTGCACTTTTTAAGATCTTCCTTTGATATAAAAGTCCTCAAATGGATGCACTTCAATAAAATGACTCCTCTTACTTGTAATAATGGCTTTATGTAGCCTGTAATAGTATTCTCCAATGTGTTTTGTATTATTCCCTAATACAGGGAATATGAAAACTTGCAAATAAAATCAATATATATTTAAACTAAACACGTCCTTTGAAATAACCAATGGCTGGCTAATTGATAGTGCTACACCATTGTAGTATACAAACTAATACAATATTAAATATTGCTGGACCAGGATAATATCTAAATTAATACAGTATAAACATTTTAATTTACTATATCTAAAACTATTGTATCCCTGTGTACATCATAGGGGAATCCCTTTCGTTTATCAGATTGTTTCCGCAAGTTATTAGCAGCAATATGGATGGGTGAACATTTTTGCCTCAAACCAAAATTGGTAATAATGGCATTTCCTGCTTGGTGAATAATTTCTTGTGAAAAGTGCAGTTTCATTACTTTATGTGCCTATCGCACTGCATTGAAATCAATGGGAACATTGAATTTATGCTATGAGAAAAACACAGAAGAAAAGTGCAATAAATCCTTGGGAAATATACTCTACCACTAAATTGACATCACACTTGTGGGTACTCACAAAACAAGTATGCTATACATTTACATATATAATAGATATCAATAAGGGCAGTACTGGGTATACATCCTGACACAGATTCAGGACTTATCTAGCTCAGGCTGCTCCTCCTCAACAGCTTCTCTCCAAACAGATAAATGTAAATATCCTAAAAAAAAACAAAACAGAGAGGGTGCCCAATAATGTAATTCAGTTAAAAGACTATTTTCAGACAGAAATAACTGTACTCATATTTAGATGTTCCCAGCAAATGGTGTATACTAAAGCTGACTGTCAAGGCATGTGGGAACCTTTCACGATTTCCACCCGAGGTTCACTCCAAATCCAGAAAGTACTGCACCACTAGGATGAACAAACAACTCCTCCAGGACCTCAAAATATGTGGATATTACATATATTTATTAATGACAATTATGCTCTATAAAATTGTAAAAAAAAATGAAATTATATATATATATATATATATATATATATATATATATATACACATATATAAGTCAGCAGTATAAATAGACATTTTTGGTTAGTAATCAAGGGGCTTGTCTGAACACGTGATCTTGCTGGAAGATTCGGTCAACTAGCCAATTGCATTCATAACAAGTTCATAAAAGACAACCACTGCAGTTTACATTAAACTAATGACAGCTGCAAGTGATGATTTTGTCAAGCTGAACGGTCATATGACCCCATCTACATATAAACAAAACCACATGTAAGGACACAAAAGAGAAACAATGTTCCAGTACATGTTGTACCATAAAAGCTCTTGGAGTAATATATTAGAATAAAGAAGTTTTGGATAGTACTTCTTCCACCGGTATTATAAAGTGCTTGCAGGGATATTAGCTTGTCCCTGCTCAAGTGACCAGGTCACTCTCCTGTGGGTGCTCCAATGGTATAAATAAACAATCCAGTGAGCTGATATATTAAACATTTTAATATTTATTTAAAACTAGTTAAAAAGGAGATAAATATATATGTCACTGAATTTATAAGAACATTAAAATATGTTCATTCAACATATATTGCAATGTGTTTCATGGCTATATCTACTGGTTTTTATCAAGCTTATTGTTAATATAAATGAACTCCAAAAAGAGCATCGAAAGGAACCTGCTAGTTACTCCTTCCATATATATACCCTCGCATATCTGTCACCACCCACTGGTCCATTTCATGTTACACTGATGTCCCCATCATTACTATTATCTACTCTGATCCTGAATATAATAAATCGCTTTCGGATATATCAAATTATCATCAATCAAATGATTCTAAAAATGTGTAGCATTTGTATACAGATCTACAGATTTGAATACGAAGCAATAGATGGTTTCAGGGGGAATTCCTAATATTGTTTATAAATTTTATACACAAAAAATGCTTGAAAGATCCATACAATACACGGGCATGGTGTTTGCACATCGAGACCCCTGAGAATGAACGACTGTAAGCATAAAAATAGACTGACAAATAAATATATGTGTATACGTCCGCTCACCCACCAAGGGAAAACAAATCGATAAATAAATAAATTAATGAATACATACCCTCACCCACCGAGGGACCCCTTCAGAATGAGTACCTAATAAAATAAGTACCCATAATGAATCGCCACACGTGAGCCACTAGCCCTTGTTTTGACTCCCTTTATCCATTTTAATAAGAGATTGACCCAACAGTTCCTATAACCACAAAATTATAAACCCAAGCAAATTAATCAATGCATATACAAAAAAGTATATTTCTAACAAGGTTTGCACATATTTTAAAGGTTATCGCTATACCTATATTATTATAAATGAGTATTACCAATACACTCTTTATTTCATACTTTCAAGTGACTCATTGAGGTCCAGTGGTACTAGGGTTTCCATTTTAAAGATCCGGTAGGATTCTCTATTTATTAATTTCTGCTTTCTGTTATAATGGATGGAAGGTTTAATAAATTCTATTGGGGTAATTTTCAATACTGAAGGATCTTTATTATGCTCTGTCGAGCAATGTCTAGAAACGTTGTGTAGGTTATAGCCTTTTTCAACGTTTCTACGATGCTGCCCAAAGCTCACTCTTAATTTCTGTGTAGTCCTGCCTATGTACTGTACCCCACAAGAACATTCAATGAGGTACACCTCAAAGGAACTCTTAAAGGACATATATTGTCCAATACTAAAAGCTTCATCTATCACATGGGACTTGAATTAATTTCTTATGTGGGAAATGTTCTTACAGGTCAAACATCTATCATTCCAACATCTATATGAACCCTTGACCTAGGGTAACCCTATTTCAGTAGTCCTTTTTCTTGCTTTTACTTGTTTTAACTTACTAGGAGTTATACTATTTTTTAGAGTTCTCTCTCTCTTATAGATAACTAGTGTAATGTTGATTGTAAAGGGTTAGAAATGTCTTAAACAAATAAAAAGTAATATTGTAGATAATCAAAAAATAAATCCATAGATTCCAGTCTGATCTTTCAAACCTTTATGGTTTGAGAGATATCCAGTGATAAAGTTCCCTCCTCACTGATGTCAGCTGTAAAGTTGATAGAAGGGGATTTGTGTTGGTCGACTCGAGGCGGCTCTTCAGCAGAGAAGAATTACTGCAATCTAAAAAGAAATACTTCTTTGGAACGGTCTGGTTTGCAAGCACAGATTGTAAACCATTCCAATTAAGTATTTGTTTTTAGATTGCGGTATGCCGGCTCTCCTGAACATCTGCCTGCCGGTCCCGGGACCAGGATCTTCTTCGGTCAGCTAGAGGCTGACATCAGTGCAAGGGAAGGAAGGGGGGGAACTTTAAAACATTCTATATCTCAAACCATAAAGGTTTGAGAGATCGGACTGGTTTTGATGGATTTTTTTGACTATCTACAATATTACTTTGTATTATTACTAACCTTTAAAAGTGAATCTCTTAAGAGGATTGGACGATTTTTCTCCAAAACCGACTGTTTATTTTTATGCGCAATATTAAATTGAGTTGTAAAGTTCAACCTATTCTTTTTATCTACCTGCTCTCTGTTATTTATATCAGCTTTATTATTAGCAATATTCTTTTTATTTCTGTTTTCATTTTTATGATTATTTTTTTGTATGCCTTGCTCTGACAAAATCATCTTTCTGGATTTAAACGTAGCCTTCTTATAAGAATCTTCAATTAAATTCCTAGGGTAACCTTTCTCTCAGAACCTTTTGATAAAAATGTTACTTTGAATGTCATAATTCCTTTATATCACAACAGTTCCTCCTTAACATCAAAAATTGACTGTAAGGAAAGTTGTTGAGCCCTCTTTTATGATTTGAGCTACTACAATTTAGATAGCTATTTGTGTCAATAGATTTTAAATGTGTACTGCTAGTTATTCTATTATTATCCCCCACTTTCAACTCAAGATCCAAAAACACAATCTTGTTCTGATTTAAAGTTGAGGCAAACTGGATGTTCTAAGGATTGGAATTTAAATATTCTACAAATAATGCAGTCACCATACTTCCCCTCCATACCACAAGATTCACAGCAAAAGGGCACGAAGGCCCCCAAAAAAGAAACTTCAAAATAACCCATAAACAAATTAGCATATCTTGGTGTGAATCTCATTCCCATCGCCGCTCCCTTGACCTGCTTCTTGTACTTGTCCAGAAAAAAAATAATAATGTTCTAGTATGAACAAGATGGATTCTACTATAAAATTTCTTTGTTTTGGGGTCATAAAAATATTGAAAATTTGAAAATATTTAACTGTTAAAATTCCAGTCTCATGTGGGATACTAGAATACAATGCTGTCACATTTAACGTAGCCCAGCTGTACGAGTCTCTCCACTGATAATCCTATTACAAACTTCTGCAACCAGTATGCTACATACTGAGGTTAAATGTTAACCCATTTATTCCTGATATAATCAGCCTACCTGGATGGTTATCATGGCGCCCGTGATTTTACAACATTTTGACAGGCTTATTTTACTGGTGTCTTCTCATTGGCTGCGCTGTACAGCTCCTCCCAGTGACAGCCTTTATATACCCTGGGCTGTCACTTAGCGTTTGCCCTTTCATGGTGTACCTGATGCCTAGCGCTAGTTCTGTTTGTTTGATACCAGTGTATGACCCCGGACTGCCTGACTATGCTTTTGCTACTGTTCCTGTTTCTGTGTACCGATTCGGATTGGCTGACATTCCTGCTTCCTGTTCTGACCCGGCCTGGCTGACGTTCCTGCTCTGTGTACTGACCTGGCGAGACCGACGACCTTGCTCTGTGTACCAACCCGGCGAGACCGACGACCCTGCTCCGTGTACCAACCCGGCTTGACTGACGTTCCTGTGCTCGGTACCAAATCGGTTTGGCTGTAGTTCCTGCTTCCTCCGTGCCCTGCTGGGCGAAGTATCTGTCATCCGTGCACATCTGTCACGTTATTGTGCATCCCAGAGCTACTCCCTTACCGTTTGTAGTCCAGTCTGTGGGTTTGAGTCTCAGTGTATCATTACTCCTCCACACCGTTCACTTGATCGCTTGGTCTTCTGCTTTGGGTTCAGTTGGGTGCATCCGGTAGTCTTCCGTATCCTGACCATAGCGTTCATTAACCCCTTCGGGGGTGGTGCCTTGCGCTGCTAATTGTTTCACTAGTATTGTTCTCATCTTTGTTATACTTGTGCGCTTGGTCTTCCACTCTAGGTTCAGTTGGGTGCTTTCGGTTGCCTTCCATCTTAAGACCATAGTGTACATTAACCCCTTCGGGGGTGGCACAGGCACACGGTGGTGGATAGTCTCAGTTGGGCGTCCTTTCCTGGCATGAGCTCTGACTCACACAGTTGTAGTCACCGGTGGGTATCCACTGTTGCAACCCTCCGTTCAGGTGAACCTTGCCTGTTCTCTGCTGCCATCCTGTCACTGTCGCTTACCCTGTTTATAGGTGACACTGGGCCTCCGTTTATCTGGGCAATTGAGTCAGTGGCTTCACTGGCATTACTGGACTCCATTACACTGTATCTATCATATTTACCTGACCTGCCTCAGTACTGTACTCTGTAGTACATACTGGACCCGTGTGGGTTAACTTGCTATGTAACCTGTCCTGTGTCAGTTATTTACTGCTGTATGCTGGACCCATGAGGGTTACATTATTCCTTGTGTGCTTAAATAAAATTGTGTTTTTTACCAACATCTACCGTGTCTGAGTGTACTGAACCGTAACAATGGTCAAAGAGTGTTTTATGCATTTTAGGTAAATGATAGTATGTCGGACATTTAAAGTTGTCTACATTGACAAAATTCCTTTCAGACTTCATCATTATACCCACTAGGTAGGCCGCCTCAATCAGTTTGCAGAAATCTCTAGAATAGGGGACACTAGGATCATCTCCCAGTATCTCATATTGTTCACTATCTCAAAGGATCCTTAAGGCTTCTTTAATATAGCTATCTGTATCCAAAATAACTATACCTCCCCCTTTATCTGCATCCTTAATGACTATGTGCTGATTATCTTGCAAACCCTTAATCAACAAAAATTCTTCTTTCTTGAGATTATGTGTGATGTTTTTTATGGAATCATCTGTTATAAAATTGGCAATTCTTCTCTATTTTTTCAATGTCTAGAAAGTTTTTGCCCCTTTATTAATGTGTTTTTCACCTATTTGCAATAAAATGTGCCATTTTCCAGGAAGTGAAACACACTAGAAGCAGATACAGAGTGAGAGAGAGGTGTTGTGCTGTTCTGCTGTGATATTTATAGCAAAATTGAGGCAGGAGAGGTTCATAGTGACTGCTATCACTATGAGCAGGTTTACAGGCAATAAAGGGAGGAGCTGGAAGGACCCTTATGTGTCCAGTGAGTCTGAGGAGGAAGTAAAAGTGACCACTACAGACCCAATGCTGTCCAGTCCCCCAACATCACCCCTAGGGATCATGGGAAAATTAATCTCATGGGAGGAAGTAGAGGGTAGTAGTGAGAGCAGAACAGGTCAGCTGCCTGTGCCTGCTGTCAGACATGCTGTGCCTTCTGCCAGTGCTGTCCCTGCTGCCAGCAGTACTGTGCCTGCTGCCAGTGCTGAACCTGCTGCCAGTGTGTCTTGTAATTCTCAGGAAGGGGGGGCAAGAGAAGATGATGCCAAGAGTCACAGCAGGGGACCCTAAGTCACACTTGCCGTCCCCAAGCAGTCCCACCACTAGTACTAACAAGGTGCAGCAGCTTGTACAGAGTGTTAGGAGTGAGGGACGGGGTTATCATCATATTAATAGTTAGGAGGAAGACTCAGCCAGGTCAGGGACTGAAATTGATGTGGTTAGTAGTAACAGTGATGGTGAAGCAACTGGTGGGACTTACTTTAGGGTAGTGGTTGGGGAAGCAATGCAGAGCATCCAGACTAGTGGTCAAGGGAGCCCACACCATTTCCCTGACCCTGGGCATCCCGCTCCCCCACGGCATTGTCCAATTGGAACATGATACTGAAGAAGGCAGAACTGTTGCCTAGCAGCAATAATAATAATAACCACCATGAGAACAAATGGGCTGCCTGTGCCTGCTGCTAGTACTGCCAGTCTGCATTCTTCAGGTCAACAAGAAATGGCAAGTGTGACATTAGGGGACCCTCTGTCATATTTCTCATCACCTCCTCCAACTGGTGAGATGTCTGTAATAGAGCAGCACAGAAGGAGGAATGGGAGGCAGGGATGAGGATGGGTATCACCACCACCACTAGCAGTGAGCTTTTGGAATTTGTTGAGTTTACAATTGGTCTAATTCCTGCTGCTGCTAATATCAAATATATATAAACTAATACACAAAATAATGATAATGTATGTGTATGAAATAGTGTAAAAATGTGTTAGTGTAGGAATGTGAAATACTGTTAACCCTTTCAGTGCTAGAGGGGTACGCAGCGCATTACAGGGAAAATAAATAAAAGTGTGATATACATAGTGGGGTGAACATGTGTGTTAAATGAGAAATAAATAAACATATTAATTTGTTTAAAAATATATTGTAAAAAATGTAAAGTGTGAGTGAATGTGCAAAAGTTGTTTGTGAACAGGGAAGGGTGAAAATTTTAGCCTCAAACCAAAACCAGCAAATAATGGTGATAACTGCACTGTGCCTGCCCCAAGAGATAAATGGTCCCACACCCATGACTTCAGGGGGGGAGGGGAAAGATGGAGAATAATTACCTTTTTCTTCTCCTCCACATTCCTCTTTACTGGCTGAGGCAGAGGATGATGCTGTTGCTGTGCTGCAACTGCCTCAGAATCAGCACTGCTGCTGGCAAGTGGAACCTGTTCTAGTCCCACATCACTTGTTGACACCATTCCCACTGTGTCCATAGTGGTCAATGGCACACTAGCCTGCTCCTCATCATCCTGTTGCGCTTTCAGTTCAGTAGCAGAAGGAATTACAGCAGCAGCAAGCTCCACAAATTCTGCAATTTCACTGCTGCTAGTGTGTTTACTTTGGAAATGTCGCCCTCTCTTTGGCAAACATCAAAAGGATGAGATCAGAATTTCAACCGCATCAAAAGGGAGACATTCTGATGTCACACGCTTAAGGGCCACCCTACAATGGTCATCAAATAGAGGGCAACATTTCAATAGGATAACTGTTAATTCAGCAGCTGTCCCTGCCGATCCTAGTATCTCTCAGTCTTCTCTCTGGTCTGCTTGTCTTGTGTTTTTACCTCATCTTCCTTACTCCGTCTCTCCATCTGGTTCTCAGTCTCCTCTCAGGCCCACTTGCCCTTCACCATCACCTCCTTTCCATCTCTCCACTTAGCTCTCAGTCTTCTTGTCTTTGAACTGTCACCTCTATTTGTCGACCATTGCAACTCATAAATATCATGAGGGAGAGCCTTAAGAGTGTGACACTTCCCCTTTCACCACAGCAAGAGGATCAACAATAATCACACTAGTCCCACTAGCTGCTTCAATAACAGTAACAACATCAACTTCAGAATCTTCATCACCATCACCCACTCCCTCACTGCCAACACTCTTACTCTCTAGCTGCTACATCATAGTGGTAGTGGTAGTGAGACTACTGTCACACTTGCCATCATCTACTCCTCCCACCCCCTCCTGAGTATCATAAGGCACCCTGACAGCACTAGCAGAATGCACAGGTAGTTCACCTGTCCTACTCATATTGCTACCCTCTTTTTTCTCTGTCTTTGACACTAGTTTACTCAAGATCCCTAGGGGTAATGAAAGGGGATTGACCATCATTGAATCTAGAGAATCAGGGCATCCAGACCCTTTAATGCTGGCAGTAGCCACTCCCTCCTCCTCCTCAGACTCACTGGACACATAATGGCCCTTCCTGCTCCTCCTTCTATTTGTATTCCAGGTGCTCATAGTAATAGCAGTCACTATGAGCTTCTTCTGCCTCAATTTTGCTAAACAGCTCCCAGAACAACAGCCTAGCTCCCTCTTTCTCTAGCTGCTTGTATTGTGTTTCACTTCCTGGAAACGTCATGTTTTTATAGCAAAAGAGTGAAGAACGTGTAAGTAAAGGGGCAAAAAGTGTGTAGCTATTGAAAAAATAACTAAAAAATTTTGGCAATGGGCAAAAACAGGAAATAATTTAAGGTCTTTATTCAAAGCATATTTTCCTGTGAAAAAGAGGACAACAAGATTGGTTTTCCTTGATTTTTTCACGGGAACACAACGGGACCTTTTTCCACCCCCAGATGATAGTACATGTGTATTTCGATAAATATTGGTTGTTTATTCATAGCACTCTCCTATTGCTTATTTTAGATAATTTTAAAATAAAAATGTCTTCGTGTTTAAACAAATAATTCATTGAAATGTACTAAGTAACTAATGTTATTTTGGCAAAGTATGAATATATCAATCATTTCACATATTTTGCACATGATTCTTGTATTCAAGATATAGTTCATAGAATGTTCACTTTTGTTTAAATCCAAATCTACTCTGACAGGGTGCATACATTTCCAAACATAAGTGACAGAAGAAGTGAGTTGGAAAGTTCAAGAAAGTGACATCATTCCCTTAAAGAAAAAGAAAAAAGTACCAAATTGTCATAAACAAATAGACAAAATAGCTAAATCTAACTAGTAGTCTACAAGAAAGTAAAGCCTAACTCCAAAGACAATAGTAAAAACAGTCCTGACCCAAGATAACATACACAGAATAATTATCTAAGATCTGCCTAGCAATGTAAAGCCGGGGCATAAAGGGTTAATAATGTGATTAAATTGCAAGAATATATCCTACCCAATATATTGATGAATTAAATGTTCATCAGTTTTGCACAATACAGCATAATAAAGCTAGCAATATCAAAGTGCACATTAAGTCCATCACTGTAATTAAAAGTGTAAACAGTATATCAAAGCTCTGTGGTTACTGTAATCCAGATCAGCATTGTGAATGCAAGTGGGTGACTCACACTGATGCATGTAGTAGGACCCCACATACAAGCTAGTAATTGAAAAAAATCACATATTGAAGCCACACAGAAATCTGATCCTAGCACAAATTACGAATACATAGTCAAGATTTTAAGACTACCCAGCTCAATGAGATCTGCAATCCAGAAAGGTGCCCACTAACAACTATTTCTAACTGAGTCCGTGCAATGTCCCCCATGCCAAAAGAAGCCATTGTTGTGTAAACCTAATGGTCTTTAGTAGTGATGAGCGAGCACCGTGATGCTCGGGTGCTCGGGTGCTCTGACCGAGCACCCCCTGCTGCTCGAGTGCTCGGCCGAGCACCCGAGCCCCATTGAATACAATGGGAGCACTCGAGCATCAAACCAGGCACCCCCTGCTCTGATGAGCGGAGGGTGCCTGGTCAATGTCCCCCTTCATGTCCGCTATGCCCCTCTTCCACAATGTCCCCCTTCATCTCCTCTATGCCATAGAGGAGATGAAGGGGGACATTGTGGAAGAGGGGCATAGCGGAGATGAAGGGGGACATTGTGGAAGACGGGCATAGACTCTATGCCCCTCTTCCACAATGTCCCCCTTCATCTCCGCTATGCCCCTCTTCCACAATGTCCCCCTTCATCTCCTCTATGGCATAGAGGAGATGAAGGGGGACATTGTGGAAGAGGGGCATAGCGGACATGAAGGGGGACATTGTGTAAGACGGGCATAGCGGAGATGAAGGGGGACATTGTGGAAGAGGGGCATAGAGTCTATGCCCCTCTTCCACAATGTCCCCCTTCATGTCCACAATGCCCCCTTCATCTCCGCAATGCCCCCGTACCTCCATTCCCTGGTGGTCCAGCGGAGCTTCTTCGGATCTGTGCCTCTTCCGGCACAGATCCTCTTCACCCGAGCTTGTCGGGCGAGCACATGGCGGTACTCGTACGAGTACCGCCATGTGCCGAGCAGAGCGATGCTCGAGCCGATCCGAGCATCGGCCGAGCACGCTCGCTCAACACTAGTCTTTAGACATGTTCCTAAATAAGCACCATTCTTTACATCATTCAATACTGTCTAAAATCCTAATGGGTTTAGGATTAGTGATGAGCGAGCATGCTCGGCCGAAGCTCGGTTCGGCTCGAGCATCGCTCTGCTCGGCACATGGCGGTACTCGTACGAGTACCGCATGTGCTCGCCCGCCATGTTCGGGTCTCCTCCCCGCACGTTTCGCGGCTGCTGCGCAGCCAATAAACGTGCGGGGAGGCTCTGACATCAGTGTAATGCCAGCAGCCATGTTGGCTGCTGGCATTACACTGATTGGCTGGCCAGAACCCGTGATCGGGTGCTGTATAGCACCCGACGCGCGAGTTCGGCTCATTCTTAGCCAGGGAGAGATGCGCTTAGGCAGGGAAAGTCAGTGTAGGGAGAATAAAATTGTTGAAACTCTTTCAAGACCCAAAAGTCCTTTTTAGGACTGTTGTGTGTGGGGGCAGCATTTATATTTTGTTTGGGGGGGCACAATTTCCTTTTTTTTGTGGGGGGGATATTTTTAAGGTGACATATAATACTAGATGCACAGGAAGTCAGTGTAGGGAGAATAAAATTGTTGAAACTCTTTCAAGACCCAAAAGTCCTTTTTAGGACTGTTGTGTGTGGGGGCAGCATTTAATTTTTTTGGGGGGTGACAGAATTTCATTTTTTTGTGGGGGGGGACATGTTCTAAGGTGACATTGTACTAGGTGCACAGGGACAAATATTTCGCAGTGCAGTGACAAGCTGACATATTCTGTTAGGCGCACAGGGCCAATGATTTTACAACGCAGCGACAAAAAGGGCCATTTTAAACGTGTGCCTAGCCATAGATTATTGTCACATTCTGTTTAGTGTGCAAATTCACAAATTAACGTCACATATTCCGTTCACTGTGCCTAGCCGCAGATTAGCGTCACATTCTGTTTCGTGTGCCTAGCCGCAGATTAGCGTCACATTCTGTTTCGTGTGCCTAGCCGCAGATTAGCGTCACATATTGTTTAGTGTGCCTAGCCGCAGATTAACGTCACATATTGTTTAGTGTGCCTAGCCGCAGATTAGCGTCACATATTGTTTAGTGTGCCTAGCCGCAGATTAACGTCACATATTGTTTAGTGTGCCTAGCAGCAGATTAGCGTCACATATTGTTTAGTGTGCCTAGCCGCAGATTAACGTCACATATTGTTTAGTGTGCCTAGCCACAGATTACCGGCATATATTCCGTTTAATATGAAGAAGGCGGGTAAAAAGGGACGGGGAAGTGGACGTGATCCTGATAGTTCAAGTAAATATACAGCAAATACTGTTTGGTAACAATTTTTTGCCTAAAATCGTTTTTATCTTCCTTTTTGTGTGTTTTACGGTCAGTCTGTAAAAATGGCGTACTACGGGCGAAACATTGTTCCCAGCAGCGACGTTGGAGTCCAAGATGCATCCAGACATCCTCCCTATGCTGTCCCTGAACCATTTCTGTGGTGTTTCCATCATTTTCTGACCTTTTCCTATGAACCAGGCACCCTCCCCTCATCAGAGCAGGGGGTGCCTGGTGTAATGCTCGAGTCCTCCCATTGACTTCAATGGGGCTCGGGTGCTCGGCCGAGCACTCGAGCCTCCGGGGGCGCTCGGCCAGAACACCCGAACACCCGAGCATCGGGGTGCTCGATCATCACTATTTAGGATGTATTTGACCTTACATCCATATTTGAGCTCATCAACACTAACCATTTCATGTCAATTTTTATGAGTGATTAATGAAGATTACAAAAAAATAAAAGAGATGACAAGGAAATTTAATAATCTAACATAACAACAGAGACAAGCACTGAAAGACCTTGCTGACAACCCCTCCATTGTCATTCATCCAGCTGATAAGGGAAGGTCAGTAGCAGAGTTGGGCAAATATTTTCACCTCAAACCAACATTGGCAAATAATGCTGCTTCTTGCTTGGCGAATAATTTTCCTCGAAAAGTGCAGTTTTTCCACTTTTCTTACCTAGCTCATTCCATTAAAATCAATGGGATCTTTGAATACACACAACACATAGCAAATATTATTTTATTTCCCACAGACATAGTATAAAAGGGGTATAAGGGTGCCTGTGTTGGTGGAGTGTGGGGAAGGAATCAGTTGAACAGAGTATGATTTTTAGGGGGTGAGTTGCTTCCTGGGATTGGGGGACAGTTATAAAAAAAATAAAAATAAACCTGAGACGGTTCCTGTGTTGGTGGGTGAAGTCTGGGGAAAGAATCAGTTGAACAGGGAATTTGTTTTGGGAGGGTTCTTGACTGATATTGGGGGGACAGTTAATAAAAAAATAAATCAATAAAATAAAATAAGAAACATGTATGTAAAGTGATAGAGACAGGAACCCCCTGACATAAGCTGCCACTGGGGTGGACTGATACTTGACTTGATATAGTATTTTGTAGAGGATGATTTGTTAGATTTGTTGTTAGAGGTCCAAGCCCCGAGGAAACATTGATTTGTAGGACTGAGAATTATTAGAGGCACAAGCCGTGAAGAAACATTGATTTGTAGAACTTAGGCTTGTTAGAAACAAACCCCCCAAAATTGTTAATTATTTGTAGGACTATGTTTTTATTTTTTTATTTTATTTTTTTAAAGCACAAGCCCTGAGAAAAAAAATGCCATGCTGGCCTAATGGCCTAGTTCCAGCAGGTCATGTTGGCCAGTGGCTGTTCAAATCTGATTGGCTGGGATGTGAAGAACATCCCAGCCAATAGCTGTGAGGGCAATATAAGTCAGCCTGCCCATATATAAAGGCAGGTTCACTTCAAATGCCCTCAGTGTGTTATGGGCATCGGCCCGTATACAGCTGAAGGGGAGCATTGTGGGACATTTGTGTCTCCGCTGCCGCCGCCCTCTCGACTGCTTTAAGCGGCGGAGACACAGAATAAAAAGCTAAGTAGACATACTGGGCATTAATGGATGACATTTATTTATGTCTATGTGGATCATTTTATTTATTGGCATGTTTATTCTTTGGGGCATTACATGGAGGCATATCATATCAGTATACTTATGGCGCACTAATATTGAACTCTTTGAGTGCCAGTGAGGTATGCAACACATTGCTTTGCAATGCATTGCATACCCCTCTGCCACTCAAAGGGTTCAGGAATGTCTTCATTCATGCTTGGTGTTAATTCATTTCTTTTATTTTACAGAGAGAAGACAGAAGACTGAAGAGAAGGTGGAAGATAGAAGAAAGAAGAGAAGACAGAAGGACAGTGGATGACAGGTAAGTGTAACATGGATCAGTTAAGGATCAGTGCTTGGCAGTATGTCAAACACTGATAGTTAATTGTTTTTTACTGTTCAGTTCCCAATATCGCTGCTTTTAGCAGTGTTTTGGGAACTAAATGCACAAAATGGACTTTCAACCTCAAGACTGTTTTTGTGGCTTAACGTCCTTTGGCTTTTTAGCTGGTAGGGCCTATAAATACCACATTAAACATGTTAGTTTAACAGTCGGTATTCACTTTGGCCCTACCGGCTATGTTAACTCCTACCTTTAAATCTACCCCTAAGTCACACTTGCCATCTGCCAGTGCTAGTACTACTACTACTAAGGTCCAGCAGCTTGTTAGCATTAGGAGTGAAGAAGGAGGTAATCAACAATATCCACATATTACTAGTGACTGAGGAGGAAGACTCTGCGGCTGAACTTAATGTGGTTGGTGTTAGTAGTAGTAATGGTGAACAAC
This sequence comes from Rhinophrynus dorsalis, assembly GCA_037306005.1. Taxonomy (NCBI): domain Eukaryota; kingdom Metazoa; phylum Chordata; class Amphibia; order Anura; family Rhinophrynidae; genus Rhinophrynus; species Rhinophrynus dorsalis. The sequence goes on from CM074721.1 coordinate 314,808,410, forward strand.
AAGAATGGTAGGGGAAACATTTGAGAGCATCCAAACTAGCAGTCAAGGGAACCAACACCATTCCTCTGACCCTGGGAGTCCTCCCCTTCCCTTCACTAAAGTGCCCTAGTGGAACAGGATCCTGAAGACTAAGAGGCCAGATCTGTTGTTGGCACACAATAAATACACAATAAATACTACCACCAGCAGCAGGATCACAGATCAGCTGCCTGTACTTGTTGCTACTGCTGCCAGTCTGCCTTCTTCAGGTCAAAAAGTAATGCCAAGTGTGACATTAGGGGAACCCTGTCACATCGCTCTTTACCTCCTCCAAGCAGCAGTGAGATGTCTGTAATAAACCTTCTAGGGTAACTACATCTTCTGCCAATCCACCTCATTCATCGTTACCTCCCCCGCCAAATGATAGCCACTTTATTGATGTTAAGATGTGGCAGTTCTTCTCTTCCCATTTCACACTGTGTGGCCATTGACCACACATGGTAGTGTGGTGGAGGAGAATTGCAAGCAGGGAATCAGTCGTAATCTGAGGAGATTCCATCTCACAGAATATATAAAGGTGCTGGCAGGGAGGGTTCATCATTACTATTAAACTGTCAGCAAGTTATCATGTATCCTTATCGGGTTCTGGACAAGGGGTACCTGAGTTGTGGTGTCATGGTGTTTGGATACAGTTGTGCCCCCAAATGTTATTTACCACACACACACTGTGAACATTGCAGTTGCTGATGAGAGGCACAGTTCCTGCTCTCAAGAGAAAAATGTTTGTTCTAATAACAACACACCCATGATTTTGGAGGAGGGTCCGGTAGATATGAATTATTGGCCACCTTCTTCTTTTCTACACATATACTAGGGGCTACTTATTGTGCTGTTACTGCCTCAGGTGCATTACTGGAGCTAGTTGTGGCAAGTGGAACCTTCATCATCCATCACCCATGTTACTGCTATTGTTGATCCCATTCCCTTTGAGCTGCCAAATCATACTGCTGCTTAAACAGCTCATCAGCAGCAGGAAGAACAGCAGTTGCAAATTCTGTAATTATGGACTCAGGAGGACATTTGACAATGGCCACTGGCCATTAGCCAACATGACCTACTGGCACTAGGCCATTAGGCCAGCAGGGCATTTTTTTTCTCAGAGCTTCTGCTTTAAAAAAAAAATAATAAAATAAAAAAAATAAATAAATAAAAACATAGTCCTACAAAAATTATTTTTGGTGGGGTTTGTTTCTAACAAGCCTAAGTCCTACAAATCAATGTTTCTTCAGGGCTTGTGCCTCTAATATGTCTCAGTCCTATAAATCAATGTTTCCTCGGGGCTTGGACCTCTAACAACGAATCTAACAAATCATCCTCTACAAAATACTCTATCAATCAAGTATCAGTCTACCCCAGTGGCAGCTTATGTCAGGGGGTTCCTGTCTCTATCACTTTACATACAAACGTCTTATTTTATTTTATTGATTTTTTTTATTAACTGCCCCCACAATACCAGTCAAGAACACCCCCCCCCCAAAACAAATTCCCTGTTCAACTGATTCTTTCCTCAGACTCCACGCACCAACACAGGCACCTTCTCAGACCCCTTTTATACCATGTCTTGTGGGGTTTTTTAAATTGTATTTAGGATTTATTTTATATTAACTGCCCCCAAACCCAGTAAACAATCCCCCAAAAAACATTCCCTGTTCAACTGATTCTTTCCCCACACCCCAGCAACACAGGCACCCTCATGTCCCTTTTATACTATGCTGTTGGGAAATAAAATAATATTTATTATGTGATGTGGGTAAATTCAAAGTTCCCATTGATTTCAATGGAATGAGCTAGGTGAAAAAAGTGGAAAATCTGTACGTTTTGTGGCAAATTATTTACCAAGCAGGAAGTACCATTATTCTTTGATTTCAGTTTGTGGCAACATTTTCTGCCCATCCCAAGTTAGTAGTAGTAACAGTAATGGTGAAGCAGCCTGTGGGACAAGTGTTAGGGGAGTGGTAGGGGAAGCATTTGAAAGCATCTAGACTAGCAGTCAAAGGAGTCCACACCATTGTTCTTACCCTGGGAGTCCCCTTCCTTTCATGACATTGTCCAGGTGGAACATGATCCTGAAGAAGCTAGAACTGGTGGTATATAGCAGGCGCAGCAATAATACCCCCATCACTACAGGGAGCACGGATCAGCTGCTTGTGCCTGCTGCTAGCACGTCACCAAGAAATGCAAGTATGACATTAAGGGACCCTCTATCTAGGGGTGGGCGAAAAGTGAGAAAAATTTCCTGCATGGCTTTTTGCAAAAAACTGACAATTTGTCTTTTTTCATGAATGTTTTCTCCTTTTCTCCAATGCAAAATGTTCCTCCTTTTTGCCTATTCCAGCAAATGTTTTGCCTATTCCAACACATTTTGCTCCTATTCTAACACATTTTTCGTCTATTCCAACACATTATTCTCCAATGTTAACACATTTTTCTCCTATCCGAACAGATTTTTTCCTATTCCAACAAATTTTTCTCCTATGTTTAATATGGTGCAACATTTCCCAGCACAATAGTACTTCTTCTCAGGGTTGTAGTGGAGAATATATATCTGGAAGTCAAACTTGTATGTCCTACAGCAACATATACCTTGAAAAGTGTGTTACCATGCATTTGTCCTTTGCCCACAACACTTCCTACTTAAGTTCCTACTTAAGTGACAATGGAAAATATTCATGATGATGTTGAGTGTTTAAAAAAAAATAAAGTACAACCTACAATGTGGCAGATGTGTATGGTAGTAGTGGTGGTGGACTGGCGTGGTGTGATTGATGGGATCTTGACAAACTGCATCCACCCCAGGAGGAGAAGGATTGTCATCATTCATTGCACATGTTGCAGCAACCATTGCTGCAGTCAGTTTTTGAACTACTGTATATAAAAGACAGACAGACAGAAAAAGTGCAGCCACACCTCTAAGCATCTTTTCAGCAACATGATCCCCTTAGTGTCCCAAATATGTATTCTTTCCCCTCTCAATGGGTACCAACTGGAATTGGATCCTAAACCAGCCTCTGAGTATTAAGGCACATCTCTCTTTCCCCTAAACCGTCCAGCGATATTCCTCGCCTTTTCTCCTCAAACGCTGGATTTATGGAGAAATGTCAGCTGAAAGTACAAATACACTACCTGGTCTTTATATCCAAAAAGCCTCCATTTATAGGTAGTATCAAATGTAAAATCAAATTAAAATCAAATTAAAATAATGTAAAAACAAATCAATAACAATATCGATTAATCCCCATAGATGTATAATACTATATCGTCCAATGCTTTTCATCACAATAGTGACTTCATCATGGGTCTAATTTTACTCCCCATTTACATTTTTATTTGTACTTTCTGTTACGTGATGTATTAACCCCAGTTTGTCCACTTCCCTTTGTTTGAAAGTCTCACCCGTATTGCTGTGTGCCGCATCCATGGCTTCCAATCATGGACTTCTGGGTTTCTAGGAATCCAAGCCTCAATCTCATTATTCTTTGGAATGCAAGCTGATAGCAGCCCTCACAGAGTATATGTTTAACCTCCAAATGATTCGGCAGAGTGCATCGCGTTTGCGATTCTCTCACTAAGGGAAGGGTCAATCTTTAGAGTGCACATCACAAACAATATTATCTCTCAAAAAGGATTAAATTATTTTTTTTATCTCATTAATAAAATACAGGTCTTCATTACAAATTTTGATTAACATATAAATATAATTGCTTCAGCCCTACATTTTGCACAATAATCATTTACAAAATCACCAGTATTTATGTAGAAACATATATGTCTATGAAGGGGAAGAAACTATTGCATAATTGATCTCATATACCATATCGGTATCTTTTGCCTGGACATATATAGTTATCATTCCTCCTCCATTGATACATGTACTCCTCCTACTGCTAACACAGTATGTGCCCTATTATTACATGCGTATTTCTCCATATACATAACATCAACTAGTCCTACTTCTAAAACAGTATATACCCTATTACTGCATACAAGAAACATGTAAATGAGGGGAAAAGAAAAGTAAACTGCAACCTAATTGAACTTATTATCAAATTAAACTCTGATTTTATATAAACATGTACTGTCATTATTCTCCCTCCAGATACATAACATCAACTAGACCCACTACCGGTATTATATATATATACCCTATTATTTTTTCTCTCCTACATCTCATATGCAGAAAGTGTAATTCGACATTATTCACAACAGCGCTTGCTTCACATTATATTGTTCACTTCAATGTTATCATTAAGTCCACCTTTTTTTGCCCTGTGGGTTGATAAGAGGATATGTGGGATCAATTGGTCATTTATATAGATATAACTATTATTTATTCTTAGTGATGGGTTAGAATGGGTTGATGGTTGTCAACCTATAAAAAATATAAAATGTCTTGAACTATCAATGTAAGCTGTTTAGGTAAAATTAAGAGCTTAAATGTTGTATTTAGATTAAGATTGGGGAAAGAAATTGGAATATTCTTTGAGTAGGGAGGTAAGAAGGGGTATTGAATGATTTGGATAATGCAAGGTAAGGAACATGTAGATATATCCTCCTTTGAAAGGTACTTGAAAGCATTTGGGATTAGAGGGAAATCTGAGCATATATTGTTTTATAGTTGGGTAAGCATAAAGAAATGTAATAAAATTATTGTATTGGGCAGTATGACGTTGATTACGTACCAGACTCTCAAATTGTGGCGTTCACAAGACGGAGCTGGAGAGCATTAGGGATATGCTCTTGGGCTTATGGAGATTGGTGTATTTGATGAGTGTGTGTAGAGTATGTATGTGGAGTCATGATGGGAGGGGTCGAGGATTGAAGGTGGAGGTAATTTGGGATTTAGGGGATAATTATGCCACTTAGAATTGCCACATTGAATGTTAAAGGATTGAATTCCCCACAGAAAAGAGGATGTTGATTTGAATTTATTATTATTAATAATATTGATATAATGTTAGTACAAGAGACTCATTGGGTAGATCATCCTACGAGATTCTGGAAATTCAATAGATGCTCATTGATATTTGATGCCAATTTAACATTAAAAAAAGAGGTGTCGCTATAATAATCTCTAATAGAGTTAAATTCGAATTTATATATATATAGTGAGGAAGACAATAGTGGCAGATACCAGATTCTGATAGCTAAAATTAATGATTTAATATATACAATGGTGAATTTATATGCCCCAAATACTGCACCTTCTAGGTTTCTACTTACTATCATGACTAGACTGGGCCAATTATCAAGTGTTAATATTATTACTGGGGGAGATTTTAACTCTGTGGTTGATCCTAAACTTGATAGAAGTGGACAAACCAAGTGGGGAATAACAAAGATCACATTACAAACATTCATAACTCACAATTCTTTATTTGATTTTTGGAGAATATTTAACCCAGTAGAAAGAGATTAAATATTTTATTCTCAGGTACATCATTGTAACGGTTTTGTAAGACACTCAGACCAGGAGGTTAGTATAAAACACAGTTTTATTGAAAAACAAGGAACACTGCCCACTACAGGCTAAATTGGCAATGACAGGTAAATGGATATAGATTTATGGATGCTTTCTCAGGCCCAGTACAGAGTAAGAACATATACTGTCACAGGACAGGCATAATATGAAACAGCAGTGGCACAAGGGTTAAAGTCCTAGGTAGGTAATAGTCTCTGTTGTGGTGTGTTTAAACAACGCCCAGTAGATGGTAAAAGCAGCAAGAGACTGTGGTGCAAGGTGTGGAAGCACCTTAGCAGTGAAGCAGAACTGACACACTTCAAGGACAGGCAATGAGCAAGATACCCAACACCCTGCAAGAGCTGAATGGAACTAGAGCCAAAGGCACCCTTCCGGTGCAGTAACGGAGTCACAACACTGCAAGAGCTGAATGGAACCAGAGCCAATAGCACCCCTCTGGTGCGGCAACGGAGGCCCAACACTGCCAGAGCTAAATAGTACCAGAGCCAATAGCACCCTTCCGGTGCGGTAACAGAGTCTCAACACTGCCAGAGCTGAATAGTACCAGAGCCAATAGCACCCTTACGGTGCAGTCATGGAACCCTGTACACTGTGAGAGCAGAAGGAATCGCCCAACAGCACCACTCAGTGCGATAACTGATATACTGTGCAAGTAAGGTGTTAAGCGGAAGCACAGTTTAACGGAGGCCACAATGCTCTGCAAGTGTAACCAGGAGGCTCGGTATAGCGGAAGCTGCAATGCTCTGCAAGTGTAACTGAAGGCTCGGTATAATGGAGGCAACAGTGCTCAGCAAGTATTAGCGGACAGGCTCAGTAACGGAGGCAACAGTGTTCAGCAAGTGTTAAAAGACAGGCTCAGTATAACAGAGGCAACAATGCTCAGCAAGTGTTAACGGACAGGCTCAGTATAACGGAGGCAGCAGTACTCAGCAAGTGTAACGGAAGGCCCAGTGTATGGAGGCAAAAAGCTCTGCAAGAGTTAACTGAATGTTCAGTCTGCACAACACTGCACACAAAAGTTCAAAATGTCGCCAGGCGACCTAGAGTCAGGATCTTCAGCAGGAACACTCTCAGGATGACAGGATAGCCGGAATCAGGTCACGGAGCCGGAACGTCAGCCAAGCCGGGTCAATCACGGAGCAGGAACGTCAGCCAAGCAGGGTCAATCACAGAGCAGGAACGTCAGCCAGACCGGGTCAATCACGGAGCAGGAACCAATAAGAATAGTCAGACGGGCCAAATTGGTACACAGGAATGCAGGAACACTGCAAAGGTAGCACTGGTACAGGAACAACACGAAAGGGCACCTGACAGGTGCCAGAGGTCCGGTATATGAAGGCCACACTGGGCGGGCCAAACAAGCTCAGTCAATGGGAGCGCACCACAGCAGAGAGTGACAGAGAGATCACGGGAACCGTGATAATCATTCATATTCACGGATTGGCCATTTTTTGGTTACACCCCAACTGTTGGATGCTGTTATAGAGTCTAAGTTCGGTACTATTACATGGTTGGACCATGCACCTGTATTTTTGTCTATAAAGAATAATGAAGATTATAAGGTTAGAAATAGATGGAGGATGAATGAAAATCTATTGAATTTCCCACAAAATGTAGCATATTTGAAAGATGAAGCAGAAAAGTTTATAGAAATAAACGATAATAATGAGGTTTCAGAAACTACTCTGTGGTATACATTTAAATGTTTTATGAGAGGATTGTTAATAAAGTTGGGGGCTCAATTAAAATCAAGAATAAATGAGAATTTATCAGAATTGTATATTAAGTTAATTAAAAGTGAAACAATAAATAAGATAAAATCTGATCCAGGTAGGGCTTCTGAGACACTGGAGATTCGGAGGAAAATAGTTCCTAAAACATATGAGGATTTTAAAAAAAAGATTCTATTTTTAAAACAAAAATGTTTTCATAGTAGCAATCGTGCAGGGGCCCTTCTTAGTAGGAAGTTACAGCATAATATGGGGAAAAATAATTAAAAACATTATTGTGGCAGATAAAAGTTATCTACATCTAAAGAGTATAGCAAAAGCCTTTGTACAATATTATGAATCGCTATATAATTTGAAGCAGGGAAGGATAGCAACAGATAAAATTAAACGTTTTTGGATACTCTAAAGATTCCAGTTATCTCAGAAGCTGATTTGGATCTGCTGAATAGACCAATTACACTAGAGATACAATAGGTAAATTGAAAGCTACGATAAGTCCAATTTTGAAGGTAGATAAAGATCCAACATAAAGTTCAAATTATTGATTAATGATTAGGGATGAGCGAGCACCCCGATGCTCGGGTGCTCGGGTGCTCTGACCGAGCACCCCCTGAGGCTCGAGTGCTCGGCCGAGCACCCGAGCCCCATTGAAAAGCATGGGAGCACTCGAGCATTAAACCAGGCACCCCCTGCTCTGATGAGCGGAGGGTGCCTGGTCAATGTCCCCCTTCATCTCCGCTATGCCCCTCTTCCACAATGTCCCCCTTCATCTCCTATGCCATAGAGGAGATGAAGGGGGACATTGTGGAAGAGGGGCATAGCGGAGATGAAGGGGGACATTGTGGAAGAGGGGCATAGCGGAGATGAAGGGGGACATTGTGGAAGAGGGGCATAGACTCTATGCCCCTCTTCCACAATGTCCCCCTTCATCTCCGCAATGCCCCCTTCATCTCCGCAATGCCCCCGTACCTCCAGTCCCTGGTGGTCCAGCGGAGCGTCTTCGGATCTGTGCCTCTTCCGGCACAGATCCCCTTCACCCGAACATGTCGGGCGAGCACATGGCGGTACTCGTACGAGTACCGCCATGTGCCGAGCAGAGCGATGCTCGAGCCGATCCGAGCATCGGCCGAGCACGCTCGCTCAACACTATTAATGATTAATTTGGACATAAAATCAAATAAATACACATAGAATCTGTTCGGTTCTTTTAGAGCTGGATGCGCAAAAGGCCTTTGATAGAGTCAATCGGAGATTCTTGGAAGCGGTATTGAGTACATTTGCAATTGTGGGGGCCTTTAAGGATAAGACCATGTCATTATACTAAGTTCCACAGGCTAGAGTTTTTGGCCCTATGTTCCAATTGGGTTTATTTAATATAAGTAACGGAACAAGGCAGGGATGCCTGTTTTCTCCATTGTTATATATATACTCTCGATTGAACCATTGGCTAAAATGATAAGAGAAAATGAGAAGATAATGGGAATTATAAGTGGCAATGAAAGTCACAAAATTACATTATACGCAGACGAAGTACTCCTGATGCTAACAAACCCAATACAGTCAATACAGTAGACCCTTCAAATGATAGAACTGTATGGTAGATACTCTGGTTATAAAATAAATTATAACACTCAAATTCTTATAGCTAATACTTTGGACAGAATTAGATTGGATCGGAAAGAACAATATCACTTTGATTAGACTAAAAAATGTATTGATCATTTGGGAGTTAAAATAATGTTTGATTAAGAGACTTTGGTTGAACATAATTATGATAGTTTGTTAAAGGAAATGAAAGGAAAATCGGCATCATGGAAGGGATTAGAGATATCATGGCTAGGTAGGATTAATTTAGTAAATGCTTGTATAATCCCAAAATTATTATATCTATTCAGAACACTACCTCTGAGAGTAAATATAGATATATTGCAATAATTTCAAAAGATATTTGCGAACTATATCTGGTCAAGTAAAATTACGAGAATCTCCCAATTAATATTGAAGAAGCATACATCTTTAGGGGGAGTACAATATCCTGATCTAATTAAATTGCATGAAACCACAATGATTATACACTTTTTGAGTTGGATGAATCCGAATATGGATTCTTCTAGCTGGATAAAGATGGAGAAGACACATCTGACTTCATACGAACTTAATAATCTGCTCTGGATAACTAGGCCACTGGGGAAAAAATGAAGGAAGATGAAGTATTGAATCCGATAATTAGAGATGGTTTAACCTCTATGTATAAATTTAAAAAAATATTCCTTCTACTCCAATGGAAATCTTGAAGAAAGATATAGAGCGTATAGATTTGAATACTCCAATGGAAATCTTAAAGAAAGAAATAGAGCATATAGATTTGAATAGGTGGGTAAGTAAGGGGATTCTGAATATTTCTGATATATTAGATCACTCAAAAATGATGACACTCCCTCAACTCCAGGAGAAGTATAATTTGCCCACTAGAGACTTGTTTCTTTATATGAGAATTAAAAATTTTATTTCAAGTAAGACAATTTGGAATAATCACATAATTGAGAAATTTATGAGGAATATTATAAGGAAGAAACAAGTATATAGAGTGTCACATCTCCTTGAGAAATCGGAACCTTTGAATAAATCCCCCCCCGGGTAAAATGGGAGATGGAACTTAATATTTACAACGCAAGATTGGATTAAGGGTATAAATCTGGTTAAACAGAGTATACACTGCATCTCCCTCATGGAACGTCATTATAAAATAATTTATAGGTGGCATTTAGTACCAGCAAGAATGAATAGGATAAATAATGTGAGTACAGATATATGCTGGAGATGTTCCCGGCAGAGAGGAAGTAGTCTTCACATGTGGTAGGAATGTGAGAAGCTAGCCTCTATGAAAAAAGAATTACAGAGATTTCTAAATGTAATGTTCACTTCATGTGAAGCTATTTCCGCTGGAGGTTTTCTATTTCATATTGATCTCCCAGTCAAGCAACATATAAATCTATTACATATTCTAATAGCAATAAAAATTACAATAGCTAGGAATTGGAATAAACCAGATGAACTGAATTGGAACTAAATATTAGCACAAATAGATTACCAGTATAGAATGGAAAGGAAAATATGATAGTTTTCAAAATATTTGGCAACCTTGGATATCTTTAAATTTATCCTAGAGAATCCCAAATGGGAATTCCACATATCTTCGTGTCTCCGACCTCTCAATTCACGGATAGATGAATGAGTGAATGAATGGCTGAATGATGAATTACAATTTATGTAGTGATGTCTGTGCTCCTGCGCTGTCAGTCCCAGACGGCTCTAGGAGGCATTGCTAGGAGCTGTTCGGCTCCGGAAGGGACTGACAGTGCAGACGCGCAGATGTCACTATGGAAAGATGTCTGCGCTCCTTCCTGCCTATCAGTCCTGGAGTAGTGGCTCATTCTCATGAACGCGGTAATAATTCTGGCGACTAGCGCTACTGAGCAGCTAGTTACCAGATGGGGAATTATTTGGGACAATGTTTTTTAAGGATAGTAGTTCAGCTTAAAAAGGAAAAAAAAAAAAAGAAATACAAAATAATAATTAAAAAAGCAGTCCTATGAAAAATAAACAATAAACAAAGTCATACAAGTTAATGTTTCTTTAGGGCTTGTGTCAAACAAGTCTAAGTCCTACAAATCAAGTGTTTCTTTAGGGTTTGTGTCAAACAAGTCTAAGTCCTACAAATGAATGTTTCCTCAGTGCTTGGACCTCTAACAACAAATCTAACAAATCAACCTCTACAAAACACTCACGTCAAGTATCAGTCTACCCCAGTGGCAGCTTATGTCAGGGGGTTCCTGTCTCTATCACTTTACATACAAACGTCTTATTTTAGTTTATTGATTTTTTTTATTAACTGTCCCTCCCAATACCAGTCAAGAAACCCCACAAAACAAATTCCCTGTTCAAATGATTTATACCCCAGACTCCACCCACCAACACAGGCACCTTCCTCATACCCTTTTTATACCATGTGTTATGGATTTTTTTAAAATTCTATTTAGGATTTATTTTTTATTAACTGTTCCTAATCCCAGTAAACAACCCCCCAAAAAATTCCTTGTTTAATTGAGTCTTTCTCCACATCCCACCAACACAGGCACCCTACTGCCCTTTTATACTATGCCTTTGGGAAATAAAATAACATTTGCTATGTGTTCTGTGTAAATTCAATGATCCCATTGATTTCAATAGAATGAACTAGACGAAAAAAGCTTAAAAATGGCACTTTTCGCAGGAAATTATTAGACAAACAGGAAGTGCCATTATTCACCAGTTCCAGTTTGAGGCGAAAATTTTCGCCCATCCCTAGTCGTGGGCTCCCTTGACCACTAGTCTGTAGTGTTGAACGAGCATGCTCGGCCGATGCTCGGATCGGCTCGAGCATCGCTCTGCTCGGCACATGGCGGTACTCGTACGAGTACCGCCATGTGCTCGCCCGCCATGTTCGGGTGGCAGGGATCTGTGCCGAAGGAGGCACAGATCTTACAGACGCTCCGCTGGACCACCAGGGACTGGAGGTAGGGGGCATTGCGGAGATGAAGGGGGCATTGCGGAGATGAAGGGGGACATTTTGGAGATGAAGGGGGACATTGTGGAAGGGGGGCATTGCGGAGATGAAGGGGGCATTGCGGAGATGAAGGGGGACATTGTGGAAGGGGGACATTGTGGAAGGGGGGCATTGCGGAGATGAAGGGGGCATTGCGGAGATGAAGGGGGACATTGTGGAAGGGGGACATTGCGGAGATGAAGGGGGCATTGCGGAGATGAAGGGGGACATTGTGGAAGGGGGACATTGTGGAAGGGGGACATTGCGGAGATGAAGGGGGACATTGTGGAAGGGGGACATTGTGGAAGAGGGGCATTGTGGAGATGAAGGGGGGCATTGACCAGGCACCCTCCCCTCATCAGAGCAGGGGGTGCCTGGTGTAATGCTCGTGTCGCCCCATTGAATTCAATGGGGCTCGGGTGCTCGGCCGAGCACTCGAGCCTCCGGCGGTGCTCGGTCAGAGCACCCGAGCACCCGAGCATCGGGGTGCTCGCTCAACACTACTAGTCTGGCTTACACCCCAGCAGCAGGATCTATTGTGGTCACACTAGTCCCACCAGCTGCATCAACTTCACCATCACCCCCTCCCTCACCCCCAACACTCACTAGCTGCTTGTAACGGTTTGTTAGACACACAGACACAGTAGGTTTGGATAAAACACAGTTTTATTAAACAATTAAAGTCACAATAACCCTCACAGGTCCTGTAATATACACTTATTATAGTACAGCCACTAGACAGGTTATATAGAGGTAAGCCCACACAGGTCCAGTATAAGTAAAGAGTCCATATAACATTATACTGACACAGGTCAGGCAGATCTTGAGTGAGTCCCATTATATCGGTACTGCATGGGTTAATAGCAGACAGAGGACGTTGACAGGCCCATGTGTGATAAGGCCTTTTAAGGAGCTCAAATAGAGGTGAGAGCTATAGTACAAGTAATGCCCAAGAATGTGTATACCAGACAATTGTGGACTGCCTTAGCAGTAGTGGAGGCTGAGCAACTGTTGTAGCAGTAAAGGAGACTAGGCAACGGGAATACTGCCATAGCAGTAACTGAGACTGAGTGACTTAGACACTGCCGTAGCAGTAATGGAGACCAGGCAACTTGAGCACTGCCGTAGCAGTAACGGAGACTGAGCCATGTGAGCGATGCCGTAGCAGTAGCGGAGACTAGGCAACTGGATACTGTCGTAGCATTAACGGAAACTAGGCAACTGGATACTGCCGTAGCATTAACGGAGACAGAGCAACTGAGGACCTGCCGTGGCAGTAACGGAGATTGAGCAATAGGGGCGCTGCCGTAGCAGTTGTGGAGACTGAGCCACTTGAGCACTGTCGTAGCAGTAACGGAGACTAGGCAACTGGGCACTGCCGTGGTAGTAACGGAGACAAGGCAACTGGATACTGCTGTGGCAGTAACAGAATTTGAGCAACGCGCCCTGAGAGGCACCCAACCTGGAATGGTACGTAAGGCAGACCAATAGGAATGTCACCGAGGCAACATGGAGGCAACCGAGACCAACTGCACAGCTGTCCACAGACAGCGAGAGTGAAGCACTACCCTTAACCGGAGACCGGTCAGGGCGTGCAGAGGAGGCAGCAGCCCAACCGGGCGGGGTCGCACAGAACAAGAACGTAGAACAATCCAAGTCGGTACACGGAGCAGGAACCTCAGCCAATCCAAGTCGGTACATGGAGCAGGAACGTCAGCCAAGCCGGGTCGGTACACGGAGCAGGAATGTCAGCCAAGTCGGGTCGGTACACAGGAGATGAGAAGCAGAATGGTCAGGCAGTCCGGGTCTGTGCACAGGCAGGAAATGAGATGCAGAGTAGTCAGGCAGGCCGGGTCGATACACTGAGAACACACAATAGTCAGGAACAAGCGCTGATACTGGAACACCACGAAAGGGCACCGGAGATGTGCCAGAACCCAGTATTTAAGGACAATACTGGGCGGGACAATCACAGATCAGCCAATAGGTGTTAAGCAGGAGTGTAGACTGACAGAATGTCGCCGAATAGCACGGGCACCGTGATACTGCTTCATGGTAGTAGTAGTGGGACTGCTTGGGGATGGCAACTGTGACTCAGGGTCCTCTAATGTCACACTTGCCATCATCTCCTCCTCCTGATCAGAAGGCACACTAGCAGCAGTAGCAGCAGGCCAGGCACAGGTAGCTGACCTGTGGTGTTCACACTGCTAACCAGTTATTTATGTGTTTTTGCTGTTTTGCTAATAATTTTACCACAGATCCTTATGGATGACGTAGGGTGACTAGTCATCTTTGGATCTGGTTAATCAGGGCTTCCAGACACTTCTGTGCTGGTAGTGGTTACTTCCGCCTCCTCCTCAGACTCACTGGACACATCACGGTCCTTCCAGTGCCTCCTTTTTTTTAATCAAGGTACTCATAGTGATAGTACACACTATGAGCCTCTGCTGCCTTAATTTTGCTAAATAAAGGACCGCAAAACAGTCTAGAGCCCTCTCTCTCTCTCTGGCATGTTTCTGACCTAGCTTCCTCCCTGCTGACTTGTTTTGTTCCCAACTTTTGGATTTCAACCTGGCTTGCCTCACGACTTGATTCAGTCATCTCCTCTGGTTACTCCACTGCTCATCTGGTATCAACTTTTGCCTGTGCCTGACCTTCACACTGCCTTCTCCTCTGGTTTGGAGCTGCTTAACCTCCCTGGGCCTTGCTGGAGTGTCGAGAACTCTGTTTTGGTAGCATCTGACTAACCTGCCTAAGACTTTGCCAGCTTGTCAAGGAATTTCTGTGCTTGTAGCATCTGACAAACCAACATAAGGCCTTGCAGGCTTGTTGAGGACTCTGTGTCGGTAACATCTGACTAACTCGCCTAAGGCCTTGCCGGGTCGTCGAGGACTCTCTGTGTCAGTAGCATCTGACTATCCTGGTTTACAGCCTATTCAATCCTTCAACTTCTTTAGTCGATCAGCCATCCTCTGCAGAACTCCCTCCTGTGGCTGAACCAGCTACTACACTACTACTCCTCCTCTGAGTTTTTCTTGTTGACTTTGCATTGTTGCTCAGTAACTTCAGCCATCTTACTTGGCTAGACTGAACTTGCTTGCTAGTACCTCTGTCTGTCCTCTGTTCTGAGCCATATACCATTGACCTCCTGAATAGTTAGATCCCATCCGCCTGCATAGTTTGGCCAACCTAAGCAGTGTCTGACGAGGTTCATCCACCACTCCCCAGCAATGCACCCAACTCCATATACACTAGCTTCCTGGTTGCCTATCTCTCTATCCTTAGCAGGGATTTGACACTCTCTAGCTCAGTGGTTCTCAAACAGGGAACCCTGGCACTTTGGTGTGCCACAGACATCTACTTAGGGTACCCTTATTTTCTATGAAAACTATTACAAAAATGTATATATTCATTTTTAAATGTATATTGTATGTATGTATGTATGTATATCTTTATTTATATGGTGCCACACAGTGTACGCAGCCCCTTACAATAGACATATGTTACAATAAATAAGAGGGGATGAAATAAGTACGACATTCATAGAAACAATGGGAGAGATGTCCCTGCCCCAAGGAGCTTACAGTCTAAATGGTTCTCAAACAGGGAACCCTGGCACTTTGGTGTGCCACAGGCATCTACTTAGGGTACCCTTATTTTCTAGGAAAACTATTACAAAAATGTATATATTCATTTTCAAATGTATATTTATGTACATTATCATGCACACTATGTTTTGTTTTGTATTATGATTGTAAAACCTAAGAAAAAAACATTTATGCATTATACCTTTCATCATACCCTTTATAACTGACAGATGATGTTAGGGGCACCCTGAAAAGTCAAGATTGTATGTTAGGGGTGCCTTGTGCAAAATAAGATTGAAAACCATTGCTATAGCTGCCTGTGTTGTGTTTTATTTCCTGAAAACGTACATTTTGGTGAGAAAGTGCACAGTACATATAAGTAAAGAGAAGTGAAGTTTGTAGCCATTGGAAAATATAGTAAAAACATGGCAAGTTTCCTATATTTTCCTGCAGTCATAATATAAAATGAGTGTCAGATAGGTTCCTACTGCATGCCATTCTGTGTTTGTGAGGCAAATAGAGAACAGTACATTTTCAGCTGGAGAAAACAGGCTGATACAAGCCATGGTTGCTGCAGTCTGTGCAATAAATGATGGTGATTCCGCTCCTCCAGAGGTGGATAGTTTGTGAAAGTCCCATCAAAAGTTCCACAACCACTGCCACCACCATCACTACTATTCATAAACCATCTAAAAACACTGAAGAAATAAATTAGTCACATTGTAGACTTGATGGCATAGTGGAAGAAGGTGTAGCAACTCAACCAACAGCTGCATTTGACAGTGAGGCAGAAAAGCACAAAAATCACCTGTCCTGAAAGTAGTAGAAACATTATGAACATCCCTCCAAGGGAAAAAGTAAAAATAAATTGTTTGAGACCTCTAAAAGTCTAGAAGAATGTAAAAGTAGTAGTAAGAATTTAGAAGCAGTGGGTTATGTTGAGGATGACCTAATGACTGATGATGATCTAGAATATATCCCTTCAGCATCCAACTCTACTTCAGATACAGATGAAGTTGAGAATGAGAAAGATGATGATGACATGGCCATACAGTTAGCTGAAAGGCAAAGGCTTAATATTCACCATTGAAAAGGAGCAAGGTGTCTGTCTATAAACTGAGAAAACAATTGGAAAGTCTGACCCTGGACAAGCAAAGTTGGCCAAAAATACTTAGTCATCTTGTCAGTAATCATCAGCATCATCACCTAGTCCAAGTCCCACTCAGCCACAAACATAGGTTATTAATATCCACAACCTTTGCTATGATAAGTGCCTCTGCTGCTTTTGGAAGTGCAGCATCTTTGACATCCAGTAATAGTACAATTGCAGCAACATCTAGTCTCAGTAATAGCAGCAGCCAATGATGTCTGTGTAAGAAGCAAAATTAGTATTTTAATAGTTGCAGATGATATAATACATTGCAAAGCAGTATGTGGGTGAGCTCTCTAGCAGTCAAAGGGTTAGTAGCCCCCTGTAAGTAAAAAATAATTGTGTATAGTGCTGTTGATTTACCACAGAATTGCTCCTCATCACCTTAATACATAAAGTGCAGTGAGCACTAGTCTAGTAGAGTTTGAAATCAAATATTGGTAACTGGGGCACTTAAGAATAAAAGTATTTATAATAGCTCAGAATTGGTGGGTTATGTTTGTAAGTGTTTATATGCCTATAAAGGCTGACAGCTATGGACATCAGTTTTTGGCGGTGGAATTCATCATAACTTTCATAGTGTGTGGCATCACAATTAATATTGTCCACTATCTGACTATTCCACTTTTCTGTTGGCTATCACAGTCTTTATCTTCTGTCCTGCCCCTTCTATTTTGTGTGGCCCTCAAGCTCTGTTACTGTGCTCACCCTGGGTATATACTGTAGTACCTGTTTCTGACTTCAACTTGTTTAATTCTCCTGCTCTCTAACAGCCCCTGACCTTAGGCTTGTCTGACCATCTATTTTTCTTGGCGACTGGCTTTGTTGCTTTGGGATATTCTGCACTACACTCACTTGCCTCTCCACTTCAGCAATAATTCAATAATCCAATAATATATTTCTTTTGGATTTGCTTAAAAGTGTCTGCAGTCCAGAGTGCTGGTTGTATTCCATCCAAGTAACAACCTTTTTACCACTCAACTTTTGCGGTGTTGGATTATTTCCTTATCAGAGTCTTGGCACTCTTCATTACCAATGCACTGGTCTCTAGAGCTCAAATATATATGAAGGTACACAACATATATATATATATATATATATATATATATATATATATATGTTTAATGTGCTGCAGATTCAGTGGCAAATAAAACTGAATAAAAAGGAAGTATGCTGTGTACCAAATTTAACAGGTTTCATTTCACCAGAAATGGTTGGTTACAACTATTAATCAGTAAAGAGCTAAATGAAGTCTTATCACTTTTTATTCAGTTTTAATGGCTTAAATCATTACTTAACTGGTACTTAAAAGGGATGAGTGAAAATATTTGCTTCAAACCCAAATCAGCGAATAATGCCACTTCCCACTTGGCAAATAATTTCCCATGAAAAAGGGCAGTTTTACCACTTTTTTCGCCTAGCCCATTCCATTAAAATCAATTGAATTTACACACAACACATAGCAAATGTTATTTTATTTCCAAAAGGCATAGTATGAAAGGGGCATGAGGGTGACTGTGTTGGTGGAGTGTGGGGAAAGAATCAGTTGAACAGGAAATGTTTTCTTTTTTTTGGGGAGAGAGTGTTTACTGGCATTGGAGGGACAGTTAATAAAAAAATACTAAATACAATTAAAAAAAACATATGACATGGTATAAAAGGGGTCTGAGGAGGGTGCCTTTGTTGGTGGATGGAGTCTGGGAAAAGAATCAGTTGAACAGAGAATTTGTTTTGAGGGGGTTTCTTGACTGGTATTTGGGGGATAGGTAATAAAAAATAAATAAAATAAAATAAGAAATGTGTATGTAACATGATAGAGACGGGACCCCCTGACGTAAGCTGCTACTGGGATAGACTGATACTTGACATGATAGAGTATTTTGTAGAGGATGATTTGTAAGATTTGTTGTTTGAGGTACAAACCCTAAGGAAACATTGATTCGTAGGACTGAGGCTTGTTTGGCACAAGCCCTAAGGAAACATTAATTTGTAGGACTTATGCTTGTTAGAAACAAACCCCCAAAAATTGTTTATTTTTTGTAGGCCCATGGGTTTTTGTTTTTTTAAAAGCACAAGCCCTGAGGAAAAAAATGGCCTAGTGCCAGTAGGTCATGTCGTGTTGGCCAGTGGCCACTGGCCACTGCCAGATTCCCTGATGTAGATGCGGAATTTATGAATACTGTTCTTGCTGCTGCTTCTGAGTTGTTTAATCAGCAGGATGACTCAGCAGCTCAAAGGGAATGGGATCAACAACAGCAATAACATGGGTGATGAATGATGAAGGTTCCACTTGCCACAACTACCTCCAGTGATGTGCCTGTGGCAACACCATAACTAGCCCCCAACCTATCACTTCGGGTATATATATAGAGAAAATAAGAAGTTGGCCAATAATGCTTCTCAGAATGTTTTCCTTGAAAGCAGGAACTGTGCCTCTCACATCATCAACTGCAGTGTGCTCAGTGTAAATAAGGGAATGTCACGGTTTGTTAAGACTCTCAGACGCAAGGTTAGGTAAAAACACAACTTTATTGAAAAGATTAAGACAATCCCATAGGATTTTAAACACGTACATATAATACATACAAATAGCTGATAATTAGGATAATAGTAAGGCAGGCTCTACCGGCCCTGCCAATATACCGGGCAAGGCAGCCGGGACAAGTGAAAAGTTAGTGGCTCTACCGGCCATGCCAATATACTGGGCAGGGCAGCCTAAGCGGAAACCCAAGGAAATAGGCTCTACCGGCCTTGCCAATATACCGGGCAAGGCAGCCTCAGGAAGGACACATATAAGGTTCTACCGGCCTTACCAATAGCGGGCAAGGCAGCCCAACGGATACCAAGTAATAGGCTCTACCGGCCCTGCCAATACCGGGTAAGGCAACCTCCAGATGGAAAGATGTAAGGTTCTACCGGCCTTACCAATATACCGGGCAGGGCAGCCCAAGGAGAAGGCGACTACCACCAGGGCCTTATAACTGTCAGATGGCAACGACAGTATAGATGTAAAGGAAAACAACAAGATCCAGTGGATCTACCTTATGGTCTGCTTGCTCCAGCACCCATGCCCAATAAGAGTAGGCGCAAGGTTGTGAAGCGAACCAGCGTCCGCACGCTTGGAACCAACAGATAATATACAGCAGCAAGGCTTGTGGAGCGAACCAGTGTCTGCACGCTGGGAACCAACAGTTAATTATTGTATAGCTGCAAGGCTGTGGAGCAAACCAGTGCCCGCACGCTGGAAACCAACAGATACTATTGTATACTGCAAGACTTGTGAAGCGAACCAGCACCCACGCGCTGGAAACCAACATTCAATAATATAGCCGTAAGGCTTAAGGAGCGAACCAGCATCCGCACGCTGGGAACCAACAGATACTATTGTATATTACAAGGCTTGTGAAGCGAACCAACGCCCGCGCGCTGGGAACCAACATATAACAGTGTAGCCGTAAGGCTTATGGAGCGAACCAGCGTCCGCACGCTGGGAACCAACAGATACTATTGCATATTGCAAGGCTTGTGAAGCGAACCAACGCCAGCGCACTGGGAACCAACATATAACAGTGTAGCCGTAAGGCTTATGGAGCGAACCAGCGTCCGCACGCAGGGAACCAATAGATACTATTGTATATTGCAAGGCTTGTGAAGTGAACCAACGCCCGCGCGCTGGGAACCAACAAATAACAGTGTAGCCGTAAGGCTTATGGAGTGAACCAGCGTCCGCACGCTGGGAACCAACAAATAACAGTGTAGCCGTAAGGCTTATGGAGTGAACCAGCGTCCGCACGCTGGGAACCAACAGATACTATTGTATATTGCAAGGCTTGTGAAGCGAACCAGCGCCCACGCGCTGGGAACCAACATGTAACAATGTTGCCGAAGCAATCAAGGACCCAAGTAGCCACAGGAGCAGGAACCTGACGTAGAGGGAGGTCAGAAGCAGCAGCTGGTCTACCGGATTTGGAACAGCAATGAAGACAGCAGCAGGAAACAGCTAACACTGAAGACAGCAACCGGAACTGGCACAGGAATCAGCACAGCAAACAGAAGGCTCAGGAACAGGACATCTCAGGAACTCAGGAACACAGCAAAGGCCCAATTCAGCTACAAATCATAGTGGCAGTGAAAGAATGCAGAGACACCACGGAAGTGCAACCAAGGGGTGCCCAGACTCAGTTTAAATAGGCAATGTGAGGTGGGCTAAAGGCAGACAGCCAATGGGAGCCCCCTACAGGTAACAGACACAGAAATGCAGCAATCACGGGCACCGTGATAGGGAAGGACTGGGAAGTGGAACAATGGGTACACCTGCACTCACATGAAACACCTGGCACAACTCTATCCAAACACCATGACACTTAGGGTCCAATTGTGAAATCCCCCACCAGAAACCAAGTATCATAAAATCTCAGGTATAATACGCTCCTGTGTATAATATGCAGGTGTATATTATACCCAAGATTTTAGGGGAAAACAGGAGTGCCTATGAATAATATGCACCCTTGTTTCCCCTCTTAATAAAAAAAAAAATAAGCATGCCAGATCCCTTCCCTCCATCCCCCGGCACTATCTGATGCTAAAATACCATTTACTCACTTCAAATTTCAAGTCCCTGCATTTTCCCCATTAGCAGGTAACATATAACCAATGTTAATATTTCCTGTGGGCAGCATGCTTCCATTCATAGCCTGCTTCCTTCCTGCTATGGTATTACCCTGTGAGGACCTTCAGATCCTCACAGGGTATTACCACTGGCTAGAGCCGGTAGGTCCTGAAGGAAGTGTGTGGTGAATGGAAGTATGCTGCCCGCAGGGAATATTGACATTGGCTAAATGTTGCCTGCTAATGGGGGAAAATGTGGGGACTTGAATTTTGAAGTAAGTAAATGGTATTTGAGCAGTGGATAGCACCTGGAAAGGGAGGGAAGAGATCTGGCAGGCTTATTTTTTTTTTTAGATAAAAAACTCTCTGGTATAATATGCACCCCCCACTTCAAATAAGGTGAAGTGGGGTAAAATTGAGCTTATTATACCCAAGATTTTACAGTACTGCTGCTGTCACTATGCCACTTGTCCACACCTGCTAAGGGCACATGACAACTTGCTGACAGTTTAATAGTAATGATGAACCCTCTCTTCCACCAGCTTAGCATATTCTGGGGTATGGAATCTCCTCAGATGCCACTTGATGTCCATACTTGTGATTCTCCTCCACCACATTGCCATGTGTGTTCAGTGCACCACTGTCACGGTTTGTTTTGACTCTCAGACACAGAGTAAGATAAAAATCAAACTTTATTGAAAAGCTTAATGGGAACCCTCACGGGTCCTGAAGATACATATATATCACATGCACAAAATAGGTTCAAACAGTAGCTTTTACGAGAACAGTATGGTTGGCTCTGCCGGCCCTGCCAAAGTACCGGGCAAGGCAGCCTATGGTATGAAACAACACTATACTAAGGCTCTACCGACCCTGCCAATATACCGGGCAAGGCAGCCTGGAAGATGACACAATTACATTTTATCCATGCTAACAATGACTGAGCTGGCCAAGATTTTACAACTGTGCAATAATGTTGGTCTCACTGAATTTATGAAAAGGGATAGTAATACTTAAAAGGTAAAAAAATATATATTGTAGGGTTTATCCCCCTGAGTAAAACAAGGGAACTCCTACTGCTGAAAGGTGTTTTATTCATAAGTTATTGCAGCTCAAAATTGAATTTGTTTAGGTGCAATATCACAGTGGCCTGAAATTGTACCATGGTGCTGTTGCTACACCATTCTATTGAGATTTATGGTCTATGGACCAGATCTGTCCATAGGATGGTATAGCAACAGCACCACTGTACAGTTTCAGGCCACTTTGATATTGCACCTAAAAATTAAACTTTGAGTTGTAATATCTTTTGAATAAAACACCTTTCAGCAGTGGGAGTACCCTTGTTTTACTCAGGGGGATAAACAATACAATATCTATTTTTTCTTAGTAAGTATTACTATCCCTTTAAGGA
Organism: Rhinophrynus dorsalis; assembly: GCA_037306005.1. Taxonomy (NCBI): domain Eukaryota; kingdom Metazoa; phylum Chordata; class Amphibia; order Anura; family Rhinophrynidae; genus Rhinophrynus; species Rhinophrynus dorsalis. The sequence goes on from CM074721.1 coordinate 314,831,002, forward strand.
ACCCAAAGGTGCTTGGCATACAATGACTGCCTTACTATGCTAAATTAAAACTTGTGAGGATCTTTAGCTATGGAGAATAGAAATTATCAAGATCCCAGATTCCTGCGGTTAAAGTGAAAGTAATACTTAAAAAAATGTTATTTTATATTGCAGCCATTTAAAAACCATGAAGAACGATTTGTCTTATCTTTCAAACCTTTATGGTTTGAAAGATATTCACAAGTAAAGTTTCCCCCTGAGTGATGTCATTTTTCTAGCTGTCAGATTTGGAATCCGGTCTACAGACCGGCTGTGGCTGTTCAGCAGAGCTGAGATCGAGAGATATAAAAATAACTACTTCATTGGAATGGTCTACAAAGTGTGTCTGGTTTGCAAGCACACTTTGTAGGTCATTGCAATGAAGTAGTTATTTTTATATAGCTCAATCTCAGCTCTGCTGAACAGCTGCCTGCTGATCTGCAGACTGGATTCCAGATCTGACAGCTAGATGACAGACTTGACCGTTTTGGTCACTGAGGGGGAAACTTTACTTGTGAATAACTCTCAAACCATTAAGGTTTGAGATATAAGACATATCATTTTTTATGTTTTTTAAATGGCTACAGTATAAAATCAATTTTTTGGAAGTATTACTATCCCTTTAATCATGTTTCTACTTTCCAATACTTCTTTCTCCGATAAAGATTCCTGTTTATTAACCTGTTCAAGATTATGGAGCGTAATCTCATTAATCCAGCCTTCATAGTTCCTGAATGCTACTCAAGTTGTGACCTGGCTTGCAATTCCTCTGTTTCCCATTCAGTATCCCAACTTTGCTCATCCGTCTTCTCTCTTATGGCCTAACTCTTTGAGATATATATATATATATATATATATATATATATATATATATATATCCTGGACTGGAATTATATATATTATATATATATATATATATATATATATATATATATATACACATATATGAGACAGAAAACCCAATAGTGTAATACTTTAACAAATTAAACACTGTAAATAACCAGTAGTGGTAATGTAAAAATCATGGTGGTCAGGACTGTAATACTCCCAGGTGCCTGCCGATCTTTCAAAGAGAGAACGACCCATTTCTTTTTGATATATAACAAATTGCCAAGGTGGATAGAAATGGACAGCTGTTCCTCCACAAAGTAATATTGAAAATGTATTTGTTAAATAAAAGTATGGCCAACACACCACAATATATAGAAAAACAAACTTACAGGTTTATCTGCAAAGAAAGAAGCTTTTTCAAAAGCCATGGTCAATCAACTCTAGCAACCTACACAGTCATACTATTTAACTACAAGTTCACAATTTAATTAAATAAAATACAGTTGATTGGCCATTATCTGTGATATAAACATATTGTTTACCATGGCATTGTTTGCCGCTGGGAAGAGCAAGTTTTGAGGAGCTGCCCATTGATTATCCCTAATAAGAAGCTTGGCAGCTGCATCTGGGACAGCGTTATAATTCTCAGGAGCCTGATATGTTTTCCCACAACTCTATTTGAAGGGTCTTTTTAGTGGTGGTAACCATTTGTCATCTTATCCTGCTCAGAGGGAACCCTCTCATGTTAGCCATGTGACCCATTGTTAGCAGAACTTCGCATTTCCCTGAATAGCTCCACTGGGTTTCAGACCTTGGCTTCTCTTTGACTTTCCTCTTAGAGTCCATCTACTTCAACCTTTTCCATAGTGTAAACCAACTCCACAGTGGATATTAGTCTCTTTACTAGAATTTCCAGTAAATACAACTCATTTTTGTATTTTTACTCTTCATGACTTCTCAACAACTAAACTATAAAATGGTTAGGGCGCCCTGCAAACTCCAGAGTAAGTGATAGGGATGCCTTGAGCAAACAAATATTGAGAACCACTGACTTATACAGTGTAAGAAGAGCCCCTCTTAGGTGTCTTTTCTCTAGCATAAATAAAAGTTTGTCTAGATGTTCTTCATACTTCAAATCCTCTAGTCTCTTAATGAAGGGTTCACAAAATAATTGAAAACTATTAAATTATTAATTCAAATGATTTTCCAGCTTACATTACACCACTGGAGGGCAGCAATACTCTTTTTTATCTTCAAATCAATGGCTTCATGATTTTACCATGTTCTCTACACAATTCACAGGACTACAAACCAGTAACTGCAATCTTGAAATATATGCATCGATGATTTAACAGGCTTCATACTACATTTAAAAATAGTTTAGCTTTGCATTTATTTTTGTCAACGTGCATTCTATAAACCATAAATGTGTTGTGTTGAATATTACATAATGCAGGACAGTGTGTCATAACAAAATATATTTTAATCCTGAGTTCCAGTGGGATGTCCAATGCATTGCATTGCAGATCAATTAGTTGGACATCTCTCTGGCACCCAGAGGGTTAAGAAAAAAAAATGCCCCTCCCACAACAAATACTATATAATAATTAGCTAAGGATGTTTGTCAGAAGCTGTCATGCCCAGTAGAGACTGCGCGCAGTCAGGCAGTCTCTACTGCGCATGATTGCATCGCGTGAGTGAGGTGACGCAAGACTGCTTCATGTGGAGCAGTGAGGTAGTGGACGCTTAACCCTTTGTGTGCCAGAGGGGTACATAACGCATTGCAAAGCATACATGGGCTTTTACACTAGTAACTAAGTAAATGCAAACAGCAATACAATGCAGACTTATACAAAACAAAGAACACTCTGAAGAACTATTTACTCAAAGAGCTGAGCTCAAAACAACAGGTCATCCACTAAAATAGGGTAAAATTGCTTTACTCTAAACCAAAGGCAGGGATTCTTTTCACAGCAAGGGTAGTAAAGTTGTGGATTTTTTTTTATCTTGGGATGCTTTGTTTGCAGGTATTGGAGTTGCTTTCAAAAAGTAATAGATACCTTTCTAACTCAGAACAATATTGAGAATTATGACAGTTTGTTTCAAAGCAGAAAAGATGTTTATCCAGGGTCATATTCAATAGCATTTTGAAGCCAAGAAGGATTTTTTGTATCCACTAGAGGCTTAACTGGCTTCACAAGGTTTCTTTTGTCTCTTCCTCTGGATCAACAAGGTTGATATGGCTAAGGATGGGTGGTGATTGGAGAAATAGGGCAGGCAAACTAGTACCAGTGAGGAAGCAGTTGGAGCAGCCCTGATAAAGCATGTCAAGCACAACCACCCAGAAGTTCACCACAGAGATGAACAGACACAGTCTTTAGCAGAATCAGATAAGTAGATGCTGCAGATATGACAGAGCACCCCTGTACATGAGAACATCTGGGACAAATGAGAGCGAGGCAGCAACTGTTGCCAAGCAGCACTACTTGCTCACTGGGCCTCTGCAGATGTGAGGGTGTGGCAGTATGCCTCCAAAAATTGTAGATTGTGTGAGGGCAATGTTGTGGAGAGCAACTGAATGCAGAGTATAAGGGAGCATCTGTAGAAGGCACACCCTGCTGAATATGTCAAGATCATAGCTGGGAGGGTACACTATTTTTGTTAAGTGGACAGCCAGTCAGGTCTGCAATGTCAAATTAATCATCCCGCCCAGACACCAAGTACTGCTACAACTAGCAGACTTTATAATAATGATGAATCCTCCCTGCCAACATCTTAGCATATTCTTTGGCGTCTCCTCAGATGCTGCTTGATTCCCTTATTGCGATTATACTCCACTGCATTGCCATGTGTGGTCTGTGCACCAGACAATGTGCAATGGGTGGACATGAACTACCACATCCTCACATCTATAGAATCACTATCAGGTGTGGCAGAGGTAACAATGATAGAGGTGCTACACCAGAAGACGTTGCTACATCTTCTCGCGCTCAGACCCTATTGCAAAAAGCTAATGATAAGGCAGGTGTTTCACTCGCTATCAAACTTTCAGGCTCAAACTGGGTTTCTCTATTGTTCTTCCACTTCAGTTTTCACCTACATTTTTGGAGTCTTTGGGTAGAGTCACAGAGGTTACAGCAACAGCAGTACCCAGTTTATTTTGCTGGTGTTTGGCTTTAACATGCTATGAGGGTGGTTGTGCCAAGATGTGTCCTCTCCTTTCCCCTAACCTGTCACATATAGTGCACAATGTTATCACTGTTGATTACAGTGTGCCTGCCCCAAGAGAAAAATTGTCATGACTTCAGGGAGGAGGAAAGGTGGAGAAGAATGGCCTATTTCTTCTTCTGCATAATCCCCTAAACTGGCTGGGGCAGGGAATGCTGTGCTGCCTCAGAATCATCACTAGAACTAGGACCAAGATTATTGCTGGCATTGGCAAATGGAACCTGTTCTAGTCCAGCATCAGTATGGCTGGAACCCATTCCCATTGTGGCTAGAGTGCTCTGTGGCACACTAGGTTGCTCATCATCAGCCTGCTGCAGCCTTTATAATTCAGCAGCAGCAGCAGTAACAATTACAGCAGTAGTAAACTCCACAATGTCATTGCTGGTAGTGGTGGTGGTAGCAGTAATACCCATCCCCATTTGCATATATGTCTCCCATTCCTTTTCACTTACAGCTAAAAAGTAGCATTCTCTTCTCCACCCCAGCTGCTCCAATATCAGCCTCATCTTCACCACCACCACCACCAGTCCCTTGCTGCTGCTCTATGGACTGATTGGTGATGTTGACAGATGTGACAGAGGGTCCATTACTGTCACACTAACCATTTCATCTTCAAGTTAATAAGGCACACTGGCAGCAGCAGGCACAGGCAGCAGAGGTGTGCTAATGCTAATACTGCTAGCCAGTTCTGCTTTCTGCCATCATGTCCCAGTGGGGCAATGCTGGGGGAATGGGAGTCACAGGGTCAGGGGATGTTGTGTGCTCCCTTGACCACTAGTCTGGCTGCTCATCACTTCCACCTACACTTCCATTTCCACCTCAAAATTAGGAGGATCGACACTCAAGCTAGTCCCACCAGCTGCTCCACAATCACCACCATCACTACCACTCCCACTCTCACCTACCACTCTCACTCTAGCTGCTGTGTGGTAGTAGTGAGACTGCTTGCAGAAGACAAGTGTGACTTAGGACCTCCTGCTGTCACACTTGCCATCATCTCCTCCTCCTTCTGAGTATCAAAAGGCACACTGGCAGCAGTAGGAGCAGGCACAGACAGCTGATCTGTCCTGCTCACACTGGTACCCAGTTCTTCTTGTGCCTTTGCTGAAGTGGTACTATTTCCCACCAGATCCCGAAGGATGATGTAGGGGGACTGGGCATCATTGGGTCTGGGGAATCAGGGGTCCCAGACCCTTCCATGATGGTGGTGGTTAGTTGCTCCCCTTCTGACTCACTGGATGAATCACAGTCTTTCCAGCTCTACCTTTTCTTTTTAACCTGGGTGCTCATAGTGTTAGTAGGGATGGGAGAAAGTTGTTGGCGTGTTCCCGCTAGAAATTCAGAGAAAACCATGTTATTGTCCGCTTTTTGCAAGAAATTCCACTTTTAAAACAGTGAGTTAAATTTCCATGTTTTTCGCCTATTGGCCAAAATTCCCCACCAATTTTTCAGTAGCTAGAAAGTTTCCGCCCATTGATTTATGTTGTTTTTGTGTTTTTGCTATAAAAACGTGACATATTCCAGGAAGTGAAACACAACAGAAGCAGCTACAGAGCGAGGTAGACATGCTGCCCTGTTCTACTGTGAACTGTTTGTTAAATTGAGGCAGGAGAGGCCCATAGTGACTGTTATCACTATGAGAAGTAAAGGGAGGAACTGGAAGGACCCTTATTATTTGTGCACTGTGTCTGAGTAGGAGGAGGAGGAAGTGACTAGCAGTACTGAACCAATGCAGTCTAGTCCCCATAAATCAAACCAAGGGAATGGGAAGGGAGGGATAAAGGGGAATGGGAAGGGAGAAAAGGGTAGTACTAGTGAGAGCAGATCAGGTCAGCTGCCTGTGTCTGCTGCAAGACATGCTGCCAGTGCTATCATTGCTGTACCTGCAGCCACCATTGCTGTACCTGCTGCCAGATGTGCTGCCCCTGCTGCCACCAGTACTGTACCTGTAACCACCATTGACGAGTGAAGCAACTAGCTCACCATCACCTTCTAGGGTAAGTACATCTTCTGCCAATCCACCTCTTTCATTGTTACCTCCCCCACAAATGATAGCCACTCTGTTGATGTTAGGATATGGAAGTTCATCTCTACCCACTGCACACTGTGTGTTGTACTGACCACACATGCCAGTGTGGTGGAGGAGAATCGCAAGCATTGCATCAAGCGACATGCTGGCAGGGAGGGTTTATCATTATTATTAAACTGTCAGCAAGTTGCCATGTGTCCTTAGCGGGGTCTGGATAAGGGGTATAGTGACAGCGGCAGTACTTGGTTTTGGGTGTCATGGTGTTTGAATACAGTTGTTATTTACCACACACACACTGTTCACACTGCAGTTGCTGATGTGAGCCACAATTCCTGCTCTCAAGGGAAAAAATTATATTCTAATAACAGCACACCCATGATTTTGGAGGAGGGGCAGGTGGAGAAGAATTAATGGCCGACTTCTTATTTTCTCCACATAGACTGGGGGTTACTTATTGTGCTGCCACTGACTCAGACAAATCATTGGAGATAGACGTGGAACCTTCATCATCCATCACCCATGTTACTGCTATTGTTGATCCCGTTCCCTTTCAGCTGCCTAATTATCCTTCTGCTTAAACAACTCAGCAGTAGCAGTAATAACAGCAGTTGCAAATTCCACAATTATGGACTCAGGAGGACATTTGACAATGGCCAGTGGCCACTGCCCAACATGACCTGCTGGCACTAGGCCAGTAGGGCATTTTTATTTTTTTCTCAGTGCTTGTGCTTTGAAAAAAAAAAAAATGGCAACAAAAAAATAAACAATTTTTGGGGTTTGTTTCTAACAAGCCTAAGTCCTACAAATCAATGTTTCCTTAGGGCTTGGGCCTCTAATAAGTCTAAGTCCTACAAAGGCATCTAACAACAAATCTAACAAATCATCATCTACAAAAAACTCTGTCAAGCATCAGTCCATCTCAGTGGCAAGGGGTTCCTGTCTCTATCACTTTACATACAAATTTCTTATTTTATTTTTTTTATTAACTTTATTAACTGCCCCCCACAATACCAGTCAAGAACCCCCCCAAAACAAATTCCCTGTTCAACTGATTCATTCTCCAGACTCCATCCACCAACACAGACACCCTCCTCAGACCCCTTTAATACCATGTCTTGTTTTTTTCATTTTATTTAGGATTTTTTTTTATTAACTGCCCCCCAATCACAGTAAACAACCCTGCAAAAATAAATAAAAATAATATTTGCTATGTGTTGTGTGTAACTTCAGTGTTCCCATTGATTTCAATGGTATGAGCTAGGCGAAAAAAGTGGGAAAAAGTGGAAAATTGGCACTTTTCGCAGGAAATTTTTCACCATGCGGAAAGTGCCATTTTTCGCTGATTTCAGTTTGAGGCAGAAATTTTCGCCCATCGTTAAGTGTTAGGTAACACTATCAGCCTATAATAGACTTATTTTGCTAAATTAAATGATAGGAAATCACTTTCAAACTCTCTATCTCTAAAGTTGCTTATTTCTCTGTTCGACTTCCTGGTATTATCAGATATTGGCATATAGTAAATGGGAGGGAAGATTGTAGTCTCTGAATAACAGAGAACATATTTTGGTGTAAGCGAAAAGTAGACATTTTTAAGTGGTTTGCTGAGGGCAGATTTTATAGTGAAAAAGCAGACAACCACATAATTTTCCAGCCATTTCTCATGGAAACACAATAGACCTTTTTTTCTATCCCTAGTTATAAGCTTTATCATTTTTTGGGGAGTCTGACTTCAGATTTGTTCAACTTGAGCTTGGGTGTGTTTCTCCTTATTCCAGACTTCTTGACTTCTGTCCTCAGCTTTGATCTACACTTGCCTGATCTATCTCTTGGATAGAATGAAGGATATTCATTTCTACCTAGTATGGTGATTGAAAAAGGGACACATGTCTTTCACAAAACCCATAATAATAATAAGCAGTCAGTGAAACATCTGCACCTAAATTTTCATTAGCTTAAAAAAAATCAACGTTCAACCATCAGCTGGTAGTGATGCTGTTTTTTGACGCATTGTTTATACAAATTTTTGCAAAAGGGAACAAACATCAACTAGATACATTATGTTGAAAGTCTGATGAAGTGAAATGGATGAATCAAAATGGCTTGCCACGACAAGAATAAAGCAACTGTGCACCATGACCATGCAAAGATTTATATCAGTCTTGAAACATGACATGAAACAGCAGTTGTTGGTCTGCAGTATCCATATTTTCTCATCCATCATACATCTTTACAGGATTTTCATGATTATTTCTTCTCATAATTTATTATACCAATTGGTGGGAGCTGTTCTGGCATCCTCAGAAGAGGAGTGAGGAGGAATAATGCTATTTAAGGACATAACTAATTAATAAGTCTGTGTCACAAGTCAGAGAGTTCAACTCTGCTGAGGTTAAAGACTCCCAAACCACTAAAATAAAAAAAATCTTTAGAAGCATTCCACTGATTGAAAACCAAAATCGCACAAATGAAAATAAAAGCTGGCAGGTGACAGATCCACCCTAGAAATTTATCAAAGGAAATCTCTATATCATAAATGAAGATGTTAAAACTGTTGTGACACTCTGGTGCCATGATTATGGTCCACACTTTTCTCAATGGGTTAAGAAAAAGTTCAACATTGGCATACATGTACTGAATAATGAAGAATGCACAGATGAAAATCCTGTAGGGCAAGGGTGTCCAACAAGAAGCTCAAGAGTTACTGGTAGCTCTTCAGCTACCAGTGAGTAGCTCTCTCCAGTACAATTAGGTATCAAGCTATCTGGCCTGCCAGAGACCGGTCCAGTGGTTGGAATCAGATCCCTAATCTGGGCACCCAGCAGTGGACAGTTGGAGAGTTGACAGTAATACAAATTGTGTCTCACAGCATTTTCATGGTTTTCCCGCCCCACTGCCACAATAGCTGTTTACAGACTATTGCACATTAGAAGTAGGCAAAAGGTCCCGTCATGTTCCCATGAAGCAATCAGTAAAAAGCATGTGGTTGTGCACCTTTTCACTGGAAAATCAAATTTAAATAAATTGATTAAAATCTTTGCCATTTTTCACCCGTTGCCAAAAAATTATTGCTATTTTTTTCAATGGCTACAAACTTTTTGCCCCTTTACTTACATGTTTTCACATTTTCTCTATAAAAATGTGACATTTTCCAGGAAGTGAAACACAATACAAGCAGCTAGAGAGAGAGAGAAGGTGCTAGGCTGTTGAGCTGTGAGTTATTTATAAAATTGAGGCAGGAGAGGCTCATAGTGACTGCTATCACTACGAGCACCTGGAATACAAATAAAAGGAGGAGCTGGATGAACTATTATACATCCAGTGAGTCTCAGGAGGAGGAAGTGACCACTACCAACATTAAAGGGTCTGGATGCCCTGGTTCCCCAGACTCAATGATGGACAGTCCCCCTACATCACCCCTAGGGATCTTTGGGAAATTTGTGCCACGGCCAGAGGAAGAAGAGGGTAGTAATAATGTGAGAAGGACAGATCAGCTACCTGTGCCTGCTGCCAATGCTGCACCTGTCAGGGTGCCTTGTTATTCTCAGGAGGGGGGGGTGAGGAGGAGATAATGCCAAGTGTGGCAGCAGGGGACCCTAAGTCACAATTGCCATCCCCAAGCAGTCCCACAACTATTGCTATAATATATATAATAAGATATAGCAGCTACAGACTCAGAGTGTTAGGAGGGAGGGAGGCGTGATACTAGTAGTGAGTAGGGGTAGGTGAAAAGTGAGGAAAATTTCCTGAAAAACTGACGATTTTTCTCTTTTTTCATGAGTTTTCTCCTTTTCTCCAATGCAAAATTTTTCTTTTTTTCCAAAACATTTTTCACCTTTTTAACACATTTTTCTCCTATTCTAATACCATTTTTCCTATGTTTAATATGGTGGAACATTTTCTAGCACAATATTACTTCTGAGGGCTGTAGTGGAGAAATAGGTACCTAGAAGTCAAAGCTGTGAGTCCTACAGCAACACATACCTTGAAAAATGTGTTAACATGCAGACTGCTTTTGTCTTTTGCCCACAACACTTAAGTGACACTGGCACATGTTCATGATGATGTCAAGTGATTAAAAAAAAAAAGTACAACCTTGACAAACTGCATCCACCCCTGGAGGAGAGGGATCATCCTACTGCACATGCTGCAGCAACCATTGCTGCAGCCAGTTTTTGAACTACCACTTTACTCCCTCGTCCCTGCATTGCTCCACATTTCCCCCTCCCTCTTGTGCATTTGATAGACATTACTCAACTACTGTGTGTGTTTTTACTCTCCACAGTACACAACACTAAATTCCTGCTCAAGTGACACTGGCACATATTCATGATAATGTTAAGTAATAAAAGAATAAAGTACAACCTGCAATGTAGCAGATGTATATTGTAGTGGTGGTGGGCAATTGGAATTGTCTTATTGATTTGTGCTTATAGATAGATTTCTACAGCAGTTTTTACCATTGTTTGTGTCAAATTGCTATCCTCCTTCTCAGATTATTCACACATATTACTTATAGGTCATAGCAGTGGTCCCAAGTATGGTAGATGGTAGCAAACCTTCTTCACATCCTTCCTCCTCCTTCACATCTGTGCTACTGTATATATATCTGTTCTGGCTTTTTCTGCCATGTGTGGTTTCTGCTACCTAATACTCAGATGTTATGAGATGTTGATTCATTTTTAAGAAATGTTAGTCTCCCAACATTTCTGCTTGATAGCAGCTTGTTAGCAGCATATGCGGGTAGTCTATGACTTGCCATCTCATACAGCAAACCCAGAGTCATCATATTCCTCTGCAGCAGGAGCCATAGATGTTATTTGGAATGAACTAACTGCTGGCAGTAGCACATTCTCTGACACATACATAACATCACTACTTCTCTTTTCTGCCCCAGAGCCCTGGGAACTTTTTATAGTGCTTCTGCTGCTACTAGTTGCGGCACCTCTGACCTGCTGATAGTGTGTCTTCCAATCAGACCTGTGGTTGTGCTTCAGATGGAATCTCATAGAAGAGGTGCCTAGGTGTGAGCCTACTTTCCCCTGCTCACTTGCTTTTTGCACAGACAACAGATAGCAACATGCTTAGCTTTAGGATCCTGAGTGAAGTATCTCCATACTGTGGACTTCATGGACTGAGGGGTTCCTGAGGTGCTGCTACTACTACTAGGGCTAGATGTTGATGCAATTCTACTGCTAGGTGTCAAAGATGCAGCACTTCCAGCAGCAACAAAGGCACTTGTTATATCTAACATTGTGGATGTTAAAGTGGAACATGAATGCAGTCTTCATCTGGCGACTAGCTGCTTAGTAGCGCTAGTTGCCAGAAATATTACCTGGTTCCAAAGTTTTTGCAGTTTTTCCAAGGCTCGAAAGCGCTACTAAGCAGCTAGTCGCCAGATGAAGACTGCATTCATGTACAGTTATTGCAGGGTGGTAGTTCCCCTTTAATATCACTTGGCATCCATGCTTCAGTTACCCTTGTGTTATTTTGCTGCTCTGTCTGGTGGTCACGGGCACAGATGAGCCTTTCTGTCTATTAAAGCTCTGTTTGTTTATACGCATGCATTCAATTTTACTAATTGATTCCCACTTCCGTGTAGGACTATATTAACTTCCCGGGGCCTAAGGTCAGTTGCCCTTACATTGTGTTCCTGTGATTACTTGTTACGTTTGCTTCTCATTGTAACCCTTGTTTGACTTCCGTTCTCGCTCCGTGTATGACCCCGGCCTGTCTGACCATCCACACTGGTACTGACCTGTGGCTCTAGTTATCTCTCACTCCGTGTATGACCCCAGCTCTGGCTGACTACTCGCTCCATGTATAACCCCGGCTTGTCTGACTACCCACACCAGTTCTGAACTGTGGCTTTGCCTGACTACCCGTTCTGTGTATGACCCCGGCTTGTCTGACTATTCACTCCACTTCTGAACTGTGGCTCTGGATGTATACTCACTCAGTGTATCCTAGACTCATTGGGCTATTCGCATTAGTGGTACTGTGGCTTGTGCTGTCCTCTGCTCCATTTACCACTGTCCCCATTTTGTACCATGCGGTAGTACTCTGATTCCATCCGTTTTATGTTCTTGGGTTTTGCTGGGGAATTACTATTATTGTATATCTTTAATAGAGGTGGTTTTACTTCAATATACCTGTCTCTGACCTTCATTTGTACTAGCAACAGTGACAGTTAATAACCTGTGTTGCTGTTGTTGTTGCTGCTCGGTACTCAACACAGGTGTATGTGGCTAAGTGGGACTTGGATTAGGAAGAGGCAATGATGCTGATGTTGACTGATAGGGTATACTTTCTGGCATCTTTACTTGTTCAGGGTCAAACATTCCAATGGTTTTCTCAAGCAGTTTATAGACAGGCACAGTGCTCCTTTTCAGTGGTGGCAGATTCAGCCTTTGCCTTGCTGCTAACTTTACGGCCATGTCATCATCCTCTCTCTCACTCTCAACTTCATCTGTATCTGAACAAGAGAAGGATGCTGGAGAGATATAGTCTAGATCTACATCATCATCATCCTCCTCATCATCATCATTCATCATTAGGTCATCCTCTACCTCTTATATTCCTCTATGCTTTTATTTTTATTTTTTTTTATTTTATTTAGAAAATGTTTTACCAGGAAGAATACTTTGAGATTTCTCTCATTTTCAAGTATGTCCTGGACTGTTTACAGCAAAGAGTTGCGTATTTGCACAAACACAGATACATAAAATATATATACTCACACATACACACACATGTACTAAAAATATTATATACAGTTGCATATTGTTTTTAGGTATAAAGAAGCAGTTATTTTTAAGGATTTTAGACTGGGAGAGGATCTGAATTTTTCATGTAGGTTATTTTGGACTTTTGTAGCTCTTAAGGAAAAGCGTTACAGCTTACCTTGGTTTCAGCGTCATCTACAGGGGAGAGAATTCAAGCATGCAGCAGGCCTCTGTTTTATGTGTTCGCTTCCTGTAGTCTCCTCCTACCTACTTCCTCCCTCTGAGTTGCTCCTCCTACCTACTTCCTGTGGAGGGGTTTAAAAGGCAGACTGAGTCCTGACTCAGTTGCCCTTGCATTGTTGTTCATTGCAGTTCTATTACCTTGGGCTCTGTGCATGACCTGGCTTATCTTCCATCCAACCTGGTGCTGACCTGTGGCTCTGTCTGACTATTCTTTTGCTTATCCCTATAGTGGCCACCCAACCTGGTGCAGACCTGTGGCTCTGTCTGACTACCTGAACTGTGTATGACCTGGCTTGTCTGACTAACCCCCCCCCCCCCGGTGCTGACTTGTGGCTCTGTCTGACTACTCTTAAGTTTGTTCCTTATCTCTAGCAGACACCCAGTCTAGTGCGGACCTGGGGCTCTGGTAGACCAGCTTTGATTCTGACTGCAGGCGTGAGTCAAAGTTTACTCCATTCTGAATGCAGACATGAGTCAGAGTTCACTCCCTATTGACTGCAGGCTTGAGTCGGTAAGCCCTCCACATCGGATCAAGATCCTGTGTTCCTGCTCCTGTTCCTGGTTCCTGCTGAGACTACCAGTGGCTAAGGCCTAGTCTCCAGCATTGTGGTTTAGCCTCGTATCCTATTATTCCTGATAGCAAGGTTGCTGGCTTTAAACTTTTGCCTGTTCCTTTGTATGTATATATGTATATATATTCTTTGTTCATTTTGTCAATAAAATTGCATTAACTATACTGTACTGACTCCTGAACTTTTCTGGGTATCCATGCCAAAAAGGCAGATCGACTGGCTTTTTCTTGAAATGTGGTATACTCAGTGAGTTATTAGCAGTGGAGTGGAGGTTACAGTTAGTATGGAGAGATGGAGTGAGAATTCTGCTCAGGTAGTCTGGTAGTTTTCTAGAGAAGTAGTTATAAACCATGCAAGAGAGGTGAAAGGCACGTCTAGATTTGAATGTTAGCCAAGTTATCACAATGATGGGTTGTGTAATTGCACTGAAGGATAAAGTGATATAATGAGTTATACAGAGTGTCAATTTTAGCAAGATGGATTTGTGAAGTGGGAGCATATATTATGTCCCCATAGTCTATGATTGCCATTATCATCTGTTGTACAATACATCTTCTTATCAGGAGATTTAAACAGGATTTGTTTCTAAACAGAGCACCTATTTTGGGATAAAGTTTGGACGTTAATTTATTAATATGAAGATCAAAAATGAGGTTGGGGTCAAGCTACATACCAAAATATTTGTAGGAGTCCACTGTGGCCAAATTATGATTAGACTCTGTTACAATGGATAGATTGGTATTGCAGAGATTACGCAGTTTATGCTTTGTACCAAATAACATTGTGACCGTTTTGTCCGTTTTGTCAGTGTTTAGGAATAGTTTGTTTTTTGATATCCATCTTTCAACTTCAGAGAAATCATGTTGTAATACGCCCTCCAGTTGTGATATTTTTGAATTTTTTGCATATATTAAAGTGTCATCTGCATACATGTGTACAGAAGATGCTTTGCAAACCATGGGCAGATCATTTATAAATAGGGATAATAGAAGAGGGCCAAGGATGGATGCTTGGGGAACCCCACTTGTAACTTTGAGTGGAAGGGTGGTATTGTCAGCAATAGACACATATTGCATTCTGTTTGATAAGTAAGATTGGAACCAATTTAGAGAATGATAACCCAGTCCTGAACTTTGGAGTTTCCTAATCAGAATACTATGATCTACTGTATCTAAGGCCTTTGCAAAATCTAGGAAAATAGCTCCAGTGAGTTCACCATTTTCCATACCATCGGTTACTTTTAGGAGGGCAGTGATTGTAGAGTGATTTGAATGAAAGGCTCATTGAAGGGGGTGAATAAAATACTTGCACATGGGCACATCTCTCTAGGATTTTAGCCAATGTGTGGAGTAGGGATATTGGTGTGTAATGTGATACTACATATGTGCATAACCACAAAATTAGGGATAAAACTCTAGCTATTTTCCAGGTTTTGGGCATATACCCAGATGACAGGGAGGCATTAGTTAGGGTTGTAATAGGGTAGATAGTGGCAGACGCACTGAACTTTAGTAACATTGCTGGTAGTTGGTCAGGGACAGATTGTGATTTCATTTTTGGGTTAAGGAGTTGGTCATATATTTCACTCTCATTTACCAGCATGAAATTAGCATCACTGGCCAGGTAGCAGGTGACATAAGCTGATCTGTGCACGTTTCTACTTCAGAATTACTTTTGTTATGTGTAATCAGAGTGGTGGCACATCCAACAAAGTAGTTGTTAAATGCATTAGCTATAGCTAAGGGACACTATATAGTTTCTTTGCCTGTGTTTATAGTTGATGGGTAAGAGTGGTTAGGAGGGTTATAGAGGTTTTTAATAACCTTACAGAAGTTGACTGGTTTTTAAATGTTATTGTTCAAGTTCTCAGAAAAATATTGAGCTTTTGGTAGTTTTGTTTTCTTTGTGGAAGTGTTCCGTAATTTCTTGTATGCAGTGTAATCATTAGCGGATCCAGTTTGTTTAAATTTTGTACATAATGCATCTCTGAAACGGTATAATTCAAACAAGTCAGCAGAGATCCAGGGTATATGGGCCCCCTTACCCTAATCTTCCTGAGGGGCATGGGTATTACAGACCTGTAAGAATTCTCAGTCAATAAAGTCAATTGCGGAGTCTAGATCAGGTATAAAGTATATTTTATACCATGGGCAATTTCTTAAGTCATTTAGGAAAGACTGGAGATTACTTTATTAAATAATGAACAGCATTTTTCATCCCTGGAGTCTAACCAATAGATATTAAAATCTCCAAGAATCAACAGTTCACTTTTCTTATTATGGATGGTAATCTCATTGAGGTGGTGGGTTATGTCTGTAAGTGACTGTGCTGGTGTATTTGGAGGCCTGTAGAGGCCAACAATTATGATTTGTTTAGAAAAGGGAAGAATAATTTTTACTGCAATGTATTCATATGAATCAGAGTTATAAGAGTAATTTAAAAATGTAAAGTTTATAGACTCTTGGGTGTATATGATTATGCCTCCTCCTCTCTTTTCTTGGTCCTTCAATCGCAACAGCAGTATCTGGCATTTTAGAGCTTAGCCAGGATGCAGTGAGTATGAGGATTTTTGGCTTGTACACGTAACACCACACTTTCATCTATTTTGGATAGAATGCTGTGTTTGTTACAGTGAACAAGACAGAGTTTTTTTTAAAGGTAAAGTTGCCATTTATTGTTGTTTGAGGGCCGGGGTTGGTTTCTATGTTATTTGCCAAGGCAAGTAGTTTTTTGTGGTGAGAATATAGTGAAAGAGTGTGTATGTTGCTATAGAAACTGGGGCTGGGCGAACCTGTTTTTAGTACTCTCCACCAGCACTCAGAGGTTAGCGCACATGTATACAGAAGTCCATGGTGGATTATTATGTTAAGGTGCAAGTTAGGAGCAGGATTGTGGGCATATGAGGAAAACTGTATTAATAGTGGCAGAGTTAGTACAGATAGTAGTAATATGTTCATTTTTTTATGCATGTCAAAAAGATAGTGTGGGGGAGGAGAAACAGTTAGTCAGTAAATAGGTGAAATATAATATTTATCTAAGATTGTTTAGTTAGACAACTTAACATTTGTAAGATTTATTTTAATCTATTCCCTCCTTTCCCACTACATCCCTTTATTGTTTACTTTCATGTTGTCATTACGTAGTTGTATTGCAGCAGCTTTATCTCTAATGTCCAACTCTCTTGTCTAACTCTGATAACTTTGATAAGGTGTAATTGGAAAAGGTGCCAATACCCCTGGCAAATGCCACCCCTAACTGGACCTGAATTTATGCTAGTTGGAGTCCCTAATAAGACTGACTGACGGATTCCAAATTACAAATTGTTTTGCACTGGGGGTGCCCTGAGTGCAATCAGGTGTGACACCATTAAAACATCTGATAAGAAACAGACACAGAGAGATATAGGAGAGGAATGGGGAAGGTAGGCAATATGGAGACTGGGACAGGGTGTTGTAATGGGCTAATGGTTAGTACAAACCACAAGAGGTTAACATTTTAGAGGGAGACTCCATCATATTTGAAATTCCAGAATGCAGGATTTGTTAGCACATACCACAAGGGGTTAAAATTGTAGAAGGGATACTGCATCAGATTTGAAGTTAGAGGTCTCAAACAATTTATTTTTACTTTTACTGTAACAAAGTTCACTACTACTTTCAGGACAGGTGTTTTGGTGCGTGTTTGTCTCACTACCTGATGCAGCGGATCGTTCAGCTGCTATATCTTCTGCTGTTATGCTATTGCCATCATCAACACTAGATTGTGACTTGTTGTCATCTTCAGTGTCCTTCTTATATGTCTTCTCATATGGTTCTTTTTTGTATTGGCACTGTTGGTGCTGGGAGTTTTGGTGGGAACTTGACAAACTACATCCTCCCTTGGAGGAGAGTTCCCTTGCTGGTGGTGGCAGTAGCAATGGCACTGCTGACAACTGATGCCTCTCTTTCCACCTTGGCAAGTGAGAGAGCATCCTGATTTAGGCATTCCCTACTCCTCCCTGATGAGGATAATTCTCCTCCAGTTCCTTTTCATCCCCTCCAAGACTGAGCACATCTCGTTATGGTGAAAAAAAACATTATAAAGAAATATAAGTTTTAGAATAAATATTATTATAAAAGGGATTAAAGATAAAAGAAAAGTCAATCACACCACACACTTTACACATGCTAACTACTCTAACATTGACCCAATTTTAATTTACCCCCCCCCCACTATCTTAACACTAACCTGCACAATTATAATGTCCCTCATTTCCCTAGCATAAAATCTCACTTGCCTGACTCTCACTAACCTAACCGTAAGTCACACATTTCCCACAGAACACAAATCACAGGGTTCTTTTTTATTTGTATCCCTCTCCTCTCTTAGAAACACCTCTAAACTTCTCTACTTACAAAACCACACTGAAGTGTGAGAACTCTTGGCTTTTAAAGTGAAGGCCATTGGGAATTTTTTTTTCCTATGAGGTGGAGGTGGGAAATTCCTGCCTCATAGAAACCAATGGTACAGGGCTGTGGACAGTTCTAAGTTGTGGGTGATTTCTGCCTGAAACAAAAGATATGGAGGATATTGACTAGCAAATGTTTTGCTGGAATGTTTCTTCAGGAAAAGTGGCAAATCATGTATTTTTTTGTAAAACGTCCGACTGAAAAAAAAAAAATTGACTGTTTGCTCATCACTGAAACCCAGAAGGAGGTGAATTAAACAGCATGGACAACAGAACTGTTGAAGGAGGCTACAATAGTTATGTTGCCCTTGTAAAAAGAACCCTTTGAGTTAACACTTTCCAGGTACAATATCACAACACGTTTTTGTATTTAGCAGAGAGAACTAGATACTATTTTACAGATCATTCCAGTATTTAGGGAGTAGTAACCCAAAAATAACTAGAAAGACTGACATTGCTGACACTAGCTTTCATAAATTATAATAACAATATGACATAATTACACTCTTAACTGTAGACATGGGCAAGACCAAAACTATTTTACTTGCTGAACATTTTAATGTTTTCTTTTCTTCAATGTTTTCTTATTTCTTCTTTATTTCCAAAACAGTACTTTGTTCACGCATTGAAGCACTATCCTGTATGACCTTGCACAAGCATAGTGGAAATACATGCAAGTAATTACAGTTTGCTTTGTGTCTAATGTTTATTCTAAATTTTGCATATTTAAAATCCCTGTTTCCCATAGAGAACCTGTCATATATATTTTGGCAAAATATAGTAAGAGATTTTTTCAAATTATTCTCTAGTTCTAGGAAACTTAAATGTTTGCACTTCATGCCTTAAGAAAAATCAATATATATATATATATATATATATATAGTAATGAATATGTCATAAGGGCAGAGGATGTGGATATCCATGTGCTTATAAGTTTGTAGTGGTCTGATAAGGATGTGGATGTCCATGTGCTTATAAGTTTGTAGGGTCTGATAAGGATGTGGATGTCCATGTGTTTTGCAGCAAAGTGGTTAAGCAACTTTATTATGGGTTGTAGTTTACTTCTGCTTATTGCAGTAATTATGAAGTATAAATGAGCTAAGTCCAAGAAGGATAAAATATAAGCAAGTCATCAATGAAAAGCATCAATCAAGCAGCAATAATATAACAATGTGGAAGCCTTCAACTGTGTTATGTGTACAGCTCAAACTCATCAAAAGCTTCCTCAGACTCATCTCTGTTTTGCCAACCTTACATATGGATTTTGATGAACCAGAGATGTCCTCCAATAAACTTGTTACAAAGAAGGATATTAAACAATTCTTTACCAAAGAAGATAAGTGATGGGGTGGGTGGTTACACTCTTGTATGGAATATAATGCATTGTGATTTCTGTAGGACTGGCTAAAATGTGCACAAATCTCATGAGCAATAATTAGAATAACTCCAAAGAGCTCAGATATTGAGAGGAATCAAGTAGCAACTAAATTTAGGACATGAACAAAACAGTGTACATGCACAAACTCTTCAATATGTACAAGCCATTTGTCTATCACCTGCTGTAGTTTATTTACAACATCTGTAGCTTTACAGGATCATCTTTCAAAGATCTGCATGCCGATGGTATGACGTAGCCTACTGCTGGCCTTTACTACTGGCAATAACCTGCTACATGCTTTTGCCCACTTATTTAAAATATAACCTGTGATAGTCATATAGCCTGTACTCTGGTCACTTGTCCACATATATGTAGTCAGTGGAACTTTCTTGCCTTATTGTTTTCAGCCCTTTGCAGACCACATTAACCACCTTCTTGTACAAAACTGGCACAACCACACTTGAAAAATAGCTAAGGCTTGGGATATGATGGCAGGGTACAATACATCCATTCGTTAAGTTCTTCAGTTTTCTACAAATGAATAGCAGTTCAACTGCCAGTAATTTGTCAGCTTTTTCCATTCCACTAGGTGTGGGTTGATAACACATGGAAGAATTCCTGTGTAACTTGTTTCACAGCATGACTAGTGGTGTTGAAGGTGGTGGTAGTGGAAGCAGGTAGATGAAGTCTATGACTCAAAATAACTTGGAGTCATACTTCTCGATGTTTTGCAATTGGAGAACAGTCAGGTGACACTGTGTTATAATAAATCAAGACCATATTGTTTCACTGGGGCCCATTATACTTTTTAGAGTGCTTTTACTTCTTCTACTCTCTGTCTAGGGATGGGCAAAAAGTCAGAGACATCTGTCTAGGGAGGGGCAAAAAGTCAGCGATATTTTAGCAAAAAACACTGACTTTCTGATTTTGCCTTAAAAATTTCCACACATAGAAAATACATAAAAGGTTCTCCTTTTTGTGACTGACAATTTTTCATGAGAACTTTGCAATTTGCCTATGTTTTCTATGACTGCAATATTTTCCATCATAATATTACTTCTTCTGAAGGCAGAAGTGAAAAAGTTCTGAGTTCTACAGCAACATATACCTTAACCCTTTGAGTGCCAGAGGGGTACGCAACGCATTGCTTTGCAATGCGCTATGTACCCCTCTGGCACTCAAAGGTTTAAAACATTGTTAGCATTCTGAGTGCCTTTGTCCTTTGCCTATAACACTAACTTCCTGCTTAAGTAACAATGGAACAACCATCCTTGAAAAATAACTGTGGCTTGGGATATTCCAGCAGAATGCAACTCATAACATCAGTTTTTTACAGCCTGTTTTCAGCAAAAGAAAAGTTCAGCAAATCAACCACCAACATGTTGGCAAGTTTACTATTCTATAGGCTACTTTTGCATTATTTCTGTGCAAGTTGTGACTTATTTCTAAGAAGCTAGTAAGTGTGGGATGGCATTACATAGTAGAAGAACTGTGTAACTTTATTGCTTTGATGACATGACTTACGGTGATTATGGTGCTATATGTGCAGACACTCTATGACTCTTGACATCTCCAAAAATAAAGTCAGTCATACTCCACTGTAGCAGAAGCAGAAAATCTTGACACACTCTGAAACATCAACAGCACTACTATTATCTACCCCAGAGCCCCGATAAACTTTAGGAGTGCTTCTGCTGCTGATAGTTGTAGCACATCTGACCTGTTGATGGTGTGTCTCCAGTCAGACCTGTGATTGTGCCTTAGGTTGAATCTTATTGACAACAGATAGCAACATGCTTAGTTTTTGTATACTGAGTGAAGTATCTCCATATTGTGGCTTCATAGACTGCAAGGTTTCTGAGGGGCTGCTACTACTACTACTGAGGCTAGATGTTGATGCAGTTGTACTACTACTACTGGGTGTCAAAGGTGCAGCACTTCCAGCAGCAGCAAAGGCACTCGTTATAGCTAAGGCTGTGGATACTCATAACTGGTGTTGCTGGTTGCTAAACATTATTAGTGTGGCTGAGTGGAACTTGGACTTGGAAGCGCTGATGATGACTGACAGGATGTCAGTGTATTTTTGGTCATCATTGCTTGTCTAGGGTGAAACTTTCCAATTATTTTCTCAAACAGTTTATAAACAGGTAGAGTGCTCCTTTTCAATGGTGGAAGTTTGAACCTTTGCCTTTCAGCTAACGTTCTGCCCATGTCATCATCTCTATCACTCACTGTCATCATCTCTCTCACTCAACTTCATCTGTATCTAAACAAGGATGTTGGAAGGATATATTCTAGATCTACATGATGATGATCATCATCATCATCATCATTAGTCATCATTAGGTGATCCTCAGCATCTCCCACCCCTTTTTCCCCCACTACCTTTATATTCTTCTAAGCTTAGAGTTCTCTAACAATTTTTTTTTAACTTACTTTCACAATGTTCGCTAGTACTTTGAGGACAGGTGTTTTTGTGCTTGTTTGTCTCACTGTCAGATGCAGTAGTTGGTTGAGCTGCTATACTTACTTCCATTATTCAATCAATACTAGAATGTGATTTGTCATCTTCAGTGTTTTTAGATTTTTTTTAACAGTACTGGCCCTGGGGGTGGTAGAACTTTTGGTTGGCCCTTCACAAACTGCATCCTCCTCGGGAGGAGATGGATCAGATGGATCACCATAATTTATCATTTCATATGGGCAAATGTCTACTTTCCAAAATGGCATACCTTGCATATCTCTAAATCTTATCTGTAATAGCTGTGACCATTTTCAAAAAAGAAAACAAGTAGATTAGTTTTGTGCTTCTGACACCCCTATAGTACATTAATTCATACCAATAGGCAGTCATTTTGCTCGTAAGAGCAGTAGCTAATGAATACAGTAGTAAATTCCATAGTTTCCCAAGCGTTCGGTACACGTAATTTTTTTTTATTAATGCATCTGGAAACAGTTGTGCACATTAGGCTAGGTGTAGAAAGGCAAGTGATCCCTAATTTGATGTGAGGAGTTATCATTTTTCCCAAAATGGTATGCTTTTTTAACCATCTCTTCCTTTCTTAAGTCGTTACAACCATTTTAGTATAGGCAAGTCATATATGAAAAAATGTAACAATAATTAGTTTGTAGTTGGGGTAGTTATGTGCTTCTGGCACCTAGAGATTGTCCATTCATACCAATGGATGCCATTATTCCTGAAAGGACAGAAGCTAATGAATACAGGTGGAAATGCCATGGTTTTCAAAGGTTTATGGAAACACTTCTGCATAACAGGCTAGGGGAAGAAAGGCAAGAGATCCCTTATTTGATGCAGTGAAATATCTACTTTCCAATAAATGTATGGTTTTATATAGTTATTCAAGTTTTTTCAGGGTCATTTTGCCATGTAATCAATGGAATGTGAATTTTAGGTCATAAAGCTGAAAATACCCTTTATGCACCTGTCAATTAGGGGTCTGCGAAACAGGTCAATCATGTTGGTAAACCTATACATATTTTTATTTTTTTTATATTTTGTTTTTCATTTTTTTACTCAAGAGACTCAGGGCTTTTTCAAGTAACTGAAATGTTCACAACCAACATAAATTAAATGTGGTTCATATATAGTGTGTGATTTTAGTAATATAAGTAATTTTTATTTGTGCGTGTGTGCTTATTGGTATCTGTCCATTGTGGAACACACCAAATGCCATTAAGGTGTCCAACCTTGGATTCGAATGTGGTGTATGTGGCCCTCAAGTATATTTGAGTTTGACATGCCTATCTTTGATACACCATGCTGTTTGTACATGAAAAGTAATGGTCAAAAATGCTTAGGCAGAAAAAACCTACTAGGGTGTGTGGCAGGCTCTGTATGATTGTGTCCTACTCATAGTGCATTCTTTTTTATAATGCATTTAAAAAAATAACAGTTTTTTGTTTTGCATCAATTTCACTGCACCTATGAGCAGAATATATCACATTACATCATTTCAGCTGGAATAATAAATGTGCCCTGTAATTTTAAATCAAGGCACACAAGCAAGATTAAACTCATTACAATTACATGCTGTTACTATCTAACTTGGCGCTATTGCATTTTCTTGTTTTGTTTTTTTTAGATCTTTTCTTTAAACTGTTATTGATAAAAGTTAGTATTTCTAAACATTATTTCAAGTCTTCAAGTGTAGCACATGGTATTATCATTTGTTTCTCCTTTAGCCTTGATGAATATCCATAAGATTTAAAAAAATCACAATAATGAATTGCTATTTTACACATGACTAATGAATCTTTGCAGGCATTGACATGTTTGCTTTATATAAATCATTAATTTGTTCTCCATGGTTTCTGCAGTAATCCAGTTATTTAATTTTAGACAAGAATTGCATTCTTTATAGAATAATGAGTTGTCCTTCCTCACAGGATACTTCTGATAAAATGGTAGGTATACAGTTTATTAGAACATCACAAATGTTACCTTTCACCTTCTGCAAGAATTCCAGTGAAAAGTGCCATGTTTCCACTTTTTCTCACAACAAACATGTTGACCCCCAGTCTTGTCCCTCTATAAAAACATACATACTGACCCCAGCTTTGCCATATTTCCATGCTAGCTCTACAGCCACAGACAATAACCCCCACCTCATCCCAAGGTAGCCATAGAACTATGAATACTAGCCCCCAGCCTTGTCCCACAATAGCCATAGAGCCATACATACTGACATTTAGGGCATAAGTAGAAACCAGCAAAGGTCCTGTGGCATACTTTTTAGGGTTAGCAAAAAGGCAGACATTTTATTAGAGTTTTATGTGTGAAATTCCAATGGTAAAGAAGCAAACTGCAGGTTTTCCATGAAAATTCCCATTGGCCAAAATGTGAACTTTTTCTGCCCATCAGTAGTTA